>CM021771.1:13613840-13792819 GCA_011076525.1 Nettapus auritus
AGGAAAGGAAAGGAAAGGAAAGGAAAGGAAAGGAAAGGAAAGGAAAGAGCATGATTTTCAACAGCATCCCAATGATAGCACTGGAGAAGGTAGGACATTATTCTCTATGAGAACTATTGAGTATATAGACACACATATACGTATATATATATTCAACAACATTTATTTTTTTCTGTCAAATACTGACAAGTTTTCCATACTAAATGTATAACAATTTATCATTATCACCATCATATATATTGTTTGTGGGAAAGCCATAGTTTTAAATGGATAACATTCTATTTATCTAATAAAACTGTGACCAAAAAATATTGTGAGGCAAGCCTAGAGCTTCTTGACAGTAGACTGGATCATAGAGCAACAGAAAAACTCTTTGGCAATACAACCATTTAAAATGCAATGCATTCACGAGAGAGGGTCTACAAATAGAATGGATATTAGGAAGTTACCACTTCTATTCTGAGAATGAAGTGCTTTGGCTCATGCTGCTCATAATCAGAGCTGTAAATATTAAAAAAAAAAATTTAAACTTCAATTTCCTATGTTATAAAAGGATGCTATATTTTGTCAGAAAAACAGCACAATCTTGAGCCTCATAAAAAAGATATCAGAAATGCAAAGCTCAATTTTTGATTGGATACAAGTGCTTTCTAAAGCCAGACTGTTACCTTAAAAGTTAGCACCATCAACCATATCCTTTCCCTCCTAGTTAGAGCCTAACTTAAAATACCAAAATTACATACAGATTCTTCAGGAATTTTGATGTAGTACAGATTTATCAAATTTCAGACTTCAATAACTCTTGGGGTACTTGTCTCAAGACCTTTACTCAACTTGTTAGGCCTCTTTGTGTCTCCCTTCTCTGCTATACATCTCTTCTGATAAAACTGTTCCCAAGTACCTCTGTTTGGTCAACTGAACAGTCTGTACTAGAAGAGAGGTACATTGATTTAGCAGTGCAGCTATGATCACATTAATAAGGTTCAATGCCTTGTTCTAATGAGCAATAGTATATATTTGGTGTAACTACCCACATGTATGATAAGGTACCAGGAAACCTGAAAAATTAAAATAGGACTAGAAAGTTTACTTAGAAGGAACAAACCATATCCTACCTAAATAATGAATATGTTTATGTCCATAATTCATTGGAAGAATAACGATTTGCCAATCGCATATATTTCTGAAGCACACGTTGAGCCACTTAGCTAATTATGTCAAATTTTAATCAGTGTTGGTATTTTATATGACTACGACAGCCATTTCCTCAGCATTTTTGCAGGCAAAAGAAACCTGGAATCATGCCCTGGGATGTCACATCAGGGCCAATTATACTAAGAGCAAAGAATGAGCTCCATGACAAAACAAATACCTGCTTGTAAGTATGTCCAAGTAAAAGTCAAACAGCATAATTCATGTTTCCACTTTTGCAATACTTCAGAGCAAAATATTAAAGACAAAAATAGAAAAGTAAAATAAACTTGGAACTACAAAATGAAGTTTATTTTTAGCAAGACTATGCTGAGGAAGAAAAGAATTATGACTTTATTTTAGCTGCAGATCTATGATGTTTTGATTATTGAAGGGCATATCCCAGGGCCAAACTATGTTCTGGATTTAATTTAACCTTAAGCCTTGGGGCTTCTCTGTATAGGTGGATGCAAGGATACTTCTGTTCAAAGTCGTAATATTTCTTGAGAATAGAGATATTTCGTTAGAATATGCCAGTGTTTTACTGTATTTATTTAGTTAGTTATTTTGAAGAGTGTGTAAAGTGGATTGCAACTGAGAATACTGAAAACAAAGTACAATCTAGAGTGTGAAAACGATAAAAAATAAGACACTTAGTACTAGGGTTAGTATCAGGTATACCACTTATCATCCACTAAAGGACTGGTCAGTGATTTTTCTTCGATAGGCTGAAAATACTTTAAGTTATATGCTATTGTCCTGGACCAGAGGATATGACATGCTATGCCTACATCAGAATGCAGTTAGTCTGACTTTCAAACTGGATTTCTTTATCATAACTACTGAAGATCCTGTCATAACATGCTAGGAGAGGACCCTTGGTATGGATTTATAAAGCTGTGCTTGAAGTTTTCTCCCTGCATATTCAATTCATAAAATCAGGAACGGCCTAGCTGCCTCATGGCAGTATCAGTAACAGGAATGAAACAGTTCAGATGAATCAACAGCAAACTCCAGACATGATACTTTAGGGACCACTTTGCTTACCTTGTCTGAATATGAAAATTATTTGTGGTCCCAGTATGTTCATAATCATGGATGGCAGCTGCAAATATCATTGCTAAAATTTCCAGTTCTGTGAGCCAGTGCTAGTAAATGAAAAACAAATCTTAGTCATAATTTCTATAACAGTCTAGTTCAGATAACTGCAGTACTGGAAGGCTTTTGCACTACCTTCAACTAAACTAAACTTCACCCTTTTCTGATTTCAGTTGACTATAGATTCATAACACCTAAGTATTACATAATAAAATAAGTCCTTATGCTTATTAGGATTTATCTAAGACCAAGGTAAATACTTTATGATCACCAGCAAAGTAAATATTGGCAGCCAAAATACATAAGTTATTAAGAAAATTACATGGTATATTTCACAGCTGTTTTGAGTAGAAAGAATCTAATCTGCTAGACACTATCTGGCACTTGCCAAATTATGGTAAATTAATCTAAAAACTTGATGCAAAATTAAGGTTATAATTTCTCTTTTAGTGAAAAATATATAAAGTTCACAATACATCAGCATTAACTATTTTTCACCTGTACTATAGTACAGAAATTAGGCCCACAGATTTTTTCAGTTCTAAATTATATTGTGCTTTGTGTTATCATATCATTCAGCTAACTAGAAATGTAAAAATGTGGTGCACAAAGCTGGTATACAGTTACACAGAATAAAAGGCAAGGATCATCTTCTATACAAAATAATACAAACCCTAGAGTTCTATGCACTTTTATACATCTTGCTAATTGAGAATGTCCTGTATTAATCTTCTTGTGAAATCGTCTTTGTTATTTTATCTTTGAAGTTCTATTTTTTTACTGAGAAACCAAGCTCAAGGAGAAAATGTACTCCATCTAAAAATGGGGGTAGAAACCTCATATGAAAATTAACCCTGCAATCATAGTCAAATGCCAGTTAAGCATTTTCACATGTATTTCAGACTTTTTCAGTGTAGAAGTAAGCTTCTGTACTAGAAGATCTACGAATGATAATCTTTATGCACCCATACAGGCACATATATGTATATGAATGCATATGAGATGTATAAGATGCCAGAAGTTGTACTCATTTTTCAAAGAAGAAAGAAAAACATAAAAATTCCTAAGTTGTGTGAGAACAATGAAATAGGTCATTCAGAGACCAAATAAGATAGCTGAGGAACAAGTAGTGCTGGCTGTTGGTGAAGCTGTATAGATTTAAAAAGGTCACAATGGAGGAATGAGAATGTACTGTAAGCAGTTCTAAAAATGGAAATGATGACCTTCATAGGTCATCATAAGATGACCTATGTGTGTCATAAGAAATCGGGCCATGACTGCTCCTGGCTTTCACAATGTTTTTAACATACCAAATAGAATAGAAACCCAAAAGTTATTAGTAAGTGAAACTAAACATATTCTTTCAGATGTCTTTTCAAAGCTCTTTTTTTAAGTTGCTAGATAATTCATTTATAAGTCAAGAGTGCTACTTAAAAACAGTATCTATAGATTATAGAGAATTTTCATACTGTATTATACGAAGGCAAGTATTCTAGATACTGTAGCAGTACAGTCAAAATTCAGATTAGTATTAAAATCTGCAAATCAGAGAACTATTTAGCTAAAGGATTCCTAAGGAAGGAGGAGAAAGCTCTTAGAGAGAAAATTAAGAATTGTTTCTTCAAAGAGAGAGGGAAAAGCAGTCTCTTGTATCTGGAAGTCTGACAGACTACTAAGAGCTGGAATCTACTTCCCTCCTGGAAGATACTGTGTGATGCAGGTGTAACAACACTTGGAAAAGATCTCTTCTATTGAGAAATGTTTTGCAGTACTATAAATTTCTTATAACTAAATAGATGCATTTCAACTTCTCATGAACTCTGGTTCAAACTATTTTTTTAAACAACAGTGGATTAAAAAATGAGTAAGAACAGGAGTCTGACAATACACTTGTTGACAGTAAAGACATTTTTTTCCTTTCATTTGAGCAATACAGGTACGTGGGAGGAGAAAAGGGATGGTGGGAAGATGATCGATGACTCAAAAGTTCTTTACAAGATGTATTCCCTGAGACTTGGATTCTTGAATCTTTATAAAGATGAAGACTTCATAAATGCTAGCTTGAGATATATATTTTAGTTGTATCATCTGGGATTTAAACTCTTGGGGAGGTTAATAGATTGTCTGCCATCTGTGATATCTAACTTTCTAACACACATCTGAAGTGTCTGAATCTTTTTTCTTAAGATAGACAGCCAGTATCTTCTGGAAAATATAATGAACATTTTATTTCTTTAAATGAGACTCTGAAAATGTGTTATTCTTCACTGAAATCCTTTTACAGGCTTGTGGAAAAGGATAAGTTCTGAACAGCCACGCATTTTGGCAAATGCCAAAATATAGCTGTATTCCAGGTGCCCATAAAAGATACAAAATGTATGACCTCCTCAAGAGGAGTCATAAAAAGGATTTTCTAAAACCTTTTTCTAACATTTGCTTCTGTATGTCTTTCTGAACTCAACAAGCATGACAGCAATTCACTACAAGAAGGACATGGAGGTGCTTGAGCAAGTCCAGAGAAAGGCTATGAAGCTGGTGAAGGGTCTGGAGAACAAGGCTTACGAGGAGCGGCTGAGGGAGCTGGGACTATTTAGCCTGGAGAAGAGGAGGCTCAGGGGTGACCTTATTGCACTCTACAGGTATCTTAAAGGAGGTTGTAGCAAGGTGGGGGTTGGTCTATTCTCCCATGTACCTGGTGACAGGACGAGGGGGAATGGGCTAAAGTTGCGCTAAGGGAGGTTTAGGTTGGATATTAGGAAAAACTTCTTTACTGAACGAGTTGTTAGTCACTGGAATAGGCTGCCCAGGGAAGTGGTTGAGTCACCATCCCTGGAGGTCTTTAAAAGACATTTAGATGTAGAGCTTAGGGATACGGTTTAGTGGAAGATTTGTTAGCGTTAGGTCAGAGGTTGGACTCAGTGATCTTGTAGGTCTCTTCCAACCTAGACTATTCGGTGATTCTGTGAATTCTTTGCAAGATCTGGGAGTCAGTACCAGTTCTGAAAAGATAGAGTAAAAGCACAAGAATTTCAAATCACACACCAGTCTGCAAAACTCACAGAAATTTGTTATACAATTGCATCAAACTGATATGAATATCATCCAAATCCAAGAATTTGTTAGATGATATAGCAGAATTTAAAAAGCTACTGCAAGTAGCAATAAAAAGCTACTGCAAGCCAATGCAGTAATCTGAAAAAAAAATAGTTTGAGAAGACAACTTCAAATCGTTACTGAGTAGAGTTCAGTAAGGGTGTAATCAACCAGGCAACAGGAAAGAAAGGAAAAAAAATGTTAAGCAGAACATTTGTGCATGATACTGATAATTCTCAGACTGCAAATGACATTTGGGACAGAAATACTTTGCAAGCTGCAGAATCACTAGGCCTTCTTTCAAACACTGATTTCTATAAACATTTCTTCTGCCTGGCAAATGGCATCTGTTTGAAGGCACTCTTGACTAAGTGTTGTCCTAGTTAGATAACTTTCCAAGAACTTTCCAATATCATAATTCAGCAATTCAAATGTGAATATTTAAAAACTGGCCTAATTTTATAGGAATATCTTGTACAGGCACTGCAAGATTAATGATCTTTTACAGCACAGTAACAGCAAAGTTTATACTTTTCTAAAAATATTTGTCTAAATCACATCAAAGTGCAGTTACAAGGTTAAGTTGCCAATTGGAGAGACCTTTCTCATTCTCATGTGCACCTGGTGAAATTGCAGATATTCAAATACAAAACAGATTCCTTCATTCAGTGTTCAGAGACACCTGAAGTGTGTTGCGAAGTTGTTTAGTCAATGGATAAACATCCCAAATTGAGTGGGATAGCTCATAAAATTCAAACCTTATCCTGGCATCACAAAGAACATCTGGGACGCTACTGCCTTTTTGCAGGGGGTAGGAGTACAGGCCAAGGGGATGTTTATAATGTGGATGTTTATAATCTGTGAAGAACAAAGGGATTTTTCTCCCTTTTAAGCTGTTTATCCTGCAACAGAGACATGTCTCATATGACTTCATGCTTGCACTTGATCTCACAGTAGAAGACTAGGATAGGAACCATGATTCCTTCAAGATTTTTATTAAAATATGTTTTCTGTAGGTGAACATCTTATACAACTGTAGTTTGGAGTCAGAGGGTTGCCCAGCCTATTCTTCGGTCTCATATAGAAATCTTTCTCAAAAAAAATTTTCAGTGTTGAATAGAATCTTGGCTGGTGAAGACTACAAACTTCCCTTTATAAGTAGCACTCGTATTAATACATAGCTTGAAAACCTTCATGTTTAGAAGTCAAAAGCTTCCTTTATGCTATAGAATTCTTGCAATGCTTAGGGATTTCTTGCCTCTGCTGAAGCCAATGGCAAAGCTTTCAGTGAGAAAAGGCTGAACACAAGTGAATGATTTTCATTTATTGTCTGTATACTGGAGCACAAACACTTAAACTCAGCCTGAAAATTTTTATTTCCAAAGGTCTAATGGAATCGTTTTGTGGCTCTGCAAATAGAAATTGGATGCTATCACTTTCCTCTTTCTTTTTGGTTTTGTTTTGCTTTTGTTTTTTGTTTTTAAGAAAAAAATGGTTATATTCATAATGAAGGCAAAATATCATCAAAATAATATAATAGAAATGTCCATTTTCTTTCAGTCAATATTTACTTTTGTTGAGCAAACTGATAGTGAGGAACCTCCCACTACTCGTATTAATTGAAAGATAAGTGCTTAGAGTAAAAATGCTTACACAGATTCACTTCAGATTCCCAAATAATTACTAAAGAATACTGAGATATTGCAGTAATGCAAAACAATATAGGCACATACAGTATGTAAAGGCAGTCCTAAATAAGGTTATAAACTTAAAGAAAAAGCAGCTGCAGAGTGTTTGAGTAAGGCTGCACTGATTCAATATACTTTTAAATGGCCAAGACCTCAGCAAATACTAAAGTTTCCTTGCCTGATCACACCTCCCATGCTCCAATGTGGAAGCAAAAATTCTCACATTCCCACTCCTGCAAATGTACCTCTTTCAGTATTATACAAAATGCACAAGCCCAGGCAATGAAAAATTAAAACGGTTACAGATTTTTTTTTCCCCTTTTTTCCTCTGCATCAGGAGATTTCCAAGCTGGAAAAACTGTTAAAATGACATGAAGTTCACAGCCTGAACGACAATTTGGAATCTCTCTGCATAATTTTCAAGGGAGCTTTTTACTGAAAACACACATGTACATTTGTCCAAAACATCAGAGAGTCTGCAAAAAGAAGTAAATTGAACTTCATAGTATTTCTTACCATGATACCAGTGTGAATCATTATGTAATGCACAGTTTGAGTAACATCAGCTGCATGGATCAAATTGTGATATGGATTTTTGTATTTGCTATAACCAACCTCAAGAGCTTCAGCAAATGTAATAAGATTGGGAACAGGGATCTGGAGGAGGGAACCAAAAATTAAAATAAATATTTTTTCTTGCAACAGATGCAAAGTTAATCATGCAATAAATAAACCACAAATAAGTACATCATAGAATTTCATTAATAAATAAGAAAATAACAATGTAAAATGTAAAGGTCTAAAATCTAATATGCTCCTGGAAGTCTTCATCCAATTCTTGTAGATGTTACATCCTACTACATACACCATGGTTAGTGTACAAGAGACTTTAGACCTATCAATCAGTTTTTCAGAGGTTTCTGTCTGTATGCATGGATTGCTCATATAAGAAAGGCATAGCAGATAGCAGCCAAACAGTAAGATTACTTCTTTTTCTTCATCAGCATTACATTGCCTGAGACAAGTTTTCCTTGAATCTGATAGTCTTCATTCCCTCCCTCCTGCTTCCTCCAAGTCTACAACCATTTTTCCCCATATAACGAAATGATATTTTCCTAAAGATTTTTAAATCATTATTTAAGATTTTTCTTTATTTAAATATTTTTTATTATTATTATTTAAAAGCCCTGCAAGGTAAACAGTGGGATTGAGAATGGGTTTAAGCCCACCGAGCCAATAACATTGTGTACTTTCTGACTGTGCTGTTAATGGTGGCTCTCATGTGGTTCTGACTTCAAGCACACAGAGCACTCCTGGGAAAAGGTGAGTTTGTGTTATTGGTTAAGTCATTATTCAAACCAACTTCAAAATGAGCCAGCCTCTTCAAAGGGTGCAAAATTTTGCTGTGGAGAGGTTTTGAACTCTATTGAGTCTTTAGCTCATTACTATCATAGTGATAAATTTGACACTTGACCCAGTTCTTAATATCAACCTTTCAAAGCTGGTTATAAATATTCCATATTTTATTGCAACACCCTGCAAATACTATCTAAAAGCAGACTTCTCTATATGTATCATCAAAGTTGGTTTGGAGAGGAAGGTTCAGCTGAAACCTATTAACAGTTTTGACCAATACACCATGAACTAGGCTATGAATAGAGTATGTAGGACTAACTACAGTTTTCTGCCTTATTAGGAATCTTTCTTCCATCTATTTAATCTATTTAATGCTTAAGGCATTTAACTGCTCGATAGCAACATCCCCTCCCAAACTGACTTGACATGGATCTACATAGCATTCGACTTCTTGGGCTGCAGAAACATTTGCCTGTTCTGGGTGAAGTTTCATTCAGTGGAACTATTGGCATATTATGATCTTCCAATTGCCATATTCTACAAAATTCTGCACTGCACTGTACATTAAAATACCATTCAAATATATCCTGGCTTTCTTATATTTTAAATCTGACATACTTATTTTTGTATATGTATTTTTATTAGTAAATAGTTTCTGACCTTGAAACGGCTCAAAAGGTCGTATCGAGTAAACAGCTCATACATCATAAATTTCAGACTGTGCTCTCCACTTGCTTCATTTAGGGCAAATACGTCAAAAGACCATTTGTCAACATCCTGTAAATGAGGAGGGGAAAAAATGATGTTTCCATCTGTTTAAATAGTTTTCCAGCTCATCACTGGAAAAAAAAAAAAAAAAAAAAAAAAAAAAAAAAGATATTTTGTGGGTCTGGAGTTTATTTTTTTGGGGGGGGTGTCATTTTTTTTTTTTTAATTGTTCAAGTCTTTTGAACTCTTCCTGTTGATAACACATTGATGACTATTTCAATATTAATGATGAAAGTAGTTGTGATGGTTATGAATAAAATACTCATAACATGACCTATGCAAGTTTCTACACTTCAAATCAAAAGCCTTAATCTTTTACATTTAACATTCTGAGTAAAAATTTTCTGTAGAATCTGATGAAGCTAATGTGAATGTCTGTCCTTGAAATATACTATTATGCAAGGTCATTAACAACATAGACATATAGCAATTTGTAAATAATACACTAGTTTCAGGCTGTTAGGAAAAAACATGAGGTACCACATCCTTTCTCAGAACACATTGTTCTTTATTGCATACAAAGCCATAGGAACTTGATGTAGCCATAGGAATCTCAAATAAGAGATTCAATCCAATACAATCAAATAAGAGATTCAATCTGATACAAGCTGATACAATCATGGCTCTGATATTTTTATAAAAATTTCTGTATTATTTTGTCCTAATGCTCTAATAACATTGTTAAATTAAATCATAACTAAATAGTGAGACAATAAACAGAATCATATTCTATTTGTGAATTTTTAATTATTAAAGTTCTCCGTTTTCTATGTTCAGTTCTGTAGTAGTAAATATGGCTAGGGTATGTTCAGTAGAAAAAGTGCATTAATTTCACCCTAAAAGATACTAAAAATAAGTACTAATACATTCAAATTCCACAACAATTAAACTTTTTTTCACCTTAAATGTTACAATCACGTCTGCTGGGTAAGCCAAACCAACCATGCTAGAAGTTCTACGGTACATCCTAGAAGAAGAAATAAAATATTCAGCCATAGAATTTCATTAAAAATTTATCTTTCATAATCTGTGAAACAACAATAAGCTATTTGAGGATCTGATCCCAAAGATGACATAAGTCTTTTTATGAACTTCTGAGAAAAACTCTTCTCCTGGCATATTATTGATTTATGTTCATGCAGTCTTTGGTATATTTTCATGTAGAAATTTCCAAGCTATAATGTTTATCCCCAGAATTTTCCAAAATCCAGAAGATTTCATCACAAAAGTAGAGGTCTCATCTGGATTTCAGTACATAAAAATACAAAGATTACAGAAGTTGAACCTAAAATCTACCTCAAAGATTTGCTTCAGGTTTCTCCCACCATTTTATGGGATCTTCAAAAACAAACAGACACTGTGGTTAAATGTTGTGCTTGCTGTAATGAAAAATTAGTTCTCACCTTTCTACAAAAATTCCAGCCTGTACAGCACGCACAATGCTTCGGAATTTGGGCTTTTCTTCAGGTCTCCTCTTCACTATGCCCATTTCCCTCGTGAATGTAGAAGCTAACCAGTCCCGTACTTCCAGCGGGACAGAATCTGACTGGATGTCAGAGAGCTCATCCTCTGTGTCCAACAGCCTCCTAAAAAATTAATAAAAGGTAACTGAGAAGATGGCAGATTGAAGCAAAAGGTATGGACATGTGAACAGCTAACAAAACTTAATTTAACAGGAGCAGAGATTGTCTATAGACTTGAAGTACATCTTCAAATGCTTCTCTGGCAGACATACTCAGGCCTCCAGGAAGGCAGGCACAGCAGGTGTCTTCCTTTCTTCCCCTGTTCATATTCCAGTAGGTAAAAGAAGCTCAAATGCAAGATATTCAAGGAAAGGCAAGTGAAGGATTTTCCATTGAGACATTAAGAGCTTTGGTGGATTGAAGCATAATAATGAGTTATAAAGTCCCAAGGAGAGCTTTATAAGAGCGACTTACACAAATGCCTCTAGAAAGGGTGGGTTGATGCAATAAGAAAGAATACCAGTGACCCATCTGATCTATCTTCCAAAATAGTACCAAAAAAAGTTTTCACACTTACATGCAAAGAAAACTATATTATCTAACAGCATTATGGTGAATTAGTTTCACTGAACACCCTGTATACATGTCCACTGCATTATTCCAGTGCAATAAAAGTACCAATGAGAATGAATTCCTTCTGTTTTGAGATTGATACTCCTATTGAAGGAAGGGTAACAAAACTGTAACCGTAAAGATATTATACAAGATTAGATTACAAGTCAGCTGTCAAAGTTCTTAATTGTTTAAAAATATAGAAAAGCTATGTATACCTTTTGCAGAATGGAAAAAGTAACTTCACTTAAACAGAACTGGAGATCTGGAGGTATTTAGAAGAAACACATAACTAAATATTCTCCTAAAACAGACTCAATACTTCAATTCTACACTTCTATGAACATACCAGTAGTAGGGAAACTGCTTTTTTTCTTGCTATTACCTGCCCATATCACTCATCTGCTGGGGTTTTCTGAGAACCAAAGTGCTTATTTATTCTGATAATAAGTTTTCCTTCATTAAGGTATGCAAGAAACTTCAGTCAGGATGATCTGAATACACGTAAAGCATGCCACCCTTTAAAAATATTTTATTAAAAATAGCACCAATTGAATTGCAGACATTATTTGATTATATAGATCTATTTCTCTGGTGATGTCTTTCTGAAACTACTTGAGTCTCCATGAATTGGACACAGTTTCAAATTTTCAAAAATTTTGAAAATTTTCATATCCTTGCCTAATCCAGGTAATTTGTGGCATATAGAAGAATTGAGCAAAAACATGGGTGATGGAGTCCACATGTACATCTAATCCTGAGGGATTATAGGACAATGCCTAGTAGGATGCATGACGCCAGATGTGTCATACAAATTATTTGTGAACAATGAACCATAGGACTTGTAGGACTTGCAACTAGGATTTAAAAAAATAAAAATACATAAAATTCTCCCAACATCAACACTGCTTACTGAAATAAGAGCAGGAATATTCCTATTTCTCACAGACATAAAAATGTTAGACTTCAACACAGGGTGCAGGAGGAGCAGAATGGACAAGGATTATGAGATTTTTCTGGCAGTGGGAAACTCACCAGAAGTCGGTAATTTAAGTTGGAGGAGCAGGACTTCCGCAGAAGAAAGTATTTGGGTAAATTAGCTTGCAAAACTGAACTCAGTATAAGACTGCCAATAGGTCAAAAGCTATAGATTGATTTTATTCCACCAATTTAAAACTATGTTATAGCCCACTTAAATCCCTACTAACCTAATGCTGATATTAAATATCCCTGGAGAGATCAGTACATTTTTATTTCTGATGAATACTTGGCATTTGATGTATTTGTAGTATAATCAGGAATATAATCCCTAAAACTGTTTTATAACTATCCAAAATGCTACTCAAATGACAAGAAATTATTCCAGCAATAAAAGGACCACTGTCATTAGGCTATCTCAGAGCTCACTGCATGAAGAACTCTACATAAATTTGCTATAGTCTGGTGCAGAACTGAATTTGGGACCAAGTCCTGAACTTTGCAGATATTAGCCAGTGGAGTAAGAATTAAGGCTAGCAAGACACACTGCAGTTCCTCTAACTCTTTTAACCTTTCATTTGTAAAGCAGGAGGACTACTCAGCCTGTACATGATAGCAATTAAGTTACTTTATGAAGACAGAACAGAGAAATCAGAATTTGAAAAAGTGTTGAACCATCTTTTGCTCAGTTTCCTGAACACTCCAGGAATTTTCATGACACCACTACTTTCTGATGAGAGGTGACTGAACAATGTTTTATGTGAAAGACAGAGATTAAGTGTTTCTGGTTCCTACTCAAATCAGTAGGAAAGCAACCATAACACAGAATTACAGAACACCTTCAACATATAACCTCAATAACTTCTCCAGAAGAATTGGTTCTTTTCAGAAGCCTAACTGAGACAACATTTAAGGAGAGGAAACAAGGGCAAGTAACTGTCTATTTTTTACATCTTCCTGACCTTTTGAATTATACAATTCATATTGGGGAAAATTACACATGGCATATGCATTGCTAGAAATGGCCTTTGAATAAATTAACTAATGACTGCCATTATTCAGTAATTACAGAAACAGGGTTCATCTATGGATCTACACAGCTGAATAATTGGATGGTTAGATGGATCTGTAATTTGATGGTAATTTTGTTTAGAAAATATTTTTTATATATATGTATTGCACTACACATAGTACGCTTAATTATCACAAATTGTTAGAATCCAATATTGAATAAATTTCATAGTTCATTACTTTTGTCCACTTCTATTTATCTATCTATACCTTGATTAAAAAAATATAGTATTTCCATTACATTTCCACAGTATTCCATGCATACATATGCCATCTTGTGGGTTCTGTGAAATATATCTTTAATTGTTCACCTTCTATTTACTGATTATGAAAACACTTCTTTGAAATTACCCAAATTTATACCTTAAGATGTAAAAATCTGAAACGGTTTTATCAGTATTTGTATATAATACATACTTGCAAACAATACATGTAAAAATTTTACTAAAAGTAACACAAAGAACTTTCAGCAGAAGCATCAAAACTCACACATATTAACAAGAAGTATTAATAGTATTTTATCACTTACACTATAGCAGTAGCTAAAATTTGTTTTTTCATCCCCCTTGAATTATATTTTGATTTTGACGAGCCACGGTTTATTATTATTTTGCTTTTTAACATGGATCTCATTTTTATGTTGAGCTACTTTTAATCTTGGTTGCTGGCTGCTATTCTATGCATGCAAATCACTAGAGTGAACTAAGTAGATGACAGAGCCCCTTCTACATGCCTGTCCATCTTGCTGTTCCTGTTGGTCAGAACTTAACTGAAAAAAAGGCTGGCTCCCAGCAGACGTATTATGATGTCACTCTGGTGGAACCAGTGAGTATTATCGCATGCATCATCATTGCTTTGAAAAAAATTCTACAATGCAACATTTTCTACAAATACTGGGAAAATAATAATAATAATAATAATAATCAGAAATGTATATTAAGAACATTTTTATTCCTGAGCTTTTATACTACTGTTATTTTAATGTATATCTACTTAGAATGCACATCTAGTTAGAATGCACAGTTTTAAAAGCTTCAGTAAAATCAATGAATCAATAGGAAGTTATTAGCACTTGAGTTTTGCCTAGTGAAAGTTATTACTCTCTAGATAAAAGGAAAATATATTTACATAATTTTGCATTCTAGAATTCTATTATGTAGACTTCCTGCTCCAACCTGCTACTTCATGGATCACAGGTGAACAGGTAAGTTATTTGGGATTATTATGAATGCCTTTACAAAGACAAACATTGTTAAACCACTAAACTTCATGCCAAATGTTACAGAGGGTTGTTTTTTTAAAAACATTTTGCAATATAAAACTTTACATACATTCAAAAATGCCATCAGAAAAAAAATGAATAAAATAACAAGTGTCAAGAAGAAAAACTGTACAAATATGAATCCCATTCAACTGGGAAGCATGAACTCCAATAGCCCAGTTTAATTAAATATATATAAGTATACCAAGGCACATGATTTAGCTTTTTCTTCCCTAAAAGTAAGCAAACTTTAAAATGCTAACAAACAAACAAAGAAGCTTTATCAGCGTGGTCCACAGAAAGCAGTTTTTCTTCAACACAAATTCAGAATTGCAGAGTTACATACAATTATTTTGCCCATATATCATTAGCCTATTAAGTAGATGCAATATGTAGATGCGTAGGAAGGAGAGGGGGAGGCTTAGGTTATTTAATTCTATTCATTCCATGATTGGAGCTCCCATTGACAGTAGTGGGAATATGGTAAGGTACGGTCCATGGCATTTCAGCTTAGCAATCAATTAATGCTGCAGTCATAGTAACTAATAACCTGATCTTCTTGTCATAGTACTGTGTTTTTCTGTCAAGAATAATTCTTCAAAATTCAAGTAGTGATAATTTCTAGCTCTCTTTTCATTTAATCAGAATTTTAAATATGGTAATGGACTAGTCAGAAGTACTTTTTTTTTTTTTTTCCCTTAGGAATACATATCTGATATATTGTGGAAGGGAAGAAAGAATTGCAAACGAAAAAAATATATATATTAGATAATCGCTACAGGAAAAAAAAAAATCATCAGTGCCAATCAGTCATTCAGCCTAACAGAGATGGTGAAATATTTCAAACAACACAATGATGCATTTATGGCGGCCAGAGGAAGAATTAACTCTTCATCATTTAGCCAATCAATCAAGCTGATGACCAACTCCTTAGCAGTAAATTCATCAAAGTCCTATCTTATTTTTGGAAGGTCCAAAAATACAATTCACATTTTCATCAATTAACTGTGTTGTAGCTTCTCACTATCTTCCTGAAAGAGCATGAATCAGTATATTTAGTTTCTATTTACATCCTATATCTTCCCTTACAATTTCTACTTACTTCCAGTAAAAACAAAGTCTCTTGACTTCCAGTGAAGATAAATGAATTGCAAAAATTATTGTGGTGCACTTTTAGTGTATAAAGACCTTTCTAAAGAAACTGTGCATTAACAAACATGTCACACTCTTAAAATTTAGCACATTCTCAGAATAATTGTCCTCAGATACAGATCAGTTAATTACAATAAACACCAAAGACTCTGGATGAAATACAATTATTAGAACAGCAGATAACTGATGGGGGAAGGGCCATTGTTACTGGAAACATTCACTTACTGACACATGCTGCCTCTCAACTACTTTTTCTATTCAGAAATACAGACCTACATACCAAAGGCCATCAACAACCTTAAGACTCAGGTCATGATTTCTTTTTTCCCAGAAGTATATCTGTAAACTGATATATTTTCCCATTTTTATTCAGTTGCTTTAACATATTATTCTGGAAGCTCCATAGGATAGGAACTACTGAGAACCATGATTCTCAAATAAATTAATAGTAATAACTTTGAGATAGAAAAATTCAATAACTTTTGGAAAGGGATGCAGCCTATTTATTAAATATCCTAAATGAAATGAACTGCAGAATTGTAGTCAGAATTTAACAGATCTTCAGTAACTTCAGGTTTTTTGTTTGTTTTTAAATAATTTTGAAGCTATTTTAAACTTTCCTTTCAGAATACCCTTTGGCTTAGTACACAAGATTCTGAAGGTTTATCTTAAACTTCTATATAGGTGAAATACACTGAATTAATCTCAATACAACAAGCTTTTTCTGAATGATTTCTCAGTATCATTTATGGATTTGCTTAATGGATGAACTGAATTATTTTCTTTGAATGATACATTTATTACTGACAAAGCAACTTCAGCAAATAACATTTAACCATGGGTTAACCATTGCAAAATGTTAAAAAAAAAATATGGAGGACATCAATACACACTCATAGCAAGCTTGTCTAATTGTGAATATTTAAGATTGAGATTTAACTTCATGTCAATTAATTGTCATGCTTAATAATTGTCAACTCTGATCTCTCCTCCACTAAGTCATCTCAGAGAGGGCTCAAAGTCCGTATTTTTCATCTGGCAAATAATTATCGAATCAAACATCCCATTCCTCTTGTTTTATCCTTGTATCATAAGGAAGATTATTTTCTTTAAATCTTCTCTGTTTGTTTTGTTTTGTTTTTTAAAGTTAATTTTGAGGGGAAATGTTGTCTAGTTCCTCAGTGATGACAACTGAACTAAAATTACATCATTGACTGAGTGTCCTAATGCACTGAGAATGAAACACAGTTACCTTCATGTGTAAATGAACAAATCTGTCTTTTCCAGTACATAGATTGGGAACATACACTTTTCAAAAACTGAGCAACCTAAATCTCTTTGATGTAGTAGAATTTCACTCCGTCAGTCCTTGAACCTGCAAAGGTTTGCCAGTGTGAATGTCTCCAGTGATGACCCTGAATAGATAACGGTGTCTTGATTAGTACATCTTCCATAAGCAAAGCCTTATAATCAGTGAAACATGACTCGCAAAGTCAACTGTATTTTGTACAGTATGTGCAAGTGGGACCTGAATGCAAATGGCCCTGTAATGCTAAGCAACCAACTCCTGCTGTGAGATGCTAAGCTATGCAGCAGCTATTCCATGCTGATTTAGTGGTCATTTAGAGATTGCAACACCAATACAAAATATAGGTTGTGAAAATATATATATACTTAAAAAAAAAAAAAAAAAAAAAAAAGCCTTCACTGAGTTTTGTTATTGTTTAAAATTTTTTAAAATACAGAGAAACTGCTAAATCTAGATTGATGGCCATAAGAAAGATAAGAAAGTGAAAGAGAAGGCACAAGGGTACCAGATTAGTATACCAGTTAATTATTTTTTGGAGTTACTAATTACTAGTCTCAGGCAGATCTGCTGCCATGGACTCAGTTTGTTGCAGTACTGAGAACCTTGAAACCACCAGGCAACAGCACTCTTCTGCTCATAAATATAATTAAAGTTGTGTACTGGAAGTTGCCTAAAAATAGGCTACACTGATCATTCCTCACCCTGGGATCTCTGGGAATCAGGAGAATTTCATTTAGTTGGTAAACTTCATTCTATTACACAGGGCTCTGTGAGCACCGGGATCTAGCCAAATGGTTGCTCCCTTCTTTTTCCTTAGACTCCATGTGACAAAGATACATGTTCATGTTCCTATCACAAATACTTCTGTGGTGCACTCTTAAGGGTCATGCCAGCATTTGGTGATATGAAGTGATGTTAACTCTAACTCTTGCAAGTGACAGAATCCCAGTTTAAAGCTTTTCCCTTTTGTCTTCAATTTGAAGATTTGTTTGTCCCTACTTGATGTCTGGTGACAGCAGAAATACTTGGTGCATTAATAGAGCAGTGAACCGAAATTCAGTATGGTCCAAGATGCTTATTATAACAGCAGTCACAAAGATTAGGTTTAATGACCTCCTTTTTCATTAATATTATACATATCAGAATATGTACATTTTTTAGTAAGAGCTTTTTCTCAAGGACTCTGTTCAGTATTACAGTATCATTGAAATACCTTCAGTATTTCCAAATCTCTCATGCAAACAGATGACACTTATTGTTATAACACCACTTACCCTTCATGAGATTTCCTTTCTCTTTCAAGAATGTGGCAATAACTTGTATTTGTTATTTTTTTCTTGTGGAATCAAACAAAGATGTTCAAAGCAATTGCTAGATATATACAACAGATCTAATTCATGTATTACTGAAATATGGTCTACTTTCAAAAAAGTTTTCGAAAGGCTAAAGCCTTCTAAAAGGGCATTATACGGTCTAAAACAAACTAATATCTAGGTGTGGAATTGAAATGGCACAGATAAAAATTTGGAACAGATAAAAATTCCTGAAATCAAGTCTATTTGATAAAATATTAAAGCACTTTAAAAGCGTAAAATAAGACCATGATTGGAACAAAATATTCTGACTTTATCCAGAATAACTTAAAAATGTTCACCACAAGAAGTTTCAATTTTAAGGTTTTATTGGCTCTCACATGCATTTTTTTTTTTAATCTTGTAATTTCCATCCACATTTTATCTGACGTATTTTCTTCTCACTTAGCATGAATAAAGCACTATGTTTACAAGGAATGGAACAGCTGCCCTGACTGAATTATCAGCCTGTATTTATTTCCTGTTTGACTTCAAAAATCCTTCTTCCACTGCCTTGAGCCAAGTGTCAGGTACTAACGGAGACAATTCTGCAAGACTTGTCAGAATTATTTATAACACCTATTGAGTAAGTTTGAACTTCTTCCACAGAGGAGATTTGCTGAGGGGCTGGAACTGGAAGATGTTCACTGATTATTCTCAGTTGACAACAAACCTCCTCTTCAGTGACTGAAGTGCTAGTTTTCTTTCAAGGAAGCATTTAGTGTGGCTCACATTTACTCTGTACTTAGAGATGCAACATGGGGACACAATTAAGCTCAGAGGAAAGCAGCACTTACATACTTATGATTTCTCTGTACTTTCCAACTTCCCATCACCTCAGAACCCTTCACACGGCATATTGACAATCACTGCCCCAAACCAATTTTTCATGATTTTGTAACATTATTCCTACTGTCTGGCTAGTTTCTAAGGAACAGCTTAGAAGCCAGACAGTTCTGAGAGTTCTGCTCACAGAACTCCATAAATAAAACCTGATGTGTTATTTCTCTGCCTTTTCCACAACCCATCTGGCCTATATTTTTAGAAAGAGCTTGTATGGATATAAGCATTTTTAAAAACTAGGTACACCTACTATTTTATTCTCAGATTAAAGGCAACAGTGCAGAGCAACAGACAGAAGGTAAATAAGAGGACCTGAGAAAGATACCTCTTATTTGGCTAAAGAGTTTGAATTCTGTAGCCCATTTCTAGCTGGTTGGAGATGAGATCAATTCATCAGGACAAAAATCAGGGCTGAAGTATGGGCAAATAAAAAGCAGGGATATTTTCATGCAAGCTGAAGGTACTCTGTATTGAACTTTTGGTCCTAATCCTACAATACTTTGTACAATCAGACATCATTGCATTTTCTATTGTATAAGTCAAGTCTCAGGAACTATTATACCCCATGAAGTATGCAGCTTTCTTCAGGGACCTAGTTAATAGAAGTAATAAGTACTCAGTTTCCTCACTGCTCTTCTAGGTGTATAAATTGTTATTGCTGTATTACGTTGCAATTACTTTTATCAATACAACAATCCGTGTGTGAGAAAACTTGCAGAAACCAGTTGAACTTTGCAACACACAGAAGTGCATATTCAGGCTCAGCCGAAACAGGTCTTTTTATTTATGATCTAAACTATTATTTCTAATCTTCTTGAGGGTACAGTTAACCCAGTTCCAGACTCCTGACTGGACTGCAGTTGCTCTACATAGGACAAAGAACTGTATTTTCTGGGAGGATAAAGGACAAATATAACCACACAAGCTCACTCCAGCCTCAGTTGCCATTTGACTTGATACACTGCTTTTCTTCCTTAAGAATTAGTTTCCCAGAAGCTGGAGAAATTTTTTCTCCAAGTTTTTCTTTAAATGTTTTAGCACAGATTTAGACTACAGAATACTGGTTGTGGTATTTACAGCATGATTACCTTTGCAGTTTGCCATTCAAAAAAGCTTACTATGAAAGAATCAATGGAGACTACAGTTTCACTCTGCCACATAGTAAGTGTCTTAATTTATAAATTGTTTTAAATGAGGAAGAGAAAAAAATTGAAACAATTTTATAGATAATATTTTACAACTAAAAGTGGAAGCTCAGCCTGTATTCCTAGCATAAATTTAACACAAAGTCCACCGGATCCAAACAGTGCATCCCTCTAAGTCTGAATCTAATGGAGACTGCATTACTCCAGACTGAAAACAAACTGAAACACTATAAACAAAAAGGAAGAATATGGGGTATAAAATGCAAAACACAATATATAAGAATAAATGTTGGAAAATGGGTTTCGTTAAAGTTATTTCATTCTTAAATATTGCTCATAGCATAGGTAACATGCTTTATATGTCTACATATATCTCAAAAATATAGGTATAGGTATGCAAGGAGTTATATAAACTGTATGCTTAATGCATATTGGTATAGTGAATTATACCAAAATTTGATATGAGCTCGGTTTGAGGTTGTATTGGAGAAGTATTCAATAAATTAGAACAAACACAGATACCCATCTCAGAAATAAATATGCACAGTATCATATAACCTGATTTAACTACCAGTATTTTTAATTATTCAATTTAACTTCATGCAGTTTTCTCACCAGGCCCAGGTGCCTGGGAACTCACACAAGCTGTTTTGCCCAAGTCTGTTCATTTCAGCTTAATTTAACTGAGTTTGTAAACGTAAGCCCTTTCAAATTCACTGAGATTTCTGATGCTTTTCAAGTTGTGCATTTAACTTGGGATCGCTAACAATATTTCTGACAGTGTCCCTAAGAATGATATTGTGGTTGACAGGCTCCTCAGGAAGTCTCCTTGCTTACCACTCTTTTATCATCTTTTACAGAACTAAATGTGTGTTAACTTCAAAGGCAGGATACCGGTGTAAATGATTCTGCCAACCTAGTCTGTAGTGTAATCTGGGAAAAACAGAGTATTGATACCAGCTTCATTTGCTAGTGTTTTCACCCTTCTGTGTCCAAATGGGTAGGCCTTCTATCACCCAATAGTAGGTGCTCCAGATTACGGACTTGCAAGGTTTGGTGAGTGAATCATACACATCAAAGGAAAAGAAATAGGAAAAAGCTAGAGCTGTAGTTTAAAAGATGTACCAAATTTTCATACTTGCAAGAGAGCAAATGAGATACTTAGGTCCATGCAGTAATTAGTATGATGACAGACTTCCTAAATGTCATATGGAATCAACACTAGACATAGATTGTATGCTCCAGAAGTACTGAAGAAGGTTTGGCAGACAACTTTATGAAAACATTCTGCTTAGAAAAAAAAAAAAAAAAAAAAAAAAAAAACAAACAAACAAACAAAAAACCTTTAAGAGGCCAGCAAGTTGAAATAAAAACTGTAAATTGGCTAGTTAACATCAGTTATAGTACATATCTTAAATTTCTTTCAAGAAGCCAAATACTTAGAACTTCTAATTTCATTCAAGTCAACCCACATTAAAGATGATTGCCAGTCATACTGCCAGTAACAATAATCATAAACAAAGCATCAAATACTATAAAATAAATCACAGCTTTTCATGAATTTATGTATTAAGGGGACAGATTATAATATCCTGATTCATCTCTGTGAGCATGTCGTTCCCAGACAGATCTTTTTTTTTTTCAGAGATACTATCCTCAAAATGACTATCAGTATATGGCCTTTGGGGGAAAGAAAGCCCATCATCCCTCCCTCCGAAAATTCTTGTGACTTTATACCATGGACATATGACAAGTGAGGGAGATAAGAACTGAGCAAACCCTCCAGACAGCTACATCCGACCTTTAGAATTTCACTTGCTTTAACCTTGTCACTAAGAGACCTAAAAGCCATATATTGTTCTACTGATTTGTGGAGACCTTTAGCTCACATCATTTACAACTGCAAGCAAAGACTATATTTCTAAAATGCGACTCCCAACATTCCTTCCTTTTTTAAACTAAAATGGTCTTAAATTAAAAGAGGGTAGGTTTATATTAAATATTAGAAAGAAATTCTTTACTCAGAGGGTGGTGAGGCACAGGCACAGGTTGCCCAGAGAAGTTGTGAATGTCCCATCCCTGGAGGTATTCAAGGCCAGCCTGCATAGGGCTTTGGGTAATCTGGTCTAGTGGGAGGTGTTGGAACTAGGTGCTGTTTAAGGTCCCTTCCAGCCCAAACCATTCTATGGTTCTATTCTGTCAGACTTACCTGGTTTCATCAATATAAACTGCCTCCAGCACAGATGCTGCATATTCAATGTTCTTTTTTAAATCCACCACATTAATGTCACCCTTCTCCAGCTGCTTCACCAAGCATCGTAATCTGTGAAAAAAAAAAAAAAAATGTCGGTGCATTGCTTATATCAAATTTTAGTAACAGCATTTTCTATCTAAAGCAATGGAATATCCACTATAGAGGAAAGAGACTTTCAGTTCATCTCATCTTTAAACAAATAAAATTTTAAAAAAGCTTTTAGAACACATAATCATCAACTGTCCATTTTTGCAGCTTGCCAAATTTGTAAAATCTATTAAGAAAAGTCAGAGGACTCAATAACTACTATCAGAGCTATTTTATATTAATTTATGACACTGCTATGATGCCTGAGTCTCTAATTTTATTTAAATAATAAACAAAACTTTGCAAGTTGTCATACTATGATTTTTCTATGCTTAAAAGGTCAATTACATCTTTAATATCCACTACATGTAATTTGTTTCATTTAAATGTATTTTTATTTGAGCATCCAGTATGTTTTTGCTGCAGAATATGTGTTATTATGAGCTAATGTGGAACTCTATTGCTTCTGTGTTTATGGAGAATTCATCATTATACCAGAAGAAAGGTGGTGCCTATGGCATTAGAAAAATCCAAATATTTTCCCAAGTGTGCTTTTGTTTGTAGTTTTGAGAACATTCTTTTACATTACAAACATGGCTACACCCAAAAGAGATTTTGTAACGCATCAACTCAAGCCTCTGTAGCAACACACACAGACAAACTACTTGAACACCAAATTCTTCCTAAACTCTTTGATGAGAAGAACACTCCTGACACTGCTCACGTTAACCTTATGAAGAAGTCGTAGCACTCTAGTGAAATTAAACTGCATCTGTAACTGGGTAGAGGTGTGACTAAAAGATTGTTTAAAGAAGCATGAATCTTTTTTTCTTTCTGTGCTATATATCTTTTAGTGAAATGATCTATAAGTTTTTTATCATGCAAGACAGATTTTTGTATTTAAATATATATTATTATATGTTATTATTTTAACAATTAACATGAAATAATCTTTTTTATGTGAAAAAATTGTGTGAAACAAGCATTTACTTTAAAAGTGGGTTGAAACTAAGTCAGCACTAGATTACTACTTTCAAAAGAAATCTGATGTGAAAAATACTATAATTTAAAAAGAATATAAACAATACAAAAACAAATAGAAATAATGAATAAATTGATAGAAATAATAAATAGGTAAATTAATTATGGCAGTCTGATGTCCATTTATTTTTATTAGGCATATAAAATATTTCATTTAAGCTAATTAAAATGCATGAATTTTTTAAAATGAAGCAATGTTTGGGAAAAAACTCCCATAAATTTAGAACGTACTGCTACATCATAAAACCAGATTCACATTTTTCCCATGTATTCGGACTTAAGCTTCCTCACTTCTCCAAAGTCTTAATTCAGTTGAAATTAGTATAGAACTAAAGACAAATAGGGCTCTTAGCAACCATAATTACTTGGCATTTTACACAGTGCATTGCAAATAAACAGAATGGAAAATTTAGAGTTTATTTATTTATTTATTTTCTCAGAAAGGTGAGGTGGGTGGCTGAAATACCGTGGGAGTGCATCTCCTACACAGGAACAACCTTATGTATATGCAAGCCTTTCCAGGACATAATTCCCTCCAACTCAGAGCACCTATAAACTGTCACTAATTCATTGAGTAGACACTCAGCCATCAGTACTCAGCATATGCACAGTAACTCTCTGGAGAGGTCTGCTCCTCAGTAATGCATGCACACACACACCACACAAACACCGTCCTGAACACCAGTGCCAAAATGCCCAGGTGAGGCTGGCAGCACCACTGCCCTGACTTGCCAATAGCTGCAGGGCAGTTTCACCACTTGCACTGTTCCCTTGTTGTTTGACTGAAATTATCTTGGAATTGTACTTTCCAAGGTGGAAGTGTAAACAGATTCAAAAATTCAACATTTTGCAGGGGAGAGCCAGGCTACAGTACAATTGCAGTTCAAAATGGCTTCAAACCCTATGATTTCCAGCAGTGTTTTTAGCTCTTATCTGTGTGGCTCTATGCTACCTTAGGACACAGATCAAACAGATATGTAGAATCATTTTATACTTGCAGGAGGAAAGAAGACCCTGTGGGAGCTGGTAAACCATGATGACCTTGCAAGGTTTTACTGCATAGGTGGCAGTCAGCTGATGTGATTTGCCCTGTAGTTATTGTTCTTACTCTAGGAGGAATGCAGAACAAAATAACAAGCAACACAATTGGGAAAAGATGTTCAGGCAAAGGTAAAGTGATTCTGAAGAGGTTACAGAGCCACAAAAACACAAAACTCATACAAATTGGTACTACTAATGACCTTGTCACCTCACTTACCCACACCTTTGCAGGTATGTCCTCAAGAGCTTCTGCTCATTGCAGAGAGCTGACCGTCTGCAGCTCTGTCATAAAACCACAGGATAATTTTCTTTGGAAGAGATCTCCACCCAGTCCAAGACCTTGATAAAAGCAGGGCCAACCTCAAAGTTAGATGTAACTTGAAATTTAGATCAAATCACAGTGGGGCTTGAGTTTGGAATATCCGCAAGCATGGAGATTCCACAAACTCTGTGGGCAACTAGTTCCATTACTTAACTGGCCCCACTGTGGATTATTTTTTCTCCAATATCTACTTGGAACATCCTTTGGAGCAACTTGTTCCCATCAGCCCTCATCCTTTATTGTGCACTTCCAAGGAAAGCCTGGATCCATCTGTGGTATAATATCCCATCAGCAAGCTAGAGACAGCCATAAAATCCCTCCACAGCGTTTCTGATCAGACACCTGGAAATCCTGCCTAGAAAACTGGACTTCCGAGGCAGCAACATTACTTAAGTGGGTTATAGCATTATCTGAACAGTCATATGCACTCAAGATACTGTGCTTTAAATGAAAATTGCCAAAGATTTAAAAATGTTCTTTTGGTAAAGAATAAATATGTCAATTAATAAGAAAAAATAGGAAGTGGTAAAATATTATAGCCCATCATTTGGCAAGACAAAGAAAGTTCTCTAAAATGGAGAAGGAAGGAAAAGAACTAAAAACTAATGAATACTGCAGCTGTACTGGACAGGATTGATTGTTATTTGTTTGCTTTTGTTGAATTAAGTGTAATAAATGGAAAAGAAATACGAGAAATACAATTAGAAAACATGATACACTACTTAAAATTGGAGCTATTGGTATGATGCTGCCTGTGAACAACAATACTAAGAAATTATAGCAAAGCAAAAAAACTGGGGGGGGTGGCTAATAATTGTGAAAAGGAAAAATGAACTGGTGTGTGGTACAAAGAAAACCATATGCAGAGCTAATATAACGCAACATGAAAGAAATAGATTTGTGGAGAAGAGTTTGTTTCTCTCAGGACAACTGACAACAGCATTTTAAAACTCACAGTCCCAGTTTGTAAGGGTGAAAGAGACATCTGCAAGTAATAAAGGGAGTGGGTGGAGAACCATCTTCTGGTAAACACCATTAACAGCACTGTGGTATTAAAAAAATACTGGATGATCCAAGCACACTCTGCTTCCACCTACTTTTGATAGCGCTTTCTGTGAGGTGAGCAGGGGGCAGTGCTTGCCTAGCCCTCACCCCTGTGCATCTGACACTTCTGTCCAGCTGGGGGCAACAAGCTCTGAAGTCCAGACAGCAACACAGCCAAAACAGGAGAAAAGGAGGATTTGACTGGGAGCAGAAGTTGAATGTTCTTGATTAACAGTATCAAAATCAGGATGCAGCTCTTCCCTCCTTCCCCACTGAAATTCTCTTTACCCAATGTTTGAATTAAAGTTTTGAGAAACTCCAACTTTTAGGGGTTGTACCATGTTAACTGAGGACAGATTTTAGGTTATTTGAGAAGGTTTCCTATGACAGTTTCAGTAATAAGGGGGAGAAATGAAGATAAGTAATCCGTGATTAAAAAGGCTGTTTGCAATGCTTGCAAAAGAAAATGTTTTATTCTATGGAATCAAGCATTCAACAACACTAAGAAATGTGGATGAAAAAACTATCCTAAATACGCATTGAAATGCTTACAAAGAAAGGTGACAGAGACAGGTTTATTAAGAAGGGAGATAGTTAGGTAGAGAGGTAAAGAACAATTTCAATTTCATATTTTAAAGACTGCCTCTTTCTTTTCAAAGGGAAAATTACCAATGATCACTGAGAATAAATGGGAGTCATGGGTTCAACTTAGCAGTCTTCAAGAACCAGAGGAAGAAAACTGAACCGGAAATTAACTTCCCAAGAATGCCCTGATCTGCTAGCTGCTCCTCCCTACTACCAAGCAATGCAAAGAACCAGCTTTATAACTTACACATCTGGACTTAACTTAAAACTGTTTTGGAAACTTTGTACAAAATAGTTGGCTTTTGCAACAGCTCCTATTAAAGAGGAAGTGAAGTAAACTGCAAAGAGTAAACCATAATTAAACCCTGTTTCCTATTATCTTTTGAAATTAATGGAAGTCACTGTTTAAGGATGGACAATGAATATCCTAATAATTACATGAAAATAAAATATTCTAATCAATAATAATATACTAAAAAAGGCTGATACTAATTTGGGGGGGGGGGGGGGGGGAGGAGAATGAGTTATTTCTCTAAGAGAACTTTCTTTTTCTTGCCAAATGATGGGCTATAATATTTTACCACTTCCGGTTTTGTCTTATAAATTGACATATTTATTCTTTACCAAAAGAACATTGTGATTCAATAATCACAATACCAGTTTAAAAATCATCTGTGTTGGTTACTTCAACTACACTTACAAGTTGTAAATCATTATGTTCTCATAAGCCAGCCGAGAAAAGCCTTGTGTTAATTCCTTGACAAATGATGAGCAAGTACTGACAACATGTTAATAAGAGTAAGGACAGAACAGTAATTGTGAACAGTAATTTCATGTTTTGTTTAGACAATTTAATATTGACTAAGAAAACTAGGTCAATAATTGCAACTTATTATACAAGTGATCTGTCTCTCTATGTGAACATTACAAACTAAAGATGGACTGGTATATGATATGAAATTAAAAGTAAGAAGGAGAAGAGTAGCCATGTTCTGACAATCTGACTGGTTACAGTTTAAACATCAGAAGATTTTTAAAAACTTGGAGAAGTGGGAAATTTTCCTCTGAAAAATTGAACTGGAAAATTAAAACTGGAAGCTAATTTGGCTACCTGTAGTGATTCATGTAAATCAGTTGAATAATTTTCACAATCCACAGAAACCATTGCTCATCCAATAGATCCTCAGCTTTCAAAGGCAGAAGTTATATCCTCATTCAAACATGAATGCTCTGAAAAAGGGCCAATATCCAGCAGCTCCACCACATTAACAATGGAAAGTTCAGCTCCTTTATTTAAAACAACTCACTCCCAGAATCTAAGTAGTATGACCTGCCTGCACATTTAAGATTTAGGAAAATGCTTGATTAGGGAAAATCCAAAATGGAAATGGAAAAGCTTCATCTTGGAAAAGTCACAACAAATAAAACGTATTTCCCTTGAATTCTAAAATTCCCTACACAGATTCACCAAATTATTTACATGACTCAGTATCATTTGAATTTCATATTTTTCTAAGAAGTACATGCATATACAAAATAAATCTATGTATATATAATCCAGTCTCTCTGTCAAATCCTTAAAAATGACACAGATCAGAAATAAAAAATAAATTGTAATAATAACAATCAATCATGTACAAAGTCCACACTTTTCTTCTTCAAGTAAAAATACTAATAACATAAGGATTACTAGAAATCTTTTATTATGATGACAAAGGCTATAATTTCCTTTCTGCATGTTTTCTGCAAGATGGGAGATAAATTTGTCTCTCATAAATATGAAACAGGAAAATCACAGTTTCCATTGTATCTGGATATATTTGTAATATTTTTAATACATGTCTGTGAAAGACTAGATCATATAAATGCATGAGAGGCAGTGGGAAAAAATCCAAAATATTCTAATAAAGAGTCAGGAATGATTCCTTTGGGTAACCACTCCTGTTCCCCCACTCCCACCTGCAGTTACATCATGGCCAACTAATATGACTTCAAAATAGCTAACCTCTACTTTGAGGTTTTTTACACTATGGTAGTGAAAATTGTGTTAACATGGGAACATTTTGCCAGTCAAGGCAGGGACCAACATGTCAATGGAGAGCAATTAGAACTGATGGCTCCTTACTCAAACCTTGATGTGTGTTTTGCTTCCTGAAAACATAACAAGGCAGTTAAATAATATTTCTTCTAATTAGAGGTGTTGTCTCAATAAATTCAGTTACTGAGAAATACAAGAAAGATATATTACACTTTTGGTGTTGCAAATGTGTTTTATGAAACTACTTCTCATCACTCCTATGTCTGAGCATATGCACAGGAAGCCTTGTGGTTGCTAAGGGTTTCACGAATCACAATTCATTTTGTGATTATTTTAAGCTCTATGAGTGGTACACACTGATCTGTAATTATGATTCAGTCATTGGAAAATAAATATTGAATATGCTGGTAATTCAGCCAACATTTTGATATACCAAAACTTCAAGCCCATATTGAAGAATTAAAATAGAAATTCTGCAGCTATATAGCACACACTCAAAGCTACAGCTTCTTAATGAAAAAATGCATTTTCATGGTTATAGAATTGCCTTGGCTGTTTAAATATTAATCATGTTTATGCAACATGAAGTGGTTTCCTTCAGGCAGGCATTGTCTATTAGGCTTCAATTCATTTTACCTTACTCACTCTCTACGTTTTCGTAGTAATACCATGTAAACACTTCCTCTGGGTCTCACTTAGTATCAGGGTCAAGTGTGTTTAAAGGCTTAATTAATATTTAGTCAAAATTTCCAAGTTTTCTTTAATGTCTAGCTGAAATCATACAAAGCAAAAGTGTCTTACATGGTTTCCACTTGAAATCATAAACTGATCCAAGATCTCTAAAGCAAATAACTTAGTATGTATACACATTCAAGTGTTTTCTCTGTCGTCTATTAGATGACACCAACCAGTGTCCAGTAACCAGTAACCAACCAGCCTCTCCTTACCCTAAACTCTATGGGTATTTTTATTGTCTCAATTTCCATTTTCACTATCTCATATTCACATTTCACAATCGATCTATAAAATAAAAATCAAATAATACATCATCTATTGGATTGATTTGTAAATAGTAAGGATTTGTAAATCCTTTGAATGTTTTTTTTTGATAAATCTCTATTTTTGTCTGAAGATTGACATTTGATCTATAAGGTTCCCCTGGATTTTATATACATCATATAGAATGCCAGTTAAAGCTATTTAATCTTGAAGTTGCCAAACACTTGAACAGTCTGTATGTCTTAAACTCTTCATCATAATCTAGCTAAATTCACTATCAACAACAAACTGGGAAATCAAATGTAAACTCATCACCTGCCAAAAATCATGCTTAAAAATGATGGAAGACTTTCAGTAAGTCTTACTTGCTGAAGTTAATGCAATAAACTCACAGAAAAGTCACATATCCTTTATTCCTCATAGATAAGTAAAAAGCTTTATTTTCGCTGCAAACAGCAGCTTTGAGCACAGTAATTGAAGAATCTGGTAAGAGGCTGAAGAAGCTGCTAAGAGGCAGAAGTTTAGCCCCTAAATCTTCCAAAGCAGTCTCCTGCATTCTTTATTAATTTTTATTTATTTATTTTTAAAATCATGGCAGAAGAAGGCTATTTCCAAAAAGATTACATCACAGAAATACTCCTCCTATCATATTCATGTGTTGGCTCTAAATTCCAGGAAATATGTATATATATATATATATCTCCTGGATACATATATATATATGTATCCAAACCTCTGTATCACTGAAAATCATCAGAGGAGTGCAGACCTAGCACAGGTCTCTTTCTGTGCTTCTGAAGAACTCTGTTAACCCTACCTCACAGCAGCTCTTCATGGCAACTGCATCTCATGTACTTGTAAGAAAGATCATGACCTACTTCTGACCCATGGATGGTCACAGTGTCATAGGATAGAAAATGTCTGCTGGTTTAAAAGAGTTCCCGTTAGAAAGCATTTCTCCAGACAATGGTATTATGCCACAATCCCTCTCTCCTTCCCATGATCCAGACTGTATTAATATGATCTTCATGCACCAAAGACTTGATTTGATAACACAACCCAAAGCATGGAGTCTCTCATGTGAGCAATTGGATAAATTTAATGGTTTGAAAATACTTCTTTCTGGTTCTGAACTCACTTGTTCCCTACCTGCTATATAGTACTGCTAGAAACTGTATTTTGCTTTAGCAACTCTTGGAACTCATAGATGTCAGAGTATGTCCTCATGCAGTGGTATCATATCATCTTATCAAATATCACAGAATGATAAGGGTTTGGAAATAGATCTCTCATTACTCTTTAATTCTGTCTCTCCTCTCATTCACCCTAAGTCATTAGCATAGAGGGGATGGTACACTCATGCTGAACCAGTATGCTGAATATCTCTTTCATTCCTCAGGATCAGAAAATACAGCTTGAAGAATGCTGATATTCATCCTTTAACAACAGCATGCAAAGAGGCAGAAAGTCCTTTTAGAAAACATTAAGTCCTTTTAGAAACATTAAGAAGAAATCAGCATGTAAAAAGCCAACTAGTGTTCTTTCATTTAAGACCACATTAACCAGAATTGGTAACCTTGTACTGAAAAAAAAAAAAAGAATCTAGACTACTCATAAGATATACTGAAAGTCTCTTTGGTGCAATTTCTGTGATTGTTAAGGGCAGAAGTTTGGTAAGTGCTAGGCACTGAAACACCCAATGATTCAAGAAATTTCATTTATGACACTTAGCATGAATGTCCTTCCTTCTCCCTGAAAAAGTCAAGTATGAACAAGCAGCTCAGGAAGTGTCCTTCACTAACATTAATACAGCACTGTTCTGTGTCTTCTCTATAGAATCAAACTGTATTAAATTCAACATAGTCTGCATAGAGTTAACATTTTGATTTCTTGAAGATAACAATTAGAACCAGAACAGAATTTCCCTGAGGAATATCATAGAAGAACATATATAAATCTTTACAGCTAACACTTCTGGCAATATTTAAATTTGATTGTATGTGCAGTTACGCTATCAGGATAGTTGGTTCAGCTGGCAAATCTGGACCAGTCCATGTGACTGCACCTTCAACACAAATATAAACCTACCTGAGGTCAGACTTTAACTCGTCATTTGGTTTAGAAGTCCTATGTTCTACTAAGTCAAACTTATAATTAAATTTAAGCACTTTAAGTACCAGAATAAAAAGGTTATACTTTTAATATATAGGATAATTATGCCTTCCAGATGGGATGACAGAGTCAATTTATTTTGAATTCTGGTTTAAAAGTATATCATGATGAACAAAGCACGGATCTCTATTTATTGGAAAATAATTGTGAAATATAAAAAAATACAAATATTTTCATTATGAACTATCATGGACTATTGAATAAAGTACTGAAATTATTTAAAAGTCACTCTGCCTAAAATGTTATAGAAAAAAAAAAAAGCACCTTAATTCAGATGTCTTTTTTACTGAATAATTAACATCTTCAACACATCTATTTTCAATAAAAGATTTTTTCATTCAAAAGACAGAGCAAGACATAAATGCTTTAGCACAACAGCTGTAGTAATTACAGTACAATTTTGCTGTAAAATCATTACCATCTCAGTGGTTCTGAAGAAAGGATAGAGTACATGTAATGTATATAACAATGTAAAAATACGAATAGGGTTTTTATTTAAAATTGTAATACTGCAATTAAATGAAGAAAGGAGAAAAAAAAAAAAAAAAGTAGGAGATGCTAGAATCCAGTACTCTATGTAATGTGTGAAACCTACTTCTGGCATTTGGAATTGTTAAAAATAAATGTTCCGCTGAAGAATTGCCAAATCAAAGTACTTCAGAGTAGATCTTGGTAATGAGAAGTAGAACATTAGAAAAGCTTAAACACACTTGAGAGCTGTATAAACGTTTTAAAGAGGAAAGAATCAAGCAGATGACATTTCCCCTATATTCTTTAAGTAGGATGAAATGTAGCATGACCATTCTTATGCATGTGAACTTGATCTAGGGCTTGTCTACATGAGAAAATAAATTTGAATTAAGGTGTGAAACTGAAATTCACTATCTCTCCTTGAATAGCTCCATCTTTGAATACTTCAGAATGAGTAGAACTAAACAGAAACAAGTCCCTGCAATTCATCAGAAAGAATATTTCCAAAAACAAAGTTACTCTTGAACAATAACATTTTCAACCCATTATCCATCATATAGCATACGGGCTGTCATAGAATCATAGAACCATTAAGGCTAGAAAAGACCTCTGAGATCATCTGGTCCAACCATTTCCTCACCACCAATATTACCCACCAAATCACGTCCCTAATTATCACATCCAACCTAGAATTGATTCACCAAAATTTTTGCAGCAGACATCTTATTTAATGCCTCCATATCCCCAGGTGAAAGAAAATGTAACACAGAAGGTATCTCTCAGCCCAAACGGGCAGCAGAATTTCTAAGAATGTGTCATGCTTCCTACAGAAGAAAACAAAGGTGTTTCCTTGTTTTAAAAAGAAAGTTATGTAACTAATCATTACTCACGTCTAAGGAAGTACACCATCATATAAGTGATCCTGTTAACAAGAGAATCAGATCAATAACACTTTCCTAAGACAAAGTACATGGACAGTGCTTTATAAAGCACCTCATAATTTAATTGAAAATAATAATAATAATAATCAGACTTTCTGTCCAATACAATGACCATCTTTCTTAGTTGCCAAATTATGCACCACTTTAATAAAAAAAAGTCCTACACTGATTTCAAAATGAACCACATAACCAAATTCATCCAGCTATATTTAATTACTTGTGAAATTGCTTATAAATGTTATTATATAAACAAATCCTATACCAAAAAGTGCTTTCAGCAGGAAAATAACTGGGCTTTGAGGCAAGTAGTGGTTTACAAGAAAAAATCAAAAGCAGCTTTTAATAACATCAAATTTTGTTATTAATTTCTTTGCCTGTCTCAGACTCAGAAATTAAAGTCTGAATTCTTCAGATGATAGCACAAAATCCTTAAATGTACTGCTCTAGGGATGTGAAAGGTAATCTGTGAAGTTCAACTCCCTTATGGTCATGACTAACAGAACTGCTAAGCAGTACATTTTTCATAGCTCTATTTAATGAATCACTACCCTTCAGATTCTTTGCAAAGTCCTGACATCCCTTCCAAATAAAAACCTGGTTATAGTTGTGAGAAACAAAGTTGTGTTTTTGCAGTAGAGAATTACTTTTCTGTATTTCAAGGTAGCTGTGTAGTCATAATAAGGAGAAATGCTAAGTAGGTAAGTTGACAGTAGAAGGCCTCACTGTTCCAAAATAAGGTAGAAGCTTGAGAAAAACAGGATGAGCAGTGTGAGAACAGTAAAACAAAGATCACAAGTTCTCAAAACATAAGAAAGGAGAAATTAAAGGGTTGAAAAAAAAAAAAAAAACAGAAAAATTGTACATATATGGTATAGAGGAGCGTTGAGTAGCTTGTGAACCTGTAGTACTCAGCCAATGAGGAAACAGGGGAGGTGATCAGGCATAGGGTAATAGGGAATAAAAGGTTATGATTTGTTTACTAACATGTGCTCCTGATTGACAGGACACCCGCCATTGCAATCGCGAATAAAATAGCTTCACAGAAGATCCTGTCTGAAGAAAATAATTTGAGATTTTTCTCACATAGTTGAATTTTGAAAGAGAAAACTAGTAAAGTTCTTGAGTCTATGTTACAAGATAGTGTTCATCTACATATGTACCACAGATTTAGGAAAAGCTTGTGTGTGTAATACATAACAAATGTGACTTGAAATCAAAATAGTCAGTAAAACAGTTTGTTAGAAAGATTTAGAAAGTGGAACTATATAGTGTGATTTGTCTGTCATTCTCAAACATTGTGTGCCTTGATCAAGAAAACCACAAAAATAAGAGCCCAACTTTTATGAAATTAGTGTTTACAGCCTGTTTGATTGTGGTCATTGTGATGAAACCTCTACTTAAGATTTTATTGTTAATATTACAGGTTGAGAATTTTCATGTTAGAGTGTAAATTCACTGCAGAAAGATAATCTGAAAATGACAAAATCAAAGAGATAGCGCCTTTTTGGGAGGCCACTACTCTTTCTTAGGTCAGCAAATGACAGTAACTGCTGCAGACTGCCTATGTGCTTATATGGTTTGCATGGCATGTCAAGACCCTGGCTGGCTCTTTGCTATGCAATATTCAATAACACTTGATTTGACCATACTTGGAATTCTGCCTGGTAAGCCATTCTATAACTATCTTGGCTCATTATTTATGTGCGTTTGGTGTTTTCCTAACGCCATTTTTCATGATTGCTTTTGACTGAAAGTTTTACTGTAGGGAACATTAAAATTGTAAACTTTGAGAGACTGGTAGGTTGACCCAAGGTTTCAAGGATGCGATTTGGAAAGATGTGTGAAAGATTACAGCATCAATATTGCCAGAGGTTTGCATTTTCTGAAATGATACAAAAAGAAAGAGAGATTAAAAAATACATTTGTTTCCATGGTGAGGATACAAGTCAAAAAAATAAAAAATAAAATAAAATTGGAAAAGCAAGAGAGTCACAAAATACCCAACTGAAAGGTGGATACATATACGCTCCAATTTTTTAACAACTCTAGTGATAAAGTTGTTAGAGGTATTCCTATAGATAAATAAATTAAATACACGCTGTAGTAGAAAAACGTGAACCCACCTTGAGGCTGGGGGATAAAATCAAGCAACAAAGAGACCTAAATCTAGCTTTTAAATATTTAAGGAAAAAAGGAAGATGTTAAAAGACAGATTTGCTTCCTTTTTAGGAAACCTGTGCTGAAATGCCTGATTGATTAACTGAGAGTATGTGAGAAAGTCAGGTTAAAGCCTTCCTCTGTCATAGTCAGCCAAGGAATATGAATGAAATGTGAACAGAGTAGAGACACTGACATTTAATAGAGTAACTAAACTAGCAGAAATATTTATGTATTTTTATGAAGAAACTTGCCCAAGACTCAATACCATAAAATTAAAGTGAGATAAACAGGAACAGCTAACAGCTATGAAAAACTATCTGCACCCAGAAGAAAAAAATATGATTAATGGCATAACTTTTGGGAAAGTAAAGGATTATTTTTCTATTAATCTACTAATCATTTCTATTATCTTTTAAATTTGCTGTCTGACAAATGTACTTCTACCTTTGCATAGATCAACATATACCTTAAAATACTGCTAGTACGCTACAGTTGGATACACGTTAATGTATTTTACATGAAGAAAAAAACTAAAATCAGTGCAATAATTTTCTTCCTGTAGATCCTGGATCAGGAGTTAAAGAAAAGCATTTGTATTACTGTGAATCAGATTGAGCGTGAAGTTAATCCATGGAGTAATTTAAAGTATATTTTGCCATAAAATATCTGTTATCTACCCTTGTTTTCAAAATGTACTAGTACATAAATACTTGTTTAAGCTTTTCATTCACTATGATTATTATTTTGAAGCTATGCCAGCTGTATTTAGTTTAAATTTTAATCCAGAATAGTTAATCTCAGACTCTTCTCTAGAATACTCTTATCAAAGATCAAACTAGAGCAGCATTAAATGAACAAACACACACACACACACAAATATTATTGCAGTAAAAAGAAATAAACCTTTTAAAACAGAATTCACTAAATAACAACAATAACTCTGGAAGAGGATTAATCAGATGAAGATCTAATTATTTTCTGATAATAGAATTAGAGGAGCTTACTCAACCAGAGCTATTTTGCTACATTCTCAAAAAAGAGATCTTGGCACCTCAACCACAAACATGATTACAGAAATGACTAAAAATTTACCAAACTTTCATGACCTCATTTACGCTATCTAGCTTTCTGACATGGATTTCAATTACTTTTGTAGTAGGAGGAATTAATTAATTCTTCTCAGAAGCATAATAGTTTCTGAGCTACAGGTACACATTTGATCATAAATCAATGTGAGCCCCAGAATCTGACAACATATAACATCATCATAGGAATAATTTCTTTTTGAGGAAGATTTGTGAGTTTTACCTCTGTGGCTTACCACCTCTGGTTTCAACTGGACTGTCCTATCATTTTTCAGCCGAAAATTCAGGCTGCAATTACTTTTCATAAATCACATTAGCCCCACAAGTACAGCTGCACTGTGCACATAGCGACCCATTTCTTTCAGAAGCCTGAGTAAAAGTGAGTAAAGCTATTCAGATTCATTTTAAACATAAATTCCCTGATCAATTTAGCCCAAAGAAGCATAAAAACAAGTGAAGAGATTACGTCAATAAAGACTGTATCTTTTCCTCTGCTTTGCCATTAGTCTTTCCACTCAATTCATGTACAATGGTCTCCAGCAAACTTTCATCCTTTGAATACAAAAATGTATAAATTATATTGGTTTGAGATAGTAAATCCTCTAGTATATCTTCTTTTCTTTATAGGCCTAGCTCAAAAAGAATTCAAGAAGGAATCCTTCGGAAACCCCCAGTGGGAGCAGAACTTTGCCAATATCCTGCAGAGATGAAGCAGCAGCCAGCTACACCAAATAGTGACTTTGGTGCAAGTAAGGTGGGACTCTGGGACTTGACAAAGAGAGAAGCTCTCCCACACATAGAAGAAGGATTCACTATATGAGTATTTTTTCAAACAACACAAGTACCATACTGTCTCGTATCATATCCACATCTCCAGATTATTGGAACTCATGACTTAGCACTAAGCTTTGCTAAGGACAATATTTCCTTTCCTCTATGCTGTTCTTGATACACACCAAGAATAAACTTAACCAGGATAGTTTCTGATGTAGCCTTTCTAGAGCTACAAGTTATAAATTATATATATGGTAGAATGATTTTGAATTGGCATGAAATATTCCCAAAGGAAAATATGTCATCTTTAACAAAATATTATTTGATTTTGCAAGCCTTTTATGTTTACTCTATTTAACCCCACCAGATAATACTCCACCAGATTCATAGTTGTCTTAAACTATGAATTTTTGGTGTCTTATAAAGCAATCCAAATTTTCCTCTCTTTGATGGTGATAGAATAAATGCTACATTAAGCATCACCAAGGCTTTCTGTAGCATCCCTTCTAACACTGTACATGGCCTAGGTCTGCTTTGGAAATTATAATTACTTTTTGTTCAGAATTTCTCCAATGTTTCCTTGTGATGAATAATTCAGTTTTTGAGCTGCTTTTCTGAATCTTGTCAGCACCTCCCAATCCCACATTTGTAAGACTGTGGCTTTTTTCCAAAACATACTGTCTCATAAATCTTTTTTAACCAGAAAAATCTTTAAACAATGTTTTGTGGACCTACATCAGTGAATGAGCATGGAAACTTTTATTTTATAAATAGGATTATAGGAACCCCATAAAAGTCAGTTAAGAGGTTTTTCAGACCTTTTAGAGGTTTTGAGTTTTAAAAAGAAACTAAGATAAATAAGTCATGATAATCCTTTTCACGATGCCTATAGAATCTCTGTTTAATGGACCTGTCATTGCATTTAGCTAGCTACTCATAATTGTTAAAAGATAAACACCATTGTGGAATGGATTTATTTTAGTGCATTTCCTCTATTAATGAAAATATGTCCCTGCACTTTCTCTACTGCTGGATCAGACAGTATAATTGTGTGATCTGCCAGATCATTTATCAGCATCCTCCTATAGAACTTGACTGTTTTTATATAGCTTCTAGATTTAGCTATCATTCTAAAATTTAAAATAAGAATGTCTTATTTTGTGGTAATCACGGCAAATCAATGAGTTACAGTGGTTCTCCTAAGGTCACATGTTCTACTCTGCAATCAGGTTTGACATAATCGCAATATTTATCTTTTATACTTAATGACAGGCATTCATAGCATTTAATACAGTACACAAAACACAAAAAGTTCCTCAGACCTTTAAATATATTTCACAAAGAAAATAAAAATTATTTCTGAATAACAGAGAATGTATCATGTAGGCCATAAGTATGGATTTTTCTCTCAACCAAAATGTCACTGAACACGATACAGTATCAGAAAAGCTTTTCATTCAGAAAAATTAGCATTTTCTTATGAAAAGCAAGCCTGTATTTTGTCAAAAACCTCTTATCAGTAGAGCACAGAACAGTGGAAGCATTTTGCAGTCACTTTGCATTTTTCTGCATGTTCACACTGGTATTTGACAGAACAGCTTTATGTCTTCGGCAGTTGATTCTCATGTGCATCAGCCTCTGGGCCATCTGATAAGGATTGTTCTGCTCCTCTAAATCAGTATGTACATTAGACCTCTGCTTAGCTGACGTAAGTATGTTTCAGCCAATTCCAGAACGTCTGTTTTATCAGAGGAACTCTCAGAAGCCCAACCACAAATAACAGTCTGGTCAGTTCCTAGTCTTCGTGATTTTATAATCCATTTTGCTTATGACCACTGACTAGGTCACCAGGATGGAGTAGAAACCAGCATGTCCAGCTATGAAAATAAGCATCTTAATTCACAATTCTGTAGGTTTTTTTCATGTACATGCTGAAGTAAATTGACTGCATATTTTCAGACAGGAGCAGGTGGCAAAGCAGAGACTAAAAACTCATAAGAGATATAAATGAACCTAATAACTTCTCATTCATGTTCCTTTTCAAAAATTAAATTTTCTCTTTTAACTAATCAATTTATTAACAGCATGATTGTAAATGGCTGTGGAAGTGCTGTCAGCTCCAGCAGAAGGTGCCAAACCTTTGATTTTAAGTTGAGACCACTTCATAAGAGCTATTCACACATAAATATATAAATTGTAACTCTAATACCTAAGCTAGCCCCTCTTCCAACAGAACAAAGACGAAAAAAATATATAACATATCAATGGAGTCAAGAGTGAATCTCACGATCCAATTACATCTGTGGAACCAGGTCAACTGAACACGTAATTGTCATCTCTCCAGAAGAGCAGGAAATCTATTTTGTGCAAAAGTACCTGACCTAAACTTCTGCTCACCCCATCAGATTTTGATTTCTGTATTCTAAACTTCTCACAAGAACTGCAATACATAATATATGCAATATTTAGCAGGTTTTGATCCCATATTCCCATCATATGTTTAGAAGACAGATTTTCATGACAGTCATATAGGATGGATTTTAAAAGATAAAGATTTTAGAGAACTGAAGCATATCCTATCTACTATTCAGAAATGTTTAAAGTTCCTGGAGGCACAATGTACTTTTTTGTTCTTGTTTTGTTCAGTCATTTTTGACAGAATGATAGGAAATTTCAGTTTCAGTTCTTTGTCTCTAGAGAGACACACATCAACTGAAAATATCTACAAATGTCAAAAAGAAACACTCTATTAAGCAGCTTGGAGAATCATAACTGGCATAATACTAAAAGATCCCTTGAATTTTCACATGCCTATCAATACAGCTAGCTGTGCATCAATATCAGCTGGAGAGGTCATGTAGATGAAAATGCCTGAGACCTCTCCGAACAAAAACAAAACAAAACAAAAAAAGGAAAGAAAACTACTGCCACACTAAATATTTTACTTTTCATTTCTTTTCTTTGAGATGTATTTCTACATATCACTGCAAAGGAAACACAGGGAACTGTATATACCTGATACGTTGAAATAATTGGCTTCTTCCCATGACCCAACAAACACTACCAAAAGCAGCCCTGCTGCCTGTAGCTTTCTCAACCTAGGTCAAAGGAAAGGAGCCATTCTACAGAGCAACCCATGCTGTCTTCAGGTTTGAGGTTTGGCATAAGTTTTAGCTCTGAGATTATGTTAAAATTTCAATTATTAAGAAAATAATTAAGCCAGGCTTAAAAAGTATTAACCAAATAGATAATCAACACTAGATATGGAAAAGGAAAAAAGAAATAGCATTCAAAATAAAACTATAATATACCACAAGTGCCTGTAATATCCATTTAAAGCAAGGAAATTTTTAGTAACAGAAAAGTCCCAGCTGTACTGATTTGGCTCTAAGTCCCCAGCATTTAAAGCTGTGCAACCAGTTTGGTCTGCAACATTTACATGTTTGAAAGGAACATCAGTGGGAATGCTTTATGCCTGTTTTTCTGTCTTGCTCTCTGAAGCAGAAGAAAAAACAATATAGGCGTATAACTATGGAGAGGATTAAAAACCAGGTAAATGTACATAGAATACACCAAAAAAGATTTTCCATTTCCACCAGCCAAAAAAAAAACATATAAACCTCTAAAAGCGAGTGCATATAAATAATTTAGCTGCTTAGTTCATCTGCAAAGCTTTCTATATAGTAAAGAATTGAATTATGGTTTCCTGTTCCGTTGTTTGTTGTCTTTGGTCAGTACCCAGGTGCATGGAAAAGTTTTTGAAGTAATGTTTATCACTGAAAAAGAAAATTCCTGAGAGCTACACACTGGCTAGCTTCTTTAGCAGGAAGAAAAGGATTTGCTTAATGTTATTTCGGCATACAAAACATAAATCTGGTCTCAGAAAAAGATGCTATATACTCTTGTCTCTTGTTTCTTGAACAAATTGTACAATATCAGAATTGACAGAAGATTTTACAAGCCCTAAAGTGCAAAGCATTCTGTGTAAATATACATGACCATTTTTACTTATTAGCTCTACAAGCTGTGTGGCTTTGCTCCTTTGATATTATGAACTAGAAAAATTTTGAATGGTCTGTCATTTATCAAGGTTCCCTTCAAGAACAGCTGCTGCATAGCCAGACTGGAGAGCTGGAGAGCTCAGTCATGTACCCAAAACAGTAGGCAATTGCGTGGATAAGCAGTTCCATTAGCATCAAGAGGGAGACGACGTAATTACAGATTTGTACAACGTGGCCTCAGAACAAAACAAAAACAAAACCAGGACCTTAACTTCTGATCAGTCATTTTATACATTAAATACACATTACGCCCAGAAACAGGAGGCTCAAATCCATTATCTAATACAGGCATCTAGCACCATTTGAGATGCCCTGGCGTATCTCACCTGGTCCCCAGCTGCTGCTCCAGAAGAGCGCAGGTGTCCTGCAGGTCCTGTGACATAGCTGCCAGCCCTGGGTGGATGTCTCAGACACCCTGAGGTGTCTCAGATGGCACTAGATGCCTGTATTTGAGCGAGTGATTCACGCTTAGGCTGTCATTTCTTTACAGGTTAAGCAGATAGATGCTCCTCCAGACAGAAGATATTCAGTTCAGAAATCCCTGAAATCTACTTGAAGATAAATGGGAGAAGGGTTGCATTTCTTCAGAGACAGTGTGTGGGATGGTGCTTCTGCAGTATGACATAAAAAGCAGATCTCGTACATGTGTTGTGAGGAGAACAGAAAAAAAAAGAAAAAGCCAGAGAGACGGAGACAGAGAACGCGCATATAAACTGCAGTCTTCTGAGATGTCAGAAACACAATTATCCCTCGTTTTGTATGATTTTTCACCTTTCTCGATTGATTATAACCTGATTTAACAAGCAGGCTTCCTTTGTTACTGTGCCCAGGTTTTAATTTTCTTCTCATTCAAGCATGATCCCAGAGTAACACACATAGGAAAGTAATGGAGATTGTTGCATTGAAATCTTTTTGCACCACCACTGTGCTACTAAAGGAACATAAATTACATCTACCTCCATTCCTGAGTAAATAATGTATGGGCCATAACATAAGTGGGAAATAAACCCATCTGATAAAATGTATGATAATTTCTTTTTGTTGTTCTCTTTTGAGATGAACTATGATCTGTAGTCCAAGCTTGGGTTCTACACTCTTAATTCAATTTATTAGTTTCTCGGTCTGACTACCCGGTTACCCAGGGAACATGCAAGTGTTCCAGCGTAAGCATCTCCCTCCTCCCCCTTCTTGTCTCCCAGTACTAAATCTTCTCAGCCCCCCCATCCCTTTGAGCTGAGGACACACAGTGCGGTTCCCTGGGGAGAGACTGGCTGAGATTTTTTTTCAGTCATCTCTGTGAGGCCGTGCCTGCCCCCAAGGAACAGACTTACACCACTGCTACCACCCTCAACAGCAGAATGCAGGCTGCTACCTGGACTTCACATGGGGGCTGCTTGTTTGACCTCAAAATCCCTCAAAATCACATTCAGATATTTTAATGTAAGGATAAGAAAGCAACTGAAAGATGAACTTGCTTAAAGCATCAGTTATGATGAAATGAGCCAATAATAAAAGGCCATGTAAAATGATAGTTTCTTGAAAGACAGCCCACCTGTTTATATGTATAATATATATATATTATATATATATTATATGTATACATATATTTCATCATGTTTGGTCACTTTCTAGGCTTTATGATTATATGCAAGATCCAAAACTTTAATTTACAAAATAAGAATATTTTCAAAGATTTTTAAAATGTGTGAATAGGATGGATACTGGACATTAAAGTCCATATTTGAGCCCATATATTTTTATGTTGAGCTAACAGTCAGAAAAGAGGAATCAGTAGCTGACAAAAAGCAATTTGGATGATCAACTAAGTGGACAATTGCCAGAATGTCCATGCTGGATTTACTGAAGCTGCATTTTACACATTCCCCTCTAACTAGGACTGGAGGGAGTTCATATCTTATCTCTTGCAGGCTTCACTGTTTCTTCTATATAAAATTATCAAATACAATTTCTGCACAATACTTTGTACCACAGGTCAGTAAGAGGAATTTATTAAACCAGTAAAATGTATCTTTCGTGGGTGCATTCTGTCTGTAGAATTTACAGACATCTCAACAGCCTTTTATATTTGCCACGATCATGGCAAATATCATCCCTAAAAGTGTTATTAATAATATTTATGAATTTTTAAATTCATGAGATTTTGAAAACCATCAGAAATGTATGTATACAATCATGCAGTTGTGAATGTATTCATGGCCGCTGTACCCAATAATCTTATACATAAACTTTTGGTATCTGTTTCTAAAGAAAGCTTTGGTTAATGCAATGCCAATTTATGTATTACAAACTAGAAAATAAATGTGTTTGGGCTATTAGCTACTTCTGTGTCATGCATGCAAGGAATTAATTCAGTAGCTTTACATGTTTAAATTGAGGCATTATTTGTGTTTTTTTTGTTGTTGTTGTTGTTGTTGTTGTTTTGGTTTGGTTTTTGTTTTTTCAGACTCTCAGAACATGGCAGTTCTGTTCTTTTCCCACTGTTCACCCAACACTAAAAAGCAGGAGACAACCTTCTATGCTGCTGGAGAGAGCTTCCAGCTGCTAGAAGTTATTTGACTTTGGTTCTGGCCTATGCCGTTACTATTGCTGCACAGAAGTTGTTTAAAAAAAAAAGGTATTCAAAAAGTCGCATAATAAACACTTCCTTCAGATTGCTTGTTTTGTTTTTAGGAAGCCACCTAAACATATTAATGATCTATAAGAGAGAGGAAAATAATGGCCTGTTTCAGCTCTTTTAAGATGTCACTGGCCCTCTCACACTTCCTTGCCACTTAAAGACGTCAGAAATGGCACCAGCCCCAGGCAGCATAGCATCTGGGGTAGCAGCACAGTAGAGACCTGAACACTGGTGTCCTGAGGCAAAATTAAGACAAAATTAATTTTGTCCCGAGACAAAATTAAGTTTAGCCTGTGCTTCTGAGAAGACTTGAATTGGCTCTGCTGCGAATCTATAATTGTAGTATTTACAGTTTTCCAAAGGAAAGAAGTACTATTTGTTAAATCAGAAAGCCTTGTTTGTGAACAATGGAAAATACTACTAAACTGTACTTTTCAAATAGTGCCAGCTATTTTGCTACAGAATTGCACAGCATACCATATCACGTCACTGGAGACTAAAATAAAACCTTCCCAGAAACCCATGCCCTATAATACTAATTTTAAGAAATTCCAAAGTTATTCCAAGCAAATGGCTTTATCTAAATTTGGCTATTAATTCCTATAGTCAAACTGATTTTGAAAAAGACTGTGTGTTTTGTGTAAACATAAGAAACGACATAGAACAATATGTTTTCCCCGTGCACCATATGAACCATATCTCACAGACTGTCAGCGGAAAAGAAGAGCAGGGCTGAAGGTTGGGAGAATATTCGTCTCTTTGCTTGTGCTTCTGCCTTAGCACCAAAGGCTAAGGCAATAATTACATAAAGGCTGCTTAGCCCCTCAGTGACCTCTGAAGAAGATCCTTCATAGCAATGTCTCTGAATACATTTCTGTTAGAAAGTAATTGGTCAGATGAAAGACCATACCTTCAGTTGTACAAAATATTTAGAGGTCTCTGTTCAAAAAGCCCAAAAGAAGTTAAAAGGGTTCCACTTTTTCTTTGTTAGGGCCCATCAGTCTTGCATATTCACTTTATTCTAGTTTTGCTTATGTTTTTGTTGCTACTGGCATTACTGACATTTAGTCATAACTATATCATACCAAAAGAAATAGAAATAAAATAAAAGAAGAAATATTGTATCAGCAGAGGAGTATAATAGAGGTAAAATGGTATAGAAATTCCCAACCCCCTGAACTTTCCTGACTATTTTATATGGAAAACCTGAGAAGATCAGTCTCATCCTGCTATTTCTTGACACAGAAGTAACAGCCACTGTTTAATTAATAGTGAACTGCACTGCCACTTTTTTTTCTTTCTGATGAGAAAGAATGCACTTACTCATTTACTGTGATTGAGTTTGTTGGATTGTCTAGGAAATAGCTGAAGCACACACAGGGACAGGGCAGCTGCAAATGTCTGAAAGTGCTGATGTCTCAGCGTCCCACTAGAGGAATTCCCTTCAAGGTCAGGGACATTTATGCCCTGCACATTCCCCAGCCAGAACAGTTTCACAAGGTTATATTTATATTTATATTTATATATGAATTATTATATATTAAATTATTATATAAATTATTATTGTATGTATTATGCATATGAATATATATTTATATATTTTATATATAAGCAAAACAAACAAACAAACAAAAAACAGTCTTGATAACAAGAGGAAAAAAAATACTGTTCATATCTTGTAGTAGCTAATCAAGGACATTCAGTGCAAAGGAAATTTTCCTCTTTCTCATTTTCATATCGTGTAATGTTTATCTAACTAGCTTAGTTCTCTTTAAGTCAGGTGATACATCATGTCCAGATGCCAATAGTTTAAAATTTTGCCTCAGTCTGAACTTTAAAGTATAAAATAACACCTAATCCTGTATTTTTTATCCTTTTCAACAAGGATAGATTGTGCTACTAAAACTGTGAATCTGACTTAGTGATTTGCAAATAAAAGACATGAACATGCTTTGTGCTTGGTTTTACCTTTCAAAAGTATTTATGTGAAAGTGAAAAACATTGAATAAAAATATTTGTTTTGAAAAAATAGTCATTTTAAGTTATTTAGCACTTAATAAAATCTGACTTTTGAATTTTCAAAAATCAAAAATAATTTCTGATTTGAAAGATTGTTTAAAAATATAAAAAACACCAACACCACATTGTCACATAGAATACATAGGCTATTTTAAATAACCCTTTTGGAGAAATATCTCATAAACTTAGAAATCTATTAATCATTAAATTCATTGAAATAAATACTTTCAGAAGAAATCAGCAATCCATTTCTCAGATTTGATCATTTAGAATAAGTAAAAAGCCCTACAGGATCAGCAATGAAATATCTGATCTTCTTTTACAACCTGCATATTCTTCTGCTCTGACATCACCTTAACTATGCCACCTATGGAAAGGGTTGACATACTGTCAATAAAAACTGTAAAGCTGTTTCAGTCTCATCCCATTTCAATTAAAAGTGTCCCTAAAAATTTTACAGAGTCCTACAGATTTACTGTTCATGGTTAAAGAAAGACGTTTTGCTCACTTCTCAAAATTTCAACAGTACATACTTACTTGCTTTCTATATTCAGTCTTTAGCAAAAGGAAGCAATCCATATAAAAGTAATAACGGGTGGTTCTTCACGTTCTTTAATAAATACATGGTTAAGAGCTTTTCTGCTGTACGACTATAGCTAGTAGACTATCTAAGCTTTCTGAATCTATTTTCCTTTTCAAAGAGGAAGAGGCTTGCAATGTGAGATTTTATTTGGTAGAATAGATTATATTTTCATAGCACTTCCTGTCCAAGGATAATGTGGCATTTTATAAACAAGTTGAGAGTTACACACCTAATTTTTATCTGTTCTACAAATAGGGATACTCAGGAACATGAAAAGCTAGGTGCCAAGGGTCATGAGAAATAGGACACAATTCTCTTGGCTCACAGGCTTATTCTTTGCCACTCTGTGCCATGTGTTTCTCCTGTATGCTGAAAATAAATAAATAAATAAATAAAAGATACTCAAGACAATACAATGACTGACTACTGAAAACTGCCTGCCTATCCAAACCTTTTTACATAAGGCTTAAAACACTTCCTACATATTAAAGTACTGGTGTTTACATTCCTGTTTTTCAACCACCTTTTTGCCATACTCTGATAAGTCATCTCTGTTCTCTGGTCATATTACTGTTAAGCCTAAAAAAAAAAAAAAAAAAAAAGGAGTGGTTTCAGAGGAATTGATTGTCCCAAACCTATTTCATTCTATTGGACATGAGTAGTTGTGTCCAGAATAGTTTTAGCCTTTCAGGCTTGAGACATAAGATATATAAGCTTGAAAACTTAAAACAAATGGGGTATAAATCTCTGAAATACACTGAAATATACTGTAAAACCCAGTAAGCATGTTGGTTACTACTGTGCCTCAGAGGACAGTCTTTTCTTCCATTTTCAACATAGCAGGTCCTTTTCACAGTCCTCTACAAGATAGTTTGCTGGTTTAAAACCTTGTGATTCTGAAGTCTTCAGAAACTGAAAGGAGAGTGGGAATGGGAGGACAGATCTTCTACAAAGAGGGTTTTTTCCTATTTTTTTCTACTCACAAGGCATCAGAACTAGTGAGTTCTGATGAGTTCTAGTGAGTGAATTAGTAAGACACTACCTTGCTCCTATTGTAGCTGGTGCACCCATGACAGCATCATCAAAACTCAGATAAAGCTTCGTAACAGAAAGGTGGTTATAAAGCCTAACTTCCCTTGCTTTTAGATTTCACATTTAGAGATCTGGACAGGGTTGCTGACATTAATATAATTTCAAGAGCACAACAATTACAATCTCTTTCCCCATTTTGATGAACATGCAGCAAATTTAAGTTCATTTACTGCTATACCCAGCAATGTGTAGAGATGACTTTTTGGAACCATTTTGTCTTCTACTGGCTCTTTTTAAGTTATTCTCAGCTCTCACTAAAGTATAAAGGAGTGGGAATCACAGACTGCAAGGGACCTCTGTAGGTCCAACATCCTTATAAAAGCACACCTAGCTATGAGATCAGACTATATTTTATCCCTAGGCTAAAGGAAACTCATAAGAACATATTGTAACTGCTGCATTACAGTTGGTCCGTAATATCTTCAGGTAAGTCACTTATTCACTGAAGAGATTACAATATTAACTATGAAGAGAGAGAGAGAGGACTGAAATTTAGAGTAAGGTTCTTGATGATAATAACTTTTTCACCCCCCAAAAAAAGAGTTATTAATGCAAATTTCTTGTAATGAAATGGAGTATCAATGAACATAGAAAGTTGCATTAAAAAAAAAAGTCATTTGTTTCTTTGACTTTGCTTATTAATGTTCCTTCTGTTCTTTAAAATGCAGTATTTCAGGTAATCCAAATTGGACAATTTATTTATTACTCAATGCAAAGAAATTTGAAGGCTATCAAATGCACAAGGCCATAATCTCATAAGAAATGCTAGTATATTTTTGTTCAATGTATCTATAATACTGAAAAATAAAATACGTAAGCCATATATAGTGATTGATCTGTCATAAATCTATGAAGCCAGTCTTTCATTATATAAAAATTACCTTTATTTTATTTCCTAATTTTTAAATTAAAGACGGATGATTCTAGAGTGCAGGAACCATAATCAGTCTGACAAAAAAATATTGATTTGCAGTTGCACCATGTTCAAAATGCTCGTGAGGTGGTACTTTAGTTCTCAACAAATTTATGGAGCTAATGATAACTCTACAGTATAGTAAAATTCAAATTACACTCAGGAAAGCTGTGCTTATTTGAATATATTTGCAAATACAGGTCTAGAGAGTAGAGACCATCCTTGTTTTGAAGTGATGTCTAACTATGTGACTCAGTGCTGACTTTTTCACTAGTAAAATAAGCAAGGATAACAGGACATTTTTTTCATCTACAAATAATTTTCTGGTTGGTATGCTTAAAAACACATTAATGCTTTAGCTTTTTTTTTTCTAAGTTTTGCGAAGGATGAGATAACTACTTCAGTATCATTAAACAGTAGGTATCCTTTTTTTTTTTTTTCCCCCTTTAAAATTTCTCTTACATAATGATTGAATTCCCACTGCTTAGCAAAAAGCAACACTAGAGCACAGTTTTCTATTTTGCTTATCAAATACTTAAGCAGGTTGCCATATTTTGGGTTACTTTCTAGATGTTCAGAGATGTATCAATGCCAAGATTTACTTTCATAACATAAGAAGTTATGCAGAAATAAAATTGTTTTGAAAGCCACTGGGACAGAGGCCACATGATGTTACAAAACTTCTGGGAAAGGAAGAGCCTGTTTGCTGTTAAACGGGACAAACAGCTCTACAGCAAATGAATGGATGGTGCTTCCCATGTACAGTAGTTACAGTATTTACAATTATTTACTACTTGCTTTAAAAACATTCTCAAAAAATACTTTTTTAAATATTTACTTTGATTTTAGTATGTACATGCCAACAATAGGAACCCCACTCAAAGGTACTAATGAAGAAACTGATTATTTAGCTACATTTTTCCTTTGAAAAGTCTCCAAAATTTATTGCAATCAAATCTTTTCCCCATCTATAATAAACTCCACAGAACCAAATTGAAATATGTATCTTATTTCACAAGATCCTGAGAAGTTTTTGTACCTAAAATATGATATTTCTCAGCTCATTTAAAAACTCTTGTGATGACTGCTTGTCCAAAATTCTCATCTGCTGTGCAGATGGAGGAAACTCCACCCACTGGCAATGGTAGAGGCCTATGAAGCCACTAGTGGAAGAAGTCGTTTCTCAAAACTATCAGAAGACTCCCACATGCCTTAGGAGGAACAGCTGAAATACTTACAAGCAGATCCCCCTTGCCATATTTCCTCTTATTCAGTATGACCATATGATAAACACATTTTATGACCTGCTCTGCCAGAGGTCCATATTGCTTCATAGAGGAGTTCAAATATTTGATTGCCAAATGTACAACTTAAATTCATAACTGTTTTTTCTGATGTGTAAATTGGATCAATCATCAGCAAACAAAAGACAGAATTAGTCCTTCAATCAGCAGGCTATTTAAGCATGTGTGTAACTCTAAGGTCAGCTGCAGTCAGCTACTTCCATATTCAAACTTCGTGGATTTGAATGTCAGAACAGGTAGCTGAGCTTACCTGTTCTGAGGATTTGCATAAAAATGTACAGCTGCTCTTGGTCAAGCTAAGCAATGATCATCAATTTTTTGGTAGTTTTTACATAGAGATACCAAGCAGATTTCTTGCTTACTTTATCGTCCTCCCGAGGCACAGCACAGGACCACTGGATCTGTGGACCACAGGCTGCAAAGCACATGGCTGGAAGACAGGTGTATGTACCTGATGACACATCATGAAAATCTCTGCAGAAAATCTTTCTTCATTGCCATTTCCTCTGCATACCCAAATTATACCTCTGTGCTCTCTCACTATATCCCCAATTAAAATGACACACAAAAATAAGTCGCTTGACACATTAGGGCCTTAATTTTGAGAGCTACCCAATAAAAATCAACGGTGATTGATTTTAAACCCCCTTTTGAACTTGAAAAATACTGTGCTGTAATGATATGGTATTAGAATGGATTATTCTGAATTTGAGGGAAACTATATGCAGATTATGAAATATTTAAAATTCTTCCAGTCTTTTTACACAACAATTTTGGAGGTTTTATTTCAAAAATTTCAATGTTTAAACTTCATTGATTTGTGCTTTATGGTGCAACAACATTTGCTTAATTGTTATGTTGTTAACTATTCACTTTTTTATTTCTACACAAGAAATAGCCAAGATTTCTTAACACAATGCTACGCTACTTTCCAGAAAGAGAACTACTGCACCTCTCCCAGATGTTCCTATCCTAGACTTCAGTGAGCCTGATGTATTCCCTTTGAAAAGCACTTTTCACAACAATATATCTGCAAAAATATGCATATTATTCATCATGAAAAAGATGACAAAATTAGAGTTCTTTAGCTAATGAGAGATTAAAATAATAGTAAGAAGAAGAAGAACAATACTGAATTACATTTTTATTACCATCCTTGAATTCCATGGGCTGCCTATTCTACACTCAACTAGACAATATCCTACAAAAATCTGATCAAAGTTGGCCCTGTATTGGAGGAGGGGGTGGCACAGAGAACTCCAGAGGTTCCTTCCAGCATTCATTATACTATATTTCTATGATAGGCAAACCAGGAAAGATCTTTAAAATACTCTTTCTTCACAACTATCAGATCAGTTGCTAAATTTTCCTTTATCAAACTGTACAGGTACATTTACTGAAGGAAAAGTAGTCTTAGTAACTGATAGCTAAGAGTATGAGTTAATCTTGAGTTATTAAAAATAGTGGACCTCATTTAATCATACCGAGGCTCTAACTGACTTCTGCAGACCTTATAGAAAGAGCTGTGAATTCTACTCAAAGCACAATAACTAGTAAGGCATATCTTAACAAATAACTGACCCATCTAGCTACGCTGATGGTTAAATATCTTGGGTCTTTATTAGTTCTACATGTCAAATTAATGATATCTTCCTACCTCAAGAACACTTGTCGCTTCCCTTTCTTTTATGCATTCTTCAGCCTTTCTAGTAAGATCTATTAATTAGTAGTGTAAGATCTTTTCAGGAATAACTAATGTTGTCTGCTTTTATTTTTGTTCTTGGTAACAACACAAACACATCCATAATGGGTCATGATAAAAAATCCTTCTAGCTCAGTAACCAGTTTTGAAAATAGTAAAAAGCAGATGTTCAGGGAAGACAATGAGAGTGCAAGTAGTGCACAGTGACACTGGATAATCTCCCAGACCACAGCCACGTGGGGATCAAGGACTCCCTGACACAGAGACAGTTTCTATCTATCTAGAAATATATTATCTATCTTCTATGAAGCTTTTCAGTCTCATCCCCCACTCACATAAATTTGTTGTATCCACAGTGTCCTTAGGCAAGGAGTTCCTCAGCGTAATGGTATGTTTTGTAAAGAATCATTAATCATTTACTTATAAAAGGTCATGGCAATGATATTTCTGTTTCTTGATCATTTTGCTTCTTACTCCTGGTAATTCTTAACATATTCATAATTCACAACTTGAAATCCTGTTGGCACTATATGTAGCTGCAAAATCCTTGCTCTTTTTAACCTAAGATCACATATATAAGTCTTCAACAGGTTTTATTTGCAGACTACAGACGACAGTACTGTGCATAATACATTCATGAGGTTGGTTTAGTTGGTTGGTTGGTTTTGCTTGTGTGTTGTTCTTTTTTTTTTTTTTTTTTGGTTGGTTGGTTGGTTGGTTGGTTTGGTTTTGAATAGTTAGCTTTCAGATAAAGGAATAAAATTCATTACATTATGTAAATATATTCCTACCAGAAAATTTAAAGTTCTTTCCTACAATTAGTGAGTTAGAGTACTCCTAACAAAAGCTTTTATTTTCTTTTGTCCTGTGTGTGTCAGGAACAACTTTTCCATAAAAACATAGTTACTGGTATAAGACTGCCTCTCATTTAGCCACAACCTTTATTCCCAAGATTGTTTCTTGTTATTTACTTTTCAGCTACCATCTTAAATAAATTATTTTGTTGCCCATACGGTTATTCTAGGCCTCTTCAGGACTGTTGTCCTAAGCATTCCCTGCTCAGGAAATCCTTCAGCTCCATGCACTTTCAGTCAGATGAATCCAATCGAGTCAGAGGGTACTTTTTCTGTCTCAGAGAGGAATAGTGGTTCTACTGAGTCAAAATACATCTCTTTGGAAAGATCTGAGTCAGAATCACAATACTTTACAAGAATTCTAGCTACTGAAAACGAGACCAGAATCCAGTACCGTTACTTGTGAAGAAAATTAGGATATAGAGGGATCTAAATGAATAAATATAGACTTTATACATGGGTGAAAAAATCAAATGAAAAGGGGTGAAATCAGTGGGAACAGAACACAGGAGACTGGAACAAACTTCTTGATTATAAAAGAAGATATATACAGGATTAAATAGTTTATTAGAAACCATCAATATTATCTTTCAATATGAGGAAAGAATGTGGAGGAAAAGAAAGAATTTAATAGAATTTAGTGCAAAGGGCAGGGCAGGGCAGGAAGGAATAATTGACTAAGGAGCGAGATAAATGCAGACATGTGTAGTAAGAACTGTTCAAAAACTTTAGACAGGGATTTGCATAAAACCCTTAGTTCATTCACTTAGGCACAGTAGGTCCAAGGACTATGAAGATGATGAATGCCACAGCATGTCTGCCTGAGTTATGCTAGCATTGGGATAATTAACTCCTCTGTGTGCTCTGAGGGCACACATTTAAAGTTTCTTCTAGGAATTGAGATGATGTTCTAAAAGTAGCTATTAAAGGCAAGGTCTTAAATTTGCTGATTAACATGAACGTGCCAGGATACAAACAGATGTATCCAAATAGTTCCTTAAGTCCACCTCTACATTTAGAATGTGCTGACGATTGAAGTCACTCTCCATATTTGGAGTACTGCCAACTGTCAAGATCTTCAGAACTTTCTTTCTTATTAAACACAATAATTATCATGAACAGATTTACACAGAAAATAAATTCATACATATCCAGATATGCCTATCTAGAAGAAATTAGGAAAAAAAAATCACTGGAAACCTGTGAAAAGCAAATGTTAGAACAGAAAAAATTAAATCGTGATGATGGCAGCTATCAACCACACATTTGAATTTGTAGCTCCCCAGTAATTCAGAACATACTTAAAGAGAATAGCATGGTGATTAACTGGGGAATTACAGAACCATGAGCAATCTAGTGTTTTAGGTTTAATAAAGACTGAACCACGTAATCTCAATTGCTTTGTTTATGGAGCAGTACAACAACTGAGTAGAGTAGAACATACATAACTGGATTTCCAGAAAGATTTGGACACTAGAATACTTGGAAATGTAATGCAAATTGGATCGCAAAGGAAGGTAGCTTTGAGAATTGAAAATTCTCATGAAAATGAAAAACAGAATAACATCCCAATGAGATGTAGCTTTGTTAATATCTGGGACTGAAAACTTTTTTTCTTTTTTTCCTTATGATTTAATAATGGCAAAATGAAATTCTCTGATTTCAAGCCAGATGAGAACAAAGAGGAATTTAAAGGAATTGCAAATGCACAGAAAACAACATTATGAAAACAATCTCATAGCATTGGAGGCTAAGCAAAATGTTAGAGAACGTATTTTAATATCTAGTTCAGAGAGGTAAAAATAAGCATTGCTGAGATAAACTTAATGGGACCAACTATTCATGCTAGGATGTCACTAAAAAGTGCCTGTAATTCAGAGAAGTTTAACTACATCTCAGAAAAGAAAGAGGGATTTATTATTATATGACTTTGCTATAAGAAAAACTGGAAATAAGTTTTTCTGTAGCCAAGCAAATCTACAGAAAACAGAAATTACTCAGACAGTATTTACCAGGAGATTGAAAGGGTCAATTAGAGAGGAAAGTTAAAAATAATTAAGTATAGATTGGTTCACATGTGACTGGACTGACAGCATCTAGAAATATTTTGAGATCATAAACAAAAAGTAGAATAGTTATTCAGTATGAGCTCTCATATTAATAGCCTGAAATTAAACATGGAAAAACTGAGGCTGAATATCAGGAAAGCTTCCTGGCAGTGAAACAAACTGGGCTCCCAAGGGAAACAATGGAATCTACATAGTTTTAAACTTTTAAAACCAGACTAGACAATAACAGTCAATGTATTTGGGGGAGTATTTTTGCACTGGCAAAAGATATGGCTGCATGACTTGATACTGGTAGGTCATTGCCATCTCTGTTTTCCATAAGTCTGTGAAGATATGCATAACCCTCACAGCTGCAGAGTCAAGAAAGTTATCTATCTCTGTTTTCACAAACATTAGCAAAATTTGGAGATTGTCACACTTCCCAAGAAAAGACCTGACTTTCAAATATTTTTCTTCAGTTGTTCCAATGAAACTCACAAAAACAATTCAACCAATACATAGGGCAGAGCCTGATTTCATGTTTGCTGTGTGCTATGTTTTGCTTGTTTATTAAGACAGGATAAAAATGTAAGATTTTTGGTGAAGTGAGATAGCCTATGTCCTGCTCATTTGCTGTACTAGTTTGTAAACTAACTTTGATGCCAAGTAGTACTGTTACAAGTTTTGTGAGTTTATTTTGTTGTCATGGAGACTACAGTTGGTCTATAGGTGTCTTTTTCTCATTTGCAATCTAAAGAGATATTTTTAATAAAGGCAATGGGAAAATATTTTTAGTTTAAAGTTTAACCATCCTGTTAAATATTTCCTCTTAATAATATGCCAAAACTTTTTAAAGCCTCTTGATACTCATTCCTTTCTGCACACATTGTTTTCTTTACAAACAGAACATTTTATGTTTAGTGCCAATTACTGCTCTTGTTTAACTTTCATATAAACCCAACTGACGTCAGCGAGAATGCACAGGTGTAACTGTCAGCAGAGCAGTAACTAGAAGTTAGCTGTAATGAACTAAGCAGTACAGTGTACTAATGTGCCAATAAACATAATGATTATCCCAATTAAGAATGTTTTAACAAGTTGCATAGTTTATTGATACACCCTTGCAGACCATACTTTCCCAGTTTAGTCTTTGAGTTAACTGCTAAGAAACAAACTTACCTTGTGTTCCTTAAATGAGAAAACCAAAAAATGCCTGGAGCAGAGTTGTTCTGCTGTTATTTATGTCACAAAGAAACAAAAGTGAATGTTCATTTACTAGCTAATCTTTGTAACATGGAAACATTTTGCTTTCCAAAATTAGGTGGTTGAATCAGGGTTAGTTATAAAAACCTCCTGTTTGTTTGAGAAACAAATCCGAACTGGCAAAATATTTGAAGCAATATTCAGTAACTATCATGAAAGAGGATTACAGAAAAAAATAAATAAATCATGGAACAGGAATATTTATTTGTTTAAAAAAAAAAAAAAAAAAAAAAAAGTTTAATAAAGAGTTTTTCATTCTGTAGAAAATTAGAAGACAGACAATTATTGCAATGCAGTAATTTTGTACCTTTTAAAACTGTTCTAATGAATTCTGACATTCTGAGATAGTATTGCTGATGGAAAAAGTAACAGTGAGAAAGTGCTAATAAATCCAAGGAAAACATGATACTTAGTTGTGAAACAGAAGGTTTGATGGCACTGTTGTTAAGGATGCCTTGTGGCTTTTACAGCTCTGTTTATATTTCCAACACACTATGCAAACTTTCTTCAGCTAAAAAAAAACATGCAGTAATGGAACCAGAGGGGAATAGGCTATATTGTGAACAAGTATTCTGTGATACCTCCATTACAGGGTCATGTCCCCTGAACAGCTAAGCAATGTTGGGTTCATCTTCTGGATTTCCTTGGCAGTACGAGGCGCACCTCTCTGCAAAAGGCAGCATAAACTCAGACTGTCATTTAGGGACGAAAGTAGAATTTAAATGGCAGTAGGCCTACTACTGGCCCTAATTTCACCGTCAATTGATGTTATATTCTGTGATGTCAACATATTTAAATACATTATTTAAATGCACATTACTGATGCACAAGTGATAAAGCATACCTACAGGGAATCTTCCTTGAGATTAGTATATTATAGCCTTTACTATTAACAGTACAATGTTTCTATGTGAATTATTGAATATAACAGTGGATCTGCTATACCTGGGCTAAATTTTGCATCATTGCTTTACAAAGAACAACCTTCGATCCATTCTGCCATACCTAACTGCATATTACACCAAATGGTGTTAAAAGTGACTGGTATCATACTGTGTTCTTGTCTGTCTACACACTCCTAGTTTCTCCAGAAGGGACCTGGCAGGGTGGTTGCAAGGTGAGTCGATGAAAATTAAAAAACTGTCTGCAACCCCAGTAAACAAAGAAGAGACTGGCTTCCCCCAGCTCACCTGCACAAATAGACTCAACCCTTGGCCACTGCTACATCCTGCTGTGCAAGGCAGGGAAAGAAATGTGCTACAGAGAGGATCTCAATGTAGTTTGGGTGTAGTGGAAACTTTACTCTCAATAATACTGCAGAGCCTATTTCAGTGGCAGATAAAATGGTCTGTTTCTTACCAAAGCTATCCCTATGGCAGCATGGACCACATTTCTCTGAACATACCACGACCTGCAGATTGTATGAAGCTCACTCAGCATCCTAGGAATTAACATGTGTGTATACAGCAAAGGTCCCATGACTGCTGGGATCAAATCACTGTTTTCTTAATGGGAATTATGTTCCTTTTAAATTCATATGACAGCAAAAACTGAAGCTGAGGGCTGTTTCTGGTTTTTGGGCCACCCAGGCTGATATTAATCATCTTCACCTTTGTCCATTACAACAACTTGTATATATCCATGTAAGTCTGTTTACGTCCAGCAACAGGTCCAAATTACTGTGGTTTTTCCTTCAGTTCTCCTTTACACAAAGACTCAGCAAGAACATGCTGACAAGTTTAGATGCAGTCAGAAAACATCTTGAAAGGAAATGCACTCTTGGAAAGGCCTACTGCACAAGGTCATGCCCAACATCAGAATGAGAAAACACTACGTTAGCTGAGCAGTCTTTGTGATCTCAGTAGAGGAAAACCTTGACAGTGGGTATTTTCAACACTAACCTTGACATGCTTCTTTTCTCTACCTATATTTGTAGAAAGATGGTTTAACTAAATATTAGAGCATTGAGATGTACTCACATGCAAGACCGCCTCTGTGCATGCTGTAACTTAGATTAGCTATTAAGCCTTTCTGTTGGGTTAAAAAAAAAGCAACTGAGAAATATAATAGACAAAGTTGTGGCAAACAAGAAGCTGGTGAATGGCTAAACTATAAGGAAGAAAACCAATATTAACAGAGTGTACAGAATTTTAATTAAGCAGAGCAATAAGGGCTTAAAAGATAAACAGCTGATAAAAATCAGTGAGATCAAAATAACAATTTCCACAAATAAGTTAATACGATTTGTGGAAGGAAGAAAAAAAAAAATAGCTTGATTTCCCCGTAACAAGTCTATCTTAATATATGTAGTATCCTAACCGAGCAACAATGACATATGCAGATGGTGTTTTGGAGCATTAGTAAACCTACAAGTAAATCTACCTTTTTATCTATTTTTTTTATCTTTCTCCTCTACCCTGGGAAAATTTCAGAACTGCTGACAGGCCCAGCATGGAAAATCACTACTTACTACAGTTTCCCATGCAACTATTTTCTTACCTGTGCACGCGCTAATGATCAAACAGAGTTATTGGCCATATTTCTTTGAAGCGTGTTGCACAGCACTACCGGCATGTTGGTAATGTTATAGGAACTCTTTGCAATCTTCAACCTTCCACAAGTAAATATTAGTTTAAATATTACAAAAAAAAAAAAAAAAAAAAAAAAAAAAAAAAAAAAAGAATGCCAGTCTTCAGAAAACACTTTAGGTCAGAAAATATTAACTTTTTACATTTTTTAACGTAATTTTGTTTACCAAGTTATGAAAGGTAGTCCTTACATTATTTCTTGATTGCATCTTCGGACACAATCAATGCTTGCAGGAAAGACCTCAATAAAAAACTGATCATTGAGCATTTCCTCCATGCTTAAGACAGAAAAGGGAGCAATAGTCTCAGGCACTTTTTCAGGACAATTAATTTTTAGGTCACAACCTCAAAAAAAATATGATTTAGAGACAGTGGACAGCTCACACCCCACAACACTTCATTCTTTTTTTTTTCCCTTGAGTATTCCTTGAAGGGTACCTCAGCAATCAGCAGATTTTAATGAAATGATAATTCTACCAAAAATGCTTCTTTGAATGTACAAAATTCATGTTCTGTATCCCTTTTTCAGAACATATCAGAATCCTAAAATATTCTAGGCACACTAAAATCTGAATAATAAACACAATATAAAGATGGTGAGGAACAGTACAGGCTGCAAAAGTTTTGTGATTCCTCTTTAAAATACAGAGTTTCATGAAATGATATACATCAGTCTATCAAAACCTTTTTATAGAATGTGGTTTAATATTATTTTACTGGGAGGAAGGAAAATTAAATAATTTTTAAAAATCAAAAAAGTAACATGAACTGAACAAACTGTAGGCTGATCACCAGTTCTACCAGACAGAAAAGAATCCCCAGATTCCACAACTAAAATGTCTTAAGTTCATATTCCTTTTCTATTATTGAATTTTTTTAAGAAGAAATCCAAGTTTCCTTTTTTCATCAGTCAGAAACTGTGCTGAAGTAATTTTATAAATAATTGTATTCTTTTGTGTCAAGACAGCAAATGAGTAATTAACAGTTGTACTATGGCAGACACATTTTGCACAGATGAGAATAGAGAGCTAACGGTCAGGAATAAGAAGAGAGAAAAGGTTACAAAAGGAATTTTCCCATGAGCTTTTTGCTCCCTACATGCTATAAACCTTCTCATCTGAGAATACTCAGATGGCTACATCATACCAAGAATTACCATGCAAAGTGGGGGTATGATACTAAGTAGCTTTGCCAAGCAATGATACTGTTCATGCACTTTTGTTCCTTTGATGGTGGTACTGCATTCTCACAATAAAAACAGATCTCAGCAGGTTTTTTGCAGTCACAAGAGACAGAACAAAGACCCTAACTAAAACAAACACTAACAGCAAAATCAAGTATTTCTTCTTATTTTTCTGACTCATATACTCCCTGAGAATGCAAGATATTTCACTGTTTAGTGAAAGTCCCTGGATAAACGTAATGTCCTTCTTTCGTTTCTCTTTAACAGCAAATTTCGTAATATCCTTTTTGGCAGGATCAGAACAGATTGTGGAAATAATTAATAGCACTGTTTTGTGTTTCACTTTGTTCTATTTATACAAAGGTTTTAAAAAATAAGAGAAAAAGGGAGGAAAGTTTGCTTCTGCAACACACGTAACTACTGTTTTATGAAAGCTGTATATGTATATTTTCCTTTTTTTCTTTTCACATTAGTGTAAATAAAACCCAGAACGTGTAAAGGTTTTTGATTTACTTTACTGTGCGGATTCTTACGCAGCTTTATATAGCAGTTTAGTTTTAATTATTTTGACAAATTTGATTTTTTCCCGAGCCTCAGATCTGCAGGAAACAGGAATCTCACAGCAAAACTGTTAACACCAGCACTCTGTAGAACAATGTGACTGTCTTGGAAAATCCCTTCACATAGCTGCTCTGTAATTTCAAACCCATTTCATTCAGCACAAAGGACATCTGAAGACAGAGTCCTTTCCTGAGCTAGACAGAATCTGCAGGGGTCTGGGCAAGAAAGCAAAACTAGCACGCCAATATTGAGTCTATTACAACTCAAATTTAGTAGAAGGTCATTATATCAATTTGAGATAAAATATCATGATGTCAGTAAAAGTTACAATGCAAATGACAAAATATCCATTTTGTCACCTTTCAAGTGCCAGGGAACCCAAAAACATCTCTAAAGTAAAATCTGAATTTTCAAATGGAAAGCAGTATCTTTTGCCTAGCTTCAGAAATGGCTGTACTATTTTGGCTAAAACCTCCAAATTATTAAAAAAAAAAAAAAAAAAAAAAAAAAAAAAAAAAAAAAAAAACAGCCTGGTAGAGGAAATGTTCAGTGTATATTTAAGAAGATTATAAATGAATGAAACACATCTTTATAATCAAAGTGTTGGGCAACTTTAGCCCAACTGCACTTTGCAATTTCCATTCCTTCTACACTACATTTTTATCTTTATAGTCTTTATTTCCCACTTGAATTGTGTTACTGTCCAGAGGCCTGTCCACATGTGATAGTTTATTCTCCTTCTGAAATGCTCACTCTCCCCCATCTCCTGGCACTGTAGCTACTTACTACAGCACATGCTAAAAATACTGCATTAGCACTGAACAGAGCACAGTCATAGTATTTGGTTCCTATTAGGGTAGCAGATGGGACATCACTGGCTGTGACCTCCCATTCAAGGAATGGCTTTCATGGGATATAAATTTGTTTAAAGTTAAGATATTTTTCCTTTCCCTTTAAGTATAATTTCCTCATGACTTGTTTTTCTATGCTATTCCAGCTCATATTCAGATTAACAGTTTGTTTCTGGAAATGCTCTCCAGCCTGTTAAATTTTTATTGTGAAATGTTTTGACTAGAAGACAGAGCACTCGTCTCTAAAGCAGAATAGAGACAGCAGGCTGTATATCCCTTAAATGAGCCAAGGTTTTCCTGTCCACTTTAATCACAGTTAATCACAGCCAGAAATCATTCTAGTTTGCATAACGTTCCATGAATAGTGAAAAGCTACTTAATTATATCTATGGAGTACTTAAAACTCATGGATAAGAAACCATCAAGGAGAAGATAAACAGATAATACTTTAAATATAAGAAACTACTTTTTATACATTTCTTTACTTATTCACTTACTCCACCAAGAAACACTGCTTGAGGTCAGATGTTCTCAAAGATTTCCATATTGTGACTCTAACACAGCTAAGAAAAATGTTTCAAGGTGCCTCTCCCAAAAAGGGCAATAAGAGGGGCAAAAAAGGGAAAAAAAAAAAAAAAAAAAAATCTACTTTTGTCAGCATGTGGATGGACTCGTTTAACTAGCTAGAGGTACAGAGGATTAAACCTAGATTTGTGAAGCTGCAACAATGGGCTTTATACTATCAGACAGAGGTTTAGGACTGAAGAGAGAGTTTTACTTACCACTAAGCATTGTTTGCATTTTTGCAAAAAGATATGTTAAACACAATGTGTTCCTGTTTAGATTTGATGTTTCACATCTGGTCTTTCTTGATGTAATTTGGATATGTCTGGTCAGATACAGGTTTGGTAACACCTGAATGCTCTGGCTTTTCAGAAAAAAAATATATGTAATTAATAGCCTTTGTAACAGCTGTTTATCACCTTGTCAGAAACACTTCCTATGCATCCGTATCATGGATACCATTAATATCTGGTAACTGACACAATGGAGCAGTCTTATCCCATTGGTGTGAGAATATCAAACTACCCAGCATTTTACTGTACTTTATTAAGACACAGGATAGTTTTCCATAGGAACTGGTATACAGGTTAGTTAAGTTCATTGAACAAGCCATTAAAATCATATACTACATACAAAAGCAGCAGGTTACTCCTGGTTACCTAGTAAGTTTGTTTCCTTCTAGGAACACCCAGTTTGCAGGATTCTGTCATTCAGAGAACCTGATCACCAAAAGATTAGTAGTTAAGTCAGTTAGAAAAACAACTTTACTTTTCATGTTGCAGAGTTCCCTGCACATGGAGACTGCAGTAATGAAGGACTTCTTTACAGAAATACCCAGAACAACGTGTTCAACATCTTCATTCATCACAGACAGAAAGCACCCTTAGCAAGTTTGCAGACCATACAAAACAGGGAGCATTTGATAAGCCAGATGGTTGTGCTGCCCTTCAGTGGGAGCTAAAGAAGCTGGAGAAATGGGCATATATGAATCTCATGAAGTTTTATCATAGAGAAAGGCAAGGACCTTTACCTGGGGATGAATAAGCCCAAGCACCAGTACAGACTGGAGACCAACTGGCTAGAAAGCAGTTTGATAGGAAAAAAAAAGGGGGGGTGGGAGGGGTGAGTCCTGGTGGACAAGTTGAGCATCATACAGTGATGTACCCTTATGGTAAAGAAGGCCAACAACCTTCTAGGCTGCATTAGGAGAAGCAAACATTGGCAGCACGTTGGAAGTGATCATTCCTCTCTTCTCAGCCATGGTGAGACATACCTGGAGTGTTACATCCAGTTCTGGGCTCCCCAGTACACAGAGGCATGGACATACTGGAGTGAGTTCAGCAATGGGACACAGAGATGATTAAAGGATTGAAGCACCTGTTGCACAAAGAGAGATTGAGGGCCTACCTAAGATATTTCTGATGACATGTTCCCAATTGCCTCTTCATGGTGGAGATCTGACTCTGGTATCATTATATGAAAATCCTTAGGCTAAATTATGAAGCTATTTTTTTTTTTTTTTCAGGAAAAAACTGTAATCCTTAAAGAGCTCTCTCTAACACTGATGAATGACTGATGCTTGTTACAATGGATGTGAGAAAATACTGAATCAGCACAAAGTGCCTTCAGTGATGTTCTGTTTACAAGCTGAGTATCATTAATTAAGATCTTAAAATTTCCTCAGGCCCTAATGAAATTAGTTTGTAAAGGGGGTCCAGGAATCCTATGTTGGAATGTATAGAAAAAATTACTGTTGGACTTTTACATATGGAAGAGATTAAAGATACTGCTGTTCAGACTTTTTGCTCACTGCTTGTAACAGCAGAAAGTCCAGCAGAGGCAAGTAAAGAACTGCTCACATGAAGGCCCAAACTAACGGCAAACTACTCTCTTGGAGATTGGCGGTAAAGGATTTGTTGCTCGCCAAAGGAATTTGGCCGTGTCCAACAATTCTTCATTGATGGGTAAAGCCATCCATCTAGGCACAGATGTGTGCAATACATTCAACACTGTAAGGATTTTCCTGGATTGCTTCCACATAGATGTCAGGCAACTTTTCTCATAAGATCTTGGAAGGATTTGTAATCATCTGGGATAAAAGAGCATGATTAAAGGATGTCTGGCTCGGCTGGTGACGACAAATATACTGGCATCTGCTATTCCTCCTCCCGAAAATTCTCTTCCAACGAACCAGATCAGTAACAGTCTGAGCAATAGGAGGAATAAATATATCTTTCATAGTCTTTGTGGTGAAACCTTATGGAGTTTTGAGATACCCCATGGTGGTACCAAAAAGAGGTATCACTTGAGAAGCTGAGGCCCAGGCAGAAGGATCCCTGTAAGGAGGAAATTAAGAATGTCTGGTGTAGGGAACTACAGAGAGACAAGATCCATGTGGTTTGGAGTAGAAAGTCTCTCTGTTGCCTTGAAAATCTGATGAGGAAGAAGAATATTTCTTTTGAAAACGGTACAGCATTGTGATGAAATCTAGATCCTTTGGAGGGTGCCACGGCAGGCACTAAAACTGCATAGGAGAGTCCAATAACACTGTGTGTAACAAATCTCTGTTCTGTGTCACATACTGTTATAAGGCTAATTAATAACTAAGTTTAATTAGAATTATTCATTGATAAGTTTGTATTTGTTTTTAACTAATAAATTAATTTTAATTGTGATTTTAATTACTAAAACTTGACAAAAAGATTCACATAATTGAAAAGATAGTCATTGAGCTAAGTTAAAAGGTAGTTATTTAACTCAGTGATAAAAATATTAGCCCAGGAGCCATAAAATTTGAATTGGTTTTTATCCTAGTGGATATTTAATATATTTACTTAATACAAGTGGTAAAATATAAAAAGAAGAGACTATGAAGCCAAGCCCAAAATACCTTCTGATTCACAGATTATGTATTTTTATTTCAGGTTAGATAGTTCATTTTGAACTAAGTGATACTTGTTTAATTTTGTTTGAGTGACTGAATCTCATAAATCTCACCATTTTTGTTGAGCTCTTAAATAAAAAGATACATGTACCATATGTATCATAAGGGATAAGCAGCCAAACATGAGCTATTTTAGTATTATAGTAAAAAAGTAAATTCCAAACTGAGATGCTTAACAAGGGAATCCTAAGTAGACATGGAAGTGATATACCTCTGCACTTGGTACTGATGGGATCAGCACTGTAATACTGCAGTCCATAATTCAAGGAAGATTTAGAAATCTAGATATAACACTGAAGAGAAAAGCAATGAGTATAAGGGAATGTATGTTTTACGGTAAAACATCTGGAGTTTAAACTATATAAATAAAAATAGAGCCAATTTTGAGTTCCTAGGACAGAATTTACAACATCTAAGAAAAGGACAAAAATGTCTATATATATATATATATATATATTTTTTTTTTTTTAAAAAAAAAAGTACTTCAATCCAGCAATCCCGCAAGTTTATAGAAGTGGATCAAATTAAGTTTAAATTTAAGAAAATAACACTAGATATACCTTAACAATGAAAACCATTAAGCATTAAAACAATTTACAAAAAGGTGTGGTAGAATTTCTATCACTGATCATTTTACCTTTATGTTTTCCTGGAATATGTGATTTATTTAATAAATGCAACTGAATTTGAAGGAGAGAATTGTTCTGAGTAACTATATGTACACTGCTAAGCGTGAAGGCAATACAGGTAAATACAGTAATCTTGGTTTTAAAACCCATGAATGTATAAATTTAAACAAGACTAGTATTTAGTTAGAAATAATAAAGACATGAATATATGATCATTAAGCCATTCCTGTCATTTGTCTGCTTTGTTCACTGCAAATTGCTATATAAGGAATGTTCTGAAATAACTGATTCTTATACTTGGAGCAGTCAACAATCTCTAAAGCCATCTTCCATTTTTTAAATTGCCTGCATACTATGAGACTGTAATATTCAGTTTCCTTCTACAATATATCATCTGATATTGAAATACTGTCTTATGTAAATTATAAAGATAACATTCACAATATTGTACAGACTTTCTCAAATGGTCTTCATGCAGAACAGCATTAATCTTGAGAGATGTATAACTCAGCAGGTGGACTAAGTGTTCTTTAAAGTAACACAATAGAGCTTTAAAATTAAAATAATAGTTTTAACTCTTATAATAATTCAATCCACAGTAGTTCTCTATATCACATTTACGCAAACTTCTCATAGAATCATGGAATTGTAGAATATCCTGAGTTGGAAGGGACCCACAAGGGTCATTGAGTCCAACTCCTGGCTCCACACAGGACCACCCAAAAACCAGACCATGGGGCTGAGAGCATTGTCCAAATGCTCCTCAAACTGCAGCAGGCTCAGTGCTGTGACCACTGCCCTGGGGAGCCTGTCCCAGTGCCCGACCACCCTCTGGGTGCAGAACCTTTCCCTCACACCCAGCCTGACCCTCCCCTGTCCCAGCTCCATGCCGTTCCCTCGGGTCCTGTCGCTGTTCCCAGAGAGCAGAGCTCAGCGTCTGCCCCTCCACTCCCTTGTGAGGAAGCTGCAGGCCGCCATGAGGCCTCCCCTCAGCCTCCTCTGCCCCAGGCTGAACAAACCCAGTGACTTCAGCCACTCCTCATATGTCTTGCTCTCTAGACCCTTCACCATCTTCATAGCCCTCTTTTGGACAGACTTTTGACTACTTTCCCTTAAACAGAAAAAGTTACAATTATGTCCAGGTTGTTTAAATTTTCTTTACATTCTGATTTCTTAAAATATGATCCTTTTTCTGCACATGTAATTTGACCATCATCCCATATACTGCAGATGTCTTAATGTTTTACTTTTAATTAGTAGAAGAATTAGATTAAAAATAACACTGTGTTTAATCCAAATCAGTGTTGGATAGGCTGTTCATCTTCTATGGGCTAATACTGTGAAACCCTAACTGTCAAATACAGTGTTTTCTTATGTGCAGTCTCACTGATTTCATTAGACCTCTCATAATGACTACCCATGGGCACAATTATTTGCAGGATCACATCTTTACTTAGTAAAGAAACACCATCAAAGGATAGTCAGGGAAAAATATGGATATAATGAAATCAATCCCTTTACCAAACCAGTCTGCAAGATTCTATAAATGCATACTTGGCAGTCTCAGAAGAGCTCTTTGCATGGAATTTTCAAACATCTGTGTTGCAGTCTAAGTACCACATTAGTGAATCTCTTCAGGATCCATACAACATCCTAGGACAGCGATGATAGCAATCCAATTTATCCAGTCACACTTTGCTCTGTGAATATTCATTATATAAAATCGCGAGAGTTTATTGCATGAGAAAGAAAACTGTTGCTGTAAATGAGCACTTGTAGAACAGTAGGTGTGCTTTTAAACTTATCTTCTCTGGTTATCAGTACCTCGAGCCATTTAAACATGAGGAATTTGTGAGGTATGCTATCCATGCTGTTTGATTACTGTTTGAATTTTACTTAATTTCATAAAATAAACTAAACTGGACACTTTACTAGAGAGTCTTCAGGATGGTTAATATATTTTGCTTTATCCCTGAATTTGTTCACATCTTATTTACCAGCACAATAGATAAAATTTGCATTCAGTGAGTTAGCTCATTCTAATGCTTACTTGGAGTCCTTTTCTACCTTTAAACAAGAGGTGGTAACTCATGGCTTTTTTGCCCAGGTAAGCAGTTCTTTCAGTTCAAGTCAAACTGATTAAATTCAACCTCCTTTGGCAATTATTTAAATTTCTAATTTCTTTGACTGCACTGGAACAAAGGAGAAGCTGCTGCTAAGATGCTTCCTCTGGGAGCTGACACCTAATAACTAAAACACAGTAAAGATTACACAATAAAAACATAGCTTTTTGATTAAAGGCCTGGTTCTCCCTTTTTGCTTATACTCAGTCCTGATCTAGTTTTTCCACCCAATAGGCTAGAATTAACATATGCTAGTTTGTGATGTGCAATATAATTTATGGTAAGATGTTACTTGGGTCTTGATGTTTTGAAGCTGGGAGACAAATGGAGTTTACCTGCTAAATTTACCTATTGACAGTGGTCACAGTAGTAGGTCTTTCACTTGCTACTTCAGATTATAGAGGGGAACAGTGTGTGGAAATCAAAATTATGTCAACACTACTATCTCTTCTTTAGTCTGCATCTAGTAAGTCTTGGCCCACAAAACAATCTTGACACTGGGGATATTCACGCTGGCCCTGATAACCAGATTGTATTCCCACCAAAGAAAACTGGGCAGAAGCATCACCCACTCTGGGATGTCTGCCAAAGTACCTCCATACTTCAGGAAAGCTGCAGGAGAGCATGGTTTAAGTGTGAGATTTTTGTGAACAAAGGACTTCAACACAGACACATCCAGGACTGAGGAAATCAGCTGAAAGGGAAGAATGCAGTTACTCCAGCAACTGCATAAGACTGGCCACTGTGTACTCACATGGCTGTGCTCTACCCTTAGTGCAAGTCCTCTATCCACCAAGTTCCAAATCTGCCATCAAGAGGAGTGATTCCCACTGGTGAGATAAGAATTCACACCTCACTCTTCTGCTAGGAGGAGTCTGTGCAAGTCAGTGGTCAAAAACCATTCTGCCTGGGGCACATGATTAATTTTGTTCTTGAAGCTGCTCATCCATAGTTACTGGTGGCACTGACAGACACAATCCTCATAGCAGCAAAGAGATCAGTGGCACAGCAAGAGTTCTAATTTACTTCCAGATTAAGCTAAAGGCCTAAAAGAGATAAACAAACATAAGAAATAAATATAGGGCCTTTGCTAAAAGGTAGCTTTATTAAATGACAACAGGGAGCAAATAATGAAGCAAATTTACAGAAAATTACCAAGATGAGGAAGAACAGAAATTGCCAAAGGCACACAAAGATAATGAAACAAGAAATCATTTTTTTTTTAGTAAAATGATATGAAAACATATTATAAAAAAAAAAAATCAGTAAAAAATAACTGAGATTCACAGAAACAGATCGCATAGTTAATAAAACATTTTAAAGGAGCATACATGTTTTAAAAAGTAATAAAATATAGCCAAAGCTAATTTGTACTAAGCAAATCCTGTCAAACCTCTTTTATTTTCTTCTTTGCTAGACTAACTGGTCTAGTGTGTAAGAAGGAAGTGTTTTTGTAATATAATGACTTAATAAAGTCTTTCCTGCTGTCCTAATGAGACATTCTCATAAAGAAAGCAAGGAAATATAATTTTGATGAAATTACCTAAAATGAGGATATGTCTGGTTGAATAAAAAATTATGAATAGTTCACTGCCACAGAAAGAGCACAATTCAAGTGGTATCATAAGACACCAGCTCAAATCAACTGCACATTCTCTTGGAGAGAGACATCAAGCTCAGTGATAAGAGCTTGTGAACATGACCAGAATGGGTGAAGTTGCAAGTACCTAGGAAGTTAGATAAAAATTTAATTTGAAATTACTACATGAAATAACGTTTAATAGAGACAATTGAAAAATGCTGTAGAAAGGAGATGGAGACACTTGATGAGGCAGCAGTAACACCTAAAATGATATGGAAATTATCTTGGGAATGATATCAAAGCTAAGAAGGGATAATAGCATAAAAAAGCAAGTCTTGGTAATATAAAAGAGAGTTGCTTTGATTTTGAGACACATTCATTTTTCTCTCAACTAACACCTATGTAATTTTTTACTGGAATAATCTGTCCATTTGGAGGAATTACAGTTTGAAGAAAGCTGTAGACACACCACAAAGGAAAAGGAAACAATAAAACCCAGAAATTAAGGAAAATTCACCTGAAGAGAAATACTGAAGAACTGGATTGGTTTTGTTGAACAAAGAGATGACTGAAAGCCAGAGAGGTAAACACGGAAAAAAGTTCCTAATATGAAGCTGATGACAAAGTATTCCTCCATATACTGAGGAGAGAAAGAAGCAATCTTTTCAATAGCTTTGAGCATTTTTTTCCTGCAGATCTCACTGTAATGCATACATTGAGAGAATATGCAAGGAAGCTATGTCCTGTCTTGGAAGCAGCCAGTAGCAGGATGGAGTTCAGGCAGGGCTATGAAATACTCTTCTGGATTCCTCAGAAAGCTTTAGGTAGTGTGGTACATTAGGTAATAGAGTCATTAAAGGTGTTTGGTTTTTTCGTTGGTTGGTTAGTTTTTTGGTTGGTTGGTTGGTTGTTGTGGGTTTTTTGTTTGTTTGTTTGTTTTATTTTTTTTACATTCCAGGAGGATGTAATGTAAATGGGGAGACCTGGTAAAATAACAACAGTACATTTTAATTGGGTCCCTGAAGAGGCAATCATTCTGACTAGATCAGTCTTGCTGAACATTGTTTAAAATCTATATGCATTTTTATGGGGATTTGGTTGTTGTTGCTTTTGGTTGATGCTGTTCAAAACAACAAGAAAATTCTGTTAATTATTTAGAAATACCACCCATGTTATTCAAGTATAATGTTTGTTTATTTACATTTTAATTTTTATGAACCATGTCGTTATAGCGTTGAAATCCTTTCTCTATCATTAAGGAAGCTATTAATTCTGGTTCAGAGAAATGTTTAAACAGTTTCTTTTAATTGTCCATTATCAACAGTGAAGGTTAGTGCAACACATTAGTTTTACACCAATGCATTTTACTTGGTTTGCATAATACAAATGTTCCAGTTAATGTGTATCCAAAGCCTCGAGAAAACATCATTACATTTAAAATGAGAGGTTAGCAAGACCTATTATTCTGGTGCTGAAAAATGGATTGCCTAAAGTAAGAGGATTAATAATTTAAGATAGATCAGCTCAGCACAAAACATCTCTCCATTGCTGCTACCAGAAGACTAATTCACTCCAAAAATACAGATGTTTACCCATAAAGTGTATAACAACCACCATTGTATGGTTAGAACTGCATGCTTTAAGCTCTGAATGTAGACTGAAAACCTTTGAGCTCCAACTATCAGAATAGCAATACAGAAGAATCAAGCTGACTTCATTCCTCTAAGTCAGGCACTGTTTCAAACACTAGTTGCAGGCCTGGAGGAAAGCTGTGTGTCAGCATTTCTGGTGACTGGGAAATCGCTTCACTTAATTTTTGCAAACTGAAAAAGAAAAAGAAAAGGATCTGCTTCCTAAGTGGATTTTCCAGATCACTATTTCCTTGAAGTACTTTACACAATCAGACACTTAACAATATTAATGAGAAACATTACAAAGTTCACTCATGCCAGTTGGAAAATGACTTAACTACTAATCTTGTTGTAATGTCTCCTGAATTCATCATTGGAAAATTTTTCCTAGAAGTAGTACAAAACAACACACTAGCAGTATCCCAACCAGACTATCAAGATAATATTAAATATTTAATATATTTCACCAGAGTCACTAGCTGTAGTCTACCTACAGATAACATGGAGTAATTAACACAATTTATGTTGTGGTATATTAGGGATAAGTAAGCATGTAAAACTGCAAATGACCATACTCATTAATTTCTTTGTCAGCTCACCACCTGCTTGTCTTTGCATTTCCACATCACTCATTATATTCTACATTACTCATTCTCTTTCCCCTTTAATTTTGCCTTCACTTCATTATCCATGTTTCTTTTTTCTTTTTTTTGCTTCACATCATCTCTGCACAGCTTCTCATCACCCATTCTCATCACCCATTCATTCTCAATTCCACAAACTCTTATCCAACTTCTCAGTTACTTCTGCCACTAAAGCCACTGTTTAAATCATAAATGCTTTCCAGTTTTGGATTTTTTTTAATCTGTTATTTTTCATCCCTTATGTAGCCTTACCAGTATCTAGATGCTTGTGGACTTTCTCTCTCCTTTTTCCTCCTCTTCTTTCCATGTATTTTCTCCTCTGAATAACAACAGATTCTTCCCACCAGTAGGTCTTTGTGACCTTTCCTACCCAAATTTGATCCTCTGCTTCCTTATACATTCAACCCAATCATCAAGCTCAATTCTAGTGCTGACATCCTGTCTTTAAACTCCTAACACTTCATCTGCATCTGTGTAGGTGTCTGCAGTGTCTGTCTTTGGCAAAAAAAAAAAAAAAAAAAATGTAGCTGGATAACAGTAGGAGCAAGAGTAAGTAGTGTGTGTGGAGTGGGTGGATGGGATGCAAAAAACTCTCTGAAAGGATGTTTTCACAAAACTGTTTATGTCAAAGAGGAAGATGACCATCAGCCACAGGAATTCACCAGGGAATTACGGAGAGACTTCCGAAATAAAAGAGGAGTCAACTTAAAAGAGGTATAAGGGAAGTACAGAAATTTGGAGCAGCAAAGAGACATCTTGGAGTGGCTAAAGCCACGCTCAAAACCCAGTTTGATGCTGACAGAAGTCACCATGCAACCAGGTGAGCTTGAAGCACCCCGGCAGCGTGCACCCCAGTAGAAACAGGGACACACAGCACTGCAGAAACCTCCATTGCAAGGTGCGTGGAGGTAGGAGAATGAGATTCATATCCTCACTTGCTCACACAAGCCCTGATCCTCCCACTTGTCCAGCTTCCTATGTCATTCCCCAACAACTTTTAGTTTGATTTACGACTATGTGCAAGCTCACGTATATGAGTTAAGGTATTCACTAAGGATAGAGTAACTGAACTGCTTGCATTAGCCAAGTTAGCATCTGTAGATGGTCCTGTATTGCACATGAAGCCTTCGTATTCTCCTGTACCTCCTGCTGATTTTCAGGTTTTCATGCTGTGAGTAAAATCAGATTGCCAGAAAAGAATATGAGAGCAAATGATGATGATTCATATGTAGTGTTGTAATGGCCAACTTCTTAAATAACATATCATTAAGTCCATTTTTATACACTAGAAGCTTAGCTCAGAAAACCACAGGTTTATGCCAATGCAACCTAAACATCTGATGACCATCTATCACGGTCACCAAAATTCACATTTTAAAAACGATTTTAAAATCACACTTGAGAGTAGAATCCTGGTAATATTTTCAGATAACAGTTCCAAAGATTTGTGTAAACTGTTTCTCAGACTCTCTTTTGGTTTTGTTAATTTACTTTGTCATTATTGCCTCATAGGCATTTTCAAAAGTTAAAAATAGTTTAAATGTAACTCTTTTAAATGCCTTGCCAAATCCTATTTTCACTTTCACATGCATTTATAAAGTAAACCATCACAGTCATGATTCTTAGGTGGGCAGACAGTTTGCATCATTTTTTCTATTATCTGCTTTTCTATGTACCTAAAAGACAAAATATTGAAGAACTAAAATGAATGCTTGCAAGCGCTGGCTAAGTGGAAAATTAAACATTTCAGAAAACAAGATTCCCATAACATCCAATAATAAACAGAGTACTGGCTTGGATTGTTCTTTGCTATTCTCTCCCGGTTTGGAAATCAACTTTTAATAACATTATCTGATAACACCTTAAGGACAGGCCAGAATATTCTACATACAGAATACACTAATACATTAAATCTACAACAGGAAAATAAATAAATAAATAAATATTTGAAACATGGTATCTTCCAGACATAGCCAGTTCTCATTCTCATATTTAATGCAGATAATTACCAAGCAGATTAATGAACAAACACTAATGAACATCTCAACACAATATGATCAGGCCTGTCATATGTGGCTCTGCTTGTGGGTAAATCAGGACTCCTTTTGCTTCAAGTGCATTTATGTGCACACAGGAAGCTTGGAAACCCAGAAAGTCAGTCTAGTCTGTTTTTAAAACTGATGGGCATGAGATTCCTGTGATCTACCCAGGATTATGCTGGAAGCTGTTTCATCTTGTTTGACAGAAGCAGCTGTTTAAAACCTGCATAAAGGAAGCCCACTTCCCTTCTTTGCTGCTGCTTCTTCACAGCAAGTTCCCATCCTAGCCCATCGTAGACATGGAGGCAAGAGACCCACCTCTGTCCTGGTCCCTGACCCCAGCCAGGTGCCAAGTCATGCTCCAGTGCAGCCTTCTGCCTGCCACCGAAACAAATTCAAAACTCTGCTTTTACCACAGATTCAAAACTCTGCTTTTACCACATGGAAAACCTGCTTATTTAAAAAAAAAAATACAAGGGAGGACACTTAACTCTGCTGACTCATTCAGTTTGCTTCACAGAGCTGCTGCACTGGTCAAGCTGCAGTTTTCATTCACAGGTACTCGTACATGGATACAAAGGATGTTAAACTGAGACAAAATGGGTACCAAGTAGTCTGTGGCAAGCGTAGGAACCAATGCCATGCAAAAACAGGAATTTGTAATCTTAAACTATACCAGGCAATGTTAGCCTATGACTCTCCAGAAAAGGATAACGCAAAGGAGAAGTAAAAATAATGGTTTCTCACTATGCCAAAGGCTGCAAGTTCTGTGAGGCACCTTGTGCTACAACTCCTTTTCCTACCAATTTGAAAATTTTTGCTGATCTGTGGTGTGGGACAGTGCTTGTCTGTCTATCACTGCCACTTACAGTGCTTCTTCTTCACTCAAGGGCCTTGTCACAACCATGTGGAGAATTCAGCATAACAGGGCCACTTGCTCTGATGAAACATATTTCCAATACAATGTTTTCACAATGCCAGGACCCCAAATACTTGCACTTGCAGCTTAATTCTTTAAATCTGCCTTCAGAATATGTCAGTTCCACCCTAGAAAGAATTACATTATCACTTCTGATTATTCAGAGAAAAATAGGGAAAAAAAAATCCCCACTAAGGAAAAACAGAATTCCACCTCATATCTCAACAGAATTCAATTTCTTTCCTGCCTCCCATCCTCTCATTTTCTTAGGATGTGCAAAAATAAATAAATAAATTAATTAATTAATTAATTAATAATCACTGTCTTCTTTCTCTTGCACTGTTGATTTCTGTGCTTGAAGTACTGTTCTACTGAAGTACTGTAAGTTCTATTTCTTCAGGGATACTAGAAGTTCCTCTATTCCCTTCTTAACTCCTCTGAAACGCAACTAGCAATGCATGATCTGTGGCTGCTCTTCTGCTACTATCCGAAAAATTGACTCCTTTTAATACTAGTGTAGGCATAGCCTGACTTTTGTGCAAATGTCCTTTCAAACCTTACACTAGATAATGACACTTTAATTCCAACCAAAATAAATCTTTAAAGATTGAAATGTTGATCAGTGAATGCATATAAATTCTCACTTAACATTTTCTCTTTGGAAGTCTACAGTCAAAACTGTTGTTAAATCAGTTCTTGATTAAGTATGAATAAAGGGAAAGCTCTAATAAGAAGCATGAGATATGATGCAAAACTGGTTTTCATATGGTAGAGTGTGAAATCCTGAGAAGAACAAAACTGGATACACAACAATACAGAACAGAGTGCTTAAATAAAGAAGTGTGTTCTTGTTAATGAACTGTCTGAAGTTATACTTTAGTACACAAAAAATTGTACTTTAGTACAAATAAATAAATAAATAAATCCATGGTTCTAAGCCACCAAATCTTTTGTTTTCTGTTGTCAAAAGTACCAAAACAAATAGTCCTCTTCACAACTCAATTTTCAAAACCAGCTGGGATTTCTCCCATCACTTCAACAGCAATCTAGACTATCATTACCGTGACGACTATAAAAGTTCTCCTGACTTCCTATCTCACTCTGGTGATAGCCAATCTATCTCTACCATATAGTATGCTTTGCTGTAAGAGCAGATGTTTCTGTCCTCTCAATCCTCCTCCCAGTGCCCACTTTTTCTATGATTACTTTTTATATTAACCTCTTTCTCATTCCAGTTTCTAAGTTAAGTCTTTTAAGGTACTGCCATTTAAAAACAACTGTTGTTTAAACCAGTACACGACAACATAATATTTGGGTATTTACCCATCAATATAACCATGTTAGAGCCACACAGAAGAGGTAGAAGTAAACATGTAGGCAGAAAATACCTTCAGCAATATCACCAATGAGATGGCCATGGTTATGTGCTGTATATAACCTTGCAGAAGGTGCAGCAAACTTTGCTGTTAGGGCAAAGGGAAATCAAGAAACAAACTGTGATGTCAGGGTTTTCTTGTGAAACTGTGCTTTTACATTCCAGTCTTTCTTTAAAGTAAGAAGCAAAGGATGATGACACCTTCTCTTCCCTTCCCACCTTCCTCCTACACCATTGGAATAAATTATCACTCATTAAATTAATATGCTACATTAATTTACAATTAAGCGATCACTAGCAATAATGATATATAATGTACATTCATAGTAATTGTAGTGCACTATTCAGCATAAACCTGGCAAAGTTTCCCATATATCTGCTTATTCTCTACACACAAGGAATAAGGATAATAATAATTTGGACCCATTGAAGACCACTACAAATAAAGAGAGAAAACAGCTTTTTTTTTTTTTTTTTTTTTTTTTTACAAGCTTCTATGTCACTATATAGCTTTAAAGTCTACTAATTTTTAGGTTGCCGACTGTTACAACAATTTCTTTTTCACTGAGATACATTCTTTTCATGTGATATTCTGATTTTGTGCCTACTGCATGGACTCTAATTGAGAAGGTGCAAGCACCATTTATGCTCCTGTAAAACACAAGGATACGTGTTCAGTACATAATATATTGAAGTCATAGTGTAAAAAGAGTAAACTATAAATCACAAATAAGAAAAAAAAATACCATTCTTATATATGAGGATGTGTTTGCTTGTACTTGGAAAACTCCTGAATATATTGAGCTTCCAGGAAAAAAAAAAAAAAAAAAAGAGAGAGCATTACACTGATAGTTATTTTTTGCTACAAAATAGTTGTCAGTGTATTTTTTCCATAGGAAAAGAGTCTGCCAAAAAGTTGTAATGTCTATAAGTCACAGAACATGATGTTTCTATATTTTACTATACTACATGTAAATGAAAAAATAAAGTTACTGGTATAGATTATTCTTATTCTACAAATGATGGCAGTATAAATATTTTATAGAAACCTGGTTTTTGTAAACATATGCAATATATTGCACAGCCGTCACCTGGCATCACCTATGTGCCCTGCAGTGGTGTAAGAATCATGCTGGAACAGCTTCTGCCAGTGGATTACAGTAAGATTCAGGATCCAGTTTTTGGAGCTGATTTTATCATAAAACAAAATAACAAAGCAGAATTTTTATTTACGGAACTAGAAGAGACCAAACGATTGGACTGGGTCATTTTCTTAGTAAAAGAGGAGTTAAAGTTACAGGGAGATCTAGTCAATTGCAATTAATGCAACGTTCATATATATATATAGTGAACAAAGATAATGGAACAACAGCGACAGTACAAGAAGCTTCTTTCATAGGCAGATACCATATTAAAGATAGCAGTAGAGTTCCCTGAAGAGCTGGAAAACAAGTATTTTTCCACCCTTGTTCTCTCCCAAAAAGCAGGAGAAAGAACACCATGAGCCCTATCTTTCCACAGAATATGTGTCGAAGAACAGAAGAGAGAGTTATTTTGAAGCTAATGTATCAATGTTTTTAAAAACACGTTAAATCGAAGTTATACAGCATGGACAAATTCATTGTTATTATCCAGCTAGAGTTGATCAGGAAATCTCAAAAGGCCATGGATTTCTTGAAATAATTCCAGGTTTTCTTGGATGCCACTAAGGCAGTTACCAGAAGAACAATTTCTCTTATGACACTGATTCTTTTGCTTCCATTCACAGTGAAGACAAGGAAGACCAGGGTCACAAAACAACAAAAAGCAGACTGGAGTGTAGAAAAACATTAGTTTCAGTGTAAGCATTGACTAACAACTGTGGAGATTCTTACGTTAATAGAAATCACATAAATCTGAGAACTAAAACACTTATTATGTCATATAATCTATGAAGTTGGCAGGAAAGGATTTGTTCCCTAAAGCATATTTTATATGGCTTTATTCAGTCCAATTTTAAATGGCAGAGCTATGAAGCTCCCACTGCATTCTTTGAGAAAGCTGATTTGTTTATTGTTTGAATTAATTTGACCATTTCCAGTTATAGCAAATATGCTCAAGATGCTGTTCTTAATAAAAATATGGAATGTCCTTAGTAATTTATGTTAGTATTAAAATAGTGAATATCCAAGCTATGAGCTCTGTTGAAATATCTTCGCATGTAACAGGCGGATCTTTTGATATTAACAAAGGCAGGAATCTCTAAGTATTTGGCAGTTGGGTTCTGATGCAATTACAAAATTTCATCCAAATTGATATGATTTAGTAATCACTTCTATATGATTCATAAGCTTGGCTTTTTTACACAGCTATATTTCTGAGTGAATTTTTTAGTTAATTCCCAGCACAACTAGGCTGGAAATATCAAAAGTTACACTTCTTTCACAGCATTTTTATATTATTACTACTTCATGAATTCAGGACTTACCCCCAAAAAAAAGTGTGATTTTTTTTTTTTTTTAATATTGATTTCCACATCTGAAGATATAGTACTTATCATACTCTTACACAAAGGATTGGTAACATGGAAGGTAACCTTTACAATAGATCCTCAGTCTGTGTTGTTGTGTTTTTTTTTGCTACTGGGAAGGCAACTCAAACATAAATATATATCCACCGTAAATGTACCTTGCTAAGGAAGATACTCATAGGTACTTAAGTTCTGATATAGCTCCCAAGAAAGACCTGATTTTTTTAGTGTACATCTAAAATTACTGTTTCCTGTATATACAGATTACACTCACACACATATGCACGCACACACTTATATATGGGCAATTTGATATTTTCTTCTCTTTTTATGGAAAAAAAATATCTGAACTGCAGATTCAGTTACTTCAATGTAAGGTTTGCACCCACTAAAACCATACTACTTACATGGGAAGAAAATTACAGAATTAAAAGGACTGAGGCTAAATCTTCACAATTTGTGTGTAAGAACACTATTGCACTGGAGAATATTTTCCAAAGTCAGAAGGAAAATGAGCACACTAAAAAAATCATCTGTTTAATGTACTATGATAGCATCTGTATTTACTGTACATGATACAATCTTTATGGCATACGGAGATTGTCTTTCTGTTTGAGCTGCCTAAAATATTGTGCTGGTCTCGACCTTGGAAATATTTCTTAAACATTTACTGTAGTATAACAGCGATCTTTTGCCAGAAGAGTCACTGCAGAGCCGTGGGCTCTTAGGGGGCTTTCCATATTAGGGGTTTTCTTGCGCTGGATTAAGCATGCCAGCAATAGTTAGTTGCTGTTCTGTATTTAAATCTGATTTTCAGGAATGAATTGGGTAAGAAATGTTGAATTTCTTGTATTTCATTGAGTTAAGTTTACAACCACAAGGCAATTTAGGGAGATAACCATTAAGAAAACTTTTGCAAACTATCCAGTGCTACATGAGCTACAGCAGATTTCTGAACACATCAGGAAATATGCACTTCACCCACAATTCTAATGGCCCCAAAAGACTGTGAAGAATGTGCTTTTATAATAAAGCTTTTTAAAGGTTACAGTTTATTGGATAGTTATCATTGATCCTTTAAAAATGGTTACAGACGTTTAAACAGAAATATACTAAATTAAACTATTAATTTCAGTCAACAGCTTTCTACAAAATAGCATCTTAGCCCCACTTTATTAAAGTGAAGTGCAATACATTTCATTTAATTTCTGATATAAACTGCATAGCAAATCCACACAGGACATTCCAATTTAAGGTTAGCACTTAGGCCATTTTATTCCCATAATAACCTTTTAATCTCTGGATTCCCTTTCTTCAATATAACTGTACACTGCTGAAAGACTTCTCTCCAGGTAGCAGAACATAATCCTGGCATGGCTACCTGAGTTTATTCTGAAGTTGAAATGCCAGCCATTACTGTAATCTCATCATATATGACATCAGTAGTGGCCATCCAATAAATTACAAACCTGTATTTGCTCTGGGACCATCTATAACCTTGTATTTATTTGTCATATAAACACTGTGGTTTCAATATCCTACTGGTCATCCAGTAAGAGTTGAAGTTTTGTTGAAGATGTCACTAGCCATAAACAGAAGTGTGAACTATTGCAGGTATATTTAATCCTATGGCCACTGAAACCTTACTCTCAGTAGTTTGAGAAGTATTATTTCCCATGCAAGATCACTTAGCCTGAAGCTAGCAGTGGCCAAAGGAAATAAAGGGGTATGCTTTAGCAAAAGATAAATAAAATAAATCTAGTCCTGATTTGTAAAAATATGTTTATAATTGATATTAAAATATAAATTAGTCAGAAACTTATTTCATGGATCAAAATCACATATGTAGGAGGCAGTGAGGAACGACCTCAGGAAACTGCCAACTTGTTACTCTTCAGACATGAGCTTTTCCTATCAGAAGAGTCTTGTGAATTAGTTATACGATAATCCCTTGGCTGCATGTACCAGCAAGCAAGCTCCTTTACTCTATAAGGTGCATCATTTCAAGTATGAAAACTCTGCCATCCAGACATAGTCAACTAAACCAACCAAGACTCATGTTCCACATTTAAAAAGTTTTATAATTCCAGAATACACTGAGGGACTGCAGAGCTGCAGGAAAACAAAACAAAACCCACGCTTAAAAAAAAAAAAAAAAAAGGCAATACCCCACAAAACTTTAGAAAATGTAGATGACAGAAAGAAAAAAAAAAAAATCTCCAAAGCCCCCATATAAGTAGAAAAAATATAATCTGAGCACCAAAATTATCGAATACTATCTAGCATTAAACTCTTTTTCTTGAGCAATTTTTTGTGCGTTTGCATATGAACTTTATGCTAACAAATAGGAGGTAAAGTTCATAATGTCTTCAGTTCAAAGAAACAGTAGCATCACTTACCTAAAGATTGGTCTTTGGAGATGCTTTTTCTTGATTGTAACACAATCATCCATTTAAAGACGGAAAAAATACTTCTTCCAGCAAATAACTCCAAAAAGACCAGGGAGTAATCAAGAAACTTGGTCTTAGCTACTGTGCTGCAGAGAGCACACAGAACGGTATTTTGGTGCTGGGGGAAGCCTCCCTCCCTCTTTCTGACAGTTGAGCAGAAAAGGGCCATAGAGGCCACATAAGACAGGCACGTCCGTGCACCAGCAGACCCTGCAGGCTGAGCAAAACTGGAGTCAAGTTGATCGAAGCACAGAGTTGTACTGGATTCCTTGTGCAGGAAAAAAAGGGGAGCTTTGCCAAGTGCTACCCAGGTAAAAATGTTTTAGATTATTCCAGCCATGAGAGCACTTCTTACACATGCTGGTCAAAGTCTTAAATGCAGAGTCACTCTCTCCCTCGCTGTTTAAAACACACTGTTCCAAGGCTCAACTTGTTTTTCTTCAAAATAAAAGTTGTGCAGCTGTTTCAGCATTCCCATGCGAGTACCTTCAGAAAGTTTGTTCTGGTAAAAGAACTGTATACAAATTAATGAAGACGGATGGATCTGGTCTGTGAGGCTGGCTCCACTTCAAGAGATTGTAATTATTTTACAATCTGGCTTTTATTCACTCTGGATGATGTGTGGCTATAGCTATGTAAATTAAAGCACTGCTCATAATTTTTAGCATTCATAACCTAATAACCTAGAGTTGGCTGAAGCAGAATATGGTGTTTGCAGCTGGTAGAACCATAACTACATAAAACAAACCAATGCTATGTGAGTGAAGAAAACAAAGCTGACCAAGTTCAGATAGTGACAGTAGCAAACTGTTACTGTTTGCAAGATAAGATTTCAACAGAGATTCAAAGTCAAGAGCTTGCTCTGACATCACGCTGACATAAATCAGGAAGAATTCAACCGCAGCAAACAGAGGCTGCAATGAAAGCTCCAAGGCAGAAGCAGGACTGTGGTTCTTGTGGGACCTGTCACGAGTGGTTCAGGTGAGATGTCATTTCCCAGGCACATCAAGGGGTCCATAATAAAGCAGTGCTGGCACAGGTCTTGATGCGAAACATGAAACCCAGCCAGAGGAGCAGAAACCAAACAGCAAGCACTCACCCGCGTGCAGTTGTCTGCACGGCACCCTGGCACTGCATGCCCCCTCTTGCAGAGGAGGGAAAGGACCCGCCACTCTGGTTCCTTCCCTGTGACCCCACTTCCTTCAAGCTTAACTCTTAAAAAGCACTTACTATGTGCCAGGTAATGTTTCTGATACGTGACAAGCAGGATCAGGAAGGCTGGGAGTCTTTTGCAACTGCAGTGTTGGTTGGAGGGAGAGCAGAAAAGTGGTAAATTTACACACAGTAATAATACTGGCATTATCAAATTAAGCATGAGGGACACTAAGTCCGGGAAAAAAAAAAAAAAAAGACAAAAAAGGTAATACTGAGATGTGACTTAGGCTGTATGCAACTAATCAAATTCATACTACATTGTTCACAAATTATGAATTTGACAAAATTTCCATGAAATAATGATACATAACAATCAGGCAGATAACCAATATCCCAGTAATATGCACTTTCACATTGGAAAACTTAGAAGATTAGCAGATTCTACTGAAACAGGTAAAATATCTTCCTAGATCTAATATATGTTGCTTATAGAACATCATGATAGTGCAGAGTTTGGTTAGCCTGAAACTGATCCCCACACTACATGAAACTATTTCCATGACACAACCACTGCGCAATTATCTAAAGGAAAAATGATCAGACAGCCATCCCCAGCTATTTGTTGTTGATTCAGTTTTACCCTGCCCCACTTTTTATTTCTACTCCTTTGAGAAGCAGACAGAATTACACCTTCATCAAGACAACTATCTTTATCAGATCACAGGTTCGTTTTTGCCAGGATCTTGAAGGATCTGAGGATCTTTCTTCAACAATATGCAGTGTTCAGAGTACTGTCATATTTTTAAAGCCTTTCATGTAGTCATGATCTTTCTTATTCTTGCCTGCCAAGATTCACATTTCTTTTCATGCAGTTTTCCTGCTCTGGCTTTCAGCTTTTCAAAATAATTTACTGCTTTTTGAAGCATGTTCACTCACCATCTATAGAGAAAGCTGCAAATCACAAAGAAATTTCCCTTTTCTTCCTGTTTCATATTATGTGCATAGGATTGCTGTACTTAGATTATTCAGAGAGACTTTATGTAGCTCAGGGTAATGATCTTGATATCTTCGGAGAGTTTCAAGAGAAAAAAAAGATCTTCAAATCCTCAGTGAGTGCTATACCAAATAAGTTTTTCCCGTTGAACTCCCCAGCCTTTCATCTAGCAGTTTCACCAGTCCCCAAACCAGTACACATCTTAACAGTATTTTGTTCTGGGCCTAGTCCAATGAACATTGTTGTTCATGGGACTTCCATTCAAGCATGGCACTGAAAAAAGTACCGTTTGGGGGAGCTGAAATTCCTGCAGTGTAATTACTTCGGCTACAAGGAATTTGAGAGCTGTTAAAAAAAGGCAGGGAAGGAAAATGTGAATATTAAATGACAACAGAACTTTGTTTTAATTGGATTGTTTTTCGTCTTCCAAACAGCCTTTTTTTGTCCACTTAGAGTTTTCATTCAACACAGCAACAAGTCACAGAATTTTTCCATACAATATTCAAAAATCAGCTCTACTTGTTGAATGAGTATGCACACAAATTCTTCAAAAAGTGTATTTAAAAAGGTATAACAGGTTAATTAGACTGTATAAAGCTTGAGTCCATCTAAGTTGAGTCCTGCATTGTTCAGTTGAAAAATCAATATATAGAATATAGAATTCACCAGCATGTAACTTTTTGTAGATTTCAGTATTGGATAATCTGGCGGTGATATTAATCAATATATTGATTATGCCAGATATAATATAATATATATTATACCAGATACACTGAATAAAGGCATTTTTATTAGAATGAGGAAGTATCTTGCTTGAAAGCACAACAGCAGTTTTTAAAAGTCCTCTATAGATACTATTCATCATATTTTCTTGCTTCATACTAATACCTTCAGTGGTAATTAGAATGGTAAAAATCTGTTCAACTGATGCCCTAGAGATCTCTTATTTAATTTCCCAACACTGGATGAAAGTCAAGCAGAAAACTCCTGAATTGTTTGTTTTCCAATCTATTTTCCCAGTATTGTTGCTATTGTTTGCCCATCGCAACCAATAACTGTTCTTTCTAAATGATGCAAGCTATTTTTACTTCATCTCCCAAGCACGTATTCATGTGCAAACACACTTTTTTGAATAAAAACATATAATACTTTACCACTCACAAAAACAGAGCTTCACCGACATCAAGATTTGTAACAACAGTTAAGTTTTGACGTCTAGTACTGTTTCTCAGTCCAAAAGATTACATGTGAGCTAGAACCCAAACTATTTTACTCTGCCTGTTTTAATGCCACATTTTTCTTATTGATCTGTAGCTCTTTGCCAGAAGTCTACAAATATAATTATTTTTCCTACTGTAATTTCAAATCTGTTGGCAATTAAGATGGTAACTAAGAGGTTTGACATTTAAAGCTTTAATCCATTACATGCCATAATCTCTGTTCAGCTTTCATAATAAAACAAGGAGTCAGAAATCTTTCCCTGTTCAAGAGGAAGCAAGAGAACAAGTGGAGAGGTAAGTTTCATGTATCCATTTATTTTATGGACTAACTAAAGTAGTGAAGAAAAAAGGAAGACAACTACTTCTACATACTTCTCTCTTTACCTTTCTGAAATGTACAGGTTTGAAATATAAAAATCTAAAATGGGACTTATGTCCAGAATGCTATTTTATTTTTCAGTACAGTACCTTGCAGCGGTTCACTGTTTAAGACGTTTGTAAAGCAATTAAATCACTAAGTATGAAGATATTTATTTCTTTTACAGTAGGAAATCAGTGTATCTTGTGCATCTCCTAACAAGAGTTACATTTAGGTACTTATATGACTGGTGGATTAAATCCACTCTGTAAAGGCAGGTAAGCATTCTCTATGCATAAGAAACTAGAGGGAGTGATGTGAAATCCACCTACGCCACTGTCACATTGTCCAAGGCTTTCTGCAAGACAGAATAGCTGGTACAGGTTCTTTGTGATAATGTGGGGAATATACATCTCAGCACCCATTTTGCCTATTTCAAGGTCACATGCAGGCTCTCCTGATCTGACACTATTGAGTCAATAAAATCACTCAGCTGTCTGATGTCTTGTACTGTCCCCAGACACTGGTTAAATGCTGTAGGAGATGCTCTGATTGCCTGCCATAAAAAGGTTGAACTTTATCACAAACTCATCATGCTTAATTTAGAATAGTACCTACAAAAACTGCATTTTTATAATGGTTTAAGAGCTAAATTATAGTTACCCACATTCTCCTTATAGCTACCCATATTCCCCAGCACAGTTCATCCCATCATGGATCAGGCTGAATGCTTTTTCTCTCAACAGTTCTGTGAGGTTTTCATTAAGCTGATTGCACTCTGTGTACATAAATGTGTAGGACAGCCTCAATTTATTTCTTTGTGTTGACGTCAGCAAAACCCACTCTGAAACTTAACCTAATGACTTCTCCAGGCTTGAAAAACTAGAGAGTACTAGAGATAACTGTGACTCATTCAGAGTACAGATAGAAAAGTTGGCAAACATTGCTGGATCTATTGTAGTGCATGTGGTAAAGCTCTGTGCAAACAGTTATGCAGGTCTTTAAAATCTGGCTTCCCTTTTCACTCCTCCTAAGTAAGAATATTTATAAAATTGTGTTATTCTCTCTTGCTTTCCCTGTTTATATGCACACACAAACTGAGCAGAGACTTACGTCAATGCCATCACACAGATTAATTTCCCCTCTGAGGCTTTTCTACTTAGACTAGAGCACGGTAACTTGGTTTAGGAAGCTTCCCAGTTCTTCTCTTCTTCTATTATATTTTTTCTACATCTTAAGCCTTGAGCAAATCAGTGGTACTTTTACATAGAAAAATATTTCAATATCTGCAACTTCTCCACAGGTTTTCCTCACAAACAGGATCTGGCATTTTGTGGGAGGAAGCTCATCTTCTACAAGCCTCTGGGTCCCAGCCTGATATTTTCCTGGAGTATCTGACTGGTCCATTCATTTTTCCAGGCTTTCTTTGGATGTAGTCAGTCATCTTCTGCAATATTACAGAAGATGACTTTCTCTGCTACTGCAGGAGCACCTCCAGGAGACTCACACAGCATGTCTTAGAAATCAAATAGTGTCTGTCAAAGTCTTTCAATAGTGTCTGCTCTCTTCATTGACTAGACATTTAAGAAGCTAGTTTAGAGCAAAGGACAGGTTCACTGAAAATTATAATACATCGAACTTGTATTGTCATTTCACTAAGGTGGGAGCATTAGTTAATCTTCAAAGTAACTGAAGTGACAAAGTATCCTGCACAACTATGGAGAAGGATGGTGTCTAGAATCCCCCTACATGACCATGAATGAATAAACATCTATCATTTTTTTCTGATCAAAAGATAACAGAATAGTAGTTGGAAGCAGAAGCAGGCTAACCAGTTGTTGAAGTACATGCCACAGCTCTGCAGCATGAGGAACAGAAGCCAGAATACAAATTGATCAACATGCCATGAAATGCATACCTATAGACAGATAGACATACAAACACATACATCCATATAGATACCCATGATATATAGACATCTATAAATAGATACTGGAACTTAACAGTGCCAGGGAATTAATTCCAAAAAATACAAATACCAATGTCTCACAAAACACTGATTCTCCAGATCAATATAACTCTTCTGAAGTACTTGACCAGTATCACAGGTATTTTGTTTTGATTCTATCTGATATTACTAGGATGTTATTCTTGTTATCTTTAGTGAAGAAGAAGGGAAGGGGGGAGGGGAAATGAGAAGGAGAGGAAGGGAAATGAAAATAAATTCCTTTGGGATATATGATGCTAAATTAGTGCTGAGATACACAAGTCAAAAAATGGCATTTTTTGGTTTTGAGCCAGTGCAATATTATTGTTGGCCACAGATGATGAAAATTCAATTTCTATTGGAAAACACTGTAATTGATGTGCTATGAGTTTTCTAGATGCATACATACAATGACAACCATATAATGGACATTAGAGCAACTTCAGATTTACACACTGTAATTCTTTAGGGGAGTAAAGGGTCATAAAATGCCAAGACACTTAGTACAGATGGGCTACAGAATATCAAGTAATTTTTTTAAAAGTTATTGTCTTAAATGTATGTGACAACATAAATATTCAGCACAATCTTTAAAGATAGAAAAAATAGTTTGGAACAACCTCCAAAATAATATGAAAAGGAAAACATGAGTAACTGTGGCATACGTTAGGAATGGCTATTGGACAATGTCAAGATCATGACCAAAATAATTCATCTAGTAAACAGTAGCTCTCCATGAAAAATATATGGCCATTTAATAGCACAGAGACTGTGCTAAAAAGAATCAGAAGAGAGATGCTACATTGTGGATGTTTTTTCCTTAATTCCTTAGGGGAAGAAAGTTCTCAAGAACTTATGAAATTTCTGAGTTGACTGTGACAATTTTCTCTATAGTAGAAGCTATCACCTGAAAGTCTGGAATAAAGATGCAAGAATCTGTCATAGCTATCTCTCCACTGCATAGGTTATTATTCTTAACTCGCATTCAAATCCAGTTTTACATTTCAGTGTAGGTGGCAGAGTATGATCTTCAAGCAAGTTAAACAATCAGTCATACATAATAAAGAAACCATTGCAAGACAACTGGAAGCATTTTAGGCTTGTTCTGATTAATGGCATATTAAAAATATAAACAACATTTTTTAAAATATTTTTTTCAGGTAGTTGTGCTTCTGATACATCAGTAATATAACTTTTTCATTTCAGATTCTGAAAGTATTTTGCACTGCCTTGGTCTCCAAGTCTAGCTATTTCTTAGCTTTCTGGAATTTCATTCATTTTCATTGGCTAAAATACTCTGGCCTACACACAGTTATTGACATTTTCTGGTTTTCCATCATTAGATTTCTGGCATCCAGTTTGAGAGACATAGAGACTAGGAAGGATATACACATGCATTTCCCTAGAGGATTAGCAGTATCTGGGAGCTGTCACCGTGCCTTTTCTATCAATTACTTGCTCTTTGGTCACATTGCCATTATCCATAGACCAGATACAAAAGAAGTTGTAACAGCAAAAACTCTACAGGTGATTATATATCTTCTTGCAAAACTGTTTCTTTGAACTAGCATCACTAATAATACCACAGCTTTGCTTTCTGATTGCAGAAATTGCTTTTAAATAATGGTTTCCCCGCAGATGTCTTGAAATGTGACATCCATCATTTTAAAGTCTTACAAATAGTGATAAAGAAATCCTGTGTTCAGCTCTACCCCCAGATATGTAACATGGCCATAGACAAAAAATGTCTTGTGCATGACTCAGAAATCTATTATTCTAACATAATAACATTTTGATCATTCTTATCTTTGTAACAGAAAGATATTCACAAAACATAATGCACACAGTAATGATCTGATTTTTTTTTCTCTATATAGATTCTATTATTGCCTTTGCAATACAGGCTGCTGGATTTCAAGGATAAGAAAACTGTGTAGATATATCCTTTATTCTACATATAAATTACCTATATTATTTTGTTCCATATATTAGCTCATCATCTCCCCTCAACACACAGTACATCCCAAGTCTGTGTTTATTGTAATGACATCTGTCCAAGTGTGCAAGGTGTGCGTGTGCTAGTGGCGGACTAGTGGGAAGTTTCTCTCTTCTAGCAATACTTTAAGGACACCTGGGAAAAATAAATAAATAAATAAATAAATAAAATAAAAATGTTTTTGGCATTAGCATTTCCAGAGGAAAATAACAAGTAAAGCTGAAATTTAAATTCTGTATATCACATATTTCCCTCTCTCACACTAGTAAACTGAATTCTTAATATGGCTGAATTACAGAGCAAAGCTCTCCCAATAATTGTAGTATAGATTTTAGATAAATATTTGAAATGTTTTTCAAACACATCAGCTCATTTGATTTTAAAAGATTCTGTGCAAAAATGACAAGAGAATCCTTCAAACTCTTGTTGGAGAAAGTGAGCAGAATTCCACAAATATACGATGCATTTCCCCCCTGAAATCACTGCTAAAGACCCTGCAGAAGGGCTCACTAGTGAGTCTGTTTTCAGGACCTGTTACTCCTTTGGATAAGTTTCAACAGTCAGAGAATCTACAGTAGGTAGGTCAGCATATCACCTAGCCAACAATGGTTTAAAATAAAAGCAGTTCTCAAAAGCAGTTTAGTGCTCACACTTTTCTTCAAGGGTCATAAGTTCGCAAGCAAATGTAAAATAGAAAGGACTTGACTAGCAAATGTGAAATGTACCAAACATATTGCACTTTATAAACACTGGATGAGTTACTGTTTCCCGCAAGGTCTCTGCCTGGATTTTTTTCTCTTCCCCTTCTTCATAGCAGTAAATCTTTTTAAATTCATACATTCAAAATCTCTTTCCAGAAAAAATTTACTTCAAAACTGTATTGGAACCACAAACTGGAAATATATATATATATATGCATTCATTTTATACAATAATCTGCCTGAACTGAAGGATGAGGCTGACTAATTTTGCTAGTTAAATTCTGAGATACTTAAATGTGGGTACAATATAATTGGCTTTATTACTCATACAATTATTTTACATATGTACTTAGCACACATGTAACGGGCTATGCTGCCAGCTCTAGAGAACAGAGTGTTTTCCTTATCGATTGAGAAGACAAAGCGCACACCAAGGCATTGTTAACTTCCTTACATATGGTTTGTAGGTGTACCTGGGCCTCAGAACAAGTCGGTATTCTTCACAGTGAAGTCTTAAAACTGAAGTAGAAGCAACAAAGACCATCATTTTAATGAATTATGTAGATTCTTTCAGTTCTTTCATGGAACTGCCAGATTTAAATGTTATTAAACGTTTTTCATGAATCACTGCTGAATGATAAATTAAAACACAACATTCAGTGAGAAAAAGATTTTCTAGTAATTAAAAATACCTTAAGAATAGGTAGAAAATTATTTAATAAAATGTAGGCTAAAACTGACCTCTGTATAATATTTTGTAATCTAAGCTAGAGAATAGGTGTGTTTTTCCCCATCCAAAAAGGTACCAGTTCCATAATTATTATCAGAATTCTACCACTCAGCTCCATTCATCCCCTAAAACAAGGACCAACAGTTTTGCTTCAAGCTCATTCCAGCTCGCCTTTTATCTGGAAGTTCTCAGAAAACAGAGTTTTATTGTTATGATTCTGGACTGTGTTATGTGCATACTTTCTGATAAGAATCACAACTGACAATTTGAACTAAACCTCCGAAACAGAGTTCAGATGAAAATAATTAATGCAAAGATGCAAGATTCTTTTTTCAAGTCCCATGAACTTCATGGTTCCTCTTAGCCATCACATCACAATATTGTGTGATTTTATTATCTCCTTTTTACAATTTTCTCTGACAAAAGCAAGAGTTCCCATGGAATTCTGCAATACAGTGTTTATTTTGACATCGGTTTCTTCTCTGGCAAGTGTATTTTATGCCAGAATTTGTTTTTGTGCTCCTACCTATTAAATGTTTGACACTCGATAATAATTTTTAATCTCTTTTTTATGAGTAGCAAAATCAACTCTCTGCTAATATTTAGCATACTTTTTCTCTTTAATACCAAATACATATTCTCTACAACTTTTTAATACCACTGCCATGAGCACAGTAAGCCTCTGTTTTTTATACATACTATTGTCAAGCAATAAAGCATAATGAGACTAATTTGAAATTAATTATATAAATAGTCAACTAGCAGATTTTTACTTATCTTGTTGCAGAATTTCTAACTAAGCATGGAGATCTGCACTTTCACTAACATTGCTCCGTCACTATCCTGACAAGACAAGCTAGAACTGGAATTAACATGTCCAAGATAACAACATTCAGTGCAGTCAAACACTTGAAATAAAATAACACTGAATATTCTGGTTTGGTGTAGTGAATGACTTCACTCTCTGCATACGTGTAATCAAGAAACTACATAACAAGGGTGAGCATTTAAATAGCATCTAAAGCGAAATGAGCATGTTATAATTAATGACTATATGGCAGGAGCTAAAATATAATTGTTCATGTAACAGCCTTTCTTACAGAGCAGTTGAGACATTTATGAACCTGGTGTTCCCCCTGACTCTGTGCAAGCAAGCATCCGTGCCCACATGACTTCTGTCAGTAAAATGCCAATTACTTCTACGAATTTTTCTCACTTGGATCAATGCAGTGCTATTTAATTCCTTTATTAGCTATATTAATTCTGCTGTTATATTATTTGACCCTTAGGAGATGATTTCTTTTAGTGAGATTAGAGGGACCCACTTAAAAACTAGATTAAGAACATGTCAGAAAAACACAGCCTAAGGAAAGTATTACGGGCTACATAAGGTCAACTCTGTTATTTCAGCATGATCATTTTATAGAAAAGAAAGGCAAGGAAGATGATGGAAATTACAGGAATGTCTGTATAAAAACAAGTTGCTTTCTACTTCTGATAACTTCTGTCTTTCCTAATGCTGTGTAAACCACTGTTTATGTTAAGAGGAAGGGGTTTTCCTGGTTTGAAGAACCTTATCTTCTGTGGGGTGAGTTCAAAGAGTGACTGTGCTGTGAGGAAGATCATGTTATGAAGCCAAGATGGGGGAAAGTGACAAATTACACTTCTAAGTGGCTCATGGTATCAAAAGCAAGAACAAAGGAAATAACCTGACTGAAAGAAGTGAATCTTTAAAAGCTCTAAGCTAGCTGACACTTTTTGGAAACAGAAGGAATAATTGCAGACTCAAACCAGGCTCTTCTAGCAATGGCTGTCACCGGTGAGAAAATAAGCGAGAAATTTGGTTGAGTTCTTACAATAACTGGTTCTGATGCACTTCACATTATCAATACTTTCCTGCTAGATCAAGCAAGAGGACTTAACTAAAAAACTGTATTGCAGATGCTAAAGAAAGCTGTACTCCACCTACAACTGCAATATGGAATCTGAACCTTTGAGTTAAAAAAAAAAAAAAAGTGCTCTGGGACAAAAATTATAGAGTGATAGTAATGAAATGTATCTGCTCTTGACCAGATAGATTTGCAAATAAAGAACATTTTGCACTTCAGAGTGACACTAGGAACATTAAGAAGGATACAAAACCTCTTAAGACTAACACTGTAAGTGGAGCTCAAAACCAGATACATAAAAAGAGCATTTTGTAAGCAATAGAATCAATGCCCACTGTTTGGAAAGAGAAGCATGAACTGCAGGAGTTGGATCGCTGTGAAGGAGTTCACAAGTGCTAGCAGAGATTTTATCTCCCAGCATTTACCTGTTTCATAACAGCATGACACTAGTTAATTTTGTTTAAGTTTATCATTACCTTCTGGATGCTTTTCAGCAGTATTGAAATGTAGCTAGTTGTTCTCCAGCCTGTGTTTGTACAGCTGATTACTGCTGCATAAATGTGGCAAAAGACTGGCAATAGCACTGCATTTTTGAACCACAGTTATAATTTTGAAGTCTAATTTTTCCCTCCACTGTATTCTCAGCTCTTGCTGTAAGTTAATAATACTTGTGAACAAAAATGGACCTGCGTCAGAGCATTTAAGAACCAGTGGATACAGCTTCCTATTTTGATAATAAATATTTGGGAACCCTTTGCCAAATATAATTTCCAATACGTGTATGATTCTTAGAAAGTTCTCTGAGCCCTACCAGCAAGTACATGGATTTGTTTCTCAAAGAGCCACAGAACAAAAGTGATGATAAAGCAAGTGACTATATTCATTCAGTGACAATGGCAGAGGAAAAAAACAAGTGTAAAAAGGCAGAGCCACCACACCGCACACACCAAACTCACACTCTCATTTCAGCCAACTATACTGAAAGCTTACCTTCACACTTCCAGGAAATAGTATTATATTAGTAACAGTTGTGATAAATGACCCTTCATTCCATTAAAAATGACATTGACTACAGGTAAAACATAAATATAGGTTGGAAAAAAAGTATTTCACCAACTGTATGAAACCACCTTGGAAACCACATGCCTCATGAGTGATAAGTACAATACCTTCAGTCTTTCTTAGATTAATCTAAAATTATGACCTTAGGGTGATATCTGAACACTTGTGAAACAGCTTCAGTTGTCACCTTACAGCGATTTAGCTTGTTATTGCTAGTACCGCAAAGCCTTGCATGCTTATGCTATATCAGGGGTAGAAGCTGATCGCTTCGCTGAACATTTATTGTTACGTGACATGAGCGGCATTTGGAAAAGATTAATAGCAAAAATAACCTGGTTATTTTTCCTTTTTGTACAGTGTGGACTGATAGATAAGACTCTGGGCTGGGGCCTAAGAGCCCTGAGGTTTTGATTAGGCCATTGACTGATCTCAGATGGGTCACTTTCCACTTGGACTGTTTAAGTCTCAACATTGGGAGCTGATGAAATTTCTCCCCTTCAAAAGCTTCTTTGATTTTTATGGATTAAAATGTTTTGCAAGAACAGATTGTCTTTCTTTGTTTCCTCTGCTGTATCAGGCATATTTTCTTTTTTGTTTTAGTAACTTCTTAGCAATGGCTGCTTTTTAATTCTTTCCTATGCAGCTACACCTAACAATATATTTTCTTTCATTCCTTTTATGTATAAGGTGACCTAGTCTCACAGATCTTGTAAACTTGTAGATATGTAACTTAGTATTTTTTTCTAAGTTTCCACAAATTCAGTATATCCTTTGATATAAGATTTAGGGAACTGCTTTAAGGTGACAAAAGGCAAATACCAACTTGTTCTCAAATTTTACTGCTTTGTTCCAAAACCACACTTACTATTTGGAATAGTGCAGCAATTTCCTGCTGGTACTTTGATCCAAGAACATCATGAGCTATGCAGGTGGTTTCTGTCACACCATCATTCACATTTTTGACAGATTTTGAGGCTGCATAATATTCCCAGATAAATTTCTTAAAGTAATCTGTGCCAGGAAAGTAAAGCTTATGTTCTGCCAGCTTGCTGACACAAACCCTATCTGTGATATCAGCCTTTTGCTTAGTCAGTAACGCAAATAAACCTTCCAATCCCAGTGAGAAATACTGAAGAGCCTTGTGTAAGAATGTTCTAAGAAGGCTGCATTAGAAGAAGGCCACTACACTTGGCCAGACTGACTCACTAAAATCACAAAGTTATGTGTAATTTGTTTTATACTCATCATCTTGATTTTCTAAATTAAAATATATATTTATATATTTAGATGAATTTGGAGTTAAGTAAAATTAACTACCCTCTCCCATCAGCACAGTGCAACCTTTCAAGGTAAGCAAACTGTACAATGAAAGGACCATTTTCTGTCAATAACTTCCCTTCAGTTGATGCTACACAAGCAGGGGAAGTTATCCTGTTTCAGTTTCTTAAAGGACTCTTCACTAACATCTTTAACTAGGTGTAAGGTGTAAGGAGGAATAGTACTGAAATTTCACAAGTCAGCCTCATACAGGTTGCCTGGAGAAGAGGTCAAAGATACAACTCTTGTGGCCTCTAAAAATAAGATCTAGAATCATGGTAGATGTTCAGAGCTCTTCCTAGCTGCATACTCCAATGGAAAATTGAAATGAAATCTACTTTACTTTCTAACATTTCTGATACTGTGAAATTTAAAAAGACAAATCCAGTCTAGATTCTAGACTGAACATTATGATGCACAAGATATCCATTCATTCATTTTTCTGATATAACAGTACTGAAATGTCTACACTTTGACACAGTCCTTCCAGACAGAAAACATTCACTCAGTCTAAAACTTCAGCCTATTTTGAAATACTGTTTTGTCCTTTCGTAATTACTAAGCAGCAGGACATACTGACTGGGTTTAGGGGATAATTTGGGTCAGGAACCATTCCTACACCCATCGCTTCTGCAGAGTTCCAGGTCTTCTTCCTCCCCTGTGGTTTCCACTGAAGTCATTCCCTCCTCACCTCTCATCACTCTTAGAACTTTTTTGTTCCACACCATTTGATTCCTCCATTTTTAATATTTTTAGATTTTTTCCAGCATGAAATTTGGTTTTGGAAGTTTTTGATTCTAACATACAAGAATGTAAGTTCACCGGAGAGACCTTCAGCTAGAGCTGAACACCACCGGACCAGGTAAGTAAACGCAACTCTCTGTACGTGCTCTGCCTGCATATGAATAGAGCTCAGATGACATGAAAAAAATAACAACTGAAATATTAAAATATAACTTCGTACAAATTAGTAAAAAACAGCAGTTATTCATTACGCCTTGGAAAGGTTTTCATGTACCCCAAGATTTTTAAACAATGTACTAACAATGGTTATTTGTTGTGATAGTAGCTAAAATTCTCAGCAGTAAAGACATCTTTGTAACAACTGCTATACAAAAAGAACAAAAAGCTGATTCCCACCCCAAAGATCTCATAATGCAAGTTAACTGAGAAATTAACAGAAATGTGTGCATTGGTGTGTTACCAAGTTTGGATTTTGTTTTAAACATTCAGTGCAGTGACTGCATCCCACAGTAGTTTGCTTATAGGCAGAATCAATTATGTTTGAGTCACTTTTATGTGGTTCAAAATACTGAGAAATTACAGCTATTTCAAGTTAAAATAGACACCTGATTTGTTTCAAGATAATTGCCAGGGAGCATGTATAGGAATGAAAGCTACATATAATGTGCTTGAAAGAGGAGATTAAATAAATACGCAAATTGAATACGACACATAATTACTGGATCTCTAGTGTCCCTGTTCAGACAGTGAATAAATGACCTACTAGTGTGAAACTGGTTTCTCACTTCAGCAGTCAGCTTCCAATAATGACAAATACGATAGCTAAACAGACAGAAATATTGTCTTTTCTATAGCAGCTATCTCAGCATGTACAATTTTTACACCAATGTGATGTATGTCTTACAGGTTACTCTAAGGAAGGCAGCTCCAGGAATCTTAGAGATCGGCCTGCTTAAAGAACACACCTGTGCTGTGGTGGCTTTCTTGTTGTTTTGTTTTATGGTTTGAGTTTTGTTTTTTTGTTTGTTTGGTTTGTTTGTTTTGTTTTGTTTTCCAGTTGGTTCAGTTGAAATGATAACTTTTTGAGCTTACAGTAATATTTAGCTCATCTTTGAAGGGTGCAAATAGATAATGAATGGTGATTGCAGTGATAATTACGTTTGCCAGGAAGTGATGAACCATTTCATACTCTCTTGCTGGTCTTATTTCAAAACTAAGAACTTGGCGGTTATCCTTATGTTATTTTGAGATATGTCCAAAAAGCTAGAGCACATTTTTCAAGACCAAGGGTTAAAACAGGCACACAGAAAAATGCAACAAGAAAGCAACTGCTCAAAGAAGGGAAAAGGAAAGGAAGAAAAGCCAAGGACAACAGATAGAGATATTTCTACAGATACGGTCTGAAGCTCTACTTAAACTGGCAGAATGTTAAGCTTTCCACAACTGGCACAAGGAGCAAACGTGGAATAATTATCTAGGAAAAAGTGCTGAACAAGAACTAGGAGGAGCTTTAAGCTACAGGATATCATGAAAGAGCTGCAGAAACACAATTAAGTGTAAATAGATCTGAGAAAAATAAAATGACTGAGAAGATGAAGAGTTGAGATTGTTTCCTGTGTGAAATAATTAGTGCTATGTGCATTTATATCATAGGGGAATCTTGCAATGGTGGAATTTCTCAACATCACAGACTGAGGCAAGTCCAACAAAAGCACATGAAACTTCTCTGCTTAGCTTCTCTCAGAAGTAAAAAGCTGGACACAAACATCCTAATTATTACATCAAACTCTAGCCTTCATTTCTCAATTTTATCTGAGATTTAACTGAAAACTAGGACAAAAAGTCAGCCACTCCTGAGCATCGCTTCTTATGCCCTCCACAGATCTGTGCTCTTCACAGAGGTAAGCTGAAAACAACATGCTCAGAAACTGATTTAGAATAGTTAAACCTGTGCACAGGAGCTTTTTCTGTTTTATCCAAATATGGCAGTAATGGACAAGTAGAATCAGCAGGATCTTTTAAAGTAGAAAAAGAAATAAGAAACACGTTTGGTTTGAACATTTTCACATTCTCGTTCTCCAACTGCCACTGAAAAAGAAGGTCTCTGAGAGGCTTAAAAGTAACAGGCAACATTGTTTGATTTTTCCATGCACTGATCTGACAAGAGATTAGAAATTTCAAGCATCTGCTCCTGACCCTGACACAAAAAGACAAAGCTACAAGAAAGACCTTGTTAAAAAAATAAATAAAAAATAAAAAAATAATAAAATAATTTAAAAAGTCTTGCTTGGAGTAGATGTTACATAAAATGAGTATTGACAGCCTGTAAGTTCACGTATGAAGTGCCCCAAGCCCTTATTGTATTTAAATTCTGTTGTTGGTTTGTTTGTTTGTCTCTGATTATGTATTCTGCATTTCACCACATTGGTCAGATTTTGCGTCCTGGAAAGAAGCACCACCCAGCAGCTACACCAGCAGCGTGCAACCTAAAAAGCAGAGAGACTAACTCCTGGAAACTTCTAAAATATTTTTAGCTGCTGTACTCTAAATAATAATAAGTGCTTATAAGCATAAAACTCATACAGAAGCTTAACCACCTTGCTTTTTCCTTTGCAAGGATTTTTTTTTCTTTTTTTTTTTCCTATTTTTTCCCTGGGATATTCTGCACTAACAATACCTATCTGAAAGGTGCAGTTTTCACACTTTGTCAGAATATGCACTGCCTATTTACTGATTTATTTGCCTGGAGATATTGATATGTCTGTTACACTTTAAGGAACAGGTTTAGTATGAACAGGCTCAGAGAAAGGCTTAATGGAACCCAGTGTTTGTACCAGTGTTTTTGGATACGTCCTCTGTTTTGTGCATGTGACCTGTATGTGAATCCCTAGGAATTTCAAACCTCTGCATATGGAAATTTTCAGTTTTAGATTTACTTTATAAGTGTCTTGAGAAAATGTATATCCCAATCACTCCTGTCCTAAGGAGTGCCTAAGTACAGTTATATTAATTTCAACCTTTGAAATGAACAAAGTGTTGAGAGTCCATGAAGTACTGTAACCTCATGCATATAATCTGTGTCACAGATAATTCAAACTTCTCTAAAAATATGGACACTTGCACACATGCATTCTGATAACCTGCACAAGAGCACAGCCAGAGCCAGAAGGAGTATTTAAGGTGAGAGAAGTGCTGTTATATTCTGTTTCCTTTTACACATACATATAAATTGTGCTGCTGCCAAATCTCAGGAGTGGGTGTTGGGGGTGTCTTTGTTTTTCTTTTATAGATAGCTCATATATGCACAAAAATAAAAGCTATATTTATCTATACAAACATGGCATGGCATGCTTTAACAAGTTACCCTCTGAAATGCTTAGGATTAGACAGAAAACAAAGAATTGAAATTCAAATGCTTGTGTTATTGGAGACTTAAATTCACTTCTATCACACCTATGAAGAGAAGAACATGCACAGCAGGAACCTACACACTAAAATGTTCCATGGAAAAAGCTTAAAGACTACCTGTGTTACTGTCTTTACCTTTGTATATTTTTGCATGTTCCAAGAACACTAAATATCCACCAATCTCACTCCATACAAGTGCACAGCAGAAAGTGCATCAGGAAAGATGTGAAAGTAACTGTGCATCAAAATCATTTTAAAAAATTAAATATCTGCTAGGCTGTCTAGAAGACTACTGACACAAATATTTGAATACTATCAAATACTGAAAGTTAATTCCAAATATTAATGACTATGGACTATGTTGAAAAAATGCATTTAACTTCAATATAAAATAAAAAATAAAAATTACATTTTTTTATTTGGTAAAAGCTATATCAAATACAATCCCTAACACCTCACTGCCCAGTCAGTCACAGAGTTCCCAGTCAGCATTAGCACATAAAATATTTTCAGGTATATCTGTGGCATATTTTGATGTTAGTTTAGTTTGCAATTTTTGTCTTAACAATCAATTTCATGCCATACTTTTTATTATTCCTTTGCACTTTTCTGCTGTTTTTTATGAGTCTAATGTTATTGCATTTCAGAAAAGTGACAGAAATAAATGAATAAAAATATTATGTTTTAAAAGGTGTTTTACCTTTCAAAAACAGTGGATGAGTTTCTCTCCAGCCACTCAGATACATTTTTGGTAGATTAAGTACGCAGTACCCCTGTCTCTTACGATTATTCTTACCTTCTCACATTTTATTAAATAGAAGAATTCCATTCAATTTCTTTCTCCACGCTTTTTCAAGGTCAATTGATGCTGCTGAATGTAACTGATACTGGTTTATTTAACCTCACATATCTAACTGCTCTAAAGCATTTTAAATTTAACCTTCAAACAACAATATGTGAAAAAGTATCACTCAGATTTACCAGATTTTCAAGGAAAAAATATCACTATTAGTAAGAGGAATTTTCACCCACATCGAAACATATCAGAACAGTTAGTTATGGAAAAAAGTAATTATTTATTCTATTTTATCAGCCAAAAGCATAGTTATATAAGAATCAGCAATAGGGAGATAATAACTTTGTGATACATGAAGACAGCATGCTTATCATGACATTTACGCCTACTTGGATGTTCATCTGGGAAAGTCATATTGACAGCTTAGAACTTGAAGCAATCATTGTTCCCAGACACATACAGTTAGTAGCTAGAAAGTAATGAGATGCGAGTCTATGTGAGTATGCAGAGGGTGGAAGGTTGTGATGTACACACTTATATCCATTATAAAAACTTCTTATTGTAAAGACTCTGTTTGTTAGCCAACCCAACCAGCATGAACTGTAATAAAATATCCATTCTGTGAACCCTATGTATATCTAGTTTTCAAATCTGGCCACTGTCCAAAATCTTTCTTTTTGTAGGACGGGAGGGAAGAGGAGAGAATTTGTTCCCCCAGTGTGTTGTCATCTTTAACTACAGACCACTCCCATGTCTTTGCAAGGTGGACTTGGCCAAGTTCCGTTGCAATAAATCACCTGAACAAGTCAATAACATTTCTCTGGAACTCTTACTGATTGTGTAAAATATCAGAAAAGTAAAAGATGCATGAACATCACAATATTGTAACAGCTTACAGTCCCATAAGAGCCCTACAGAATTTGCCATGAGAATTTTAATATTTTAATCAGTTTTACCAGAGACTCTGAGGTTTAGAGGCCATAGAAGTCAGTACACAGAAACAAAGTCTCATACAGGCATACTGGTGGAAACACAGAATAATCAGAAAGTGCAGAGGAAAGCAGGAGCAGATATGAGGAAAATTAAACATAACTTGCTAGTCAGGTGATTTGGTTAGTTGGTTTTGCTACCTTTGACATTGAAGAAAAAAAGAATAAGTTGGAAGCCTACTTAAAATGAAAAGCCAGCAAAGAAATCACCCCTGACATTGTAGATACTGGAATTATCAACAGTGTATACCCCTCAGCTATAAGCCTCACTAAACATCAGCTCTGATCCATCATTCAGTACACGTGATATCATCCAGAATCAACAGTAGTCACAGAGACACAGAAATGTGTCCCATGGTAGTAACATGAACATGTGCAACTCCTTCTGTTTCTTTCTTTCTTTTTTTCTTATCTAAAGCGAAATATTGAGCCTATAAACAAATCCTGGTAATTTGGTGTTAAGATACATATTTCATATTTCCAATATATATTTTGCTTGATCCATTTTTTGTCTTACCTATTCTTTTTAAATAACTTGTAATACTTCCTGCATAATATAGCAATGAGCCATCCACCCAGTAAGTGTACATTTCCTGAAACCCCATTTACATAAGCTTATCTGAAGTGTATTAGCTTCATGTACCAGATTTTGCTGTAGAAGTACCTCAGCACCACCAATCATTCAAATCTCTTTCTCTGAGACATGAAGGGTTAAAAGAATCTCTCTTGCTAGCAAAACACAGTGACATGACCAAAACTAAATCAACTAAAACTGAAAATTAAGCCTTTATTCTAGGTCAGGTACTAGTTCTCTCTCTTGCTCTCAGAACAGGTATTTGTTTAAAAGTCCCAGAAACATCAAAGTTTTTGTGTTACTGGAGCTGAAAGAACTACTTGAAATGTTTGAGAAGTTGTTTGATTGCCATGTCTACGGACAGAATAAGCAATACAGTCATAACAAACTACTACAGACAGAAAATACTACATTCACAAGAATATGGAACAATGACCTAGTTTATACCAAGTTACTGCAACTAAGTGTGAGTTTGGGACTTTGCAACCTAATCATTCTGTAATAAGTAGGACAAAGATATTGATCAGCATTTTTAAGAGGAGGGTGATTTGAGCAGTATGTTGTTTAGAAGTTGACTGATCCAAAATGTCTAGCACCTGCACAGAGGAAAAAGCTAGCCTTTAGGTTTAGGCTGTGTGAAATACCTTATCATCACGAGGAGACTTGTCTGTCACAATACTTCTAATGCTAATGAATGAATGCTGAGAGAGAGTCTATTGGTATCTTTTGGTCTGTTTTGCTAGAACTAACCCTTTTAGTGAGGAGTGAAGAGCGCTTAGAGTCATGTCAGGATTTCATGTTGTACTGAAGTGACCAAACACAGAAAGAATGTAATGCTCATCCTGCAGGAAGAAACGGAGGAGGAGGACAGCCCGCTCCAGAACTATTATTGTCATCTACCTTTAAGACTGTTTTTCCAAACATTAATAGGAAGAGAATCAAGTAACACATTTAGAAACAAAAACAAGTGCATAACCTTGAAAGGAAGTGAGGGATTTTGTGAAAGGAAAAAAAACACTCTTCTCTGCTGCTTTCTCTTTGTGAGTCATATTCTGGGCGTGGTACCAGCACGTCTTGTTGTCCTATTTCTATGGAAAAAATCCTTGAGTGAGTTCATTCTTGATTAAGTTAGCATGGTGCCAAGCGAATGTAAAACCCCGAATCTTTGATTCAGCGTGTTCTATTGTTGCAATTGCACTGAGGGAGGGAGGCGATCGCATAGTGCTGTTAGCAGAGCTCCAGCACTGGCAGCACAGTTAGTGGCACTGGGGATCACATTTCCTTTCCTTTTGTCAGCTTCAGCAAAGGGAAATCTTTTCAACACAAAATAGGGATTTTGTTCCTCAATATCCTAGTTTCAGCAGCGAGTTACTACTTTCAGCCCAGCTCTGAAAGTCCATTCCTACTCCATGCCATGATCCCTTTAACTGTGCTAATAAACCAGAGCCTTGAAAGCATCTGGATTCCTTCAAACAAGGTAACTCTCATTTCCAAAATAGGGTGGGGAGGTAAGAGGAGCAAGCACAGGTTTTTTTATCCATATTTGTGGACTGAAGCTGACAAAGCTAAGCAACATAACCTCTGGTGTTAATAATTCTTCCCACAACATAAATCAGATTTTTTTTTGGCTTACCATGTTTGTTAGGAAAGTTTTAATGTAAACAGGAAAAAAAAAGGTACCTTACCTTGGAGTACAATGAGCCCAAATGGAAGTGTTATAATTTAATAACCACATCACTATAATTGGCAATATAATGCTGCTCAGATAATGCCTTAATTCATTTTCACTTTCATAATTCATTTACACAGATACGGCAATCTGGGTAGCTGCAATCACAAATGTAGGCATCGGCACTTTCTAGATAATGAAATTAAAAATGGTAGCCTACATTTGCTCATTAACAGCCTACTTTTGGTACAGAGACAGTTTACTGAGCAAAACATCTCATTTAAATATGTAACTGCTGAGTTTAATTCTTTATACTTGAAGGCATGGCAGCTTCTAGACTCAACGTTAGGAATGGCTTTCAATGTTAATTAGGAAGAGAGGCATAGGGAAACTGAAATATTTGTGATGGGAAGAGAGACATTTTGTAACAGGGTAATAATGCAAAATAAAAGACCTTTTTCAATGGGGAAGGCTGGGTTTAATCATGAAGTGAAGCAACAAAGGCTTTAGTGCTTCTGACACTTTCCTCTGAGGCAACTCAGCAGGAAAAAAAACAAAACTAACTTTTATTTGTTAGACACTTTTAGCAGCACTGAGCGTGTACAGTGAGAAGCCTTCAGCTACCTACAAAAATTTAAGTGCAACATTTAAAGCTTCATCACCTAATGTAATATAGGCTTCTATTATATCAAACACTGTACAATATTGTGCATATCATGCTAGTTGCATGCTACATTAGAAGGAATTGCAATGTAGCTATCTGGTTTAAGCAGGGTATATAGATAAACTGTCCCTTCCCATCTGTGTCTCCCTTCCTTTCTGTTCTTATTCTTCAAATGACAACAGAGAAACCACTAAATTAAAATTTTAAAATGAAGCACCCTAGTACTAGAACAGAGCTGGAAAGCACAGTGCAGAAGGTATCCAGATGTATGATTGCAGTGCTCTGAAGTTCTCATTTCTACCATTTGCTTTGTTATCAACTGCCTGGATGATGCTCTTTTTTTTTTCAGTGTCTAATTCCCATCAACTGCACAGTGAAAGTTTCACAGTTGCTTTAAACATTATGAGATCTACTTGTGGTGATCACAAAACTTACAATCTGCTGATTTTATTGTTAAAAATAAATTTCGTGACAAACTGGGATGCAATCAAGTGCATGGGAACACAGGGGCCCACCTTTACTGTCTGTCTGCAAAAACAAAGCTCATTAGCAAGAGTGGCAAAAAAAACAAAATCATGGCAATAAATAGCAAATTTGTTGCAGTCTGCTTCTATGTTATTCCTTCTAGCTCCAGGCAAGTGATAGACAAAGGTAAGTAAACCTGTTTCTTTCCTTTGGGAAGAAAAAAAAAAAAAAAAAAAAAAGAGAGAGAGAAAAATTATTAAAAAAAAAAAAAAAAAAAAAAAGCAGCCTCGGGATAGCCTTCTTTTCCTATCAGGTGGCATGCTCACTTAGCAATGCAAGAGAAGAAGAATCACTTGTAGTAACAGCTAACTAAAAATTACAACATAGTTGACATAGCCCAGTGTTCAGAAAAAAGAGTCTCCAATAAACCTTAGCCAAATTCCACGGCATCCATGAAATTTGTCACAATAAAGTCTGTTTTGAACTCTCATTTATTGTGATGTAATTCAATAGCCTCCAATTAAACTGTTGTGAGACCAGAACCAGGTTAATTTTATTAAATTATGGGTTTGATGGAACAATCACAGGTTGAACTTCTGTGGTCTACGGGCATACCATCAACTGTATCATGATAAATAGGCCTCAAAAACTACTGTATTTCTTTTTTCTCATTCAAAAACCTCAAACCTTTTTCATTCTGTCCATTTCAACAGAAGCTGTAGTCCAACAACACGCTTTCACAGATGGAATGAATTGCCTGTTGGAGCTTGACAATTTCTTACATCTCTGAACTGCAGTCTCACAAAGCTACAAGATTTTCTGATCTTTCAGATGGAATCACAAATTCACAGTACAACCAGAAACGGTAGTGCCTTTAAAATATTATTATAACCTAATGGATTGGATAAAATATGACTGAGGTAGTAAGTAGAATCCAAAACTGGGTCACAAAGCACTTTTTTTCTGAGATACAGAGTTGCGTTATGCAGCAGCCTCCTTGTGAGAATCATCAAATAATTTTCATCGGTGAAGCATCATATGGAGATTTTTGCACTCATGCCCATGAAGAAAGCTGGAATTGGTCCCATGCATGTGGTAGCCTGCCAATTTCAGTAAGGCATGGGTGCCAGCTAAAGACGGATTTAATATAGCTTGTACAATGTAGAAAAATTTCAGTTCCACGCCAAGAGGATCATCATAATGTTAATCATTGTCAAATGATAAGAATGCACTTCACTGAGAAATCACATCTGTTGTCACTTGTGAGGCTTTATGCTGTTGTTACAGAGATTTAAACAGTGTCCTTCTGAGGCCACTTCATTGCAGAGTCACAGTATGTAAAGATGCAATACTGTTTTTCATTACTTGGAATGAAAAAAATGTAGTAAATCTCTAAACTTCTATGAATTTTACCTTTTCCTCAAGATCCTTCCCCTTGAAATCTTCCTCTACTGAAGCTGAAGTCTTAAGGTTTTATTCTATTCCCTTGCTCATTCAAACTAAGAATGAACTTGAGATTACATTTAACTTTTTAAGTAAAGATAAAGGTTGAGAAGTATTTAAAAATCGAGTTCTATTAATAATCATGTGTCCCTAAATAGTAACATGAATCAAGGACTCTGCAACTTCCGAGTCCTCCTCTCCCAAAGCAACGAGATGATCTTAATATTGAACTGATGTTGAAAATGTTCTAAACTTTCAAACTACAAGGTCTTCAGTAAAACTCATAGGAAATTATACATTTACACTAACTCATTATACAGTCTACATTTTGCTTTCATTTCAATGCGAACACAAGCACATTTTCAAGCTACACAAAACAGCATTCTGGTTATAGCCTTTCATCACATAGAAGAGATGATCGGCACAGTGCTAGGTGGCTAAATAGGATCTCATGAATAACATGTGTTTGACTGTCTCCCATATCCAGAATGAATCTGGCCAAAACTGAGTATAACTCAGGGGAGAAATAGGTGACAGAGATGACTCGATATGGCATATGCTCACCTGAGACATGTAATTTTTTCCAGAAAGTGACAACATGAATAAATCAGGGCATTTTTGTTACTGTAGAATTCAATTAGTCTACAACAGATCTGGCATGGTATGTTAATAGATATGCAAGCTTCCAAAGAAAAAGCAGAAATACAATTAGAGAGCCAAGTCAAAGCCAAGATTTTCCATATGAATTCTAATACCGTGTTTATTTTATACATCAGGACATGCATTGTCATACTTCCATTAAATTTATACACAAATTAGTCTTCTAAAGGTCTCTAAGTTTTTGAGCACAGACTTTGGTTTAGGCTATTACAGTGATAGGAACAACTCAGAAAGTTTGGATTCAGCTATAAACTGTCATAATATTCGGGGATGTTCATATCCTGTGTTTACCCCATATCCAGCTCTAAAACAGACAAGCAGCTGTTGTATGTTCACTTTTAAACTTTCTTTTTCCCTGTCTGCTATGCAGACAAACCATTTTACTCTTATCTAAAATTCGGTTTCACACAGCATATGTACCACATTCAATCCACAGCAGGGGTATATGGGCATGTTCTTGGAATATTGAAGAATAAAATACGTTAGAGGTGAAGGCAAGGGGAAAGTTTTGGTATATTAGAGCAGAATTAGAAATCATAAGACCTAGGCCATAAGTCTTCTCTGATCTTCTGTTTCAACAGGATAGAAATTTATTACCAGTCTTTCATTTCTTCCCCAATAGTACTTAATCGTGGAAAACTGCTGAGTATGCATCATACTTTTTTAATTACAAAGCCAGGAAACCAATTATGTAGGTTTGGAAGTGGGTCGAACCAAGATGTTTTAACACTTTCATTCCTAGTTACTTTTGCACATTACATACTTAAATGTTTATTGAAGAGTAGGGTGCTCTAGGAATCAAGACGAGAAGGAATCCCTGATGACTAGCTTGTGCAAGACAGTGTCTAACCAAACTATTCAAGAGAAAAAATAAAAATAGAAGTAAATTCTTTCTTGGAGGCAAAGCTTCCTCACAGTTATCGCTAAACTATTTAAATGTGTATGTTATTAACATTCTTCATTTTGACATGTGCTTGACAAATATTTTTAAATATTTCCAGAGAAACAAACAATGTTGAATCAATCTGCTCAGAACTTCGAAGTCAAAAGGCACAAATAAACGAGTGGTTTTACCTACGGCATTTTAAGTTAAGCACATAATACTTCTGACTAAACTCACATAAACCAGAAAGTATTCAGAAGAGACAAACTTATTTCAAATAGTATAAATCATTTTCGCTCTTCTTATGCTCTGACCACTTTAAGTAATACTTCCTATCACTTAATGATTGTGCTTTTGCTCTCAAAGATACATGTACTATTTCATTCAAGAAATCAAAACAGTTACACAGTTCGGAGAAGGCTTCATGGTGGAATAGGAAGGAAGAGCCCAGCTCTTTCCAGTGCAATATAGTAATGTGGCACTGTTAAAATCATCAAATATATACACTATAAGGGAAGGTTAAGACATACCTTTCTTCTCATTATTAACTTGAGTTTGTATCCAAGCTCAGCTTTACAGGATAAAACCCATATTTGTCTGTAAAACACTCCTAAAGAACTATAGGTACACATACACATCACAGGTAAATAAATTTGAAGTCTCATTTTTGTCCCACTTATGTAAAATATAACACTAAAATGGAGTTTCCTTGTCACAGCACTATTCAGCAGGGAAAAGGCTACGGTATGTCCATCTCACTGCCATTGGCTGTTATAGGACTTTCCCATAAACCTGGCTTCTCTCTAAACTAACTGACGTTATGGTTAGTGAAGGTGTCTTAGTAGCCATGAGACATATAGTCATAAAACAAGACACTGAAAATAAGTACATGGTGGAGGAGATAATATAAACAACAACAAAGAAAATATTCAAAACAAATGGTAAAAAAAAAAAGCACAAACACATCACTGCAGGTAACCCGACGTCGATTCTTCAAATAAATTCTGCAGATGACACACCAAAAAGAAAAAGCCAACAATAGTATTTCATTTAAATTTACCCAGGCAGAACAATAGTTCAGTACTGTATACGAACAAAAGAAAGAAGTAAATACTACCCGGTAGTCTGTTCCTTAGTGTCTTTCTGGCATAAATTACACTAACAGTGAACCATTCAAATGAAAGTGCCTCCAAACACTATTTATCAGAGAAATTCACAACAATTAAATGTCAACATAATATTTATGGAGGCTACTTATTTTCCCAGGGGCGCCAAAAGTCTGGAGAAGGGTTGGGTCAAACAAACTGCAGCCAATGTCAAACAATAGATAATGGAGCGTAAGCACTTTCATAGACAAACATCTTCCTTTAGATCTCTCCCTGTTAAATAACACTGCACCAAATAATATCTGCATTCTGCTTGGAAAGCTGCACTGCTGTAATCCAACAGTCTGTAAGGCTGAAAAGCTCATTAAATAAACAGCAACAAAAACAGACAAAAATGTTGAATGACTATGATTACAAATATTTATGCCATCATGCAGCAAGCATAAGATCAGGGAGGAATAGTTGAGCAAAAGCCCATTCCTTTCTCTTACTTCTTAAAGCAAACAAAACACCACCAACAACAAAAAACACCACACCACTTCTTTGGAAGGATATTTGTAGAACTACTAGCTCTGGAAAAAGCAATGCTTTAATGTATGTCTCACTCATCTTTCTGTTCTCCAGCAGATGATGCTTAAAGTCATACCAGCTTCTCTGAAAGGCCTAAAAATCTGATTTTTGCTGAAATTGGCCAATAGAGAAGCACTCTGGCCCACTCCTGTGCCATGCCTATGACTTAACTTTTGTAGTTAGATGTAGAATTTAGATTTTACAGAAGCTCTATTCTCACCCATGCTTTTCAAGAAATATAACTGTTTTCTTTTTCTTTGACAAGGAACAAGTAGCTTGAACTACTAAGCCTTACTTCTGCATGCCTGCAGAAAGTCAGAACTGCCTTTTCTCAGATACCTGTTGATGTTTTTTGATTTCTAGAAGTTCTAAAAACTTTTCAGGAGGGCATTAATATTGATACATTTACATTTTGGAACACTCTTTTATTTTGTTGTTTTATGATGCTGACTCAGCTGAGCATTACTTCTCTTACTCATTCTAAAGAGCCTATAACAAACCACATCACTGTCCATTTTCATCAGACCATAAACAGCACAATGTCAGCCGTGTCTGAGCATTCTGGTCAAGAAAAATCAAACTTTTAATGCAGCAGTTTATTGTGGCTGGTTCTTCTTGTTGTTATTGGTTTGGTGATGGTGGTGGTGCTTGATTATTGGGGGAAAGGGGAGGGTTCTGGAGGGTTTTACGGGCATCCAAAACATTGCCAGTGGTGTCAAGGGACTTTATAAAGCACAGGTAAACAATAGGCTTAGGGGGTTTAGGTTACAGTTCTGCGACTCTTGGTTATAGGTTACCTAGCAGTACTTAACTGATCCAGTTAAGGTGCAAATACGTGATTACAATTGTACTGCGTTCGCCAAAGTACACAGTATGGATGTTTATACTGGACTTCTTTCAGGTCAGCTTTCTGTTGGCTACAGGAGCAGAGATGTTATCTGATGCATCATAAAGCTGGAGTGACGTGAGCAATACTTGATTTTCATAAAATATGCTACTACAAAATTAAGCTTGTAAAATACTGGAACTAACTTGAACCCTCAGCACCAGTTCAAATTGCATCAACAGCTTCTGTCATGTTTTGATCTAATAGCAGGATCCTAGACTAGGATTTACCATGTCACAGAATCACAGACTTAAAAAAAGAGCAACATGAAACTACAGTTCTTTTGCTGGCAAACTGCACCAGCTCATGCCTGGCTGAATCCTTTCACCTCGTCACCAGCTATCCCTCCACCCAGACAGCGTCCTCTATTGCAAGGGTGCAAGTGAGTGTGGAAACACTCCAAGAATCCAACTGAGGAGCTGATTCAAGTTAAAATTAATAGTAGGGATACTATATATCTATATCTATATTACTGGGCTGTTTTTAACCCAGAAGAATTTCCAGCACGACATCAAAACTGGTCATAATAGCACAGCTAAGAAAGCTAGCATGGAGGCAAGAGTTGGGAGGCAACAATGAATCAGAGGAGGCAACCTAATCCATCATGGCTGCTGAAAAAGGTGACATTTCTCAGGACCAAGTAGCTGACAAACTTGCATGGCTCACAGAAGACTGGTTTGGAAATTGCTTTTCTATGGGAATCCACAGGAATTAATGCAACAAATCATGTAACGGTATTTGACTTACCCATATGAAATGATATATGCTGGCAAACAGCCAGAATCACCCAGAGTTTTAGGATTAGTTCACATACTCATTTAAAATCATTATTCCTCTCATATATGTACTCAGAGAGCGAGTCTGATTAGAACCGCAGACTACTCGGCAACCAGCTGCAGCCATAAGGGGTATTGAATGCATTTACTGGTTCTTTACAAGCAAGTCTAAGCAGTTTTCTAAAGGAGAAGAGAAGCAAAGGAGACTGCTTGCTTGTTTAGTTCGCAACACTGCTTGCCTAATTGTTCAGCTTTACCACCTGGGAAAGCTGAGTCACTTTGGTGTCAGCTCTAACTTTCCAATCAATGTACTCGGTTCCTGTTCAGCTTCCCTAGCCACATCGGAGAGCAATTCTCTCTCTTGTTTTAGTTGTAACTGCTCAGTTTTCTTATCTCCTATGTAAAATTAAAGGATTCATTTTCTATTAAGCTCTGATGGTCACTATATCTCTTCCCTGTGAAGCCATACCTTAAAAATTCTGTGACTCTGTACAGGGAAACAAAAACAAATCCAAACTTCCCAAGTATCTGCTCTGCAGCTCTGCAGGTTGGGAGTCAAGCTTAGACCGTTTGGTTCTTGGTTGGCTGGCTGGTTATTTTGCTCCCTTCTGGGGGACTTTGAATGTTTTATATATTTGGAAAAAAAAAAAAAAAAAAAAAAAAGTGCCAGTTGGAAATGATGACACAAGCCCAGGAGGACTTGCTACCAAACAGTACATCTTTAACCTTGTTTTGCAGCCTTAGTTTTCTGACAGTCCCCAGTAAATGGTTGCAGAAATAACTGCAACTGTTTTGTTCTAGCCCTCCTCCAGTGATGATATCAGGAGCAAGCCAGACTGGATGGCAAATGCAAAGAAAATGGAGCAGTGCTAATGCTCAGTTCACTACTAAACGAATATTTTGACATCTTACAGGAAAACTTCTGTCAGACAATTTTGATAAACCTGAGGTTATGTTTCTCTTTCAGAAGTCAATGCCTATTGTTATTATAATGACCACAGGTAACTATGTAATTTTGGTATTTCGGCACTTGAGTTTTTTCAACTCTATATAATTAGTGTTTTTGACCAAAAGCTTTGAGAAGTGGGTAACAGTTTGGCAGCAAGCTTCAGTGTGTACTGTCTAAACTGGAGAGTAAGGTTGTTGAAAAATGTTCATAAAAATTGTTTGGCCTGCAGGGCAAACACGGGCCCCTGTACAAGTTGCTGGAAGGAGTTCAAAATAAGAGGAAAGCAATTAGTTTTGTAGCAGATGATATGCTATGTCTTTCTAGGCAGAGATCTGAATTGAACATGTATGAGTTAAATAGTCAGAGAAAGTACCTTCTAGCAAATCTTAGAAGTGTTTGGTGTAGCATAAGTAGAGGTAGAAGTCTAAGCTAAACAAAAATACAGAGGATAGAAATTTGAGATTTCATTTAATTGCAGCTTAGCAGTCAGCTTCATAAAATATTAGCTTTAATTTCCTTTGCTGTGTTCTCAGATAAAGCATTTAATCGTAATTGGACACATATGTGAGGGGTGTATGCACATGTACAGTTGAAGGTCTGGAATTTGTGAACTTCCCTGTTACATAGAGACCGTGAGACTAGTAAAGACAGACTTTTACTGTTCTTAGTGGTATCACAGGCAAATTATGGCTTGTGGACTATTCCTTTTATTTGCAATTACTTCTAGTACAGCTTTCTATAAGCACAGCAATTCACCTACCCACAGTAAAATAGAGGACTAGCATTTACTCTAATCCATCAAAAGCACCACTAGGTGCTAGACATTTCAGCGAAAATTAATATGCACTGGGAATTTGGTTCTCTGCATCCTGTAAATGATAATGATGGAAATTCCATTCTAACAACAAAATATTATTATCATACTAATATGGCTGGATAAGAGAGTTCTTTAAATTATTAACGCTATGTAACTAAGTATGGCTAAAATAGTTATTGCAAAATGTAACATCTGTCATTTTCTAAGTTTAATTACATATATTTTTTTATGCTACAGAATTATTGTAAATTGTTTACCTTGACTACTGTTTCAGTCACAGAAACAGACTTGGGTTTGGGTGTGAAAAGGAGCAGTTCACAACTTGTAAGGAACATTTCTGACTGTAATTATCGCACTAATGGGATTCATATCAATCACCAGTTAAATTATTACATAATTTCTTCAATTTTCTGTTCAGATAATTTCTGAAGTCATACTTGAAAAAGAACAGCTTTTATTTTATTTAAATTCCATTTAGACATAGATCTCATTTGAATTTTTTAAAGAGCTTATGATTTTCCTATAAAGAAAAGTTTTCATGTTAGGAAAAAGTACAGATAGGCAACATTACAAGTAAAAGCTACTTGAACAGTATATCCAACTGTTCCTAATGTAGCTACCTGTAAGTGACAATTTCTATATCATTTTTTTTAGCATTTTTCCATCTCTAAGTCTAGCTCTTCTCTGATTCTTTAGTACTTACAAATTGATAAACCTTCATATCATAAAACTTTAGGTTTTGATAATGATGATCTCTTCAGTTACTTTTATTATTATTTATTTATTTTTTGGTGAGCTTTCATAGCTTTCCCACTAGTTTCTCAGGGTCTGAATGAAGGAATGACTGACTGAGGTTCTCTACCTAAAGTTACCCAAAAGTCCTGGTCTCTTTTAGACCTAACAGGCTGCTAATCTGTGATTCCACTTGATGCTTTTAAAAGCATCCTCATTTCTTACTCAGCAAGTGTGGAGGAAGGCATTTCTCTACTTTCCTTGATATCAAGTCAAGTTTCCCCAGGTCAGCGTCTTTCTGCCAATTACAAAATTTGTACACATGCAGTGATAGGCTCTTGTCACTGCAGCACCCCAGGATCAACAAACTGGGTTTAGGAGAGTCAGGCTCTTTTAGTGTCTAAAAACTCTCTGGGGTCTGTTTTTAGATGTAGAGGAACAGAAAGGGAAGAAGGTAAGACAAGAAGCTTATGCTTTTCCTCAGCTCCCTTTTGCCATCCAAGTTAGCACAAATTAGATTTAGGCAATAGCAAATATTCTGTCACACACAGAGGTGGCAATAGAATGTATTCTCTTTTAAAACCAGTAACAGTTACATGAAGTAGTCTATTCTAAACACAAGTGAACTCCAGTCCCCCACACTTTTGGGATGTTGGATTTAACTTTTTCCATTCTGAGATTTTTTAAACTCTTGGAGACAATACTAGCAAATATGCTTATCTATGAAAAGCATGTTATTTTCTCACTAATTAAGTTAAAGTTCAAAACATGGTACTCATTTCTAATACTAGGTGGTTCAACAGTGGTGGAGACAAACTACTTGCAAGGAACATGCCTACTTGCAAAAAAAAAAAAAAAAAAAAAAAAGGTATGGTGTGGAGGAGTCTGCTGTTCTGTGTGTGACATTGAGTGCAGTGGCAGACAGCCAAGGTATACTGTAAACAGACTATGCATCATTCCACAGAATAATGAGGAACACAGGGTTAAGTCAAGTCTATCTGCAGATTAAGAATACCAAACACTGGAAAGCCAGTGAGCATACAGAGCTCTGCTTTAGATCTGGTTCTCTGAGCTGTGAAGCAAAATGCTTTAAAGAAGCTGCTTCTCTTTCAGATCTCATTAGCGTTCCATCAGTGCCCAAAGAGAAGCTCTCCTGGGCAGCAAATCTTCCAGGCCTGCTCACACCAGAATACAATTAATCTGGAGACTTAGTTTCTGCCTAAAATAAGGTCCTATCTGAAAGAGAATGAAAGGCTAAGGGAGAAGTGCACTCAGTGCCATTAAATGGTCTGAGAAGGATCTACCTGGCCAGGTTGTGAGGAGATTCCTTCTGGAGAGGAATGTGTACTACACTGCCCTGAGGCTGGCAGCACAAAAACCAGCTATGGTTTGCATGGCTTTTCCTTTCACTCTTCTGCATAACAAAGAATTATTAAAACCGCACTATTATATGACTTATTTAGCTGACACTTGTTATTTGTTTTGCTTTCTCCCTGAAGTACAAAACAGAGGAAGCTTGCAGTCTGCCTATTGAAAATGTCTGAATTCAAAGACCAGAAGCTCAAGTTAAGACAGAAATGTCCTTTCTGTAAGTCCTGTTTCAGTGACCTTGTTTTATACATTCAGACATCAATAAACTCAGTACCAACTCTAAGGATCAAATTATTAATTTCAAAATAATCTCTTCTCTGTGGGAGAAGCCCCCTGTTTGCAGCACTGCTGCAGTTTCAACATAAAGATAATAGAGTTGGATTTTGACTTGCAATGCAGAAAGCAGAGCTTGGCTGGAAGGCCACATGGACAGGGTGGAAGCTGGATGTAGCTTTCATGTTATTCCAAACATCCAAGTCTTTACCACAGCACACAGGGAGAGCATTAAGTTAGCAAGGTCTGTGCAAATGAATAGAATAGAAACTGTGTAGAAAGGTCCTTCTGTCCAAGCTCATTCATAATACCCCGCTTTTCTTATAGGGCATTCAAATAATGATTTCTCATTCATCGTTAATCATATTCAATTCAACTATCTCAAAGAACAAACTACATTTACAATAAATAAATAAATAAAAGACATGAAGTTAAATAGTTAAATGTATATGGAACTCTGAACTCTGCAGCCAAATCCAAAGCTAAATGTCTACTATGAGAAGCCAAAATGCTAACACAAAATCTTAAGTAAGGGCCTACTGTGCAGCTTTTAAACACTTTGCAGATAGTTACCTAAATGAAATGTAATGTTTTTTTCAGAAGTAATGACCTGCCTGCAAGAAGACAATCAGCACTCTCAGCTAGCAAAGCACAGTAAAATTGTTTTGAAATCATATGTATACATTGGTGAAAACTGCAGGCCTGTGGAATGTATCAGCAAGAACAGATTCAGCTCCATAATTCACACTGCATCTTGCCTACAATGTAGTTATATTACTGTAAGGGTGTAATTTGGCTTCACGCTAACAATTTCCTCCCTAAAATGAAACAATTATCTTGACTGACAATAATTCATAAAGCAATTCTTCCCAAATGACATTGTCTGTGGCAGTCTTGCTTATCTGTCCATCTTTCCTCCCACATACAAATACACTTTTATATCTCTGCACCAGCAAAATTAATCCTTTTTCTTAACGACTGATGTTTCTACTACAAATTAGGTACAGGGATCTGCTTTGAGAAATTCAACTCTTTGAACTTTTCCCATACAATATTCAGAATAATGACTGGTCAGTGGTTTCCTGTTGACTGGTAACTGACTGAAATGAAATCATTGGGAAGTCTGAGAAATGGTCAGCTGAGACCTTATCCAATAACAACCTGTTTATTTTAAATGCTAGTATTTTAGTGCCATCTTGTCTTGTACTCATGACAGTCAAGAAGCTGGCACCAAACTAAGAAAGAGAGTTTTCAAACACTTGAACTCCATTTGATTTTGATACACACGAATTCCAACCATTGTTTTAATGACTCCTAATGAAACCTGAACCTCATTTCCTGGAGCTGTTTTACTCAATGTCTGTAAAGTTTAGTATTTACATTTGTTTGTTTAATGGAACAATTCTGAAAGAAAGCATATCAACCCAAGAAAGCTATTACTCTGGTGTTAATAGAGAATTTACAAAATGAACAAAAGCAGCAGATAAGACCCTACATAAATGAAAGTCTGCACAAATTGGTGGACGTCTCTGGTAGTGGAAAGTCAGAGGCAAGATGTGTGGCATCAGGAAGTGAGCAAAATATTTGCTCCATTGGGTACACTTATAGGTTTCTAGGGAAAACATTGTTCCCAAAATGCATAATCTAAAACAGAGTGATGATAGTATTTAGAGCAAATAAACAAAAGGATATCACAGAAAAGTTGTGATAAATCTGTGACCACAACTGAAAAGTGACTTTCCACAGAAGCAAACAAACATGCTCATGAAAGAAAGCAGATGGCAAAGACTCCCTTTCCCACAGCCAGCTTGAATCTCTACCCAATGCACAGTGGAAACAGGCAGAGCCATAGCCAGTGTCTCCAACACTCATAGCACTCAAAAGTGACCCGTAAGTTTCAATTAAACATGCTCCTTCAACAGCTGAAGGGCTATATAGAAACTGTGGCATACCTTTAGAAATTTTATTTCAAATCTTTCCAGATAAAATAAGTGCAATTTCCTTGCTTCCAAAGCAAGAAACATAACGTGTCCATTCATTTGTAATGTCCTGACATCAGCTTTCAGAGTGAAAACCAGACAAATACTTCAAATGAAGCATTGAATTTAAGGTGTTTAAAACACTAGTTTGATGGACTTTCTCTCTGACAAGTTGCAGACATTTGTTTACTGATTGCTTGCACCAAAAGTCTACACTGAAATTTGCATTTGAGCAGAGTGAATTACACAGTGCAGGTGCATGGTGGTCCCTTAAAGTAGTCCTTTAACCATCTTTCAATATTGCTAAGCACAAAAATAATTGACAAGTGAAAAAAAAAATAATAAAAAAAAAAATAGGCAGGGACATAGCAGCCTCCTAATAGCTAAGCATCTTTAAGCATCTTTTAACACAGGTATCTTTACCTGCAGTCTTGGAAGACAAAGTACTGATACTGATACTTCCTATGGAACAGCAATAACATATTTACCTACATACACTGACAGGAATGATGGAATAGCTCCAGTAATGCTGATTCTGAAGCTAACATTTACAAAATCACATCAGAGCTAAGGGAGTGTTAACATGAAAGAACTTACCTGCATTTCAATTTGGATAACCACTCTCACTAGTCATACACCTTTTAAATGAGGTGATTGAACCTTACACAGGGTCCGACATTAATCTAACTACCATCATATAAGAGGGTGAGGTACTGTATTATGAAAGCAAATACTATTCACAGCTTACAGATAACTCTGCCATTTGCTAATTAGTCATTTTAACAAACAGATGAAAACGGTCTTTCCCGGGGAACAAAACAAAAGCCAAGGATGGAAGCTACTCACATTCCTTTGAGCCGTTGCCACATTTTCTCTGTGTGTCCTCCTATTTGGTACTTTATAGAGGTGCTTTCCAGTTCCCGAGTTGTTTCCGTCGCTCGAGCCCCCATCGTTATCGTCCTACAGCGATACAGTTACAGTCAGGCTCAGCAGCAAGTAAAAGCATTCCTTAGTCCACTACAAATGTCAGAAGATCCACGCACGTTAGACAGTAGCAGCTTTCACATCAAAACACATCAGAATTACAACAGCTGAGGGATGATCCTGCCTGAATTGCTATTCACTTGGATAGACAAATCCACTCTTCCCCCCCACACAAGCACAGAGCAGCACACACAGCTCCTCTGACCTCTCGAGTCTAATCCATACGTGTGAGCCAGCTACTACACTACTGACCGGCTGCACAAGCTCCTTCCTCATGCACTTTGCTGTAGGAATATGCACAGAAGCACAAAAGATTCCTTAAAACGGACTATAATTCATTGCCATGCAGGATAAATGTGAATGGTTTTAACGATCCAGAAGGAAAGAAAGGCTGGCTTCTGCTCTGCAGGTTGGAGAAACAGGCTGCAATAGAAAAGCAGATGGTAGGAGCCAGTATCAGCCACATCACCCTACAAAGAGCGCGTGTTCAAATGCCAGCACTTTCTTCTCTTTAGTTGATCCTGAATTGATTCTTAAGGAATAAATATCTACCAGCCTCTCGAGAAGAAAACGACCAAACCAATGCTAAGTCGGCAGTGAAGACAAGTATAAATCCCTGCAGAAGAGAAATCAGAGAGCTCTACAGGTTGTTATTGAAGGAGTATGCTGTAATGATGACTGTTCACTTTCTCCTAGCAACTCCACTCAGTAGGTAGCTGTCAATTTAACTGGTGGGAAATGCAGCAGCTGCAAGACAGCCCGCTCAGCAAATCCTTCGGGATAGCAGCATGCCCGTGTCAAAATCTGATGCTGAACTCTGCGTGTCTGCCAGCAAGACAATTAAGTGCACGTAAGCAGCACAAGGGTTGAGGACTAAAAGGTACGCCAGACACACAGCATGTTGCCAGCGCTGTCTTTCAAGTGCAGACCTAAGCACCCGGTTGTACAGCCAAGGTAGGGTTTTGGAGAGCGCGAAGGGGAGGATTTCCTCGCCTGCTCCGCACAGACCCAAGTTAGCAATGCACCTCCTGTACTTTGTAAATAGCACCTGCCTCACTCGGTGAATCAGCAACAATCTTTGTTTCTCAAGCAGCAGCCAAATAATCAAATATACCACAGACTTCTCTCAGTGACTGTGTTTGTTTCAATCAGAGCGAGAGCTGCGCCAGAAGCCAGCCAAGAGGCATGTGCCAAGTGGCAGTGACCATGCCGGAGCTTTGCCAGCTGCTGCCGTTGCAGCCGGCCACTGGGCTGGGCTGGACCCCTGGGGATGAGGGTCCTCAAGAAGCTCGCTGGAAGGAGCATAAGGTAGCAGATGCATATCTCAGTATTATGGCTTTAATTGGACAGCTTTATCTGTGTTCAGTGTTAGAAAGGTATAACAAATCTGTAACAACGATGTCACACGGTTGATAGGTTCCCATCTGATGCAATTGGCGGAAATGGGTAATATCATTAAGTATTCTGGATCTTGCAGAAAAATATAGAAGAGGCTCAGTGATTTAAAACAATCCCAACGCTCCTCAGAAATATTTAATTTGATTTCTTTATTCAGGAAACTTTTTTTCTGCTCAAGATTTAAAATATCCCCTATGGGAGTTATAAACCAATTTGAGATGCATCTGTTACACATTGATTTCAGGTGGATAATTAAATAGTACATTTCATTTACTTCTCTGCTTTTTTTTAAACTGGTGTTATTTCACTGACTTTCAGAGACTTATTCCTGACTCAGACAAATAATAGTCAGTCCCACGTTCTTCACTAGCCATATCCAAAAAACAGTCATTGGATGAGCAACATCTCTTATAATTTCCAAACAGCATCATAAGGCAACAGTGAAGAGATACAAACAATCGTGGTGTGCCTTTTTTCAGAAACTGCAAAGCATTTATTTGGTTAAAGGCAGTAGTATTTTTGAAACTTCACTGAGGAACCACTTAGAAACTTCCAAACTTTCCACTCCAGCTGTGCATGGAGTTCCAAACTAAAGTTTGGAAGAAAGAGTATAAATATCCTTTCAAGGAATAACTGATGAGAACTCTCACACTGATCTGGGCTCTTCCCCTCTTCATAACTTCCAGACCTCTGAAGCAACACAAAGAACGGAAGTATTTATAGAAACCACATAAACCTCCAAGGAGAGAGGGGAATTTTAAGGGCCTATTTTTTCTCATAAAGTATACCCTGCTCTTGTTGTCCAATTCTACAATGAAAAAAAAAAATAGCATGTGTAAGTTGTTCTCTTCCCCTCACAAGAAAATACGTAGTTGAAAATATATTGTTTTGAATTACTGGAGAGAAGTATTATCAGCAGGTAGTATCCTTCCAGGAGGAACAAGCTGCCCAAACAATACCTCTTTGAGTGGAGATACACCTGCTGAGTTCACTGGAACTCCGCAAAGAAAAACAGGAACAGCTTCACTCCTTGTGGGCCTACCCTGCTAAAACAATAGGAATTCCTGCAATAGAAGCACCTGGCAAGGCTTAGCCAAAGGACAGATAAAGTAGCCTCCTCCCTGAAGGCTTATACTGATTCAGCAAACCACCAAAGATGACATTGGAGTATAAAATCTTGTCTTCAAAAATGAAAGAAGCAGCAGGGAACATACAAAAAGGGATAGATATGGCATTAAAAAACCAAGGAGGTAGCCCAAGCTAGTGTTCTGCACACCCCTAAATAGAGAGAAACCGACCATTTAAATATATAGATATATATATTATGTTGTCTTGGAAATGTGAACAAAGAAACTCTCATAGAGGCACTGGGAAAGGAAAGAGCTTTCATCCCTTCAGCTCCTGTGAGCAAGGCTCAGAGAAGGCAGCAGCAGAGCCCCGTGCCTCACCTCCCGTTCAGGAGAGTGGGCAGCAGCTGAGCCGAAGCAGCATCAGCTCCCCACAGCTGCACCAGGTGATGTGGGGCAGCGAGGGCAGGAGCTGCCTGCTGGAGCAGAGGACAACCAGAAATTACAGCCCATAAGCAACAACAGGGGGACCAGGGAAGGAATTACAGCTGACCTGACTTGCTCAGAAATACACATCTGTGCCCTCCTTGTACAAAGCAGTATAAAGGTGATCCAGAATGCTAAACAAGAAGCCGTTATTTTAAGAAAGTCAGAACAATGAGAAAGGTTGCACCTTAGATGATAAATTATCTCAGATTTTCCCTGGCTATTTCCTGTTCTTGTTCTGTTTGCCTGCTCCTTCCCTAGCTAACCTATATTTGTGCTACAGTCCCTTCACGGACAGAGTTCCTAGCTTGATTGAGATGCCCATCTCTGTTAATTATTGACCAGTAAGAAGCATAGTAAAGGAAAAAGGAGTATCTAGTCTTATTAAAGTTCAAGGACTTGATTTAAATACACAGGTCTCCAGCAATCTTGCAATGGCAAATTACTGATGTTACAGTAATGCTGGATTTTCAGACTCTCTGTAGAATACATTAATGACATTATCAGCCTTACGTAACTGAGGGACAGCAACTTGAGAGACTTACACGTACTGCCTACACAGTGCATTGACTCAGTTAAGTGGATAAAAGAGCTGCGACTGATACAAGTTGATAACTGTTAACAGTGATTAGATGACCTAAAAAAGGAGACCCAGCAAGAAGTATTTTCCCTTCCATATTTTTATTTTAGTATGTTTTCCTACATCTGATTTACTCTATTTGGGGCTTCTTCATGTAATCGCTAATGTATGTGTATTCAATCTTGTGTCCTGCAACTAGCAAGCTTTAAGTATAGCAAAGAGAAAAATTATCTTCCATTTGCTTGCTATGTGCATGTTATCTCATACTAGTTAAGAACTTTGAGTCAGATTTATCAAAGCTTTTAGGCAATTAAAAATGAAAGCAAATACCTATGAAAGCTTGCAACCAAATTAGATGATAAACCCTCAAGGCACAAACAGATATCTATTTGCAAATCTAGGTATGACATATTGAGATCTTGTCACATCTGTTCATTCAATACTGCTCCTTACTAGAGGTCACCAGCTCCAAAATTCTGTCATTACTGTGTGAGCAGAGACAGGTTCAGCACCAAGTGAACTTGGGTTAATTACAGCAGATGTCTTAAATGTCTTTGTATTAATGTTATCTAGGACCTCACAGCAGTCAACAGGATGCCCACATGCCTTAGGCAGGCACACCTGTTATAAAGTTTGCTTTGAATAAGGCCTTTTATTCCATTTACTTTAAGGAATCATTCATTTACTTTACTGAGCCAAATAGTAAATATTCTGGGTGATGGAAAAAAAAATAATAATAATTGCAGAGATGAGAGGTGTGCTACAGATAATTCACACAAAAATAATTACAAAGGAGAAAGGTCTTGTATCACCAGGAGCAAGAAAGGGAAAAATGAAACAAAGGCCATTTTTAATAAGTGGACTTGGAAAAGAGTTTGAGAAGATCCCACTGAAAAGTGTTGGAAACAAAGAAAGATAGTTGGCAATCCACAGAAAATCAAATGTTCAGTGGAAAGTGTGCTGCATGTCAATGAATGAAATGAAGCAGGAGAGCTTTGCAAGGCAAAGTGATAAAAAGGATCGCCTTGACCTGCTTTGTAAGGTAGATGCACAGTTCAGTTACTTGCAACATCTCCAGGCATGTGGGAACTGATCAGCAGAAATTTACTGGTTAAGTTAAGCTGAAAAATAGCAGGAATCAAATGGGATATCTGAGTGAAACTGAATGGAAAGTACAGAATAGTTCTGAGGTCTTCCTTGCTATGATTCCATTATAACTTTTCAGTAGTTTGTTGTAATTCTTTAGACAGAAAGTGAGAGGCTGTGGCTCTTTTGTTCAAAATGTAGTTATAGAGAACCACTGAAGGCCAGATTAAAGTTTCTCAAAATAGAAACTATAGCAATTGTGTGTAGCTCATACAGTGATGGGCAATCAGCACAACCTAAGAAAATAGAGGTTATTGTTTTTCTAGGACTTTGTGGCTTTTAACTCCATTTTTTACACAGAATTGTCAAACTGTGTTTTAATAGCAATGGCTGAAGTCAAGGTACATTCATGTACATGAGGAACATTCATGAAAAAAAAAAAAAAAACTTTTAGGAATTCCTCAAGAAGCAGTTTGGCTGCAAAACTAATATGCTGATTTTTGGAGAAGAAAAAAAAATCTGGAACTGGCAGCGTTGCTGAAATAAGACACACAGATTCAAATTGCCACAGAGGATCAGAAGGATAATAGTATTCTCCATAATAATGTGAGATTGTGCCTTTTAAATGGCAAAAAGGGCAAGACTGCCCACATTGTGTAGAACAAACAGCTGTAGAATAATCACTAATGTTCTGGGTTAGATGTGTTCCTAACAGAGCACACAGTTTTATCACATTTCCTACATTTTTGATGTCTTCTTTAGGAGTATTCATGAATCCATTATAATTTTGATAACCATGCATGGAAGAGGTAATGGTAAGGTAGAAGTCACTTGAATACAAAAGCTGTGGTTGACTGTGGAAAATGAACTGCCAAGTTATTAGTATGGGCGTACAGCTGGAGAAAGAGAACAGAATAAAAGGCAAAATGAAGAAGGCAAACCAGATTTGACAAAGCATCTGCAAGTTTATCCCACAGAACTACATCAGAGGCAAAGAAAATAACTAGTCCATGGTGCAGTAAGTTTGTAGACAAATACAGCATGGAGTGAAGTTGTCTTAGCTAACTACTATCTAAAGAGGTTATTTCAAGCCTCCATTTTGAACAATTCAACAATGAAAACAAGAAAATTGTTCTCTTCAGCTATATATTACTTCCACAAGGACCATAGCAACAAGAAAATTTCTCTTGATATTTATAAAAGACTATAACAGAACAGATGCCAGCAGAGAAGAAAAACCTCTCTTTATCTCAAAGTAAAATGCAACTTAGGGATTCTACCCTTAAACTGAGCTGCATTATTAAGCGTGGAACTATACACTACAGAAGACCAAAAGTATAAATTAATTCAAAAAGGACTAGGTAATACATTCAGTGCTAGTCCAACAAGGGTTGTTTAACAAAATGGTTCAGATGCAACCTCCAGCTTAAGATGTCTACAAGCTGGGGAATATCTTAAGGTAAAAAAGCATATTACAGAAGGATTACTTTATATACAGTCTTTTTGTTATATTCCTTTTCTAAGTATTTTCTCCTGACCATCATCAGGAACAGAATTCTAAGTGAGAGAAGTATGGTATTTCTTATGTCTTTGTTCAATACAAAAGTGGTTCTTGTGATGTAGAAAAATATTTTGAATAATTTTAAAGTTTAAAAAATGTATCTGTAGAATCAGTAGTTTTCTTCCTTTATTTATTAAAAATTATTTTTTCATAAAACCTTTGCAAAATGCCATTTGCTTCAGTTAACAAGAGATGAAGTCATTGGTACTGTATCCACATGGTACAAAAATAAATATATAAAGAGTACCTAGCAAAGAGCCAAGAACATATTCCCTACATCCTTCAACTTGACCTGGATAATATGTTATATAGTAAAAAACCTACAACAGATAGGTAAGACACCTGAGAAAATCAACAAATTCAACCTTAATATTCACAGCTTCTAGTTTCAAAGAATCCCATCTGTATAAAATTAATAATCTCCAAAAGTCAATATGAAAGAGAAGAGAATTGAATAATACTAAGTACCTGACGTAACAGTGTTGGAGTATGCACAAAATTATCTGATTCAAAATCAGTCTGTTCAGAACCTCTGCACTTCAGGGACTTGCTACATTACTTGAAATCCTTGCTGAATTCAGAAGGGTCTTTTGTTAACATATTGTGCATTTTAACCTTAATTCCAGCAAGATGGAATCCAGCTTTTGGCTTATAAACATCTTAAAAGATGATCGGAGTATTCAACTGATGGTAAAAACTGGCAGCACAGTTAAAACTTAGTTCAACAGTCTAGCATGCAACAAGATTAATGAGAAGAGCAAACCTCTGCTGACAGTCAGATGTTTAGTATCACTGAACAGGCAAGTTCAACCAAAGTGTAAAGGTAAAGTTTAGGGAAGTTTTAAAGTTGTGCTGGCAAAACATCCTTCTGTCAAGTTTTTCATATCAACCCATGATTTGGAATAAATGTCCTTAATATATTTTCCAAACAAAATATAAGTGAAATACGTTAATTCAAATCAAAGCCGTAATTAACATAATGAGTTTTAAAATAAACTGTTTCTTTCTTTCTTAAATATTGGACTTCTTTAGAATGTCAAATTCTAAAAGCATAAATTAATTATCTACTTTATTAATTCATATTTTATCGACCTTTGAACAATTGGATATTAAACATCTGTAGAAAGACTGCCTGTTCGTGGGGGCCAGTAAAGTTACTCACATTTACAGGTTGAAACCCAAGGCCAGGGGAGCGACTGAACTATGCTGAATTGCAAAGGCATTACTGGTGGAGCAGTACATTAGCAACAAGTATATACATCTTACAGAAGATGTAAAATCAAAAGAGCTTTATATATATGCAGGAATAGCTGTAGCTCCTCCACCGTCTGTTTTCATTGAAATGTCTTTGCACTTGGTGTTATCCTACAGCCACAGGTAGGGCTGCAGGTGGGGTGGGAATTGAAAGCCACTGCTGCAGCTCTTGCCTTACCTGCTGTCTTCGTATAGCCACAAACGCCCATGACTGTACTTTGATATGGCTGGTGAAATCGTACTTGTGATAGAGATTTACTAAAAGGAGTGTAAAAGAGTAAGCCCTATAAAGCTGAGCTCATCAGGATCCTATTTGGGCTGCCTTATTTTGCTTCCCTTTGCTTGTTTATCATTAGAATTTAAGTTGTCGCTTCCTTGAATGTGCTTCCTGCTGGTATAAATCTCCATCAGTGTTATTTTAGAGCATTTTTACCGCATTTAAAGAGTTGTGAACCTCTTAGCAATAATAAAGAAAAAAAATGCCTGGAGTTTAATTCAAATGGAACCTGTGTCAAGTTGTGGCAGCTGGAGGAGTGAACTCACTCTGCTGCTGCATTCAAAAATGTAAAAAAATCTTTAATAAAACAGTGAGGAAGTTGTCCTTGAATTAGAACACAGACTGAGCATAAACCAAACATGGATTTATCAGCTTACAGATAGGAAAAGAGCTGAAAAAATTCTGTTATATCTGACAGCTACCTTACCAGGTTAGGGCTCTCCCTGCTCCTTATTAAGTCCTTGGAGTCTAACTGCCACAATAAAATAAAATAAAATAAAATAAAATAAAATAAAATAAAATAAAATAAAATAAAATAAAATAAAATAAAATAAAATAAAATAAAATGTGCAAATTTCAGATTATAAGCAAGCAAATGCAAAATACAGGAAGTGTTTAGGAAACCTCAGGTGAACACTTCTATCCAGTTTTAGGCACCAAACTTGATTACTGTGTGCATGCAAATTTCAATAAGTCCAGATATGGACAAGAATAAAAAATTGCATGAGTATAGATGAATGTAAGTAAAGAATAAAGTTAGCATAAAGAAATGATACAATAACTGTATTGAGTAGTTTGGCAAGATATAATACTTTATATATATATTGGATGTGAATACTAAAAAACAAACCAAAAAATAATCAATGTTTCTCCAATTTAATTGGGTGTCAGAAACAGTAATCAGATTAATTTGAAACAAGCGCAGTTTAGGCTAGAAGTAAAGAAGCATTCCCCAGCTATGAAAAGCACTGGAGCTGAATACCCAGGCTGACAATGGAATCTTTCTCTCTAAAGCTTTAGAAGAGAGCAGACAAAAATGTAAAATCAGAAATGCAGATGGTCCCTTGTATCTTCCTTACTTCCATGTTTTTAAACTTGATTTTTAAAATACGTGTTTCAATTAGCTTGGGTTGAGATATTCAAAAATACCCTATAAAAACAGAAGAGAGTGGAGGATCCCACAGAGAAGCAACAGGAAAGCACATTATAAGCACACGAATGCTCAGCTACTTGCAGGAGAATTCTTATGACTGGTAAAATCAAATTTTCTGTTCTGTTAATGGAATGCAGTCATTTTCTTATAAAGAGAGAGTGTCCTCAAAATATCCATGCTATCAATTCTAGAAACTCTTCAGCAACAAATAGCAGTCTGCAATTCACTCAAAATGAAAATATTTCTGTTTCTGACTATTCAGAAAATATCTATGGATAGCACTGAGTATAAATGCATGCTTTTTGATCTGAAAAGTGTATTGCTTCATCCAGCCAGATGCAGTGCTGTACACGGATTAGCACATCAATTTGACTAATTCCACATCACTTTCAAGAGCATTAGTATTGTTGAAGTGTACCTTTACAAAAGACTTTATTATTATTTTAAAGCTTAGAGCAGTATATAATAGTAAGAAATAACCCAACTTGTTTTTAAGTTGTTCATGTTTAATTATTCTTAAAAAAACTGCTCTAAGCTTTAAAATAAAAAAATGCCCCCAATTTCCAGCTGCTTTAGCTCCAGCTTCCAGTAATAGCATCTTTTTTTCCATTTTCCTTCTTTGCCTTACACATCCTTTCTGTAGCACACTGCTAACTCTTGTTCATACCTACAGATCATTTATCACATTTTTTTTGATAAACCAAAAAAAAAAAGTTCTTAAATCTCTCACAAAATGGTACATTTGTCACTCTTTTTTGATCAAATCAATGCCCAGTGTTTGTTAAATATCTCCATTGTGAAATCAGCCTGAGTGTCCCAGCTGAGCTCTCAAACAGTTCTATTTTCTGTGCTGCCACAGCTGTTTTCTGGGAAGTAACTTAACTGGACATCAGAAAGATGAAATTCATACAAAAAGAGGGAGGGGGTGTTGGGGTTTTATACCTATTGGTTAGCAAAAGTATCATGTTTGATAGCTTCCAACACTGATGAGCTCATCTATCAGATTATGTATGTGACTTTTAATAAAAGATAAGTAAGAGCTGAACAATAAGCCTTTTCTGATTTAAAATCAATAGCATGAGTGGACATGTAAAAAATTAAAATAAAATAAAACAAAATAAAACAAAACAGCAAAACTTTGGTGAGCCCATACTGATTTTAACGAGCCTGTAAACTGAGATGTTCTGCTTTGGGATTTTGCTCAAGAAAGTGACCATATAACACAGACAGTTCCTCTGTGTGCCTAAGGCCTGATTCAGCTCCCACTGAGGTCTCCCTACCTGGAGAACTTTTCTTCGTGTGGCTGCTGCCTGTGTCAGCAGCGATGCAAATGGTGAAGTGCAGCTGCAAAGCCAGAGGCCACCCAGTGGCACAGTCCTCTGCATGGGCTGGGGCAGGAATTTTACACAACAGGAAATATCTCCTGTGATCCTATTTTTAAGTAAAGTTCTAAAGTTCTAAAGGTTGTTTTTTTTTCACACACACACACACACACACACAAAAAAAAAAGAGTGCACTAGTCATTAATCTTACAGTTTTAATAAAAACGTGATTTGAGCTGTAAGTCTAAAATTGCTGCAAACATTTACACTAAATGGTCATGACTCAAGTTGGACCTGAAGAACGTGCCAGAATATTACTGTGACTATTCAAATGCTGGATACAGCCTTAAGAATATCTTCCTTTCATTCAATAAAACAGCCCCTTTTCTGCAACATCAGGGCTATCGAGAACTTTGATTTGATTATTGCAGGCCAATATCCTATCTGCAGAAACAGCCAATAGCTAGAGAACAAATTAACTAAGCATAAAATGAGCTTTTTCCAGCACCTTCTCAAACGCTTTTTGAGCCAGGGATTGCATTTGATAGCACATCTCCTGGCCCTGGCTAGATTCATTCCATATGAATTCCCTTAAATCTCTCTTGAAATCATTTATTCATTATTTTCTACAACATCCTGGGACAATTTTGCTCTAAACTTCAGTAACACATTATAGAAAATACATTGACGTGTATGTTTTAAGTGTAACACATGCTATACATGCTATCCCTAAATTCTTCCATGAGAAGAACATTAGATAATTATTTCCTGTTCATATTCTCCATCCCACTCACAGTTTCATGCCATTCATAGAAAAATTAATATGTGAGATTGATGTGGATTTACAGAATAGCCTATAATTTTGGGGTTGTTGTCAGTTCTTCTCCTAAGAATTACAAACATTTCCCACGCCTTTTCACAGTTGCTGAGCCCTTAGCTGTCATTTGTCAGACCACACCTGGAGAATCACATCCAAGTTTGGGTTCTTTGGAACAAGAAAGACATTGACACACTGACATAAGTCCAGCAAAGGACCACCAGGGCGCTGGAACACACGATTTATGAGGAAAGGCCGAGAGCACTGAGCCAGTTCAGCCTGGAGAAGAGAAGTCTTAAGGGAGACCTCATTGCTGCTTACAGCTACCCAAAGGAAACACACAGAGGTGGAGCTAGACTCTGCTCAGAGACAGACATCGACAGAATGGAGGCAAAAAGAAGAAACAAAGAATTATGGTGTTAGGGGGAAAATGAGGAATTCCAATATTTTGAAAAAAATTTTCACCGTGAGGGTGGTTGAAAGCTGGAAGTGGGGCTGTGGAAGCTCCGTACTAGGAGGAGTTCCAGGCTGGACTAGACAGGCCCCCGAGTACCTTGATCTAGGCTTTGACTGCTTGACCTGCAGAGGTCCCTATCAACTAAAACCGGGGTTCTGGAAGTCTAAGATGGAGCAAAGGAGTGCCACTGTGGATAAAGCTGCATTGGCAAAGCTGTGCTCTGCACTGCTGCAAGCTGGCTCTTTGTATTTCCAATTACTTAAAAGTTCTTTTAAAGTACTTGAAATCTGCACACTTCACATTTCTCTTCAATAGCAGGATATAGACTATATAATTTACCTGCAGGATTCATTGCTGCAGGATGCCATTGATTCAATTATAACATTAAGATATAAATAATAATGACAGCTGCTATTAATGTAACATCAAATAAAAATAAAAAGGCTAGCAATTTTCAGGCTTCAGACCATAAGCATACCACCGGGTGGAACAAAAGCAGAGTTATCTTGTTACAGCAACACAAAATCCTGGCCAGGCATATCTAACACACAATTCTTTCAGAGACAGAAAATTGAATTATTTAAGCATTTTCCTACATCTTATATACTGTTTTCAGTACTAAATATTTGAAGAAGCATTTTGTATATTGATTTCTGAAGATAAGTACAAGACAATCCACACACCAGTAATTATTTCTCTGCTTTTCCTTTCACTTATTCCTTCAAAATATAAAAGCACAATTATGACAGCATGCAAAAGACAGATAAAATATTGAATGTCTTGCTACTTACAAATTATTGTTCAAACATATGCATCTATGAAATCCATGTCTTTGTATGCAAAGGCACTACAAAATACATTTAAAATGTAATGTTCAATAACCCAAAATATAATGGTCTATTCAGTTCAAACAAAGGCTAAAACATTAAAAGGCCAAAGCCTGGAAGAATTATCTGCTTTGTTTTAAAAACACATTTAAAATGAAGAGACCTTAGCAAATTTAATCTGCTATAGCTGACATCATTCCTGGGCATTGATTCAAATTCCAAATTTAATTTCAGTGAAGCCTTAGTAAAAGTAATGCCTTCTGCAGATTCAGAGCCATCTGACTGACATTATCTACTGATGACAATAAAAAGTAACTTAACCAAATACGGTTTCTGTAAACAGTTCTTAACATTAAGGATAGATGAAATGTATGTTAAACTGGCTTGGTACAAGATTCTAGGTCACTGGATGTTGCTCGCTATTGTCATGTTTTATGCACTTCAAAGAAGCATCAGTACAGATTTGAGTTCTTCTGAATGCATTTTTTCTTTTAGATAGACATATGCTTTGTGTCACAGTTTGATGACTTTTCACATATTGGTATGGTGAAAATGTACTTCCTACTGTACAGAAAGGTATGGCTCGGTGAGCAAAGCACAGAACAGAGAACAGGAAAATCCAGGCTGGGGAGAACCTCTGGCATGGCATCCATCCATGACACTTAGCACGGTTTTACATTCGTGACAATGGTAAAAGGAAGATTAAAAGTCTTTTTATTTACTTGATGTTTTATGGTAGATATCAAAGTGTACTTAGTTCATCCTCGTTATTGACTTTGCAAAATTGGCAGGAAATTGCATGAGCTGAACCTTTCTTGGGAAATTTTTAGATTGCAACTTTGCTCAGACAATTTATCTGAAAGCACACTTGGCAGAGCGCTATACAATCTCACAAAAGACCACATTGGAATTTGCTGGGGACTGACAGAGCCCCAAGTGTGTATCTTTGTTTATGCAAAAAATATTGCTTGCACAAAAAAAAAAAAAAAAAGCATTTGTTCATACAGACTGATTTTTATCCAAATCAATTGAATGGTAACTTATACAATAGTTCATTAATCCTTACTAATGCACATTTGTACAGCTCCTAGGATTTCTATTTCTAAACGTATCTGAGCATGCTTTTCAGTTACAATGAAACATCCACATATTCTACATTACTTTTTAAATGAAATTACAGCTTTTTGAAATAAACCCATAAAAGTGCCATCAGAGATAAAAACCCTTCTTTCCTTTAGTTCCTCAACTCCCTCCCCCATAGGAGCAAGTGTTAAACAAATAAGAACATCAGGTTATGCAGCATGGCCATGGCCTTCAGGCTGATCACTGAAAAAAGGCAGTGCTCTTCAGAGAAAAATCTACTTCAGTATGTTCCTGTAGTTTTGCATTCCTCATCAATAAAGATCTTCAAATTAAATTTCTGTTTGTAAGAACATCACAGTTGACTGTACGTTACCAACTGGTATTTTAGAAAAAATCTCTGAAAGATGCAATAGTAGATACACTCCTTTTGTCAATCATGGATATGCCTGAAAAATTTTGTGCTAACAAAGTTGTTGAACTTGGTTAAAATGAGTACTGGGAAGGCAAACACAGTTGTTACTTACTTTAACAGAATAAGTGTCATCTCTCAACACTGTTTCACACAATTACTAGTAGATAAAAACAATTCTTCCCACATTACAACTACTTCCTAAACTAGCAGGAACTTTTATTTTGATAAAAAATTTATTCCCCATTACCCATCTTCAGTCTCTGTTCATAACTTCCTAATAAAGAAAAGGGTAGAAATTTTCTTTAGCTATGACCATTGCCAACAGCAGTAATGACATGGGTTTGTTTGTTTGTTTTTAAAAAGAAGCAGAAGAAGCAGCAGAAGAAGACAGGACACAGATGTTTTAGATTTCCTCAGGAGATCGTGAAGGTTAGAAAGCTCCTGATAATAGCTCAGATTGAGCTGCAAATGCAAGCCTGATCTGCTTGTTCTGAACTATTTAACTTGGACTATAGTCTTTGCTGAAAGCAAATAAAGCCCAAATTATTTTTTCAGATAACAAAGCTCAACCACATCATGTATAGAAACAACTGATCCTCTTTAAAAGCTGCAGACTGGAAGTTGTAAGGATTTTAAAAGACAATAACACCCACCTTGTACAAGTTTGCCAAATACGGTTTTCTTGGCAGAAGGAAGCGTGCGAGGCAGTTTTGTTACTTAATGAAATCCAGGGGCAGAGCCAAAGGGCCCCGATAGTAGGCCATAAATGGGCACGTTCACCAGGGCCATTGCAGTTCATTTTACCCCCACCCGTAATTCAGAGCCTGCCTGTACACTGCTAAGGCACAGCAGGCATAAAGGACGTGAAGTTAGTCAAATACATCCTTTTAAGCCCTTTCTTAATGCACTTTCGTATCACTCATCATTTCGTATCACTTAGGGCAAAGTTTGTTATTTTAATCTTTGTGTCTTTAATCTGTGTCTTTATGAATCTGAGATATTCGGTATCCAACAAAGCTCAGGCAAAAGTAAAAGATTATAGTATGTGATTAAAGGGCTGTATCTCTGGCACAAAATGATGCACAAGAGCAGAAATGATGGCCAGCTTTCACTGTGTAGCCCTCCACAGTAAATTAACACCAGACCAAGGCACCAAGAGCTGCACAAACAAAATTACACTTGGCACTGGTGTAAGTTTTCAATAAATGTGGCCTTTTTAAGTAAAAAATACTTTGTTCTGTTGAATCATCTTAGTTCAGAATTTCTGATTATTCTTATTCTCCACATGCTTTTAATAGCAAGTATCTTCTGGATTAAACAAAATATTTTCTCTGGAAATTTTTAAATTATACAATATCACAAGCTTCTCATAATCTATCCATACTTTCCGAAGTAGTTTTTTTTCAATTTGTGTAAAATTTCTGCCATATGGATGAAGACAGTGGCTTAAGAAAAGATCTTTTCAGTGCAACAACAGGAAGGGGAAAAAAGCTCTGCAAGGTTTACATTCAACAGACTTGCTGCAGATTCAGTGTAAGTACAAATAAACGTAATCCAAAGTCAGTACGAATACATGACATCCCAAAGGATGCCACAAAATATTTATAGGCATGCTGAAGAGCTCAAATGGAAAAGAAACAACAGAAAAATAAATTGTCAATGGCAAAGAAAACAAACAACAGGAGACAAAACCAAAATACTCATCACTCTGATCACAGTAATGCAGAGATAATTTTTGCCCATAATCTGTTCACTGCCAGCCAGTACATAAATTGCCTTCAAAATCCTAGAAATAATGTGGAGTTTAAGTCAAAAAAGAATTCCCCGATGAAGAATTTATGGTCTTTAAATAGTTTCTAACCAGACTTGGCATTTTCTTTAAAAGCTAAGAATATGCATCAGGAATAATAATGATGAACCTACAAGACTGACACTCATTTAGAGAAATTAAATCTGTGCATTTTATTCTCCTATTCCTTTCATTTTCATCCTTCTCATATATGTACATTTAGTGCTTAATTATATAGAAAACACAGTTATTTGGTCCCAAGCCAAGAATCTATTTGCTGAACAAAAGCGTAAACAGGAGAAAAAAAAATTGAAAAACAATATTTTTTATTTTTAATTAACTGATAAACAAAACATCTTGGAAATTTGCATTAATTACACGCTGAATTTCAGAAAAGCAAAGAACGAAAGCTGTAACTATGGGCCTACTTCATCAAAGTATTGAAGACAGTGAATGATTTGAAATCCCTGAATATCCATTTAAAGGTGCTCAAGCTGGCAAATACCTGCTGATAGCACGAACTGCAGGCCCGTAACCCAGCAGCACAACACTGCCTGAAATGGCTGTCTCAAGATTGTCACCAAGAGAGCAAGAAGCAGGCACAATGGTGGAAGTTGTGCAGTAGCACTGCAGGCAGGGCACATCGTGCCAGGTGAGCTGGCCTGCCCACAGCACCCCGATGCTATGTGCAAACGGCATCCCGTGTTTCTGCTAGTTTTTCTGAAGGTATGAAGCATCTCTGTGCTAGGAGTTGCAGCAGCTGGCCTCCACAGACAGCATAAAAAAGGGAAAAAAAATCGTCCCAGTAGCATTTTAGTGATTGCTCCTTGCAATATCATAGTAACAATGTTTCTGTCATCAATATTAATCATCTAGCTAATATGTGGCAAAATTAGAAAATAGGAATTCTTTGGAGTTAGCTGGTCCAATTTTGGAAATGCCCTCTAAATACATTTCAATATTTACAATGAAAGACATCAGCCCCTTCATGTGCCACTTTATGAATTTGTTTCTCCTTGATCAGTAGCTATTCAAGGACAACTGCAAGGATTTTGCAGGAACACTGCCATGGGTGCAGAATTGCACAGTGCACTTGCATAGGACTGGTTTCTCTGTGATGTACCAGTACCCAAAATCATTACAAGTGGGACCTATACATCTGCTCTTTGTTGTTGTTTTTCTATTATAAAAAATAATAATAATAAAAATCTTGTTGTTTTCACAAAGCATTCAAAACGGGAAGGAACAGAGACATGAGAAAAAATCCTCAAAAGAAGAGATATCAAATGAAATGTGTTATGGGACACTCTATCCATGTTTATTTTAACTGCAGAGTTGCCATTCTTTCCTCCTTCCTCATCTGCAGTCTCATTTACATGAATGAATAGGCTTCATGTTTTCCAAATACTAGTACCACAATACAAAAGTGCCATAAACTTGGCCTTTACAACAGCAAATGCATCATATTCAAAATGTTCTTCGATGTAATATCTCCCTTATTTAGGCTTCAATGAAGACCACAGATGGAGATAACATTTGCTCACACTATTACATAGCAGACTATTTAATAGTCAATGTGTCAGAGCACTGTTCACTTCGCCTTAAAATAAGTAGATTTTAAAAGAAGTTCCAGTGGTTAAAACCGAAAGAGGTTCCTTCTTTCCCTTTACATGCAGTATGGACATTCAATGGACATGCAGACCAAAATCCTAAAAGACTTCACAGCAGTTACAACTAAATGTATAAGTGTAATCATCTGTATGAGCACCCTAAAATTCTGTTATCTTCTTACAACCACGTTACAAATACAGTGCTGAGATTTAATGAGAATAAAGATTTAATACTTGTTTTATGAGTGCAAAGCGAACAAGCAGGTGCACCTACTGAGTGATGACACAGTACTGTGAGAAGTGACAGTGAAGCAAAATCAACCAAGTGCTATTCGCTTTGTGCACAGTACATAAAAATATGACTTGAACTGCCACTTACCTTGCACCCCCTTCAACAAGAAATCTTCAAGGCAAAGATAAAATGAACCTCTCTTCCAAACAAATCATTGGATTCTTTTCTATGAGTACAAGTACTTAGACACCATTTAAATATTGTGCAAGAAAAACAATCTGACAAAAGAAAATAAATCCTAATATCATAAACAGCTGCACACAGCAAATTCAAGCAAGCTCAAATAATAAAATACAATGTCTGAGCTGCACATCAGTATATTCCATGTTCCCTTTCCTAACTCCTTGCAGGACATTTCCTGTATTGAAAATAAAGACAGAAATAGCGACTGTTGCATTTTTAAGGATATTTATGTGACATAGAACTGGTGTTTTGAGGCTTGATTACACATTAGTTTTTGTATAAACACCTCTGTATTTGAATTGGTGCAAGATGTAGCCTTCTGTAAAGGCCTCTGTTAAAAAAAAAAAAAAAAAAAAAGGCAATACTACAAATTGCTTACACTCATTCAGCTCATCCCAGAGAGCATACCCATAATCAGCACGTTTCATTTGCATATTTTTCCTATGTTGTGCACAAAGGCATGTTCTGCTTGAGTCCATTCTTTTTAAGTCCATTTTCTATTGTGATGCATACTATAGAATTATGTTATTATTTTCAGTTGGTTCATTCTACCACATACCAATTCAAGCGACTCATACATCTCAGAGAACTCAATCTGGTGCACAGAAACGTGGGCATGAGGAAACCTGTGATGTAAGGCCATGAGGAAAACTTAAAAGAAATACATGGGATGCTTTCTGTATCCACTCATACTTGAGAGAACATGGAAGACTATTCCCTTTATTTTTAATAACCTTGTTCTAATATCACTAAATCAAATGATGTTGTAAATAAACTATTTAATAACCGAACAGTTTGTCTCTCCATAGACACTAAGCAGGCAAATGAAATTCCAAGTTTAACATCTCTTTTTTCTTCGATATTTATTTTCTTGTATTCTTCTGCCCTTGATAAAAAGATATTTTGAAGGAATTGCAGTTTTCCATTTCCAAACTGCATCTCAGATTTATTAACAGATTTACTCAAGGCAGCTAAATAAAACATGTCGCTTAAACCAGCTTATTTTGGATTATGTGAATACAAAAAGAAACATTTAACATTCAAAGGATGTACAGTTTTCCTTTCCTCTTAGAGCAGTACTATCAATAAAAGTAAACAAGGGCAACATTCTTCAAAAAATAAAAAAATAAAAAGTATGGCTTTTGCAGATTAATATTTTCAGTATTTTTTACCAGTATCACACATATTGACAACAACAAACTATTGTAATTCAGCTAGCTAGACAGACAGACAGATAGGTAGATAGAGACACACACTGAGGAACTTCTGAAAAAAATTACTTAATAGATATTCTACCCTTCTGCTGATTTATTTTTTTAATAAAACTTCTTTAAAGCCATTGAGAGAACTGTACTGGAAAATTTGAATTGCTGTGCTTCATTTTTGAAAGGAATTATGTAACTTACATGCAAAACAAAACAAAACAAACAAAAAAAGTCAGTATGTTGGTCAGTCTGGAAAGACTGCCTACAGAATAGCTTCTGCCAAAGACCTGGAAACACGCCTGTAAGCTCTTATCAGATCTGGAAGTATATGGAAATAAAACATGTTTCTCACAGAAAAGCTGTGCTGTACCGTTGACAAGGAGCACTTTGCTGCTCACAGCTAGGTAAAACACAGCACAGCCCCTCACACATGGTTTTGCAGATGATGCTGTATCATTTTGTACTGCCCCTATGTGAATTTCCAAACTCAGCTGCCTATAAGTTATAGAGTAATACTTAACCACTAAAATATTTAATTTGTGTAAAGAATTATTTTGACACATAATGAAGAGGTACAAATTCAGCTAGAACTATTACAGTATGCCCAGATTCCTCACTGAGCTCAGTTTCAAGCAAATAAACATTTGTATTCCACCAGTCCAATGCTAATACCAGTTTTATACTGCAGTTTTAATATATCTGAAGTTTTAGGCTTTTCATGTGCTTTCAAAAAGCATTAAAACATTCCAATATCATCATGCATATTTTGGCTATTAATGTTTGGATTTTATTGCATTATATCTCAAATATATTATGCATCAAACATATCTGAAGATATACCTTAAATATTTATTGTTGACTGCCTTTTCATTTATTTTAGTTTTCTGCATTATGTCACATTTTCTTTTTCTTCCCTTTATCTCACTGTTAATTCCCCACTAACTGCTCCATTGCTTTTACAAGGTCAAACAGTAAAAACCTCTAAAGCATTCCCATTCTGGCTACAAGATGAACCCATGGACAAGCTCCCTAGGTTGGTTGTTCCTGGTAGTATTTCAGTTTCAGTAGCTTCTTTTCCCTTAGAACCCAGAGTAGAGGCAAGGAGCATGAATTTTACTTGGAAAGCAAACCTCGCAATCAACCTGAAAGGGACATGGCTGCAAAATGTCCCCCCGTGAGCAAGGGCTGGTTTCACATGCAGCGTCAGGGCTCTGCCGCCACCAAGCTCGTTATAATTTGCATCATGCTCTGGCATCTTTACTGGCCCCTGAGGAACTGTCCACTGAAAAAACTTTCTGCTCCTGTTACACAGAATTATCCACCATGCTTTGGGCTCCCCTCCCACCACTGTAAAACTTCCCTTTTAAATTCTTCGTGTCACCCAAGGCCACCGGCAACAACCAGGCCACACATCGTACATTCTGTAAAGCTCTGTTCTTTTGCCTTTACCCCAAACCTTTAGAAATTATTATTGACAGAAGATTTCAGATCTCCTGTTTAATGCTGGCCAAGGTAAGGTGCACAAAACAAGATTTTGTTTATTCTTCCATCGAATTAATAAAATTCGATTCAATCAAAAAAACACAAATCAATAGGCAAGTCCTTTAGCATAACTCCACATTAGAACCAGCTTACAATAAAGGATGTGAATTATGAAATAAGCTATATTACTAGCTAAATTGAATATTCCTTTCTGACATAATCTTCTTCAATAACGATACTTTGCTAAATACTTTTGCTTGATGAAACAGTGAAGGTAGGGGAAAAAAAAACCCACCTGCTCCCTCAGCCCCTTCTGTTTCCTAAGGAACAATTCCCTCCCAGAGCCATGCCACGGGGACAGCAGTACCACTGCTGCAACCTGCTCCCACCTCAGCTAATTTCATCAGTAAGAGACTGCAGAAAGAGTAGATCTACAGAGCTGTGGGCATGAGGTTGCCACTGTATGTGTGTCAGAGGGATTGTCTCCAGACAAGCTCTGATCTAGCCCCGTGGATCAACCAGCCCTTAGTGGTCAGAAAGCACAGTGTGTGCTCCTGGAGCAAGTCTTACTTACTTCCATCCACATGGAGCACAGCTTGTGTTTTCAAGTGTCTAATATGAATGGAAAGATCATAATCAAGGGTGATTATGGCCCTCCATGGCCGTCAACAATATCAGAACCAGCAAGGAAACTCAGGCACCTATTCCTATTTTTCATAGAAAGAAGGCAGGTTTTTCCTGTACTTTCTGTGACAGTGTCACACAGCAACAGAAGCTTTGAGCAGATCAGACAGGAACCTGTAGAGGCCAATAAGCTGGGGAAATCTCTTGGGGAAAAGCCATCTTTAAGGCTAGATTTCTTAATGCTTGGAGCTTTCCTGAAACTGTTGTTTGTTGGCCAACGCCTTCTAGCCAGGGAAATAAAATGGGAAAGAAAGAGATAAGAGTAGCAGGTGCATGCTTCCTTAGCTCTACAAGAAGCAAAGGAGAAGTCGAAGTTCCACACAGAGGCTCTTCAAGAAAGTAAAAGCAGTGGCAAATTTGTTGCAATGCTATTTTTTATCCCCATGCAGCAATTTTAACTTTTTTTGAATGTATCAAGGTGCAATTTGTTAACAGCAAATATGATTTAACTCTTATAGTGGGATATCCCCTGAATTACGATCTGGCAGTTCACAAAAGTAGCAACAGGAAGGAAAAAAAAAAAAAAAAAAAAAAAAAGATGCAATGATTTGCATGAATGTAATTTGTGAAAACAACTGGTGACTGGACTGCAGTTAAAAAAACAACCTGTTTGTTCCTAGCCAATTTAAATCTCTCTTCTGCTTATTATGAATGGAGAGCTACTAAATCTCAGTCATGGTGGCCTGCAGCTCCCTGACGAGGGGAGCGGAGGGGCAGGCGCTGAGCTCTGCTCTCTGGGGACAGCGACAGGACCCGAGGGAACGGCATGGAGCTGGGACAGGGGAGGGTCAGGCTGGGGGTTAGGGAAAGGTTCTGCACCCAGAGGGTGGTCGGGCACTGGGACAGGCTCCCCAGGGCAGTGGTCACAGCACTGAGCCTGCTGCAGTTTGAGGAGCATTTGGACAACGCTCTCAGCCCCATGGTCTGGTTTTTGGGTGGTCCTGTGTGGAGCCAGGAGTTGGACTCAATGACCCTTGTGGGTCCCTTCCAACTCAGGATATTCTATAGTTCTACAATTCTAAATAATTTTAAATAAAACAGATTCTCTCTTTTTGCTTTACAACGTTACGATTCTATGTGCCACTCATTGCTACTTCCCTATTCACATCAGCAATGCCCTGAGATTTGCTAAGAAGACCTCTGCTATCACGTTTAAGACCACCTAACCATTTTTCTTGAGCATTCCTCAGGCATAAAAGCTATTTTCCACACTTTGTTTCCATAGATACAGCTTTTTTTATTATTATTAATCAGAATGATAGCCTGCAAATTGCTCAGCAAATACATCATCAGCAACCAGTTAATATTCTACGCCATGTCTGTTTACACAGTGCCCCACTCTGATCATACTTAATTTTGGACAGCTAAGGCAGAGTGGGATGGCAGAATGTGACACTTTCTAAATGGTGATTTTGACATTCTGGCTCAAGACAGAAGCCTTTGTCAGTTATCACTTAATAGCACAGCTGCTGACCATACTGAGAAAAGCAAACAGCTCCTGCTTAGAAGAGGAAAATACCTGTTAGGGAGACCAAATTAAAGCTTAATTTCACCCAAGTATTTGACTAAATTGAATTTTAATCCTGGAAATATAAGCAGACGGACAGACAAAACAGCAGAGGGGAAAGGGATCTGTCATTCCATCAAGTTAGATGGAACAACTCTGGAAACGCGTGCTAAGTGAAGGCTCCAGCATCTTTTGCAGAGACAGCGATTTGGGTTTTTTCCTCTCTCTGTCTGAACAGGACAGTGAAGTAAAACAGATGGGCTAATAATTACTCCTGGCCTAAATTTGCTACATTAGCTTTCCAGGACAGAAAAATTCAACCCTATAACTTCAGCATATACATTCAAGTGTTTGAAAAATATGGAAGGGGTGGGAAGAATCAGAAATACTCAGAACTCAGAGGCATTTTAAAATAAAAAGATCTTTTTAAATCACATCCAAACATTCTCTCCTTTACCTTTTCCAACAAACCGTACTGATAAAAAGGAGAATATTATCGCAAGAATATGTGCAGCCAGTTGAAGAATAAATAGAATAAAGCACAGTTACATCCCAAGAAGAGGAAGAAAGGGATCGTGCTGTAGAAACACAGCATAAAAAACAGCTTCTGAATGTCATTTTCTGATGTTATGGGGTAACTGTCCTTTCGTGGTTTGTATGTTAAGAGCAGATTAGATGCCTTAAGCATTTCCGAATGGCTGAATTATGCGCAGTTTAATAGCATTACATAAATACCTGAAGCACCTTAATCTGGGCATAGAAATAGTACTTATATTTTTCAGTGCTAAAAACGATTCATTGCCCAAAGTTTGGCCAATGAAGTCCTCAAAAAAAATTCAAAGTCAGGGGTTGATCTACAGAGAAGAGAGGTCTGGGAAATGAAAATCTGTACTGACTGGGGAGACAAAAGCTCTGCCAGCCATTCCAATGGGACTACAGAGTCAGAGTTATCTCTGCATTGCATTCACACCAGAGCAGTATATGATACTCATGCTAAGCATCCAGTTTTTAAATATTTAACAGAATGAACTGGAAATTTAAGATTCCAGTATGGTCAAAGTTAGCCGTGAGGAAACAGTGGTGTCACGGAGAAAAAATAATTCTGTGAACTTTCTTGCCCATCTCATATCCTGTATAGCTATATTTATTGAGAGAAAGCACCCGGCTATTGGGCCTGCAAAAAGGGCATATCTCAGGTGATTCTACGCAAAATGATGTTTCATGTATGCTTGTGACAAAAATAATTTTGAGTCTCTTGATGTTGCCGAGGCTAATGCATCTGCCACGATGTTAGTCTGACAGTTGTTTTTATTTAAATTTCTCAAGCAAGTCCACCAGCAGTGGGCAGATATTACTATGGCAACTCAGCACAATTGGAGAAACTGTTCTGGAGTTGTTAGGCAACACAATGCCATCAGCTGCTGATGTTGCTTAAGCTTATTGTAGTTCATGCTGTCTGGAGTCATCTAATTAAACACACCAAAAAGGGCACTCAGTTGGGAAGCTGATGTGGAAACAAGCTGTCTTTGTGATAAAAAATAAAGAATGATAATACAGACTGCAAGATTTGAAATAATAATAATAATAATAATAAAATAGAAAGGTGGCTCATTTTTTTCTTTTGCAAACCTCATCATAAAACAGGAAATGACTTCAGTAGGTTTCTAAAATATGAGTAATAATTCTTAATGTAATTGATTAAGTGGAAAATCATTCTGTAAAATTCCAACTGCATGCAGAAATAGAAAATTATATCCACTTTAGAGCACGGTTTCAGTTCACATCACTGCAATCATTTTAATTTGGCCTGTATTGGTCTATACAAAACAAATCTGAGTAGCTTTCCTGAATAAGTTCTTAACATAGTTTGAGGAGTGCAAACAATTGGTAGAGTTACCCTTCTCTTTGGCTATCTGAAAAAGTTGAGAATTAGTGATTAGTGGCTTCAGAGATAAACACATTATCTCACACATGGGATGGCTCCTGCAGAGCACTGAAGCACATTGGCAGAGCAATGCAGGCAGTGAATGCTGCTGCTGCCCATGATGTTCTTGTTATGTGGGGAAAAAAAAAGAAAAAAAAAAAAAAAAGAAAAAAAAAAAAACCTTCACTCTTTTCTTTTGGCACGATGGAGCAGTAAATTCAAACACAACTTTTAAAGCAAGGCCTGACCAGCAAACTGGGAATTATTATCCTATGATTTATTATTCCATCTGTCTTTTCTGTACTGAGCTGAGGATATGCTTATAGGTTTGGAAAGAGGACAAAGGCAGAAATAATACGTTGCAGAAGAATTTCTCTACATTCAAAAGGAAATCTCTGTTGATAATACCCAGCTTACTGATAATTGTCAAAGGAAATGGATAACAGCTAACTTCACAAAGATGATTGGAAAAATTTATGTGAAATGTGAAAGTGTAAAAAATATGAATTGGGATAGTGGTTTTGTGGGTTTGTTTCTTTGTTTTTTAAATCTAAGTTTCCAGACATGTAAACAGTTTTAAAATGCTGTAAGACGCCAGGTCAAAGTATCATAGAGAAACTTACTTTGACACCTCTAGTCAAATGTGGAAGGATCTCTGGGCCCAATACATCTAAAAAAATCCTGACTGGTTCATTGCCTGAAGTATCCCAGCACCAACCTTCTGCATAAATAAGCATGGAAGCACCAGATGAAGACAACTACAAAGGTACTTAACACTTCAAGGTAAAAATCAGATCAGTTACAACAGTTTCAATAATTATCTCATTTACTTAAACCTCACCTATGTATTTCACATCCACTGTCCATTGGAGAATTGCTGACATTATTTGGAGCACTGGGCAATCAGCAACACCATGAAGTTCAACAATGGAAAACACCAGGTCTTGCACCTGGGACAGAGCAATGGCAGGCACAGGCACAGACTGGGAGACAAGTGGCTGAGGAGCAGCCCTGCAGAAAGGGACCTGGGGGTGCTGGTCAGCAGCAGGCTCCACACGAGCCAGCAGTGTACCCTGGCAGCCAAGAGGGCAAACCTCATCTTTGAGACCGGCACAGACAGCTGGTCAAAAGAGGTTGTTCTCCCACTATATTACTGGTGGTGCAGCCTCACCTTGAATACTGTGTGCAGTTCTGGGCTCACGATATACAAAGGATGTGTAGGTACGTGAAAGCACCCTTAAGGAGGGCAACAAAGCTGGTAGAAGGGCTGGAGGGCATGTCCTATGAGGAGAGGCTGAGGACCCTGGGCTTGTCCAGTCCAGAGAAGAGGAGGCTGAGAAGTGACCTCACCGCTCTCTGCAGCTTCAAAGAGGGAGGTGACAGTCTCTGCTCCCTGGGAACCGATGGCAGGACATGCGGGAACAGCACAGAGCTGTGCCAGGGGAGGGTCAGATCGGACACGAGGAAAAAGTTCTTTATCTAGCCTGTTGCTGAACACTCTCCAAATGTTTATTTTACAGATGTGTTTTTACATGCTATTGGAAATATAAGCGATGAAAAAAGAAGAATATGCAGAAGTGAAATTAATTGTCTTCTGCTATTTTCCTCTAATTTAAATAAAATAGGAATAACAGTTCAGAGGCCATTTTTCTCCATTTGTACTATTTGCAGATCGCTTCCTAAGAGAAGATAGCTATTCTTAGTCAGTTCTGAAGACCAGATTTTCCATCCACAAAAGATTAGACACTAGTAAGGATATTCGAATGTTATTGAGTGACAATCATGCAAGTATGTAATTCATATACATTGTTTAGCACAAGGAATTGAAAAGTTAATGCTTTGCATATTTTTTTTATTTTTTTTATTTTTTATTTTTTTTTGGCTTTGATTAGCAAGGATTCATTGTGCTGAAGCAGTTAAGATAACCCAGCACCTTGTTCCACAGCATAAATACGTGCCCATCTTTGCTGGAATGACCTCAGCTGATGCACTCCTGGGAATGTTTGTTATTTTCAAGGTTACATGTCTCTTGTACCTCATAGTCAGCTAACAGCCTTGACCTTCAGCACCACTTCCAGCTGACAGCCCTCCAGTTTCTAAAAGAATTGTTAATCCATAGAAGCACAACCTTACCTTTTTCATTATTAAATTTCCTGTTGCTATTACTTTGTTTTACGAGGTCATACAATTGCTTTTATGCAGTATGTTTACGATCATCCATACTATTTTGTACCTCCTGACTTTGTGTCACGAATAAATTGAAATCAGTACATGCCTAACTTTTACACTATGGCTGTTAATAAAAGCAATACCTAAAATCAGGCAGCAGGCTGTTTCTGGGAGTCTGACCTGGTAACCTTACTCATCCCTCATTAGTTCTCCTTTTATTTTGGACTGTTTTTCTTTAAAGAGCTTGGTGGGGCTTTTTTATGTGTTGTTGTTTTGTTTAGTCTCTTTTCTTTTTTTTTTTTTTCATTTTGATAACAAAGGGCCTATCGTTTGTTTTGCTCCCTTTCTTCAAATTCATTTATTATAAACATCTCTCTCCAGTCTTCGGGTGTCAACAAAGTTAAATAAAAATCCTTTCGCATTCTATGCCTATCAGATGTCTGGAAAGGAAATAATTTGATCCCTTTCAGACGAGGGATTTCATATTAAAATGTTTCAGTTTTCCTTTCAAATTAGTAATACTCATTTTCATACAGTAATTACTGTTAACCATCCTGGTTTTGCCTTACATACTACATTATCAACCTTACTAAAAATTGAAGAAAAGTATTCATTTAGTCTGGGGGTAATAACCACATTAACTTTAATCTCCAATTAGAAAATCTCTGCTAACAGAGAGTAAAGTCAAGCAGAAAATGACATTATTATGAGACATTTAATTTCAGATATAAATTTTAGAGCAAATGCTGCTTCTGGTGGTGAATCCTTAAACTATCAAGAAACCATCAGGAATGGATGCTATTTAGTTGTGATTTTAGTAATTAGTGAGAACATAGTACTAGAAATAGCTTTAGGGGCAAAAGAATGAAATGGGGAGAACCAGCCATTTAATTTTAATTAAACAGAAAGATAAGTAAAAGGAGATACGGTCCAAAGATTTTCAATTTCCAATATACAAGCTTTGGTTATTAATGAAATGATTTTGAAGTAAAAATCTTTGGGATTCAAACATGGAGTAAACTTGAGGTTTCTTTCAATTAGTGGTTCTCAAACTGCTTTTCCAGCGAACCGTCATGCAGCGATAAAGCACGGCACAGGATCTCTCTTACATAAGGGGCACATCTATAGGACTGGCCATATGTCTGGGAAAACAGTGAGAGACAAGCTGCTATTGGTATCTCTTGGTTGTATTATCTGCATTTTTCTCTATGGAAAGAGTACACTTACATATATTTTTAGCTGCAGTATATCAAGAAAGTACATATATACATAGGAAAAGAAGCCCAACAAAAGTTTTCTCTGCCATCCCTTTATCACTTCGTTGTCACCGATAGATTTTACTAGCAATTTTAAGAATATTATTGAAGCACTCTGCACAAATGCAGACTGCTGCTCTCTGTACTAGCAGACCACTTTGCCCAGTTTTTATTATTACAAACATGGCATTCCTACCCATTTCCCAGAGGCCTACATCTGATCAACAGCCTGCCACTGACGGCCAGGAGGCTGCCTGCAGCTCGGCACCTGTCCTTCCCCACACTCTTGGTTTAGAGCACAGTTGTCTATGACAAGGACCAATATTGAACTTGCACTTCATACACAGAGCCAACATACAAAGATCTGTCTAGAAACAAGACAGATCTAGTCTACTAATGTAGTAAAGTAACCCAGGCCAACCTTCTAATCATTGTGCACAAGAAAGGAAAGAACAAACCTGTGCCCATCTGAATGTCCTCCATCTGAAAGCAACCCTGTACCAAGCTGCAGAGGCAGCATGAAGGTCTCGTGGCAGTGGTGCACAAAGCCACCAGAAAAGGAGGTCCTGTCCCTGTATCAGCATGCCTGGCAATACTAAAGGCAAAGCTAAAAGTCATACTTACATCAAAAATGGCTCACTAAAGCAGCAATTTCACCAATCCTGAATTTAGTGTAGAAGGATTCTGCTCTGGAAGTTAGACCACAGCCCACAGTATGGGAGAGATGAGAAGATGGGAGCGGTAGAGGTGAAGTGCTCTCCAACAGCAGGAGTCCCTGAAAACATTCTGTCTGACTCATTAGGAATCATTCTTAAGCTGAGCAGAGAAAATTGAGTCATAAATGACTCATCCACTTACCAGATGGGAGGAAAGCATATATGAAATTTGGGACTGCCACTTGGTGAACAGTGTATCATGAGCTGCTACTGCTTAAGCCGTGAGTCAGCTTCTCTGACTGCCATAAAACAGGGAAAATACAGAGCGATGCACACAGAAGCAACACACACCTTAACCTGCTGCCTAGTCCCCTCATCAAAGTGTACCACCAAGGAGAGGTGTTTATAACATTTTGCTGCCAAGCAAGCCCGGATATTAGCTGGCCTTATCGAAGTTATGGTTCACGTCTTAACTTTTACACAGTTGTAACAGGTAATCAGTAAAAATTCAGGAGATGAAAAAAGGTTTTGTCACACCTGCTCTGTTGCAGATAGCTTCTTATGCATTAAATATAAAGAGGTATTTTGCTAGAAAAGAAAAAATGCTTATTAAATGCTGGTGAGCAATGCCAGAAATCTGTAAACTCTCACATCTTAACTGTTTTAACAAAAGCAGCAAATTAAGACAGAGAAAAGGCAACAGCTTCGTATCCTCAGAGGCAACAGCCGAGTTTCAGGATTATGTGCTTCATCTTTTAGAGTCAGAAATCTCAGATAGCAGAGAGACTTGAGTGTAGATTTACATCAATCCCTTAATCTGACCTCACATTTTCTGTGCTGAAAGCTTCTCTGAGCTGCCTTTGTACATACTGAGAGACCATAAGCAGTTTGCTCTTGAGACTGGAAAGCTACTGTAAATCAGCTCCAAGCTGACATCTAAAAATACAAAGCATATAGCCACCCATCCTCTTTCTGGTCTGACATTCAAGGTTAGTCCAGGACCCATCAGCCCTGTCCTATTTACTTACTGATGTTATAAGCAGCTCTAAAAGTTTTGTCTATTTAATCTTAGAGTCCAAACATCTAGAGTCCCACTTGAGTAACTGCATCAACCTTCCCAGCAGTGGGTTAATCTGCAGCTTTAGCAGAGCAATACGTACACTTGACATATGCTTGAAATAGGAGCTGAAGGTGTAGCTTCTATGGAATGGAAAATATTTGAAAACTGGGGCCTGATAGGTGTGCTTCTAGATCAGAATCTCAACTGCAGCTCACCGTGGATGCTTTGGTGGATGGGTATGTCCTTGCAGTCAAGGTATGGTTACCCTACTGTAAGTATGATAAAGATTTTTATAATTCCACAGTCAAAATCTCCACACCATGACTTGTCACAGCAACAGAAATCAGCTAAACAGGAGTTCCAGTATGACTTAGTGTACCATAAAGTTCAGAAGCTATTTGCAGGATATGCAAACAGTTTATGCAGTTACTGATAAAAGTATCACGATCTAAGTAAGCATTAGCATTTAAATAAGTTCAGCTACAGATGATGATTTCACAGTACAGAAGGAAAATTCGGCTTAGAATTTCTACTGGTCCATGGCACTAAAAAACATTGTATATTTTCCAGCAAGTCCAAACTACTTCTCAAGGAATGTCAGAATTGTCATATGCCATTTTCACCTTGTTCCTGATGCACAAAACTGGTTCTTGTATGCATTAGTTCCTTTGATGATACAATATTATAGCTGTAAAGCAATGGGTTTTCTTATATGAAAACAAATCCTCATGGTACCAGTCTGACATCTCACAGTCTAAAATCAACTTCTAACAGGCAATGTGTGTATGATAATTTAAAATAAGACTAAATATTGCCAACCATACAATTCTTCTAGTTTGAAAAGTCTCTGTGTAGCAATATTTGAAGTAAAAGTATTGTTTCTACTTTATATTTAATTAATAATGTTTGATGCCCAAAAATACATTAGCTTCATTGGAGAGCCAGCCACATTTCTGAGCCTTCTCTTGTCTTTCTTCCATGGGGACAAATCCAAACTAGTGATTTCTATGCTAGATATTTTAAAAATTTAAGTCAAACTTGACTCATATAATCTCTCCATTGTTTTTATGCATTTATTCATAACATGTGGAAAAAAATATATAAGGATTTCCATCCATATCAGCAATTCTGTTAAGAAAAACAGAATTATTCACTTTCATTGTTGAAAGAGTCCTTAGAACTAATTAAAGTTCTCTCCACTTATTTCTTTGGGAAATGGAATTTCTCTGTATCTACAGTTGCAAATCTGAAGCCTAAATTGCAATTAAGTAGTCCATCATTTCCCTGTGGAGGCTAATTTCAAAAATGCAATATGCACAGTTGGATGGGAAGAAATATCTATAGTTAATTGTGCTCAGACATAGCAACCTTGCTGAGAAAATTCCAGGTAATTCTTCAAGTTTACAGCTACTAAGTTGGTCTCAGTCTTTCACTCTCACTAAGTCTTTCTGGCCTGGGACCTACAAAGGGACACAGAAATTTGATCTTAATGGATCATGCTTGTAAAATGCTTATTTAAGTAGCAGGCTAACAGGGACAGGTGGCCCCAAGCCTTCATTCAGTGCTTCAACCCTTTTCTGTAAAGATCTTGCATTTTTTTGCATAAAAGAAACAAACAGAATATGCACAGAAACAGCTTAACTTTATTGCCTAGTAGCTGGCTAGCATCCTGGGAAACAGATACCTGCATTACCATATGTTATCTAAAGCTTGCTGCTGGTGTTTTTTGTAGTATCATAACATAGCATAGTATAGCATTCTTCAGTAGTAAGAAGTGGAAGAGATTTCAAGCAGACTTGACTTAGCCTTCAAAGCACAATGGAAGTTCCTACTGACCACTTGAAATGTGACTTTGCTGCCATTATCATTGTCTCAACTCGTGCCAAACAAACATTTAATTATTTTTTTTTAACCTTAGAAGAAGATTTGGGAATCAAGCTGCCATACGTGAACCATTACAAATTTTGTTCAGCCCTGGTTTCCAGCAATAGTAAAGTTTAAGAATGCTTAATGGTTTGCTGCTAAAGTACCCAGAAGTACAGGGTCTGATTAAAGCACAGTCATGGGGATCAAGAAGTCTGGAGGGTATTGCTATTGCATTCTCCCATTCATCCCTACATTGAAGTCAATTACACTGTTTGTATCTTTATCTTCTTTATCTGTGAAAGAGTGAACTGTAAAGCACTTCAAAATTTATTCAAGAATTTCTAAATTCATATGAAATTCTTGGAAATGGAAAAGGAGGATAAATATATAAGATATTGTTTTTGAACTGTATTCTTAAAAATGTTAGAAATAATTAGAGATTTGCAGAAATTGTCATAGTAAAAATTAACTTATTTTTGACTGTTAAAAAATATTAGCTTAGTTAAGATCTTTAAAGATATCACATCTATGACAAATATGATCCCTCCGGAAGAACACGGGACATCAGAAACTCCTGAAAGAACCAAACTCTGGGCTTCTGACTGTTTCTCTCTCTTGTCCCAAAGACAAGCCAGTAATTCAGTAAATGCTATTGTAATTCAGCAATTACTATTACTGAATTTTCCTCACTATCACTTTAAGGTACTAGAAACTGAGTGGTTGCAAAATGAACTGGAGTTTCTTTAAAGAGTATAGTAGGTTTTACTAGAGAACAGATACTACAAAACGTGCCAATGGGAGCCAAGTTGTCTCCTGTAGCTATCTGGAATGAACATGTGCTTCTCAGATTTAATGCAGTCCTTGATACGGCCACAGAAGACATGTACAGCTACAGAAGATCTAAGGTCTCCTACTGTTGATAATGACTCACATCCTGTATTTTCCACATAGGACAGCGAGTTCCAGCTATTTATGGTACAGCCCATTAAAAATTTCTTTTCATGAAAAAAAAATGCTGTCAGTTGCCATTCAGGAGCTGATGTAGGAGGCCAGCTAGTATGCTACAGAAATTATCAGAGAAAAATACTATAATCACAAAAGAGCCAAATGTTTCCTCTTGAACCCTCTGAGATAGCAGATGCATAGTCATAAGCAGAATATTTTGTCTCTGAAGATTTTGTTCATACACAGATCACTCTAGAAAATAAAGGGTGGAAAAATGTTATGACTGATTTCAGTCTACGCCATTCTATGCCATGTATCTCACGGATATAACAACTCCTCCCTGCATACTGCGCCAAAATGCAGGATGGGAATGAAAATACCTAGAGCATTGTTACACTGGATAGGGAAGGAGCAGTGTGTGTGTGTGCACACGCGTGCGTGCCTGCTGCTGATTCATGCTGTACTCAACATCTTCCAAGTAAAACAAGGAATACTCTTTAAAGGCAAAGTCATACTTTATGTTAGGTGTTGTTTTTTTTTAAGCTTTAACAATCTAATCAGAGTTATCTGTTCAGTCAAAATGTGACACTAACATTTATAGTTCAAATTCTGCCAAGTCAAAACAGATATTTTTTCTATAATCAAAACAGAACCTTTCTGTAATCTACCCATTTCAGCCTTTCACTGCCCCTTCGGGTCCCAGCATCAGTCAGTCCACATGGTGAGACTTCAGTGTCCCAGGTCTTCACAGGGAGGAGCATGATGGTGGTGGTGATGTGATGCTGATGTGACGGGTGAGAGGAGTGTGCCGGGGGGTATCCTTTTTGCATGAGGTGTGATATTACTTTGATGGTTTCTTCCTCCCCAACCTACAGTCCACTCAGGGCTATTTTTATATTTTCTAACTAGTCTTTATACCTTGTTGTTTATTAGTCTGCAAGTCTGCCTTATGTCCAAATTCACCAGATACAGTGTGTTTCACATACATCGGACACTTGTGCTTTTTTACCCTTAAAACCAGTTTTGTCTGCTTTCAAGACTGCGTTTATTTTAAGCACCAGAAAATGGCCAATGGTGAGTTTTTAGTCCAGTCTCCAGTACCATCTTGTCCCACTACTTTCAAGGTTTCTGTTGTCATCCCATGCTTGGGCTGAGAAGGCTCCTTGCTACCCATGTAACAGATCTCACATAAGCTCCAGTGTGCAGATCCCGCTGATTTTGTGGGCAAACACACTGCTACTGGAGGCACCCTGCAGCACATTTGCTGGTCATTAGCAGTGAACTGAGGACCCACTAGAACATTCCACTGGTATCACTGTTTTCAAATCAAGGCTATAGACATCATGGCAAGAGCAGATATGCCACCAACAGTGCTGGCAGATGAGCAAATGCTGAAGTTCGAAATTATGCAGATTATCTCATGCACCTGCTGGGTTTGACAGTGGGGTTTACGTGTTTACTTCAGTAAACAGCAACACAGAAAGATATAAAGTACTTAAAAAAGAAATAAAAATAATAATTAATAAATAAATAATAAATAAATAATAATTTAAAAAAGCAAAAGCATCCCCTGTTGGAGCCACGACATGCAGTGTGTGCAAGCCTTGCACAAAGACACCACTAATTGAACAACCACTCCTCGCTGTACAGCCTCACAACAGACTTCACAGCATTAAGATGATGTATGGACAGCCTCAGGAATTTGCCATGGCCAGCCTCCAGAAGGAGATTCATTTGCGGTGTGGCAGAAACTGAAATAACCCTGCAATTTGTCAAACTGGCACCAGTTTTTGGCAGGGGGCCATAATGTTGGTCTTCCTCTCTTGAAAACCAGATGCCCATTATTGACTGTTCCCACATGCAGGGGATCTGTGGGACTCCTAAGGGCCTAAGTGATATTCTTTCAGAGCGACCAAGACTTGCACAGCTTGTCACCATTGGCAGCATCCTTTAACAATAACATGGCTCTGCTTCAAGTCTCCCTGACAGCAGTCCATCCAAGCCTGCATCTCATGCCAGCCAGGGCAAACAAGGTGGCCAGCTTCTGCTGCCATTTGGTGTTCACAGCCAGCTTCAGCAGAGCTTCCAGCTCCCTGTTTCCTGAGTCTGAGATCAAAGTCACCGTGTGTCGCACCTAAACAGCAGACCAAAACCAAGAAGCAAGCCGGTGGCTCTGTGGCCTGTGCCGCACATTGGCACAGGACTTGTACATCATCACAGGTACTTTCTGTGCCCAAGAGCCTAACTGGGCATTACAAGAGGCATTCCCAAAGAAAGACCATTTTTCTTTCCCAGCTTTTAGTAAGTATCAAAGAAAAGCATACTTTGATATTGCTTGAAATCTATAAAAACAAAATGCTGAAACTTTCTTAGGAAAAAAAAAAAAAAAAAGAATAGAAAAAGAAACAGAGTAGAAATAAGTCTTTCTGCTGAGCTGTCTGCAGGATTAGCAGTTAAGAGAAGAGTCATAAAGGATGTCCATTACCTCTACCATACATATTTTTATATGATTTTAAATTCTTCAGCACAGACATGTATACAATCAGCTCCAGACTAGAGAAACACTTAATGGGTCTTGATAGTCAAGAAGTTAACTCTTGGAATGACGATGCTCATTTGCTGAGGGATATGAAAAACACCCTTTCAGTAAGAGTACAGGTGCTGCACTCTGCAGAAATAATACTTCCTCACGTCAACTTACATTTCAGTACCGCTTAGCTGCTGTACATTACTGCGACATGACTGACTTGCACCTCAGACATTTTAAAACTAGTTAAAACAGCAAATGTTCTGATCCATGAAAGAAGGAGCTCATAAAACTAAAGGTGAATTGAAATTCAGATGGAGCCATGATTTTGGTCATTGGCAAGAGTGAAATTGCATGGACCAATATATATCCTGCATTTTACAAAGAAGACACAGGCATATTGTAGATAAACAAACATTTTATGCAGGTGTTTCTACCTGGTGATTATTTCCTATAAACATTTTCTATAATCGAGTGATCAGCTAGGCAATTACTAAGCTATAGGAATTTAAAATAAAACCAGTTATTGCTGTTGAACTTCAGTTGTGAACCAATGACTCAGCGGTCTATTAAATAGATTAAAAGAAATGTCTAGGTAGAAGTGCTGACTTTTCCACATGCCAGTGGAATATTAAATTTTAATAGATTCCTTGTTGTTTTTTTTCAGTCATAATTTGAATGATTCACTGTATCCAGATGCTAAATGCTGTTCATATTTCAGTATACATACAACAGAGCTCCCACTTGCACAATGCAGTTCATTTCAAAGTAGCCCCCAATTGCTGAGGGATGGTTTATAAATTCAAAATGGCCCTTTAAAAAGGTCACCAGGCAGTAAATTTTACAAGTGCTGAAGTTCATTTGTGTATGAAATTAGGTGTTAGGAGACTTGAGTATAATACTGATTGATCTCTCCAGAGCCATATTCTGCCATGGGGGTCAACAGGAACTGAGTGAAAATCAATAGCAGGACATTATACTGTGATTAAAATCCTTAGGGATGATATATATTGTGAAAAAATGTTGAAATCATTCAAGTTAGGATTATTGACAGTATAAATACAATCCGATACAAGAATCCTGTTGAAAAAACAAACAAACAAATAAACAAAAAACTTTTGGCGAATGACAGAATAGTTGAGGTTGGAAGGAACCCCTTGAGCACGTTGCCCAAGACTGCATCCTGTTGGGTTGTGAACAGCCAGCGGAGGTTTATGTTGGATATTAGGAAGAACTTCTTTACCGAAAGGGTTGTTAGTCACTGGAATAGGCTGCCCAGGGAAGTGGTTGAGTCCCCATCCCTGGAGATCTTTAAAAGACGTTTAGATGTAGAGCTTAGGGATATGGTTTAGTGGAGGACTTGTTAGCATTAGGTCAGAGGTTGGACTCGGTGATCTCGGAGGTCTCTTCCAACCTAGATGATTCTGTGATTCTGTGATTCTACAACCTCTCTGGGCAACCTGTGCTAGAATTAGAGCACCACTTCCATGACACAAGTGCTTACTAAATTGCCTGTACATGGTAAGAACTGGTAATACAAATAAGGACAAAATAAGAACAGAAGATACTTTTCAAGTAAGAAAAACTACACATCTGTGGTGTCAGGTCTTTTCCTTTGTAGTTTGAAAGGGGAAAATCTGATTTGCGACCTGTTTTATTTATTTATTTTTTTATTACAAGGTAGTCAGGCCCAGTTCTGAAGTGCTGGTCTTTGGAGAGATAAAGGGAGCATCTGAATGCTACGGTCTCTATCTATAACCTCTGACCAAAATATGTATACATAGAGGGGATTAAAATGGGCAGGAGATGTCACTACCTGGCTACAGGTCCCAGTGGATGGCTACTTTATGAGCATAGTTCATATGCACTGCTTTTATCTATAAGGACACAGAGAACAAAACTGCAAATGACAGAACAACGTAGAAAATGCCCATGGGTTTGAAAGGGTCCGCTCTTATGATTCAAAACTAAGATTATCCATGTCAAAAGCAGCAATGAAAAACTAAAGGAAAATGCAATTACACTGTCCAGTGAAATAAATATTTCTCCTGTCAAAGGGAGTGGAAATCAGTTCTAAGGTCCACTTATGCAACCACTCCAGTTTCTGTTCCTTCATGAGACTCTCAACTGTACAGCAGCCACAAATGGAAGAATTTCCTAAACCTGAACTCCTGCAGTCCTGTTGTGGGGAAGAATTGATCGACAATAAACCCAACTAAAATTGAAGTTAGAATACATACCCCTTCCATTTAGATTCAGAATAATTCAGGTCAAAAAGGGGCTTTAGGAGGTCTCTAGTCCTGGTTCCTGCTCAAAGCCAGGTCAACTATGAGGTCAGATTTCTCAGGGCTTCAGCCAGTATAATTTTGTCAAAATTGAATTTGCAAATGACTCCTCTGAGGTACATGTGTATCAGCACAGAACCTGGCAAACTGCCAGAGTTTTGCTGATTTACAATCTCCTGCTGACCTGGAAAGAATATGTTGAAACTGCCAGCGCTGAGGTCAACAGACAACTTGGGATTCAAGATGCTTCTGAATTACTACAAAACTTCCTGGATCGTGGCTACAGAACATAAATAAGCGACAATTAATTTGTGCACAATGCTGAACCCATATCACCGTGGGATGGATTTGAAATACCAGTTCTGCACTTTAGAGAATTCCAGCCTGTGTCATAACAAGGAACTTTATTACAGCAATAAAGTAATTTATATGGCTTAGACTTTAAGGCAGTCTCTTGCTCCAAACAGCTGTGCAGTCTGGCCCACAGGGGCTCTTTAACCCAACAGTCTTCTGCCACACCAGTATTAATCAGAGTAATGCCACTAAAGTAAATATTTTCTTTATCATATGTTTGGCCAAACTACATTTTGCACAAGAGGAAAACAAGGTAAAAAGCAGGAATGTTCTGCTCAGGGCCAGAAGTTTCTGGTTTTGGCCACATTATTTTGGAGATGTAAAACAAAATTATTGTGCAACATCTGGGAATCCTAACACACACCCATATCTTACCAAAGACTAATTGCAACAGTTTCACATTTGGAAAAAATTATGTCAGCAGCAACAGTAACTACTCAAGGAGCCTTCAGTCAAAATCCCCCAGAAACTTCCAAAACTTACAATAGCCCCAGTGTGAAAAATCAGGTAGCATCTCAATGGTTGTAAAATCACTCAGGTAGGAAAATAAATATCAAAACTGTTTAAAAAAAAAAAAAAAAAAAGAGAGACAGACAGACAGACACAGAGAAATGAAAGCCACCCCCCAAAAATAAATCACTGCAGTCTTTCCAGGTGATGGTAACTAGATGGAAACTAGAATTACCTGAAGTATTACACTAATTAGAAGTAGTTCTGATGTTAAAAATTGGAACCTAGTGGTGAATGCAGAGTTTGTTTCAACTTTTGTATTTCGTTTGTTCGTCATTCAAGATAAATTACAGAGGCCAGTGTTAATAGCTCGGAGTTGCCAGCCCACCTGACCATCAGAACCCTGAGGAAGAACCTTGAGATAGCACTGGCAGGACACAGACATCACACCCAGCAGAGCTGAAGCCAGGGCATTTCTGCACAGGTCATGGGCACGAGGCAACCCTCTTCCATCACCCAAAGGTGCTGCAAGTGGAGATGGCTGGGCAACGTTTGTTTCTCCAGGTACAGGTCACCAGACGGCCTCTGACAATGCAGGACAATGCAGTTCATTTCTGGTGATGTGACAATGCAGGAGTGCTGCTCGTCACACAACGTGCTTCAGCTGACAAGAGACTTGTGCAGAGGTTCACCATCCCTGCTCTAAATCCTCTTAAAGAAAACCACATGTCCCAATAAATAAATGGATAATTAAAACAGTAAGTCCCTTATTGTGCCTAATATTTTAGAAAGAAATTGCTTTCACTCTCAACAGGGCTCTGTATGAGGACGTTTTTCACAACAAATTTTGAAATGTAAGGGTTTTGTTGTTGATGTTCTATGCTGGAAGGAAATTAAAACTTTTTCAGTGTTACTTGAAATGAGTGTTTGAGCCAGGGGTATTGTCCTGACATTTGAAAGAAGCATCTTTTAGGGTAAAATTACCTGTCTGACTTAGAATGAAGGGGATTGTAAAAACCTGTCTAAATCAGAGGGAGCGGGAATTTGAATGTAAACCACAATGCCTCACACTCCTCTAAGGAAGCTTCATTTCAGCGAGCAGTTGCTCTCCATATTTGCATTAATTTGTTTTCTTCTGTGCCCATCATCCAGGACTAATCTGCTAATCTCTTGAGACTACATTTTGAGCACAATCTTATCAAGCAATGTCAGGTTTCTGTTGACACAGAGGTAATTTAGGAACATCTATTATCCTTTACTATAAACATTCAATACTTAGATGTCTTTAGGGTGATTTCTATTCTTAAATGTACTGCAACTTAATTAGATCTGAATTGCATTCTCTTTTTAAAATGTTACTTTTTTTCATTTCACATGCAGTAAGAGAGCAAAATAATTACAATGGCCAGCTCTAAAATCACATGATGTTCTTCAGTGATGCATTTGTTTTTCCTTTCCTGCCAACAGTGACGATAATGCCAAGCACAGTTTTTCGGCTCATTTGGTGACAGCAGCCCATTATTCACCTCTGGCTACAGTTCCTTCAGATGTGCCTGCATTATCGGAAATTTTCAGGGAATAACTTCTTTTCCCACACACTGGGAGGGTTTAAGACTGCTGAGACACACGGCTCTTAGGCACACTCAGCCAGTTGTAGTTTAGCTATTATGATGCAAAATTTCTACTAATAAACCTGTACCCATGTGTTCACAAGGAAACATGTAAATGCCAACCTGACTCCTCAGAGCTGACAACTATTGGAAGCAGGGCAGCATGAAGTGTATTTGTACTACACTAAGTGCTTTGGTTAATTCTGTATTTGATTAATTTCTCAAAAACATGAAAATCTTAAAGAATGAGATAATAATAGTAATTTCTATATTTACTTTCATTAAACTGATTATGAAAATAGAGATCAAACAAATAGTCAAAGGAAGGAGAACAGTTCATGAGTGCACTTCAGTTCATTTGCTCTCAAAATATCCTCCACCAAAACAGAGTCCTTGTAATTTATTTTTTTAATATCACCTCACAAAAAAAAAAAAAAAAAAGTGTTGTTTTTTTGTGTTGTTGTTGCTGTTTGTTTTGCTTTGTTTTTTTAAAATCACTAAATAATTCTTGGGAAACGTGCCATAAGAACAAGCAGGAAGAATATATTTTTAGCACTTTGAAATTCATGCTTGACAGAGACTAAGAGAGAATGGTTTGTGAAGTCTGAGAGCATGCTAAGTGAGTAACTTTTTCTTTCTTCCAAGTAAACAAGATGTAAAAAACATCAATCTGTATCAGTTTTGGCAGTGACTGTCTCTTAAGTACCTGGATTTGATCACCAACAAGATGTTTCTGACATTTTCTTTTCTTGTACTGGTATTTTTTTGTTTGCTGTACCTAGTACAGAAATTCTGCAATTTTAATGACAGCATTCAGAACTTAATCTTCTAAAATGTCTATCTTTCTTCCTCACCCCTCCCCTTAAAAACATCTAAAGCTCACATTAATCCCAAGACTGGAAAAGCTGATAATATCTAAGGGTTAGAGAGAATAAAGCAAGAAAATAGGAAAAATGCTTCTTGACATGAAACAGTCTAAAATTCACTTCCAAGCAAGTTCCAAATGTTCCAATTTCATCACACATCCTTTCATTTGACTGTGTCTAAACATTCATAAACTCGAAAAATTAGAACAGAAACAGCATCTAGCAATAGCTGCGCTAATGGATGTGTATTCACATAGGCTGGTGATGAATCATATAGTTTGTAAAAATGTCATTGCTTATATGGGATTAAGGATTTCTTGCTGAAAAGGATTATCAAAAGTTACATGATGTACTACATTAGAAACACTGCCTGAAAACAAGGGTATGTAAGGCTGTTTTTATTGCTCTTACACTTAAATTGAGGCCCTATTATTCTGCTTACCAAAACATAATCATGAGAGTCTTTCTCACCCTCTAAAAAAGGAGAGATTTATATCCCTGAGCAAGCTCTGTTGTAAGAATAGGGACATAAATTGAATGAATTATAGATTTGGCAAGGAATCAGGAAGTCTTAGAGGATTTCCAAACTACAATAAATTGCTGGTTAAAAAAGAAAGCAAGTCACATACTTGTATCACATACACGTTTTGATAGAACAAAGACAGTAAATACTTCAATTTTTGTAGCATTTGCTTCTTTACTACCTGTTTTTATCTCGGAATTCAGTTCTCTTCACATTCAATCTCTTAGGGATGAAGGTTTCCATAAAACATTCTAACCTATAAAAGCAGCAGCACAAGCAAGGAGTAAGCCACTCTGCCTGGCATTGCACCTACCAGAGGTGAACATCCACAAGTAGACATTTACCACAGATCAGCAGGCACGTGGTAATTCATTGCCACAGAAAGTAGCAGTTCTTCGCTTCCGGACCTGCTCCATCACACATCTGGCCACAAGTCAGTCAGATAAGATGCAGCTTTTCTCTGAAGATGTGCTCAGGAGGTTGGAGGGTATCAGTTTGAGTGCTGGGATTGACTAACGAACAAGTCTGTTTTAAAAAGTTGGGAGGCTCCACCTCTGAATCTTGCTTGGACCTATCTTTGCCACCCCTAAAGGCTACAGCTATGTTGATGCAAAATTAAACCCCCCACTGAAAAATCAGGAAGCTGGGATAAAATGCTGCTGAATGAAAGAGCAGCTGCAGCAAGAATGTCTACTGGCAGATGGACTGGGAGTCCTGCCTCAAATATGTAAGTTGGTTTAACACTATGGAAGATAATTTGCATGCCTAAAACACAGCTATTAAATTATTTCCCTTAAGAGCTGGATACTTTTAGAAGAGCATCTTACTGAAGATGGCAAGGAGCCACCCTCTTCCATTAAATGGACACTTGGAAAAAAAAAAAAAAAAAAAAAACTAAAGTCTAACGCAGGAAATCTGTCTGGGTTAACAGTAACCAATGCTTTATCTACTGATATAAACAAAAAATAGTATCTACAACAACACAGAATTCCAAACACTAACATTGTTAATAGCAGTGCTTACCTCTCTTGGAAACAACCTTGCTTGCTTTCTTTCATTTAAAGCTCCATCAGTATCACTATATTAGTGGCTAATTGCTTTTGATGACAGAGGCAAAAGTGGCTGTGTGCACAAGACCCATCTTTCCCCTGAGCAGCAACAACAGCAGACCTTTACTTTTAGGAAAGGAAGGAGCTTTCTGTTGCCACACTTCCCTATGCATCAGCTATGCACTCCTGTAATAATGGACCCCATGGGGAAAGTGGAGCAATGAAAGCAGAAAAGGTAAGAGGCACTTCCAATCCTTTGAAGGACCCTAGACGTAAGTGGTAACAGTCACATGAGTGCAACTGCTTTAGTCAGTTTAATTTTTTAATGCCAGACAGCTAAGAATGTGCTGCAATTGAACACGTGAATCTGATCTAATATGACACTGCTACCTGAAGGAGCAACTACCCCTTTATATACCTATTAACTTCCCACTACCCCTCAGTAGAGCGTTACCGCCATCTCCCTTGTATTAGTGCAAACATTTTTGTGGCCACATGGTAAGCTTCTCAGAAAACTGATTTGGCTGGAACTAAGCAAGCAAAAACATAAAACTGATTCATTTTCAATCAGAATGGTTCCTTGCTTCAGCATACTGTGTGCTCTGTTGGCAACAGTCCAAAGGACAGGGCAAAATGCATGGCAGAGGATGGAAGGGAAGACAGGACTTCTCCTTTCAGTAGGAGCCTGGCTTAAAAACACCAAAGTCAGAGCCATGGTATTAGTTAAGCACTCTGAACGGAAACTGTACCCAGGGACAGTACATCTTTTATCTTTCATTAAGATCTACAGAAAAATGCCAGCATTTCCTTAGACCTTAGAGTTACACATACCTGGTTCAATAATGAGTCCTTGGTTACAGCGGAGTGCTTATGATTTTCTTTAAGCATGTACATTTCCTTGAAAAATATCACTGTTCTTTCATTCTAGAGGTGAAACTTGGGATAAGCGGTGCACACTTCATAAAACTGAGAGCCTGCTTTGGAGACCAAAATAGTAGCTTGGTAGTCAATGCTCCAAAATGCGAAAGCAAAGGCTGGGTATGCTACTGAATGAATCATAGGTGGGGAGTGAATTAATCAGTGTAAAAACTTCAGTGCATAAAGTAGAGAAACTAAAGGATCTGCAATTTGAACTGCTAATTTCATTGTCTTTCCAACATATTTCCATGCTACAGACAATCTTTAATGTCTCTTCGAGGCATTGCCATTGCTGAGGGCTCTTCAGTGAAACTAACCATATCTGAGCTTCTTTAAATTCCCAGAATGTGCAATGTAACTGCAACTTAAGCTTTTTAATTTCATTATCAACCAGAAAGCACAATTTAAATTTCTTCAATTCTATTTCTTCTGTAGTTACATTTTTATGGTTATCCAAGTCCAACATGATAATTTATCATGCAGAAGTGGTTATGCTAATCTGTATCTATTTCTACCATAAGAGGGTGGGGATGAGGGAACTTATGCCTTTCAACAAGAAACTTTAATGTGGAAAAATACAGTTTATTTTAAAATGTCATTCCTATGACATTTTTGCCTTTTTTGGAGACGCGTGGCTTGTTTAAAAGACACAAGCACTTAGGAGCCCACAGTTCCCCAAGGAAATAGAAAAGTGAGTCCGATTTCTAAAAGCTGCAGAAGAGCACAAAAACTCAAGCACTGAATCCAAACTTTCTGTTTAATTATTGCCAAATTTTAGAATCTTTATTCCTTAAACAACTTTCCTTCATAAAACATCCTACCAACTAGACCTCCCATGAAGTAAAACCCCTCTTTTACTACTGGACTTGCAAAAGCCAAAGTAGAGAAGTACTCTCAAGTCTTGTAGCTGATGTAGATTCTCATCTTTGCTAATAAAAATATTTTATCAAATGTCACAAAGCCTGAGACTATATCGACTCCATTTGCAGATGCTTGATAACAACTGAAATGAAATTCAGGAGGTATTCAACTGTGCATAAGGACTTAATTAAATCCTTCCACTACTTGACATTATAGATATTCATAGCCTTGAATTTTGCTCCCAGAATTTGTTAGATTTCAGCTTTGTGTCTTGAATGGAAGCTCAGTTACTTAGTACTAGACATGAAAGAACAGAGTTATTCATATAAATGTATGACCATTAGTAAAACATTCTTTCTTTGAAAAGGATGCAAAAGACGCTCACAGACATTACTGAGCTCTACAATATTCACTCATACTGAACTGCTGCAATGCAACTATTTGTACAATGAGAGAAAGTACATTTAAGGAAATGCGTGCATTTGAAACTGTTGGATGTCTACATCCCTATTTTCTCTCATTCTGTAATTACCAATGCCATTTACTTGCGACTGGAAGTTTCTCCTCTAGAAAGCAGCACCTCCAACAACACAACATTCCCCCAGCACTCAGTAGTCCAAAAGCTAAAAGCACCATCCTGATCTACATATTCTTCCCACATTATAAAACTCCATCAGCATTTTGTTATTTAGTACAGAGTTATGGTTTTCTGCCTTCTCCCACCAGTCTCCACACCGATTTTCTGCCTGTTATTGCCCAACTCATTCTAATCCAAGAGAATAATAAATAAACTAATAAACGCGAGTTTCTAATAGCCTCACTATACACCACTCATGAGATATGACACTACGGTCACCCTACTCAGACCATGGCAGAAAAGACCCTTTGCAAACCTACAAATAACATATCTGTTAACCAAAAAGGGCAATTGTCTGTGGAATGTTTTTGTGGTACCTATTGCTTTTTGTCTTTTGAGTTACATTACCATGTGTGGTATACAAAATTGAAGAGAAAGAAACAGACTAATCTTGCCTTATCATGAATGAAATAGCAAGATGTTAATGCCCATAAATCCAAGCTAAAACAAAAAAATAGCTGCATTACATGGATATAAAATATTTTTAAATCCTAATAAAATGATAGAGCAGCCATTACCATTGCAGTACATAACAAAAAAAAAAAAAAAAAAAAGTGAACATATATATATGATTTCTGTCACCTGAAATATTTAATGCAGCTATCCCTTCTCATAATTTAAGCACTTTTCTACTGTTCTCTGCATCATCGCTCTGTTAACATTATCTTCTATATGATTTCTGTATCTACACAAACATGCACTCAGACGTTACTGTGGTTACTCCTATTAACAAAACAAACCTGCACACCATAAAGTCATAGTTCTGTAAAGGGTTTTGCAATGCCTATTGTCTTTGAATAATATTTAGGAAGAAATACTTGTTAAAAATGTCAGGAAAAAGTGATACTATGCTTATGGAATAGGATCTCCTTTGAAAGAGTACTTTAAAAAGCATTTAAAAAAAAAAAAAAAAAAAAGTACCAATAATTCACCAATAATTCTACAGAAAGCTGAGAACACAGAAAATTCCATTATCCATCATACCCCTACGTACATATGTATATACATATGCCAATATATATATCTATAAATATATAAATACTCCATACTTTTAAACCCAGTAGCCTTTCACAGTTTATTTGGGCTTCCCTAATGGATTTCATAGGTAAATATAACGATAAAGATTCCTTGCATTCAGCCTTTTAAGGAGATAATTCAACTTTTAGAATGTCAAAAACAAGGCAAATGTCAAGTTAAGAATAAGCTATCCACATTGATCTATGCTTTGCTAGATAATGCTATGGTCTCTATAGAAATAACTTTCTCCATTTCTGTATGTGCATTAATCTCATTTGCAACATATTTGAAAGATCAGTCTCTATCTTCAATGGTTCCTTTTTGAAAAATAAAACAATGATTTCAGTACAAGCTTTTCCTTGCTGCAAGTGGCGTATTCTATCTGTCCTTTCTGAATAAATGCATAATGCATTTAATCAACTAACCCTAGACCACACTGTTAATCAGCACTGGAATATGATTTATCAGTACCCATTCCCAGTTTCATTTGCAAAAATAATTAATTAGCTTGTGAAATTACAATTCCGTGAAGAAACTATGTCATTATCACTCAAAAGTAAAGCTAGGCATAGCCCTTACTCATTTTGGATATGCAAGATTCTGAAACATTTTCTTCAATCAGACTCTCATGTAACATGACCTTTTCTAAAGTGAAAAAGTAACGTTTGAACCAGGCAAAGTATCTGATTTGAATCAGACGTATTTCTGAGGATTTTATTTAGGTTTAGCATCAACCAGAATTTTTGCTGTGCTCCACAAGTATGCGCTAGAAAATAAATGGCTACAAAAATGCATATGGTGAAAAAAGATTTGGAAAGAAAAGTTACATGCATTTTGATTACATAAAATGAAACAGGGCACTTCCTACAAATAAAAGGGAGAATTTATCTGGGACTGGGAAAATATGACAAATGATATAAAATAAGACATCATAGAATATTAAGTTTTAGTTTGTTGGCATAAGAAAAACAGCACATTTTGAAACTTTGGGGTAAAAGGCAGCAAACAGAAGACTGTTTACTTTAGTGGGGCAAGATTCCACATGGAGGGGGCAAAATGCCTCATAAGGGACACTAAAAATCAGTGTAGGTAAATAATCAATATAAGTATATTCCTCTGGAATTAACCCTTAATTTCACATATGGTGAAAACATACATCTTTATTTGCACATCCATTGAAATGTAGTCCTGGACATTTTATTGTAGAAATATTTGTCCCTGTTACTTAGATTAAACAAAATCCTTCAGCAAATTTTGTGTCTAGTTTGTGAATCAGCTAGAAGACAGGCACTGGAACAAGGCTCATCGTCTGTTTACCAGATATTTCGTGTATGCTGGCCAGCACATTACTCTCATTTAAACAGAGCCCATTCTCAAGAAGCTGCTGTTTACTCACAGCAGTAAAATATCCCTCAAAGTCCAGCCAAATAAATTCAAGCCCACATAAACTTTCTAGTTACTACATGGGGCAATACAGGGCACAGGACATGCTATTTCTGGTTTCTGTAACTCCCCAAGGACAGATTTCCATTAGCTTCTTATTTCTCTTGCCACACCCTTAGGACAAGATAACTAACTGAAATAGAAGGTTATGCCAAGAGATCTCTTCCTGTGGCTACAGCTCCACCATCCCACCTTCACACAGCAGTGAGAGGGAATGCAAACCAAACGTTGCTCAGAATAATTGTAAAGATATAGGAAATTTCGTATTACAAGTTTTCTTCTTCTCATAAGAATACACTCAAATGTACATGTAACAAACTACATAAATATTCATGTAAACAACTACAGAAAGCTAGAATTAATTGCTAAATGCATCAGTCTGATGCAGGACTAGAGTATATTTATCTTTGCTTTGTCTAATGGAAAGCATTTAGGCTGTGTAAACTGCTGCTGATGGAACTGTCAGTCATCCAGACAAGTAAATAACTTTTTTTTCCCAAATTATGCTTTCTGAAAATTTTCATAGCTACTTAGCCTCAGTTCCTTTCTGCCTGTGAGCCCTGATTCCTGTTAGAGGTTCTTTCACTCATGTCCAGAAATCTCCAGCTCCTGGAAAAGTTCTTCTGAGATCTTCTGGCCTGCTTCTCCAGACTCTGAAGCTGAGTTTCAGGCTCAAAGTCTGATAAGAACAGCCTTCCACCAGTGCCCGAATACTGTCTCATACATCAGTCCCAGCCAGGTCAACTGGCATCTGAGGAACACTTTGAATTCAGAAGCTCCCTTCTCAACGTAAAAAGAACCTGCTCCTAGAGACAGTCCTTCAGAGCTTTCTCCCATTTAGGCTCATTATGTTCCATATGTAACAGGAAGAGCTGCTTGAACAGTACAGTCCCATGCCTTTTAGAGCCAAATCCCCAACGCAACAGGAAAGAAGGTTGAGGAGGATCGCCAGGGAATGGACAAAGAAACTGAGGTCCATCTGCCTTTATGAGGCAAACTAACACATTATTCTGTAATTGTAAAAGGCCAGTAAGTGGCAGGTAATTACAAAGGATTGGCTAACACGTGATGGTTTGGTAAGCTACAAGTAACCTGCTAACCTGGGGCTAAACTCTTCTTGGTAGCACTGTACCAGCTGAAGAGTTAACTCAGCCTCTCTGTCTCCCACTGCTCGTAGTTGTCCTTGAGAAAGGGTGTCACACCTTCCCAGCCTGCTGCCTGGGTGCTTGCATGGCACTACCCTCTGGCCCATTCTAGTAAGAAACAAAATTTGTGCCAGGGAAGAACTATATGCTTACTGTTTAAACTTACCCAGCTTATTTTGACTCCAGCAGGTAAGATTTTTTTTTCACAGCAAGAGGAGGGCTGGTAACCTCTGGAAGCATAGATGGAACAAGAACAGGACATGCATCTAGAGATGATGTTCATTTTCAGAAGGCTGGGTCATTTTTGGTTTTTCTTTTCCTTAAATGTGCACATAAATTGCTTGTTACTTTAGTATTAATCTTCAGAGTCTAATACTGCCAGTTTTAAAATGGGAATAGAGAGAGCCCTGTGCTTCAGAGAAATGTTGTGAAAAATCAGGTGGTTGCTATTTACAAAGTTGTTGCACATGTGTGCTAAGCACCAGAAAGGCCTACAGAGTTAACAGCTCTGTCTTAATTCTGTGCTAAGAACTGAGCAGGAAACAAAACACTGACCATGGAAAAAAATAAAATATATATATATATATATACAAAGAATAGCTTTGCACTAAATGCATATAATCTTCTAATTACTGTCTTTTAGTATACTACAACACATACACACAAGCAACCATAACAGCCGCTAATTAAAAAAAAAAAAAAAAAAAAGTACAAACAGCTGTGATTTCTTACTATTTTAAGCACTTTCTATTAATCTTAGCACAGCTATTTCAGTCAAGTTATTTGTGATTAAGAAGGTACCTTGGTAATAATCTGGACTAAACCACAAGCATAGCTCATGGTGACAAATGTTATATACACTGAGGTAAGATGTTTGGGTTAGTATTTTCTGAATATTCTTTTAAGTTTACAGAGCATTCTAAGAGCACAGTGTAAGTAACAGATGGATGGAGAAAGTGTGTCCTGATAAATTACATACATTTCTGTTCCTATTTGAATTGTAAATACCATGTTGGTACAAGTTACCCTGTGAATTAGTTGCAGTACACACTTACATAATCTTCTGCTAATGTGAAGTGTTGAAGAAATACTTGGTGTTAGCTAGAAGCCTGACAGAGTGATGTGAATGCAAGCAAAAAGCAGCTAATGCTGAATACTGACTTTGTAAACAGATTTTTGATGGATTTAGCTCTATCGTTTATAAACCAAGAAACTAAACATAAAGTGCAATTAGGAGATTGAATGTCTTCTGTACTAAATCCCTTGCAAATTGCTACATGAAATATGGAATCTGTCACTCAGAATTAATAAATCCTCTGTTTTAGCATTTTATCAAAACAAGAGGTTTTTTCGCCATTGTTCTCTATTAATATACTTTTGGAAATGTTCCATCTCCCAGTGCCTTGAAATGAAGGTCTCCAGCACAATGTCTACAAGGCCAACTAGCTGAAAATAAAGTCTGCTTTAAACTCTGATCCAGACTTTCACTCTCACTTTGGGTGAGTCCAGCTGCATCCAGACCAAAGCTGGGAATGCTTCCCATCTCCTGGACTTGAGCAAGCACCATTACTAACAGGAGGTGGCTGGGTGGGCACCACCACCTGCTCTTCCTCTCCTCTCACTCTGGAAGGATTTTGGGAATGAAACTCAGCCTTACAGGGTAGAAAGGGCATCATACAGTGCAGATACAACCTTAACCTGTCTTGAACAAGCACCTTGATAAATTCTAAAGCTTATTTATTTCGTGTGGAAAAATGCAATCGACAGGCTAAAATTAAATTATCACTCTGGCCATGAACTCTAAGCTGCTGCAACACTATGCAAAGTCTGTTGCCATTTGGACACCAGACACATAGCTAGCTACTTACAAATCGTGGCTAAAAAAATATATAACTACAAAACTAAAACTAAATTTCATGTTCCTATTGATATGTAGCAGGAAGTTACACGCAATATATATGATTTCACAAATATAGAATACTGTATTCCGACTTCTTCAACGAATTTGTTTTCTCACTGGCTGCACAAGTAGAACGCCTCAGGACGCACAGACAAAAACCTTTCCTCTGTGTTACTGCACTCAGGGTGCCTTGAGACTTCTTTAAAAGAGAATGGTCATAAATTACCTCTTATTATGTAAATAGTATTTCTTCAACCATAAATCTTCCCTAGCATTCAAAAAACACAGATAATGGGAGATAGCAATGACTTTATGAACTGAAAACTTTCCAAAGATATTGGTAAATAAGTGTCTTACAGTGCCAAGATAATTTCTTCTGCATCTCAGAGAAAGAAAAGATTTTACATTAAATTACTTATTAATAGAAATAGATTTATCTTTGTAAAGCAATTTTTCTCATTGCAGAAAACTGTGAGATGGGCTCCCTCTAGAGTCTTTTCTCTGATACAAACAATTAAAAAAGATTGCATAGATCATTTATATGCATCAACATCATAGTCAGTTCCTCTCAAAAAAGAAAAAAAAAAAAGTTCTGAGATAGCACAAGTGAGAAAATTTTACATTTCTAGTTAAATAGTTTTATGTATTTGTACAGATCAATTAAATTCTTAATGCAGCACAGTAAATTTTGTTCTTCCATATATTTACCACAAGATCCAATAAATTTTGAGATATTTCAAAAACCTGAAGCGAAGTGTAGAACTGGAACCATCTCTCTGTATGAGATTCTGTTTAATTCACATCAGTAGACACTTTTGTACCAGTATGAACACGAGAACATGCCATCAGATTATTAGCTCCAGAGCAATTAAACAAGAGCACAAGAAGTGTGGGTGGGCAACTTTTGCTATCAGCTATGGAAAGTTGTATTATAACACATCACTTATTCTCGTCTTCCCCCCAGAAGACAGAGTGCGGAGAGAAGGTGGCGAGCAACAGTGTGAGGCTGGGCTGTGTCTTCTCCCCCACCAAATACACCAGGGCAGCAGAGCTGAATGAGCACAGATGGGGGAGAAGCTGAGCCAGGAAAAAAACTGCTATCACTCTTTTTCTTCTAAAGCAAAGGGGAAGCAGATTGTGAATCTCAGTATATGCTCCCTGACATAATTCTGTGAGGTGTAAATACATAGTATCTCTTTCTCCACCTAATACAACCAGCAGTGATGAATCCTAAGGAAAGGAAATACATCAATTTTACAACAATAAGCTGTTACCTTTCCAGCCCTGTATTTTTATGTTATTTTGTTTCCCACTCTTTGGAGGAAAAAAAAAAAAAAAACAACTTTGCCTTCAGAAAAACACAGTGTTTGTAGACATGCAGCCTCTTCCAGAATGAAGAAAGTACTACTGTCTCATAAAATTGACAATTACAATTATGTAATTAACATAGTTATACATAAATTACAACTCAAAATAAACATGTGGATTCCTATTAATTTGTCATTAACAGAGATACAACAAACCAAAAATGCTCATTTCACTTCCTAACGCTAGCATTCATGCTCGTTTTGCTCTGCAGTTTCTATCTTATGCTGTACCTTAAAAAAAAAAAAAAAAAAAAAAAAAGGCATATTAGTGGATTAAGACATGTCTTCTTAGTTCTGAAGGTTCCTTCAGAACAGTTAAGAAGAGTTGTCATAGATTTTTGCTGCAGATTATCAGTTATTTTGTATTTCTGGTTTTCTGTTTGCTATGTACTGCTAGGACAGATATCGTAGTCATTCTCTGCAATCTGGCCATGAAAAGGTGTAACAAGTAAAGAGCCTGCTGCCTTGACTCTCTCAGTCTTCCTTAAACTCAGACTGAGCACAGAAAATTATAATCTCTTAAAATAACAGTGACACTGCTTAAGAGAAGAACAGGTTGAATGGAATCGTGCAGTCCCTTAGGCTTTTGATACGTGTACGTCAGAGTCCAGTTGGTTAATAGGACTACAGACCGAGAGCAACAGTATTCTAGGAAAGTTAATCATTTTTGAAAAGCACTTTATATTTGGGTTGTAAGCACCAAGACAAATAGAAATAAATGCATTATATGACATATATTTTCCTTTCTTTATGCTTCAGTGCAAAATAATTACATCACATGAATTTGTTACTAATGCAGCTAAATCTTCCTTATAGTTTAATTCATTAATAAAATATGCTAGCTTCTGTTATTACGTTGGAAAGGCCTACAAAATGTTATACACAGCATCAAGTAAGTTTACAAACAATTAATTCAGGACTTCTTACAGAATTCAATGTGCCTTAAAGTCACATTAGCATCCTTTTGCTGTTTCCATAGGTCCTGCAGCTCCCTACGAGTTGGGTAAAAGATGTGCAGTTTGAGCATGCTTGGAAGGTGAGTTTTGAAAAATAATCAAAGGAATGAATGACTATCAAAGTAGATTTCTTCAGGGAGAACCTCTTCTGGTATCTCTATATTTTATTTAAAAGGTTTTCAGTAAATGTGCATCACAAATCCTCAGTGCACAGCATCCTACAATACACCATCTGAAGGCATAGTAACATTTAGTCTGTGATTAAAACCATTTTATGACAACATCCTACAAAAAATATGTTCAAACATGAATAAATTAAATAGTTCCTCTAAACCACTTGTCTACATAGGAAATCAGCAGCCACGGCGGCCAAACCCCAGCAGGGTAACTTTGCAGCTCCACGCCCTTACTGCTGCTAGTCTAGCAGCATGTCTGGCCTGGGGCCGAGCTGAGGCTAAGCATTTTATCCTCCTGACCCAGAAGAAAGGCAGCACACTTCTGGGAGCACTGATGCAGTCAGCAGACAGGATGGAGTCAACACTGAGAGGTCTGAGCATTAAATTGCTGCATCCCAGCTGAGACAACCAGGTTTTCTCCTTTCCAAGGAGACGAGAGTTAAAAACGTCCCTCTCAGCTGAGCATGGCACCTTCCTGCCACAAAGCTGGCACCTGCTGTGCCCTGCGAACAGAACGCGCTGCAGCTGCCAGCAAGAAGCAAGGAGAAGGCAGCGCCTGGTGAGGACAGCCGTGTGGAGCCCTGTGCCCGCCCTGCCTGGTGCCAAGCCACAGCACCAGCCCGTTCTGCAGGCAGCTCCATCTTTGGGGGGACTTCCCGAATGGAAACGTGACCAGAACTATGCAAACAGTGAGGTCTGGCTAACCACAGTGGCGGCTGTGGACCTGCTGAAAAGTATGTCCCTAATATTACTGAGACAGGTATTTTGAGAAATAGATCTTAGGAAAAACAGGCTCTTCTTCCTATGTTAGCTCTACCTGATTTAAGGGGCAATCATTGCATTTGCTTCTAATGCACTGAATGTCACAAAAATGAATACTGATATTAAAGCTGTTTACTTTGAAAACAGCTACAAAGCTCTTAGTAAATATTGCATGTTTGAACAAATGCCAACCAGCTAAAAATTGCTTACATATTTAAAATAAACATCAAAGACAGGCAGGGTTGAAGCATCTTGATTTGCAGTCTCTGTATGAATGCTAGTTTACCTAACAAAAATGAATCACAGTAGCTTTGGCTTCCACCATGTTTCAATACATTCTTGGATCACATTAATACATTATGGCATTTCTGTCAGATTTGTTACCTTGATTGTACAGACTTAAATTCTGCAAACACTCGCGCACAGAAATATCATCTTTTTTTAAGTATACGGCACTTCAGTGTTGTCGTTGTTTTGTGTTTGATGTGCACGTAAATGCAAATTGCCTACAGAACTGAGACCATGTGTGCTAAGCAGTTTCCTCCTACTTTGAAACCAGACCTAACAGCCCTACTAACATCCTCATAATTTGCTTACAAGAGATCACGATTATTACAGCCTTTCACCTTAAACACCATTTGAGCACAGAGTCACAATCAAACATAAGCAGACTTTCTTCATTCAAATATCACTTACTAAAGAACCTGCAAGAAGCTGAGATTTCCAAAGTTGTGCTGAGGACACACTGATAACTCCATTCAATTCCATCAAACTACGCCAGTTCACACCACAGTGAAGCAGAGCTCTCTGCTCAGGATCCAGCCCAGCAAGCACACTGGACATTTGAACCCAGTATTTAGTCTTTAGCAGGTAAGCTTATTGCAAGTGTCTCATGGGCAAGCTTGATGAATTGATAGATAGTTCCAAAAGCTAGTGTTTATTAGAAATCTTCACATTCTTACAATTTCGTCATAGAAGTTAAAACTATCTGATGATTCAGAGTGCAAATTAAGCATCTATTTTTGGAATATGAATTTTAACAGGAGCACAGGGACCAATTTTGAAGGAATATAGATAAAAATAATACCATTAACATCAGTTCCAAACTAATGAGCTAAGTTTAGCTGGTTACCGTTCTTCAGGCTCATTAATGATAACTGAATATGAATCATAAGAAATGTAAAATACATTGATTTTTTTCTATCAGGCTTCTTAAACATTTTCTTTTCATTAAAATTACACATACAAGCTAAACAGATGGACAGTGCAAGGAAATCAGTTTTAAATTCTCTGTACTAATTCAGCAAAGGCTTAAACTGCAGCACCCTTTCCAGTTAGAATTATAAACAATGTTATATGTCATATCAGTAGAAGGAATGCTTCTACTCACATAGTCACGTGCAGAAATCAAACTAAGCATGGTATCTAATACAAAAATCTTATCATATACTAAGACAGCTACAACATGTAGAAAAGGTCATGTTAATATGCCGCATACATGTACACAATTTGATATTCCAGTGCTAAAATATGTGCATAATGGATAAACCTTTATCTGCTTGCAAAATGGAAGGGGCAGCATTATCATTGCCAACAACAGCAGGCAAACACCTGCTCCATCCTTCAGTGGTAAAATAACCAAATGTACCAAAGGAATGATCTTTGTACCCCAAGGGAGGATGATTTTAAACCTCAGTGACAACACAAAGTTGTGTTTCTAGTCTTCAAAGAAGCTGCCACACAGCTTGCTCCTACCGTGCATGAGAATATGTAGAGATTTGTTAAAAACATATGGTTTCCACTACTCTCTGAGTGTTATGGTTTAGGTTAGAAGAAATATAACAGCCCTGAAGAAATACTGAGGCATGAAGACTAGTAAAATATAGTTGTGACAGACCTGCATGTTGATGGGAGGAGTTGCCCTCCACAAATAGCACCATACAGCCCAATCACAAAGCCCTCACTTTGAAGAACATTTACAAGAATAACGTTCTTGATGCCAAAGGAACTATTTTTTGTGAATAACTGTTCATCTGTGAGTAAAGAGCACAACTTAAGCCAATAATTTGAAAAATACTCATCTTTAAATAACCAACCCAGTATGACCCCCATCAGTCACTTTCACTCCCTTTGACAGGCATGATTTTATATCCTCTAGCCTACAAATGTCCAGCTCTGCCTACCTCAACTCCATGTGCCCAATCACTGACTCTTCTCCCTCCTTTCTATCTTTTCTCTCTTCCCGTGAGCAGAGCTGCTCCTAGTCAAAGTTACAGTCTAGCTAAATTTGGACTAGATGGTCAACCAAAAGTAACCACACTCCAAAGAGCACAACACTCAGGCATAAGCCCATGAATGGAGGGCTGGAAGTCAGGGCTTCAGCCTGGAGCAGGGCATTCAGTCGCATGTACGCAGACAGGCTAGCAGACCTAATGCTGAGGAATGAGAAAGCTGGGCAGCGAAGGAAGGAAGGAAGACTAATATAGACCTGTCTTATTTCATCTGGATTCATATTATCAGTTTAAAGTCATGCAATGTGACTTGCTGTTCATGGGACCATAGCAGTTCGTGAAGACGGGTAATCTTAGTGCTGCAGCAATAATGTTTTCCTTTAGTTTGTTTTATTTTGTGTTTGTTTGTTCGTTTTGTTTTGTTTCAGGAACATTCCAGACAGCTAACAGTCATGAAAAAGTACTTGTGAAGCATCCCAAATAGCAATAAGTCAGTAGAATTAAAATAGGATGCTAAAAATGTGAAACAAAATTTCACCTATAAAAATAGGATGCTATCTCATCCTATAAATATAGGGTGCTTAGATTTTCCCTTTGGGAAATTTTTAATTAATAATTAATGAGAAACAGTAAGCCCATCTTCCCCACTTACTAAATAATGTCAACATTAAGAATGGTTCCCATGCTTTGTTTGTTCTTTCTTCTCTTTTTCATGCAATTAACAGGTGACTGCCTCTGCTAATCTCTCCAAAGTAACACACCTGCAATCATTTTTGAAAGTTTCTGCTTGGTTTTAGATATTTTCTTAAGAGCTGTGTTGTAGTTACTATTCTTGTTTAATTTAAAAAAAAAAAAAAAATCAAGGATACTAGGAACTTAGGAATCACCAATATTTAAAACATCGAATGTTGAAATACTTGGACAAACACATCATCTGCTACATTATGGCTGTTTGCATGCCCACTTGTACCTGAAGTCTCACTTCAGGGGATGTGGAGCTTTTTTTAGAAGTTTATGGATGTGTTGTGAACAAATCAGTCACCTTCACCCTTAAATTTTTACTAAGTTAGAAAAAACTGTTAAGCCGTTACTAAAAGTAGAGGAAAGACAAGACTTTTGGAACTAAATCTGTCCAATTTTGTCATAGTCCATGTAAAGGTAAAAAAGTAATCTCTGAACACCTCTTCAGATAAGATGTCTGAAAACCTTATAAAATACTGCAACTCAAAGCTTACTTGTAAATAAAAAATTATCCTACTAAGACTTACAAAAGTGTTTGTTAGCACTTCATGCTCTTATAACAACGTTTGTATCTGTTAAACTATGCATTAAAACATACCAATTTTTCTTTGAGGGTATAAGAAAGCAAAATAAGGCTTGTACAAGGGAAAAACGCCTTAAAGAACCATAATCAGGAATTCAAAAGATCAACCACTGGCAGACCAAGTCAGACGGAAAGCACAGTCTTGCATTCAAGATCTGTGAAGAAACCCTTAAGCTGAAGTATACGTTACAGGAAACTTCTGCCCCCACAGTCTTACCTCATTTTATCTTCTCATCTTTTCTAAACTGTCAGAAACTGTCCTGAGAAGCACCTTGCAAACAGCTTTTCAATTGCATCAGAGAAACTCCACATAAACTAAAAAGCTCCAGTAAAATAAAGCTCTGAGTGTTTATAAAACCAAATGCCACATATCAGAATTTTAAAATCTGATAGGAACGCTATGGAATTCCTGTTTTAGGCTTTAGTTAGGATTTAGCAGGTAGTTTTCATTTGTGCAAGGGTTCCCCAGGAATCCTGCCACCAGGAATGACATAAGAGATGTATCCTTTTTGCTCACAGTTTCTCCTGCCAGCTCCATGTAACATGAGTTTGTGTTGATTCTTTAACAACCTGAAATGAACTAGTTTGCAAACACAAGGGCCTGAAGAGCTGTATCATATGACACCAAAGAAACAGATTACAGGAAAAAAAAAAAAAAAAAAAAAAAAATGATGATGAATGGAAAAAATAAAGCCCAAATCCTCCCCACTAGTTACCCACTATCCATCATATGGAAACCTTCAAACTCTCACAGTCCACTTTAGCTTTTATCCCTTTAAAGCTACTAAGAATAAGAAACTCAAATGCCAAAGTTGGTAAGTTCAAATTCAAAATGCAGTAAAATTAACAGAATTTCTGCAGAAAATCCTCTTTGCTAACAATTATTATATATTTCACTGTATATTTCCTGAGGACTTTCTGCAGAAGTCCTCAGGAAAGCTGAATGCTAATTTTAAAGCAATCAAAAATGCATAGATGTCTTAAATTACAAGAAATGGCTCTGTAACATCTTGACTATCTAAAGAGAAGCAGATGGTTTTCATGGCTTTACTGCTTAATTAAACATTTTATATACTCTGTAAAATTCTATCTGATGGCATTCTTTCTGACTGGCTTTCTAATTTTAAATTACAAAGTAATTTTATATATACACCATATTAAAATGAAAATTAATAAAAATATTCATATCCAATCTAACTAACAAATATAGTTAATTTTCTAATACATGTGAAAAATTTAATGGTCCACCTCTTTCTTATTTCTTCTTTGGGATAATGCTAACATCTTTTTCATAATCCTGCTAGATTCCTTTATTTTAAATAGTCCTAATTCAAAAGCCAGTGTTTTAGATTTTCCCATCCCATTCCCTTTACAAAAATAAAAATAGAGAAACAGAAAAAAATAAGATGGAATTTATTTTATAAAGGACTTCAAACTAACTCCAAACAAGATACAGATATGGATGTTACTATCATAGTAAGATACAGGTAGCTGTGTGGGAAAGATCTGAGAGAAACAATAATGATGAAAGTTTAACTAAATTGCTTGAAATTCCTGTCATGAATGAAAGACAATTGGGAAGATGTATGCTGTTTCTGAGTTCCCCAGGGAAAAAAATAAAATCAGTTTACCTACTTCCATTAAACCACAGTCACATCACTGGAAGAAGAAGAGGAATGCAAAGGGAAAACGTAGAACAGCAGTCAAAATTTTAATTAAATCATTACTGAGTGCAAACTTGATGTGGTAAGTCAAGTGAAAGAGCGACTTTCACTATCGTTATTTATAGTTACTAGCATGACTTTTTAAAGCAGATGCAAAACTGACGTAGTAAAAGGTAAAAATAGACAACAGCAGACAGCTGGGTGCTTATTCAAGTGTATGACTGCTAAAGACAGCCATCGATTAGAATGAGCTTCATTCTGTTCTCATGGCTAAAATCAAACTGGATAAAAACAGCATGAAGAGGTATTATCATTCATTGCACACATGAATGGCCTTGCTCAGTTACACTTCACTACAGCCCTTGCACAAGCAGATGACAGAAGCCTATCAAAGTGAAGCACAGAAGAGGATGAAGTTGGCTTGTGAGTTGTGTAAAGTCACAAGGGTCACAGGTCATTACGCCCTCCACCTAAATCAAAAGCACTACTATTAGAGAGAGTTTTAACCTAAAGCAGCTTTTCTGGTTCTTTCTAAGCATTTGTTCAGCACTGCGCAGCTCAGAACTCCATGAAACTTTGGAGACTTTTCTGATCTCCTTAACCCAACACAAACCCACACTAATGATTAGGGGAGCAAACCAAAACATTAATAGGTATTCCTTAATTAATGAAAATCAACTACGTAACAGCCCAGTCTGTTACATATTACCGGTACATTGCAGAAAAACACAGTTATTTTACCATATAGTTGTACAGACATGTATTTTGATTTAAAATAGTTGAGAAAAGAAAAAGGCATTTTATTGACTAAATCAGAATATCTACTGTATAAAATTGAACTAATATGATAAAAGTAGGACAGTTAAATGCTAAAGTGAACCCTATCCTTACAACTATGAAGGAGTGTCTGCTTCCCATCTCCAATATCACTCAAACTCAGCATTCACAATCACAGACAAAAAGAACAGCAGAATAATTAGCTCATGGAACTCACTACCATTAGGAACTGAAACAAATAGTTTAGGGAATATTTTTAGACATGCATTGTTTTCAGTAGCATATATAACCACTGTACCTGCATTACTTTAAAATAAGTTAAAGTTATTACATTTTAATCATGACTGAAGATCAAGAAATGCCTTTTCTTGTATTCCTCTAGCTAAACAAGGAAGTTTTTACCCTTTGCAATGAATGATACATCTAACATTGCTTTCTAGCCACACATTAGTTCATAGTGATGCCTGAGTTCGCTTACCTAGCAGTTGCGTGTATTCCTCTAATTGAAGCTTGATCTGGAAAAAAAATAAATAATTAAAAATAAATAAATAAATAAACTAACTTAGGACTAACATATCTCTTATGTTTAACAATTGCATTAAGTATCTCCACCCCATCTGAAAGATACCAAGTCAGTGAGCACCCACATAAAGAGAGAAAAGTTGCACTGAAATGTGTAATTTAAAGCATCATTTATTTTTTTTTAATTTAAATATATAAATATAAAAATATTTAAATATATAAGTAAATATATAAATAAACAATGTGTAATAATATGTAATGTATATAATAATATATAATAAATATATATTATAATACATAATTATATGTTATATATTATGTATAATAATATAATTATTATAATATAGTTATAAATACATAAATGTATAAATATATAAAATATAAATTAAAAAATAACAGTGTCTTTCACTTTAACCTACTTTGTCACAAAATCATTAGGGAGGAAATTTAAATGTTTCAGCAGACATATTTTTTGTCATTAGTTTGACAAATGTTTTGATTTCCATAAGGTTGTAATAACATGAAAATCAGAAATGAATTTCTCAGGTACACTCCATATTTTTGTCTTCACTGGCTAAACTGTTTGTTGTTTTTTTGTTTGGTTGGTTTTGTTTGTTTGTTTACCCAAATATTTCACAATGGAAACATTTGTTTAGATAACTGAGACTGAAAAGTAAACAAACAACATGTATCAATTCATTTTATCAATGACCCTTAAAGTGCTTCTATGGCAGCTTGACTTGGGCTGAAGTACGTAACTTACATTCAGTTTTGTCTACATAAAAAGGAGTAAGTTCAGATAGAGAACTGTTATTTGACATAATTTTAAACAAAGCAAGTGTGTGGAGAGTCAAACTGTAAGCATGTCTGAATTGCATGGGCAGTGTTTCAAAGATTTCTTGCAGTGCACATTTATTTGAGAACCCACTTTCCAGGCCTACAAGTCTACCCAAATAGTGACAATGGGCAGCAAGCTCAGTTTTTAACCATCTTTGAGCTTTATAAAGAAGTCCATCATTTCCCTCAAAAGACCATACCACTTCTGAATCTCTTAATAGCCCTCACTGTGACAAATGGTACTTTGCTTCTTTGCCTGACCTGGGTGAGGAACACTCCAGCGCACTCCTGGAGGGGTTCAGCAACCGCACCACACCTCACACGTTACTTGTTCTGCCACTCTCCTCACAGTGGGAAGAACTGTGTTCAGCAGGGCATCCCCAGCAATGTTTCAGGTCTGTTTCTTTTCAGGCGTTAAGCCCATGTGCAGATATGTGAGAAAAGGCAAGTGACCAGCCATGAGGAGATCACTGCACCCTGTCTGCTCCTGGAGCCTCTCTCCGCCATGAGCCTCACTGAGGTGAGGGCAGCTCCCCGTGCTGTGGGACAGCACTCCTGAGGAAACAGGCTCCTTAACTGTCTTTATCTTCAGAGACCCTCTGAAGGTGGATCAGCATCCTGGCCATGCCCAGGCAGGCCTGGCACCACAGGGCTTCCCCAGCACTCCTCCTCCTGCCACTTACCTCTCTTCACTACCAGCCTCCGTCAGCTGGCTGGACGCTCCCTGAGGATGCAGCCAGGCCCTCACATGTAATGGCCACCTTTGAGTGTGTTTTGGGTTTGTGTGGCAAGGTTTTGGTAGTGGGGGAGCAGCAGGGGCAGCTTCTGTGAGGAGAGCCCAGGAGCTGCCCCACGTTAAGTAAGAGCTGGTACTGTCCATCTCCAACAGAGACTTGCTGCTGGCCAGAGCCGAGCCAGTGAGCGATGCTGGTGGCACCTCTGTGGTGATATATCTAGGAACAGGCAATAAATGCTGTGCTACAGCTGTGTGAGAGGAGTGAAAATGTGAGAGAAACAGCCCCGCAGACCCCAGTGTCAGTGAAGGAGGAGGGCAGGAGATGCTCCAGGTGCTGGAGCAGAAGTTCCCCTGTGGCGTGTGGAGAAGCCCCTGTTGGAGCAGGTGGATGTGTCCTGAAGGGAGCTGCCGCCCTGGGGGACTGGTGCCGAGCAGCCCGTTCCTGATGGACGGATCCCGTGTCACAGAGCCCTGCGGAGCAGTGCTCCCGCGGGAGGGACCCCACGCAGGACACCGACCGCGACCAAGTGTCGGAGCTGAAGCGCTGGGGGATGGCCGCCACTCCCCGTTCCGCTCGGCAAGAGGAGGCAGAAGAGGGCGGACGGGAGGAGGGTGTTTCCAGTTTGTTTTCAGCTCTCACTGCTCTACCGTTATTAACAACCAATAAATTAATTTTCCTCAAGCCAGTGCTTTGCCCGTGAGGACAGTCGGTGCGCAACCTCCCTGCCCTCATCTCGAGCTTTTTTCCGCCCCGCTGAGGGGCGCGGCGAGGCTGTCGCCAACCCCTCGCGCGGCCCCGCGGGCTGCAGCAGCATCCCAAGCCGCTAGGGGCGGGCCGAGGCCGCGGGGAGCGGCCGGGAGGAGCCGAGACCCGCCCGGGGCGGGCGCGGCCGCCACGTCATCCCGGAGCCGCCCCGCCCGCTCCGGCCCCGAGCCGGATCCCGGCGCGGGCCGCCCTTCCGCCGGCGCCGGGGAGAAGGCGCCGCCGCCCCATGCTGCTCCGCGCCCGGCCCGCCGCCGCCGC
>CM021771.1:13793219-13841435 GCA_011076525.1 Nettapus auritus
CCATGCTGCTCCGCGCCCGGCCCGCCGCCGCCGCACGGTGAGCGCCGCGCTGCGGGCAGGGCACGGCAGGGGAGCGGAGCGGAGCGGGCGGCAACCCCGCCCCGGGCGCCTCCCGGCGCCTCCCGGCCTCGCCGCTCCGTTGCTTCGCGGCCGCGGCCCTGCGGCGGCCCCCACCCCCGGCCGCTCAGCGAGAGGCTTCCAGCGCCCTGCGGCCCCGAGCCCCGGCCGCGAACGGCGCGGTCCTTGGGAGAAGCGTCCCCCCGGGGCGCTGCCAGTAAGTTCGATGGAAGAGCGGGCCGAAGCGAGAACGCGTTTGGGCCGGCCGCTTGGTTAAAGCTTTGTGTGGTCGCCTGAGTCAACAAGGCACTTAATAAAGGGCTGGTCTGTTAGTTGGGTGGCCTTCAGGGAGCAGGTAGCTAGCCATCAAGACAATGTGCGGAGCACAAAACCTGGCGATGCAGTTCTTCGCTCGTGTGTATGTTTATTGAATAACTTGAAATATATACTTATTTCGTCCCCCTCTTTTTATAGGTTGTAATTCCTGAAAGACTTGGGACGTGAAGTAGGACAACCAGGATTTTGAACAGGTCTGTCATAAGTACAGCATATCTCCAAACATCAGTGGATTTACCAAAGACTCTTCTCAAAGCCTGCTCAAATCAGAACCTGTAAACTTTCCAGAAGCTTCACGATGGAGTTCATATTGTCCAAAAGAGATCATACTAGATATTTGAGATTTTTACTGTTCGTTTTAGTATGTGCAATAGTTCTTGTGTGCACTGATCAGGACTACTATAGTTTACTTGGAGTATCCAAAGAAGCAAGCAGTAGAGAAATAAGACAAGCGTTCAAGAAACTGGCGTTAAAGTTACACCCTGATAAAAATCAGGTAAGTTACATCTTTAACAGGTCAATGTTGTTGAGGTAAGGGATCTTAATGTTTAAACAGAAAGTGTTTTTATTTTTACTTTATCTAAAATGTTTCTGTTCTTGTGAAGTAATGTACACAGCTGGCAACAGGGTTTGGCTCAGATTTTCTGTAGAGAAGACTTACGAGAAGGGGTAGACTAGTAATATGCATGGTTGTGTTGACATTTGGGTCATGTCAGATTGCTGAAGGAAAAAAGGCAGTATCATTTACTTCTTGGTTGCATTTTTGTAAATACAAGAAAACATACATCTGTACCATGTTACCTTGTTGGTAAACTGATGAGTTTATCTTTTTCTGTTTAGCTTAGGGGACCTTACTGTTTCCCTACTGTAAAGTCTCAAACAAAGAGCAAACAACACCAGCCTGTCTTGAGACATCAGGCTCCAGGTGTCAAACAGAACACAGCAGAAATTCCAGGACTGCCAAGGCCTAATGAAGGAGGGTAAAAAGGAGCTGTAGGGTGACTAGAGAAAGATGACTGGGAATGGCTCAGTGTGTGATACCGTATTTTCTAAAGTACAAAGAAATTATTTTTTAAAACTTAATGGCCATTTTTTTTTTTTCAAGATCCCCTTAATTAATCAGAAGTTCATGGGAAATATGATGGTTCGGCACTTTAAGTATATGTGTAACTACACCTGCACAGAGGCGCACAGGACATTGATGTGCCATGTAGGCTCGCGGCCTGCCTGCACGGAGTACAAACTGTGTTTTTACAATGGATTTGGAGCCAAATCCCAACCAAGACAGAAATGCCAGTTTTTACCTATTAACAGAAAACTATGGTTTCACTGAGTTGATACATTCAAAATATTAATATTTCAGATCAGATTCTGTAGCTTCCTGGTATGCAAATATTACTGAAATACAATTTTTCAACATATTACGTGCAACATTAAAGATGGTCATAGAAGATGAAGCCGTTACACAAATTCCATAATAGCGATTCATTTCATGTGCATCTATGTAATTATGTGAAGTATCTGTAAGAATGAAGTATCTTTAAGAAAGTGCATTTTGAATGAAATGTGTAAGAAGAAGTCAAAAAGGTTGGGGAGAGCGCTACAGATCTTGTTCACCGCTGTTACACTGCACCAGCTCAGGACCCAAACTGAAGTTCAAAGTATATTTTTCACTATTCTAATTCTAAAGTACCTAGAATACCTAGAACCACGAATGCTTTTCAAATAAGTAAAGGAACCTATAAGCCATGAGATATATGGAAATAGTAAGTCTACGTTCTTAAGGATTTTTAGTGGTTGGGTTTTTTTTTCATTCCTCTGCGTTTGCAAAACAAGGCGCATTATATACCAGGACCCAAAGGAATAAGAGAAAACGGGGAATGTATTTCTTCAAGTCCATATACCAGAATAACTCAGTTAATCTACGGAGCTCAAAAGTACAAAATATTTTCCGCTGGGAGATGCACTGAGTGTTTTACTTGTTGGAAGAAGCATCCTGCTGAATTTGCATGTATGCTCCCACTTCTACACACACATTGTGTATTCTTTTCAAGGGAATAGAAGTTGCAGAGGAAACTTAATCTGGAAGGAGAGGAGATCAAACAACAGTTAGGAGAGTTGAAAGAAGAGGCATCACTGGAGAATGTTACAGCTTCCTACCAGTGTGCTTTGTATTTCAGATGGTACCTTAGTGAGAATGAAGAAATGAGAAGGAGATGTATTGGGTTTTAAGAAAGGAAAACTTCACTGTAGTTTGTTTGGAGACCACTAGTGTCAGCTTCCACTGCAACTGGCATCTTTAGGGATACAAAAAATTTTTCAAAGTTTATTTTCTCAGTGTTATGCTTACAACGCGGTTTATTAATTACTTACTAATTATAGTTTTTCCTTAAATAGAACGATCCAAATGCACATGACAATTTTTTGAAAATAAATAGAGCCTACGAAGTACTTAAAGATGAAGATCTACGGAAGAAGTATGATAAATATGGAGAGAAAGGCCTTGAAGATCAGCAGCAAGGAGGTCGTTACGAAAGCTGGCACTTTTATCGCTATGATTTTGGTAAGTGACGATGTGTGTTTCGTTTGTTTAAAGCAGTCACAAGCAAATGCTATATTCAGATCTATATCAATCTTTTTATAAACTTCTGTTGTATCCTGTCCAGGCTTCTGCTTGCTTGGTTGTTCTATAGCTGTCTTTTTTACTCTGAGGCAATTTTTTGTTTATCATGTTAATGGCTACTGACAAAATAACTACCTACCTGGCCTTTTGTTCCTGCTGCTTATCTTTTTACTCTGTCAAGTGCTTTTTTTTTTTTTTTTTTTTAATTCCAATGTTACTGTTTCATTGGTATTCTTTTTAACTCTTCGGTACAGGAATTGTATTCTCAAGTGGATTTTGAGAGGTGATTTCTGCACTGTCAAGCCCATTTTACATGCACTTATACAGTTAGAGATCAGTAACGAGGTAGAAGAAAATGAAGATAAATAATAGAATTATAAATTAAATAACTTGTCTTAAGATAATTTTATGTTTATCTCAACAAATCTTTCCTAGGTGTAGGAAAAAGGGGGGATAAACTATTTTCAGAGCTGCTTTGACAGAAGTAAGTTTAAAACAAGCAGTTGAGGAACACGGATTGATGTGAAAAAGAAAGCTGAAATTAACCTCCACCCTGGCAAAATACTCAAAGCCAGTAGTTTTTTTGGTGGTTTTGTGTTTGTTTGGTTTGTTTTTTCCCTTGTGTAGGTTGATGTAATATGTTCCCATCTCTTAAAAAAAAAAAAAAAAAAGTCTGTGCAAATTGGAATTGATTAAACTAGAGGCAACTATCACAGGGGAAAAAAAATGGAAGTTACTCTAGGCAGCACTGCTTAATTGAGAAACAGTATCCTTGAAAGTCTACTAAGCAGTTATTTAGAGTGGTTTATTTATATATACATGGATATGTATGTATAAATACAGATGTAACATCTATAAATATTTTTTAAGTGCATGGGTGAGTGTATTGTATTGCATTATACGTGAACGGATATTAACATAAAAACTATCTTGTCAACTGTGGAAAGTAATTTCTTGTCATTCATTTGTATTTAATGCTTGTATATCTCAGGTGAATTGGGATCTCAACATGTTAGGTACTGTAAAAGAACTGTAGCCATAGTAGCGTAATATAATATATAGTACTTTTGGTATCTCGTTACTGGCTTTCTTGAGTACTTGAAGTAGTATACCAGTTGTAGTGACATCCTAGGTAGAACTGTGTAGCTTTTTAGGAAAGCTGCTGTTCTTAACTTTATTCTGTGCACTTTATTCCACTGTATGCACACACTCTTAGTGAAGAAGCTTGTGGCTTAAACACCTTTTTGTTCTAAGTAGTTTAGATAACCAGAGGCTTAAAGAAGACATCAAAGCCTCCAGACATTACATATAGTGTTCTCACTGAGAGATGGAGTTTCTTGAATTATAATCTGACAACTAGTTGACACTATTTCTGATATGCTTGCTGTAACACCATAGCTGTCTCCTAGAAGCCTGTTGTTGATAGGAAGCGATAGTTCAATTTTCTTGCTCGCTCAGTAATTGGTCTACTAAAATACCAAAAGAACTCTTCTGTTCTGCTGGTGGCTTTTGTAGCACAAAGGCATGGCAGTTCATACAAGATTAGACTAAGGTTACATATTACTAAATAAATATGGTTTAGTTGTAAAAACCTCTCTTTGCCAGCCTGCTGTTTCAACTTAAGTGTACTGCTTTCTGTTTCCTGTCTTGTGAATAAAATTATGGTTTGTTTCTTCTTTTTTAAAAATGGTAAAATTAAGAGGAATTGTTTGCTTTTTGATAGGTATTTATGATGATGATCCTGAAATTATAACATTGGATCGAGGAGAATTCGGTAAGCTTTAAATAAATTGCTTAGTTTGACAATCCAAAGTAAAAATGTTTATGTTCTTAGCTGTATATCTATAAACTTCTATTACGTATCTTAAAAAAAAAAATTGTCAGGAAATCGTCTTCATAAGAGAGAACCAAAAAACCCCTAACGCTTCCTGGCAAATGCTAATTAGCAAATAGTTCTATCAATAAACAGCTTGGTTTGGTTTGTGAGATCTGTAAGAGAAACTTATTTGACTTACTCAGTTTCTCCTTATATTTCATCATGCCTTCTTGGTGTCTTGTCTAAAAATGCACTTGATAGAATTTCTTTTCTGTTTTATTTCTATTCATTTTTTTCAGAATATCGTTTTCCTTGTATAGCCTCACAAGCAAGACAATTAAGGAATATTTTAATATAGACAAATGTAACCTCTAAAACTCATTGTAAAAACTATGTCCAAAATCACAAAGGCTGAAAGATATGTAATTCAAGCTGATAACATGTATGTGTATATTTTGTTGCCATTGTTTTCTTTTATTTGTGAGAGTACTGCATTGTTTCCCATGATTTTTCTAGTAACTATATTGATTAAGTTGTGTTTTTACCTGTTGGACAGGGATTCTACCTAAAAACATTGCCTGGTGGAATCCTGAAAATAAGTAATTATCAGGAAATGGAAAGTAGTGTCGTGTAACATTGTGTTAGCACTTGTGTTTTGTTGTTAAGGTAACCAAACTTACACTATCAAACATCTCAGTCAGGTTAATCTGTAAAGATTAATTATTCTTAATAGAACACATGTTGAAAGTCAGGGTGCTGAAGTATGATTTTTGTTCGTTTGCCTACAGCAGCAAATACATGTGAATGAATTAAGTACAATCTTTATCCAATCTCAGTTACTGTTACTAACTTGTGTCTAACATAAGGAAGTACTTAATTTGGCTTTCAAGGAAAACAGTATAGTAAACATGTACATTTGAGATATATCTACGTTGTAGGTGTGCGTTACTTACATGTGACTTTCTTCTCTTGATCTAGATGCTGCTGTTAACTCTGGAGAGTTGTGGTTTGTGAATTTTTATTCTCCTCGGTGTTCCCACTGCCATGAGTTAGCACCTACGGTATGTATAACAAACAAGCGACTCTTAAAATTCAGTTCCTCAACTTAAATTTTAACAAAGCAGATTTTTACACTGAAGTCAAAACCAAAGACAATCACTCAAGGTTCCAGGAGGAAAACATATGCTGATTTTTCAGTATTCATAGAAAAATATCCCTTTTTCCCTTCCTTTTTTTTTCCTAGTGGAGAGAGTTTGCTAAAGAGATGGATGGAGTAATACGCATTGGAGCTGTCAACTGTGGAGATAATAGAATGCTTTGTCGAATTAAAGGGATTAACAGTTATCCAAGTCTGTATGTTTTCAAAACTGGAATGGTAAGTGATAAAACTTCAAGCATTTTTTAGAATTACTAAAAAATCTGGAAGAGTATTTGTTGTTCGATTGTGTATCTCTGTATAAAGCTTTCCATTTGTTTGACTTCTTTTTAATAAATCACTTTTTCTCTACCTTTACCTTGCTTAAATTAATTTATACAGCTAAATTGAGTAACTGGCTTATATGGTCTTTTTTTTTTTTTTTTTTCCTGTTTATTTATTAATCATTTTGCTGTTCATCCATAAACTTCTGATTTTCTTCCTAAAATGCATTTTACTGTGCAGCAGTAAACTTCTGATTTGGGAAGATACTGTCAGCACTGGTGCATTAGTAAAGCAGTGACTCTAAGCACTTGAACAGTTTTGGTTATACTATTGCAATGGACTTTTAAAATACAAAGAACAGTATCTGGTTTGAGTTCAATGAATATGACCATTTACCTAAAGAAATTTGGAAATCGCTTCCACAAGACTTCCTCCATGCTATGAGGAATTACGTACGTCATGCTGTGTAACTGCCTGTTAAGTAGTTCCGGGAGTGGTGTACAAAGACTTGAATAGTTAGGTGCATTTTGACAATGATAAAATTTGTGAGGTTAGGTCCAGGGATTGTACGTACATGCAAATGGACTGATGCAAGCACTTTTTTATTTAAATAAAGATAATCACTGGGAGCTGGTATTTTTAAGACTTAATTACATTTTGTTGCTTGACTTGGGAAGAAATCACATTACAAAACTTGAATAAATGTTAAATTTCAGGCATTCCAATATAGGAGGGAAAAAACAGAGCTAGGGTCTCAGGGAGAGAAGGGGGTCTAGCAGTTGCTGTTATGAAAAACACTGGTGTGTGTGTGTATATATTAAATTCTATGAACTTTATTCTTTGTCTTCTATAGCAACCTGTGAAATACTATGGAGACAGGTCAAAAGAAAGCTTAAAGAACTTTGCTATGCAATATGTTACAAGCACAGTCACGGAGTTATGGGCAGGTAATGTTCATGTATTTTTAATTGGGGTGCTGTTCTTGAAATTGCTTTTATATGTTTTATAAAAGATGTCAAAAGCTACGTATAAAACCAAATCTGTCCACTCTTGCTAAGTGTTACATTTGAGATTTAAAATAGTATTTATTGTAGTTTGTTAATGTAAGACTTTGTTTCAGTCACACTGAATTATACCAAAATCAGTCACAAACTTATGCAAATTGATTTATTTTTAGGAAACTTTGTTAATGCCATTGAAACTTCATTTGCATCTGGCCTCGGTTGGTTGATCACCTTCTGTGCCGAACGTGGGGGTAAGTGTGTCAAATACTAGTCAAATAAAATGAGCAGGGGGGAAATTAAATGTATTTTTGTAGACAATTGCATAATCAATAAAGAGTAAATTTGTTCAAAATCTTAGAAGCCACTGTATGTGGACTATGGGTCACTTAAGCTCCATTCTACAGGCAGTTTGACAAAAGGGACATTAATAGAAGGATTATGGTATTCTGTTTTTCTAATGTCATGTGAGTCATTAAAACAGCACTCAAATACAACCCCTAAGGCGAGAGAACATGTGGAAAAGAAGTATCTCTGACTTCAGTTTCCAGCACAAGCTCAAATGACAGATACTGCATATATGCACATAGCAGCTTGTCATGGTACCTGAGTAGAGTCATATCGTATCATACAATGGCTTAGGTTGTGAGGAATGTTAAAGATCCCCCGTTTCTAACCCCCCTGCCGTGGACAGGGATGCCACCCACTAGACCAAGTTGCCCAGGGCCTCATTCATCCAGCCTGGTCTTGAACACCTCCAGGGTTGGGGCATCCAGAAGAAAGGATGTATCTCCCTTTAAACCACCAATACCCCAAAGTTAGCTGAATATCTTCTTAATGTTACCATTAAAAATCCGTTTTGTGCTTTGACATCACATCAGATAGCAGTCTGCATGCAATGCTCACATTGCTTATAATAATAAACACTGTTGAAGTTGCTGGACTTTTTGTTTTTAATAAGCCATTGGTTTGAAACCAGTTACCAGATTCGTTTGCTACTTCTTAAGCAAGTTTGTGAAAGGACAGAAGCATGACTTAGTTTGAAAGCTTTCTCAACACTGATCACTGCTTACACAGAAAAATACTATCTAACATATATAAAACAAATTATAAGTTAGGATTGGACATAGTAATTGTCTCTTACCAATGTCACGACATAGTGTAGATTTGCATTATTTTCAGTATTTGTTTTGTCATGGACTTTCTTGGGACCAATTTTGGATACAGTAGGAGAAAATTGCCTTGGTTAGCTGGTAGAGCTAAGTAAACTTGCTACACCTTTAACAAATAAAGATTTCTCAGTCTTATAAAGAGACTTTTGTTCTGGGAATTGAACAATCAGTGTTTGATTTACATTTGTAAATAGCTTGATTTCAAGTTGTAATCCTTTTATAATTAGGGTTTCAACTTTGGTCTAGTTACAGTAAGGTTGATGTATCTTTTTTCAGAAAAAAGTCTACATCAGAAGCGAACTATTCAAACTAAGTCTGGATAGGTAATTAGAGCATATAATATTTATTACACTGAGTTGTTATTTTAATCACAGGGAATTAATTGAAATCTCCTTATAGGACAGTATGTACATATGTGGTGTGTTTTTTTTAAACATTGAGTCATACAAGAAATACAAAAAAATTAATGTAACTTAAAATGAGAATTGTTTGTTCACGAAGCAAGAGAATGTTCACACTGTTTTTTAACTTACAGTATACAACTGTGCTGATTATTAGATGTTACAATTTAGAGTCACTGAAATGTTGCATGACTAGCTAGGTAGCATGTCTTAAGTGGTTACCTTTGCAGGGAGGAAAGGGGTAATTCTAAACAAAAGTATATTTAGTGGATTAATAATTTGAATTTAATGTTTTTAAGTAAATCACTTCTATTTTGCAGATTGCTTGAGTTACCAAACACGTCTTAAGCTTGCTGGCATGTTGGTAAGTAGTGTTTTACTTTTCACCTGTTATATTTAAAACAAAATAACAGAGTTGAAAGCATGAAGTGCTAAATTCTTACTGAGTTCAATGGAACTATGACTTCACCCATTAATTTTCAGAACAATGAAATATTTTGACTAAGTAGCTGTTGGAATTACATTTTTTTAAATATATATATATATATAATGTGAATCAATGAATATTAAGTGATGAATGATAGTTGTCTCCTTCCATTTTCTAAATGTTGTACATAATTGGCTGTATTGGGATTTTTAAAAACATTTCTGAACCTGACATTGAAAAAATACCATTCTTTGTTTTTGTGTTGTCTTGTTGTGTTTTGTTGTTGTTTTGTTTTTGTTTTTTTTTATTACAGGAAGGCCTTGTTAATGTAGGCTGGATGGACTGTGGCACTCAGGGTGAGCTTTGTGATAATTTAGATATCTCATCTAGTACTACAGCATACTTTCCACCTGGAGCCACCATAAATAACAAAGAGAAAGGAGGTGTTTTGGTACGAGTTGTTTCTAAACAGTTCTGTATTTAGATAAGATAAGGTGATGACAAAGGAATATATAAATAATTACCAGATTGATTATATACAACTGAAAATATGTTTTTGTTGTTGTTTGCTTTTTTTGTCTTCTAAGCTTGTGTATCCTGGTAGGTATCTCTCTTGGTTTCTAAGGCAGTGATCCCTGGTGGTAGTCCCCAGCTTGCTGGTATGCTGGGAGAGTGAACAAGAACACAGTGCAGTAGCAGCAGCCTCTAACTCTGCTGAACCATCTCTTCAGGAGCCTCACTGAGTAGCTGTGGGAATCCAGGGGGCTTTGTGATGGACCCAAGAGCCTAGTCCTGAAGCTGCTGTCCAGCTGTCCTGGACAAGCTTGGGAGATATCCCAAATGCCCCCAATTTTTATTCCAGAAAGAATATGTCCCAAGTATCACAACTTTGAGAAATGTTTCTCCAGAGTACTGACATACGTGATAAAAGTACTCCTACATTGTCTGTCAGTATGGCTTATGCTGTTTGGCTCTATTCTAATATTGTAACCTCTGTCTACATTTGTATGGTAATTTTAACTTCCTTAAGCGATAGGAGATGTTTCTCAGTTTAAAGTATGGCTTGTTCCTCTATTGTCACTACTGTTACCTTTAGTCTTAAAAGGAGGAAATTGGATTTGCAACCTACTAATTTTCAGTCTTTATCATAGAATCACAGAATGGTTTGGGTTGGGAGGGACCTTAAAGACCATCTTGTTCCAACCCCCTGCCATGAACACTAGTTCCTGTTGCCCAAAGCCCCATCCAACCTGACCTTGAATGTTTCCAGGCACAGAGAATCCACAACTTCTCTGGGCAACAACCTTGTACCTTACCACCTCTGGAGTTACTGACGGATACAAATTCCTAAATTTTACAAATTACTGAAACTTAAAAATTTGTACAATGCAATAAGGGAAGGCTATAAAAATCAACTTGAAATCTTGTAAATTTGATCATAAAATTTGGTTTGAAATTTGAATTTGAGGACTTTCAGCACCCAAAATATGGTATCCTGTGTTTAATGTTGTGGGAAAACAAGCTGAAAAGCAGTAGTCTATGAGTGCTGTTGTCAAATTATATATGTGAAAAAAGTTGATCAAATAACATAAATTGTACCCTTCAGTTGATGGAAAAGAACAACTCAGAATAATTTCCCTGATGCTTTTAGTACTAATCATCAATAATCAGGATGATATTCATAGTTTTCTTAAACAGAGTTAACTTTCCTTTCTAGTTTCTTAACTCCTTGGATGCCAGAGAAATATATCAGGAAGTAATGAAGCATCTACCTGACTTTGAAATTATTTCTGCAGCATCATTAGAGGTAAACTTGGAGAAAAAAAAAGTTACAATGTCTATGAAAATTTTTTATCAACTAGTAGTTTTAAATTTTTCAAAGGCTGTTGGTGTGACAACCTAGTATTGCTGTTGCTGAAAATGATATCTTTTCCCTTCTAACCAAAATTAATTATTACTAGTCATTATTTGTGTAGTTTAGCAAAATTATAGTGGGGGCAGGAGGGTGTACATATTTTTATTTGTAGTTAGATGTTTAACAGGAAGATAGAAAACCACAGACCTTGCCTTTGGAACTCACTCTGCAACAGTAATTTTCTAGTTACAGTTTTTTTAAATCAACTACCAAATCAATTTTGTCATGTTTTGCAGGAGTGGGAGGGGAAAGAAAGGAAGGCTCTTTTGACACTTGTGTAATAGTGGCAGCTTGACCTAGGATAGGAAACGTGATGGAAACAAAGTGTAGAGAATAGCATGTAGCCAGCTTGGTTTCAGACTTCTTCCACTTTTCACTTACAGTGCACTGAAGGAAGTTTAGTGAAAGGACTACACAAAAGAATTTACTGAGGAGGAGGACATCACTTATAGAGAACAAGTGAATAATTGGGCATTTGCCATTCTAAAACATAAAAGGAATTTATAAATTGGTATAAGTAGGAAATAATCATGTTTTTTCCCCCCTCATTTAAAGGACCGTCTTGCTCATCACAGATGGCTAATTTTCTTCCAGTTTGGGGAAAATGACAAATCCAGTGTACAGGAATTTAAGAAACTTAAATTTTTACTTAAAGATGAACATATTCAGGTAAGAATGCTCACTTACCTAGTATTAACCTCTCTTTGCATTCAGAGCACAACTTAGCATGTTGTTATTATTATTATTATTGCCACCTCGGGTACCAAAGAGATATGCTATACTGTGATAGATGTGTAGTAATGCTTTTAAAATCAAGCCGTGAAGTTTTCCATACTAAATAATGTTTAAATGATTTAAAAGTAGTTAGGAAAGATTCTATTTTAGGTCACCACTCTTGTAGCAAATGTTGTTGCTGCAGATCCCCTTCAGTTAACAGTCAAAACTTAACACTTCAGTGTCAAATTGATATATATGTAAAACTATTTCAATTATTTAAATATATATATATATTTTATTTTTTTTTGAAAATATAATAAAGATAAGCCAATTTCAAACTTTGTACTAAACATAAATGGGTTGTGTTACAGTACAAGATACAGATTTCAACAAATGTGGCATTGACTAGAAGAATTCCAAAGTCATTTATTTCAGGTGTCTTTCTACTTCCTTGCTATTTTACTTGGAGAGGGGAAAAAAAATCAGTTTTATTTCTTGTTTTGACCTTTAAATTTAAAAGTAGCTGAACAACCTAATATAGCTATGGTAGTTGTTTTTCTCAAACATCAAAGACGTGTTTTGTCTTAAGACCTCTGATATTTGTTTTTTTTTTTTTTTAAAAAAAAAAAAAGGCTAATAATACTTGTCCATACTTAGCCTTTATATTGTGAATTTATCCTAACTTTTACCGCCCTCCAGAATATCTTGCTCTGTTTAAATTTGTAAGTCTTAATGGTGCTGTCTGTTAAATAGGTTGGCAAATTTGACTGTCTTTCCTCACCAACCATCTGCAACAAGCTATATGTCCATCAGCCATGTCTAGCAGTCTTCAAAGGAAAAGGAATTGAAGATTATGAAATTCATCATGGTAAGGGAAACTTTGGCAAACTTAAATCTTAATCACTTTAAGATGACACCATCTTTGGCACACTGCATTTGTTTTCCAAAGAAACAGTTTTGTAGTCCTAGTATTTGCTCTTTTTTCTGTGACCTTATTGTAGCCTTGCACAGACCTATCATTTTCTTTATTTTTTTTTGGGTCCCCCCAGTAAGGGATCACCATATGCTAAGAGATGTACTCTGCATTTACTGTATTGTCTATTTCAGTCATCTACATCCTTACATATGAAAAATCTCTGAAGCTGATCAAGACAGCTTATGCTTTGGGTAGGACAGCCAAAGAATGCTGCAAGGCACACCCATCAGAGGCTTAATGTGCCAGATATATAGTGCTGTCCACATGATAAACTTGGATTTGATTTTGCTTTTCACTGCACTGAAATGAATTCCTTGTTTAATTGTTTCCCATCCAAGAAAGCCTATACTGAGATGTTGCCACTTAGATTCATTTCAGAGTAGTAGTTTGGTTCCATGAAAGTTTGGAATTATGTTACTGCGTACCTCTGAAAGGATTGAAAAATGATGGTATGAGAACAACACAGGTTGCTACAATTTCATTTCAACAATCAGTGTAGCTTCATCCAGAATGCAGCAAAAGGCATTTATGTGTGATGAGGTTCTGATTTTTTTCAGTCTCAGTTACTAGGAACAGCTTGCAAGAAATCTCAGCCAAAATGTAATATTAAAGAAGAGAGGGGAAAATGGTTTGACCACCTAGATAAATCAGTCATATCTAAGGGGGGAAAGTGATCCCATACATCTAATGAGTGTTGTCAGGGAAAAACCTTACATGCCTGTAATTTCCACCCCTACAAAGAAGACAAGGGTTGTATACATACAGCATTTCTAGATCTTTTCCAGTATTTATAACAAAGTATTTTAAAGAGATCTTTCATAGGGAAAAATAAAGTTTCCTTTCTACATTGTTCTTTGAAGGAAAGAAGATCTTATATGACATCGTTGCATTTGCCAAAGAAAGTGTCAACTCTCATGTTATCACACTGGGACCTCAGAATTTTCCTGGCAAAGAGAAGGAACCATGGCTTGTGGATTTCTTTGCACCAGTAAATATTTAATATCTACATTTTGCCTTTTCTAAAACCTGTTATGTAAATATGTAACAAAATGCTATTAGTATTTTGAAAGCATCCTTCGACATCATGAGACAGTACTGTAATTTTTCATTCCTTGGCAGCACTAGTTCCTAGATTGTGTGGGCTTTTTATTTAGTGGAGTCTGTTGTCAAAGCAGCATATTATTCATTTCAAACAGCTTACATTCTCATGAGAGCCAACTGCAGGGCAAAGCATTTATGTTTATTTGCATTTTGTTTTCTAGTGGTGTCCTCCTTGTCGAGCTTTGTTACCAGAGCTGAGAAAAGCATCAAAACATCTTTATGGTCAGCTTAAATTTGGAACACTAGACTGTACTGTCCATGAAGGGCTTTGCAACATGGTAAGCTGTAGGAATTTAAAACAGGGGAAAAGGTCCTATCAAATGGTTTATATATGGTTTATATATATTGGTGGGAGCAGACAATGCTCCTTTTGAACATATATATATATATATATATTAAGGGCAGTAACCCAAACAGGGCATTTGTATCAAGATTTTTTTTCCAAAGCAAAATACTATATGGTTGCTATGGATAATACCTAAATGCAAAAATGCAGGTCAAATTTTGGTCTGATTTGGAATACTCAGGAAACCATTAGAATTTAGTAATTCTTCTTTTCTTTAATTAAAAAAATAAATAAAGCAGATCCAGAAAGTTTGTGTGTTTTTTTTTCCTATAAATGCATACATGCACTCATTTTGTTCTTCATGTGTGAAGAAGGAAATAGTACAGCATGTAAAAAAAAAAAAAAAAATACAAGGTTTATATACCATTTTTTGAAGGTGTCTGCAAAGACTTTTACCTTAGTTCACCCTAAATGACTGATTTTTATTTTGTGGGGCTTAAACTTAATTACTTCAAAACTGATCCTGCATTTATTTTATTACTTATCAGCTTACACTTATTCAGAAATGTACTAATGGAATGAGAAATAGATTATTAAAATCTTGCCCAATTTTCCATTTTTAAATTTGCTTAGCTTTTGCTTCAATTAATTTAGTGGGGTAAAAATTATTAATATTGCTCTTCTTGATTTCCAGAAAATACAGTTCGGCAGATTTCCTGCCAAATGTGCATCTGCATGTTTTATTGTTTATAACAGCTTATGTTAGAATATTGTATCTCTATTAAAATTGTGAATGTCTTAAAACACAAGAAAACTAGGTTAAAAAAGGAACACCTTTAAAGTTGTGTTTTAGACGTGCTTACACACTGATGATTTCAAATCATGGGAGCATCTGCGTGCAATAGTAGACAATATGGTTCCTCATATGGTACAAGTGTTTCCACCTGAGGCCTGAGAATAGTCTTAAAAATTTAAGGCTTAGAAGGTCTGTGTGATAATTCCTGCATTGTAGAGTATGGCAAATGAACTACTGGCTGTTTTTGAGCTTCAGGGCAAACTATACTATCTAAATACAATTGGCATTTTTTTTTCTGGACTGGTTTGTTATGGTTTCCTAACTCCCACCTGCATGTATATTTAAGCAGGTGTACTGCACAAAAAGGATAAAGTAGCAGCTCTGAGCCACCAATACCAATGGCAATTAAAGGAAAGTATGGCAAACCTACTAATTCCTTGCAATTTCTCATTGTCTGTTTTGTTAGCATAATATTCGAGCTTATCCAACAACAGTTGTATTCAATCAGTCTGATGTTCATGAATATGAAGGACATCACTCTGCTGAGCAGATCTTGGAATTTATAGAGGTATGTAAGTTACAATCCTTGTTGCAATTGTGCTGTATTTGCAATATATATCAATACATCTTTAGTTGGAAGATACTACTATCTATTTTAGTTAGACTAGTAAGACAAAGAGTGGAAAAAACACGTTGGGCAAGAAGTGATGCAGCAACTATCAGGCTGGGACTGGACACTTAGCAGATTTATTTCCCTACTCTGTCAACCTATTTCTTTGACGTAATTAGTAAATGTCTTAAGATCCTTTCCAATCTACAGAATAATAGTAATGGTTTCTAATGCACAGAACAGATAAATTAATTTAAAAAATGAAGTGCTATACTATTAAGGTGAAAATCTCACACAACTTGACAGTAGGAGGAAGTTCATATTTTTTGTCTGTTAAGTTGCTGCCCTCTATAGTTTGTCTATACTTTGTATACTTTTTTAACTCACAGAACTGCAAATCACTGATACTCAAATTCATGCTGCCACAGAACTGCAAATCACTGATACTCAAATTCATGCTGCCAGAGTTGTTGTACCCATCTTTCCTCCAGAATGCAGGTTCTCTCACTGCTAGAGCTATGGGCTGTTTTTCCCTCTTCAAAGAGACTGTTCATTCTTTTCAGGCAGCTTATAAGAAAAGCAGGAGCAAGAGTGCTTGTGCAGGAACAGGCAGAGATCAGTCTCTTTCAGTTGATACTCAGAGGCACCTAATGCACCATATGCATTCTTCTGCATCCCAGTCTAAAATGCATGGCAGAAGAGGAAGACAAAATTCCCTTTTGCAGTATTTTGGGGTTTGTTTTTGTTCCCATATATTTTTCCCATCAAATCAGGCATGTGACATCTAACGCGTGCATGCCTTTCAGTGGTATGGAGTCTTCCCTACCACATCAAGCAGATTTCAGTAAAATAGAGGCATTCTCAGAATTTTGTAGCCTACATGTGATGACAGTAGGTACAGGTTTACAGGATATTATTGCAAGGTATATGTCCACAAACTGTCTCCTATTTAGGACCTTAGGAATCCATCAGTGATCTCCCTAACCCCAGAGACTTTTGTTGAATTAGTTGAGAGAAGAAAACGAGAGGAAGTCTGGATGGTTGATTTCTATGCTCCATGGTGTGGACCTTGTCAAGCTTTAATGCCAGAATGGAAAAAAATGGCCAGGGTAAGTAACATTCAGATGTTTTTCTGTTTGTGTCCTGTTTATGCAGTTACTGAGACTGAACAATTGCTGTCTTAAGGAATTTGAACTAGAAACTTTGGGTAAAACATGAAACTAGCCCATAACTTTCAGACATTAAAACTCACTTGGACTAGGAATTCTGTCTAGGATTCTACCTATGTTCTGGTCAAATGTCTGGGAAGTGTTATTAGTTCTATATTATATGGTCAGTAATCATCAGCTTCTTTGCCCATGCCAGATGGTTTAGGCCTTTGCAACAAATCCAGCATGTTCAAGACAGATACAAGCCGTGAAACTGATAGCTCATCTATACTGTACCAGGATCTGTCATAGTTCATATCAAACAGGGTAAGCTGGTAGTCAAACTAAATAGCCATGCTTGTATGTACCTTTAACATAAGACAGGTGCCTCATGAACCATGTCTATACAGTTCATACTAAAATGGTATGTGGATGCTGGGAATGCAGCTGGATAGCTGGCTCCCATTAGATACCAGTGATACATTTACAGGAAAGAAAGCCTCATGAGAGCCTTGAGTTGTTGGTTTTTCTCCCCAGCTATGTATTCAAGTGATTAAGGCACAAATTCTGAAGTACTACTGAAATTGTAGTATTACTGACTAGCATGTTTGACTGTTTGTTTTTTTTTTTTTAAGATGTTAAATGGATTAATCAGTGTAGGCAGTGTGGACTGTCAAAAATACTATTCTTTCTGTCACCGAGAAAGTGTCCAGGGATATCCTGAAATAAGACTCTTTCCTCAAAAATCAAAGACAGCTCATCAATATTAGTAAGTAGTTTACTTAATTTCAGAAAATGATAGACTGTTACAAAATGAATTTGCATATTCTGTTGTATGGAAAATGTTCATCAAAGTTATTTTAATAAGATCCTATGATGTTGTTTGTTGTCCTAGAGGTTATTGACTTCACTACTTCAAACCTAACATTTTAATTTGCTCTTCTGTGTCAGTAAGTTGAACTGAAACTCTCTCAGGAACCTTGATTTTTATTTCTTGTTGCTTATTGAGTGCCAGTTTTCTAAGTTCGGTAGCCTGTTAAAGTAGATGATGTAAATCACGTAACATAAAAATATCATTAGGCTAATTGATTGCAACTTCAAAGAACAGCGTGACATACCAGTCTGATCATTCTCACTGGCAACAGTCTTAGCACCATTGCAAAAATTGTCTTTGTATATCTAGCTATCCCATTCATTGTATGATTATTGTGGAAACGTAGTCACTAATGAGGAAAAAAAACTCTACGGGAAATGAAATCTGGTTGAAACCATAGAGCCTGTCCTCTTTCACAGTATTGTTGAAGATCCAGGGATTTCAGGAGGCATATGCATATATAAGATACATAAAAGTCTGAAATAGTAGATGTGTTACTTCATTCTCTTACAAATGAGAAAGCTGACTAAATGTTGGCAGATAATAAAATGGATTGCCTGATTAAGCACTGTAGTGCTTAATAGCAGGCCTTCAGTAGCTCTCATCACTGGATTGCTTTTATTTGATTCTACAGAAAAATCTTCTCTTAAAAGCATATTTATTTTCTCTGAAAACAACTAAATTGGTGTACATGACTGTTACCAAATTCCTAGTGGTTAGTTACTTTTTTTCCAGCAAAAATATGGGTATTTGTTTCTTAAAATAAAACTCACCTGAACTATCAGGTCAGGTTTTCACTAGTATCTCTATATTAAAAAATACTTTGTTATGAAGTTGTAAATTAGTAGATACAACTACTTTTTTTCCCTTGGCATTTCAAATGAAACAATGCCTCAGGAGTCCAGATAATAAACCTTCATAAAAGTTAATAGTTTGCCTCACTTTTCTACCTTCAAATTAAGGAAAATGTACCTAATTAATAATAATAATATTGTAATGAAGGGGCATCAATTAGAAAATACTAATATATTTATATATGATTTTTCTGTTTCTTAGAGCCTGCAATTTTATCTGGAGTTATTACCAAGGATCCTTCATTCAAAATACTTCAAGCTACCAAAGTTTATGTGCCTCAAACCAAATTTCTTACTTTTCTGGCACATAATTTTCTTCCTTTTCCTTTCTTCATTCTAGTTCATCTAGTCCTTAATTCTGTATCTTCAAATCGTATTAATGAGACTTTTTGAAAGCAAGGCAGAAATACATTCTGAAACACGTGCTTTTAGGTTCATTATTTCATCATCTGTACTCCATAGAAAATTCAAACTACTGTGTGACTGGATTTTTTTTCTTTTTAATCTTTTTATAGTAGCTACAATGGATGGCACAGAGATTCATATTCACTGAGAGGCTGGGCATTAGGGTGAGTTACAGCATGAAACTCCTGTTCACAAGCTGTGCATGTAGTTTTCTTGCTAGGAGAAATTTATATCCAAATTGTATATAAATCAAGAATTCAAAACACTGATGTATATGCATTGCTTCATTTAAGATGTTAATGTTTCCACATTTTTTAAATTAAGCTTTTAAAAGTGTAGAGAAATACCATTACTGTCCACCAATTTCATGAAGATTGTATCATCTTATCTACCACATCTAAAAAGTGACTCCTTAACAGCAGAAAGAATAAAGTAAGGATTTCTAGATCACTAGTACACTTAATTTCAAAAAGTTCTATTGTCCTTAAGTGGAAATTGAATATGTTTTAAGTGTTGAATTGATTATGACTCTTACTCTCCCTTTCCTCAGATATTTACCACAAGTATCTGTAGACCTGACTCCTCAGAGTTTCACAGAAAAGGTTCTCAATGGGAAAGATCACTGGGTCATTGATTTTTACGCTCCTTGGTGCGGACCTTGCCAAAACTTTGCTCCTGAATTTGAGATCCTTGCAAGGGTAGGTTTTTAACTCTATTAACAGATTGCTTTCTTCTTCTGGTAATGGTTACAATACTCAACAGCACATTATTAGCAACCATCCAAAAATCATATACCCTGTTCTATCTACAGGATAGAAGACTCGGGTACTTAAAAACTGAAATATTGCAACCGTCGCTTTCTAGGTTTGTTACACATTTCACTGTGTTTTTTAAGTTTGAGGCATAATCATTAATTCACCTTCAGTATTATTAATATAGGCAGCTACTGTTCTCCTGATACAGGAAGCAATTATTACAGCAGTTCACGTTTATGGTGACAGTAAGAAAATGTTTCTTGCCCTTTTAAAGACATATTTCCTATTTTCTAGTAGTCTACTGTAACTTTACAAAGTCTTCAAAACCTTACTGATCATATTTTCAAAATGACTGAGAGAAGGGGGACATTCTCAGAAGGCATCCATGCTTTTAGGTCCCACATGCCAGGGGGTATTGCATCTTGTGTATAGAGGCACACACACAAAGGCCCTCCTTTAAGGCAGACTTCAGCCTGTGATAGGATGACCTAACTGTGCCATGCTTTGCTTTGAATTAAGTAAGAGTGCTCTGCTGAATGTGTAGTAGCTTCTGATACAAGGTTAACACAGAACAAAGCAAGTGACTACTCTTTAAAAGATTTTAGCAACTTTTTTTTTTTGCTTTTTTAGCTGCATTAAAAGTCTTCAAATTATTTGCTTATAGTCAGCCCTGGAAACTTGATATTTGGTTCTAATTAACATACTTCTTTTTAGGCTGTTAAAGGAAAAGTAAAAGCTGGAAAAGTAGACTGTCAAGCATATGGTCAGACCTGTCAAAGTGCTGATATCAGAGCCTACCCTACTGTTAAGTTTTACCCCTACCAAGGAATGAAGGTAAAATGTTTCCTTTGTGTACAGTGCTGTGCAGCTACTGGTAGGAGATGTATTTCATCTCACATTAAACTTAAGAGACTCTTTCAATACAATATATTAAAATAGATTTAGATATTCAAGAGATTAAATTATAAATGATTTCAGTAATACTTAAAACACAAGGAAAATGATACAGCTTATTCTTTTACAGTAACAGATTGTTTTTGTAAAATAATTGAATAGCAATGAAAATGTAGAATTAACTAGAACCACGATTTAATTTTACAGGAGTATCAAATGATAGGTTTTATAACCACCAACTACCAAAGCAGGCAAAGTCTCTCTTAAAATGAAGTGTGGATGAAATAATTTGGGTTAAGGAAGAATACCCTTTCAAAGTAATCATTAGTATTTCATTATAATTTTGACTTAGTTAATATTTTAAGATAGAAAATTAGTATAAAATATTTAGTTGCATTCTGTCTCAAACCTTCACAAACCACTTCAATTAAAAATGACTTAAGACCAACAGCTATTAATCTATTAATAGTATTAGGACTTTTAAAAATTGAAGTGTTCAGACAGTTCCAGGAAACTGCCTTTAGTCTTGTAAAGACAATTGACTGCTAATAAATTTCAAGAACGTTGCAATCATTTTTTTATATTAATCTAGAATAGAGAGTATTCAACACATCCTAATAGTTAAGCCAACTCTTAACTATAACTTATTTTAAACTCAATCTCTTAGATTAGTATGAAAGTATTAGAAATCCTTCCTCTCACAATCCCATCAAATTCAGAGACACTTCTGTGTTAAAGAGTTTTTCAGGTCTCCCAGGTAGTGAACCCACAGACAGATTTATTGAATATAGAGCATGAGTAATATCTTACAACATTTTAATTGCGTTTTTTTTATTTTTTAAAGAAAAGCGTTCTTGGGGAATATATAGACAGCAGAGATGCAAAAGTTATTGCTGACATTTTGAATGAGAAAGTAGAAGCAATTGAACATAAAGGAAAAAGAAAATCTAGAAATAAGGTAAGAATACTTACTGTATTAGAATAGCCCTTTAAATCAACGCTAGCCTTTGCTCATTTTCTGTGAAGTATTAAATGCCATCTCTTCAGACAGCATGAGGTACATTTTATTTTGGCTTGTTTTGGTTACTGTTTAGTTTTCCATGTCTACAGATATTGCAGCAGCAGTATTCTGATACATCAGTTGTCAGGACTTTAATTTATAGATGTCCGTGGAACATGAAAACACCCCTTTTGTATGAAAATACATTAAAGACTGTTGAGATGTACTGTATGTATAATCCTTAGACTAGATTTACCCAGCAGACATCCAGAGTCAGAGGCTGATTAGTTCAAGATTGGGATTGATATCATACCTCAGAAAGAAGATAATATGCAGTTGTGAAGAAGTATTAACAATTCTTTTTAAGAAACACTTATCCAACTGAGATAAGTTAGTACTTAAAGAAAAAACATTGCAAGTGGGCTAAAAAACCTAGAAGACTTATTTGTACTATTAAAATATTTTTTTTTTTCCTGTCACTAGGATGAACTCTAAATGGTACTGGACGTGGTGGATAAGATGAAAAATATGCTGAAGCTGTGAATATAGAAGACACCATAGGGAAAACAAAGCCAGTTACATTCATGACAAGACAAATGAAAATAGTTTGAGTTCATGGCACATGTGACTGTGTATATGAATTCTGTTAAACTGTGGGGAGATGAAAGCATTTTGGTTTTGGTGGAGGCATTCAATGTTTCTGCAAATGAACTGTGTGTGTCCCTCTCTTGATACACCACTTACCTTCTTCCTAGTCCAACATTGGAGTTAACCGGAAACATGGACTGTATCACTTCTTTCTACCCATTTTCTATTTCCTTATGTTTTTCTTGTCTGTTTCCAAACACTTTCAAATGTGGCACTCAGCCTATGGCTGAATATGAACTCAAACCACTCTGCAATGCAGAAACACAATGAGGGATTGTCTAGTTGAAAGACAAACAGTTAATCTGCTTGGGGTTTGTATTGTTGTTTAGTCAGTTGCTAAGAGATTAAAATCAAGAATGAGTAGCAGAATAGGTTTCTTGAATTCCACTGCTCCTGCCCTTCAGCACATTACTGTGGCACTGGTGGTAGTACCAGGATTAAGATTGAAGAGCTTCTCTGGTTGTTTGGCTTTGAGGTTTCTGTTGTGTTTTTTTTTTAAATCAAAAAAATAAATCAAAGACTTTGAACTCTGTGTTTCACTGACTTTCAAGATTTGAATTATGCCATAGAAGCATCTGTTTAAGGTATTAGCTCTTAATGTTACTATTGTCTTTTTAAATATGAATGTATTCTGTGGACATGTTTAACCTCCCTTGGTATTGCCACTTTCCCTTCCTCTGAAGACGTGAGTTTTGTTTCGAATAGTCATTTGGCAAATAGGATAGCAAGTGCCTTTTTAATTTAATAATGAACACTGTACATTGCAATGTCTGCTCATGCATCTTAATGTAAATCCTGCTTTTACAGTAATATTTTTCATAGCTTCTCCCTAGACAAAAAATACTGAAGACAAACTACTACATTTAGAAGTTCATTGAAATATTTCATTTTTTTCAATAAAATGCTGCTGAGATTGTCAGATATTTTTCCCCTGCTACATATTTAGATTTGGCATGACTAGTCACTGTAGTGTGAATATTATAAATTTGTAAATATTTATATACAAGTAATTTATTTTATAAAGAAGGCAGCAATAAATAAAAGGAAGAGATTCTAGTAACTTTGAAGCACTCAAATGCTTCTTCCTCCTTGCTTTAGGTTCTGTAGTATTATAATAGAAAAGAAAAGGTATTGCATGGTTGTTTTTTTAATCAGGTTGACCTTTCCCCCATCTAAATCAAATCTCAAACTCACAGTCAAAAAAGGAACATTTTTATATTTCTGACTTTAATACCAACTCTATTCCTTTGGTCAGCTATTACATGTACGTTTAATTTTAACTTCCCTTCTCATCTCCTCCTTTCTTCCTGATGCCAGAGGTCAGGGTTACATATTCTTGATCCTACTATTAAAATTCCAAACAGAAGTGAACTAATATAGGATTGTACAGTTTCTCCTGTATTTCTAACAAGAATAGCAGGACTAAAATATAGTCTCCTCAGTTAACATAATGTTCTGGCTTCATTATGGCTCAACTCATACTTTTTTTAATAAAAAGCACATGCTACTTCTATTTTAGTTGAATATACAGATAACTACTATAAAAAGACAACACCACTCTCATAAAAATATCCTGCACACTGACTTATTATAAGGGCTACTTGCTTTGGAACTCAGGATTTGGGTTAAATATCAATAAAAGCAATTTTTTTTTAAGATTTAATTCTGTATAAGATTTTTTTTTGTAAAAAAAGTTTTAAAACTTTAACAAGTATAGATTATAGAAAAAGGTTCAGTACAGAAAAGAGAACTGTAGACTATGCAGGTTTCCAAGGGATTTTTCCAAATTTGGGGAGGGTTGTTTTTTTTTTTTCTTTGCTGGTTGACATTTCTGACATTTCTCAGGAAACAGTTAAGGGGGGAAAAAGCCATTATTCCGAGTCAAAGCAGTAGACCTTGTCGCTGGCCTTGTAGTTCTCCTTTAACTACACATGCACAAAGAAAGCACAATGCACAAACACAAAATAAGTGTATGCTGTGCAACAGCTGGTATAGTACATTTGGAGGCCTAGTGACTCAAAAACTTCACTCTTGCATCCCATTTTGCTTTCATTAAAGGACTTCTGTGGCTAAAGTATTTGAACTGATTATTAGCTATCCGTTAGTAATCTGAACTGATTATTAGCTAACATTTACAAGCAACAAAAGTTCTCAATGCACATTTGGGTCCCTTCACTTAGGCTGTATTCTCTCTAATTTCTTTGTATGCCTTTTAGCAGCAGAAGTTGCAAGTTTATGTAGTCTACAGTTGGAAAGATGATGTTTTGATCGCTATGATCCCACCACTAGTCTTAGGTATTATTTTTTTTTAAGAAAAAAAAAAGGCCTTGGCTCAGATCACAAAATGCTGTAGGGTGATTTCACATGCTCAGGTTACAGAATCACAGACTGGGTGAGGTTGGAAGGCCATCTGGTCCAACGCCCCTGCTCAAACACGGCCACCTACAGCACATTGCTCAGGACCATGTCCAGGCAACTTTTGAAGACTTCCAAGGTGGGAGACACTGCTCTTGCTATTTTGGATGGAAACTGGGAAACAAATTGCAGAGGCCCAGCATCATGACAACAAACACCCTTTCCTTTATAAGTTTTAAGTTACAGCCCTCCTATTTTTCTAACCACATACATTAACAGAAACTGTATCTGTCCTCCCTGAGGTACATATTCAGCTATTACAGGACGCCAGTCCTCCACCTCTTCATATGTAGACTGACAGCACATTTAGACTACCAGAAAAACAATACCGAATTCTCACTAAAACCGTATTTTCTCTTCCAGTTCTGCTATCCTGTTACGTAATTTAAACATAAAGCCAGTGAGCAAGCCTTCTTCCTAGAGGTTTATTTGAAAAACTAAATGGGATTGCCAGCAGGTGGCAGCAGAGATTCAGTCTTCTGCAGCCCACCGCCCGCCCCCCCCCCCCCCCCGTTATTTTACAAGCAAAACGAACCCATTTGTCACCTACTGCTGTAACTATACGGTAGCCAACTGCTTTTCCCCTCAGGCAACCCTTTTCAGCGAAAAGAGAGAGCCTCATAACTGCAGTAAGCCCTCAAACCAGTTTGTCCCTATGCCAAATACAAGTAATATCAACATACAGGACATTGTACTACAAATTCATATCAAAAAGTAGCATAGAAGTTCTGTTTTGAAGACTGAAAGGTCATGAAGCTTCAATCGAAACTAATTTCAGGATCATTTCAGGTAATCAAAGGCTATAGTCCTGTAGTTGCGATCTCCTACTCACACAGTAGTACCTACCATTTTTACCTCAGAATCACACCCTGATGATGTGGGACGAGCTGCTGCTCTGCTCAGGCTGCATGCAGTTCTGGGCTCCATAGTATAAAAAGGATGTTAAGGTACTTGAAAGAGCTTAGTAAAGAGGCTAGTAAAACAGCTGGGAGACGCATCCTATGAGGAGGGGCTGAGGACCCTGGGATTGTCCAGTCCAGAGAAAAAGAGGCTGAGAAGCAACCTCACAGCTTCGAGCAGCTCCCTGAGGAGAGGAAGCCCAGAGGGGGGTGCCGCTCTCTGCTCCCTGGGAACAGACGGCAGGACACGCAGGAATGGCACAAAGGGTGGGGACACAGACTGAGTATGAGGAAAAATTTCTTTACTGTGTGGGTGGTGAAGTACTGGAACATGCTTCCTAGAGAGGGAGTTGGTGCCCTATGCCTGGCAGTATTCAGAAAGCCCCCTCAACAGCCGGCTTTAACTTCTGTTTAGCCTTGAAGCGGTCAGGCAGCTGCACTAGATGATCCTTGAAGGTCCCTTCCAACCAAACTATTATTTCTAAATTGGAAGCAAGCAGCCTGTTCAAAAATCAGCACCATCTGCTGCTTCTTGTCTAGGAAGTATTTCTCATGCAGTGTCAACTCAGAGCTGGACACAGCAAACTTGTAATGAAAATATTTATAAAACATGTTGTAATCAGCCAGAGAAAAAACTCAGACTAAAGGTTCTCACACAAAGACCACAGAAGTCAGGGGAAAACACTCACAGACTTAATAGGCAGACTATTCAGTCTCTAACATGTCTTCAAATGGACACACAGGTGCACAAAAAGCATTTATCATCCAGAAAAACCTCACTGTGCATTTTGTCATACACATCTGTTCCCTGGTTCTATTTTTCTGTTGCAGTTTAAATTCTGTTTTACTCAGGTGAAGACTGGCAGGCAGTCCTCCTACAAATACCTTATAATTTCAACATCTTGAAGTCACCTCAAGTTCTTTCCACCCAGGAAGCCTTTCAGCTCTGCAGTATCTGTTATTTCAGGGTGGCCTAACAGGAGCCTTTCCTCCTGCCTACCACAGGCACCAGCAGTTTCTGCCCTGATGAGAGAGGAGCAGGTAGCCCTCATGGCAGCAGTGAGAGCTCCCCTTAGAAGAAAGGCAATCTTCCACACCTCCCATAGGCACAATCTATGGTGGGGAGCAAACTACCACAGCAAATCAGCTCAGTGTCATCATTTCTCTATCTTCTTGTGCATTTAATCATTACCTCACTCCTTAGAGATTAATGACCATATTTAATCAGATTTTTTAATCAGATTTAGCTAAATCAAATTAAAACAACACTGCAACCCCCACCCTTTCCCAGCTCAGCCTCACCCACTCTGACTCCTCCACACAGACACGCACCCCAGCGAGCAGTGCAGGGGAAGGGGGCCACAGTCAGCGCACCACAATTTCTCTGCTGCTCCTGACCCCTCACGCTTCTCACCTGCTTCAGTGTGGGCTCTCTCCACAGGCTGCAGTCCTTCAGAAGAAGGTTGCTCCAGTTTGGGCTTGTCACAGTTCCTATTAGGAGAACATGTTCTTGCATGGGCTTCCCCACTGGTCACAGCTTCTACAGGAAAAGCCTGCTCTAGCATGGGCTCTCCCTGGCTACAGTTCCTGTCAGGAGAACCCACTCCTGCATGGGGCCTTTTGCGGCTGCAGCGTGGATATGTGCTGTGGTGTGGTCTCCTCAGGCTGCATGAGAAAACTCAACTCCAGCACCTGGAGCGTCTCCTCCTCTGCCTTTGGCATTCACAGGGCTGTTCCTCACTTTTTCACTTTGTTGTCTTCCTTAAGTGCATTTTCACACAGGCACCACCAGCTTTGCTGATGGACTCAGCTGTGCTCTGCAGGAGGTTCATTGGAGCCAGCTGTGACTAGCACATGGCAGCCCTTGGCCACCTCCCACAGAGGTCATCCTGCAGCCCCCCTGCAGTTAACAACCTTGCCAGGGGCACTCCACAGACCAGTTCTCTACCTCTAGAAAGCAATCAGCCTGTTTAAGAAAAATAAAATTTAAAAAAGTACTTCAGGTCAGTAGGTCCTGCTACATCAGAAGAGATGACAAACATACAAAGCAGGCAACCTCCAGCATAACAAGCACAGGGTTTGGCCTCTGATCAGAAAGTGGGATTCTACAAGAGACATAACTGCTCCACCAGATGGAACAGACCCAAGTATATTTTAGTCACTTTATTTGCATTTTTATCTATATACATTACATTTTGATTCTCCAAGTAGTCAAGGCAGTTACTCTCAAATAGTTTAGTACATCAATCTTATAAAATACAGTTGAACCAAGATAGATTAGAAATACATACATTATGATACATGAAGTGCTTTGAATAATGGTTAGTCTGGCCTCCTGCTAGTGAGTGATTAATTTGGTTTTGGTCATTCTCACAGAGGACAGCCCACTCCACAGGTAACTCCACCTGAGCCCAGTGGAGCTCCTTAACTAGCAAGAGTCCCTCGTGTGCTTTTGGGGAACAGAACACAGCCCTGGGCTACTGCAAGGCAACCTCCTGTCTACACGACTTGAAACAAGTCATTGTTTCTGAATGGGACAAGATTTAGATGTTTGTCACAAGGCCTCAGTTCAAAAACACATCAGCCAGTACAACTCTGGAAAAAAAGAAAAATGCAGTCTTACAGTGCATTTACAACTGGATTTTGCTTATGCATACATACACTACACCTGCATTACAAGGAAATAAAATGCTCTAATCAAAGGGCTTATTTAATACCCAGACCACTCCATTAAGACATCCTTAGGCATGCTGTAGGGACACAGGCCTATCAGCCCCACAAGAAGGATCTGCATGAACTATTGTTCTCCTTTCAAGAACATCAGCTTTGTAGAGAGTGAAATGCTAGGACAATTCTTAATCTGAAAAGGAAACATCTGGGGAGATTATTCAATTTCTGGGACTTGAACTAGCAATGCTTCCAGCTTTAGGTTACCTGGCACCCAAAGATGTCCCAGTTGCAGTTAACGCTGCTGTTTCACTCATGACTAGTAGTTTGCTACCTACTCCAGGCTGGTCAGTACTAGTCTATCAGCCACATCTTAACCAAAAGGAAGCTCTTGATTCCAGCCCAAGACCTCTCCAAATGGTATGATTTCAGCCCCAAACTGCAATTCAAACAACTGGGCTCTGCATTCACAGGCTGCAGAACTGCTGGCCAGAGGGAAGAGTTCTCCCATTTTCTCCAGTGCCAAAGGCCTCACGCTGTTACACACAGATGAACATTAACTGCAATCAGATGACCAAGTTACTTCACAGCCAGCTGCTTGGGACTCCGGAAGACAAGCAGAACGACCAGATACCACTCTGGAGCAAGGGTTACTGGTGACAAGTCAGGGTTAGGACAGCCCAGCTCTGCACCAAACTAGTGCAGATGCCATGACACTGCCCATATTCATGGTCCATCATGCACTGCACATACTGAAGTGAAAGATAACCAGCTGCTGTTGGGTCACCTTAGATTTTGGGCAAGTCAAGTATTTTCCCTATAAACTTCAGGATAGGAAGGAGGAAGTTGACATGTAAACTTTAATGGAGAACAGAACACACTCAGGCTACATGTCATACTCTTTCTTGCACATCAATGGACCAAGACAGAAGGCAGGAGCCACAGAAATGAATAGCACTGAGTTGATGGACAGGTTGGTTCCTCATTACACAGGGCCCTACACAAATAACCAACCTGGGAGCACATTTCAACACAGGAGATGACGTGTCCCAGAGGTAATCAGCTTCACCCAATGCCCTGTGCTGAACTGGAAGGATTCCACACCAGAGGGAGTCAAGCAGAACTGTGTCATCTTTCCACAGCACACATCACTGTGGCCTTCCACACTGCACCCCCAGAAAGAGATTACATTGGACAGAGGAAGCAAGAATGCTTTTGTTTCTCCTGCTTCAAGGCCAGTACTTTTGCTCATCATTGGAAGTGATGGTGGGGAATAGGGAAGACTTCTTCCAACACAAATGACCATTGTCTCCTGGCAGCTCAGACCTGAACTGCACTGGTTGCTTTCAGAGCCAACAATTGTTTTCACTGTCCTTTCCTTCCCCAATGCTGCCCAGGTGTCACTCCTGACCAGAGCTACCACCATCTGCTGCAGAAGAAAATACTGAACACAGGAGGAGGAGTGAAAAAAATGCACCTTTCAATCCATAGCTACAGTGAAGATGGAATTAGCATCTTCAAGGCAACTGATCAGAATGAGTAAGTGGTCATAAAGAGCTATACTGTCCCAGACTCCATGTCTGAAGTCCTGGAGACTGGAAGGACAAGGACAGTATTCTTGCTTCTCAAACTTGCATTTAAAAAAACAAAACAACAACAACAAAAATATAACTTATCTACTGGCCTATATTATACTGAATCTAAAAAAGTAAACTTGTCACCTCCAAAACAGGTAAAAAATAATAATAAAAATGGGAAGAGGTGCTTATTGTCATGATGTAGAGACTCTCAGATCTCTGCACATCTTATCCATCATACAAGATACTTGTTAGTTCAGGGTTTTTTTTCCAGAGGATACATTCATCTTAGTGGTACAAAAAAAAAAAAAAATCTAATACTGCTGAAGAGAGTTTTTTTTCCATTGGAATAGCACAGTGTGACGAGATCTGGATGCTTATTCTCATCAGCATGTCGCAAACACAAGAAAAGCATTCTCCTGGCAGAATTTCACCATGAGGTAAATACATTGTTTCAAAGGCTTTTGGAACTGAAATGGATTTTAAGTGATCTGCCAGAAATAATGGTTTCATTAAGGAAAAAGTTGTCAATCTAAGGCTGCATGCATTTCATCTTGCAATTTGGTGCCTTCTATTAAGGGAAGAGTCAACCAGCTTCATAACTGTAATTAATTGAGCCTTGTTACATAAAGGGGTATGTTTCAGTTACCCGTTTCCAGGGAGGTAGGCAATATTTTGATCAAATTCCTGTTCAGGATTGAAGGGATATGTTTGGGGTTTGCAGCATGCTGATCACTGACAACCCATTTTTATGGGACTCAGCTAAAATGAAATTACAGAGACAGAGTTGTACTGCACTATTAAAAGATGTAGTGATTTGTAGAGTTATGGCATTATAATTGTGGAGCTGCCTTAAAAAAAAAAAAAAAATCCACACACGCATACTTCCCCATCCTCAAGTACTGTTTACAAAACCTAGTAAAAATTGAGGCTACAGAGCATAAGCAGGACAAGTTATTCTTGGATCCTAAACAGGTCAACTACAGATCACTGAAGAAAAAAAAAAAGCATAACTTAGGAATTAACTTCATTCTTTTCTCACTCGCCCTCATGGGGTGGGGGGATATTTCACATTTGCAGTACCACACATCCACTACAGAAATGTGAGCTGTTCATATTCAACACCACTAAAGGAATGCAAGACTTGCAGAGATCATGTACTTCTACACTCCCAGAACTGGATAGTAGGTTTCAGTGATCATACATGGAGATAGCACCACCTTTCACACCGACAGAGGGAATGTCTCAATCAGCACTCTTCAGTGGTACCTTACAGCTTAGATCCTTAATGAGGCTGGCTCACCCATCAGCCTCCAAGACAGGATTAAAGTGCAACGAGAAAATTTCACACTCTGCAACATGATGCACATGGTCAGTGTAGACACGGAACTGCAATCCTCTTGCTTACTGCTGGGCAGGCCACAGGAAGAGTGGCCTGTAACATCATTGTCCTCTTGTGCTTTCCCAATATGGGCTTCAGTTTAGCAATTCAGGCCCAGCCCTGTCCAATGGTCTGGCACCATCAGAAAATACTTGTCCATAGCTTCACAAAACCTGGTCCGGTACAGTTCTGGAGAGACCACAGTTGGCATCTTACCTAATGTGCAAGAGGCAAAAGCAGTTAGAAATGGGCTAAGGAGTACACTGCAGTACAGACAGGTTTCATATGAAATTACAGCATCAGATGGTACAACAATGAAGGCATACTGTACATGGAACCAACAAGTACTGTTAGATTTTATTTATTTTTTAAATACTTGGGAGACAGAGATCAAGGTCTGGATCCCTAACAGTGAATTGAGATGCACCAAGTTGGAGAAACTATCTAGGCTTTTTACACCAGCCCCAGTTAGTTTTTCTCTTTTCTTGTTTACATATCTTTACAGGCTTCCCCACAGAGAAGCAAATTTCTCACAGGAAGAATTTAACTCTGTGGACATGCTCTTATCTTCTCCAGATGTCCAGGAAGTGAGACCAAGTGTTTCCCATCTTTTTTTTTCTAGCCTTCCTACTAGCACATGGCCAATACCATGCAATTCTGCACAACAAGTACTCCTCTCACTTCCACAAAGGGAACTTAGCTCCTCAAAATCTGTGTAGCAGTACTCAATCATTTGATAAAGACTCCTCCACATCAATAGTCCAGAAGAAAACTGATTTTCTAGACTCAGAAGACTTCTTCTGAAACCAGGCAGCAAGGACTTTTGCTAGTATGTTTCTACAGTTAAGTTTTTACATGAGCACTGGATAACAAAACATAAGAGAACAGTCAAACATATCTGCCATCCCCAGGCTTTCAGGTACACTTAAAGGGTCTCTCATAAAGGCAGGTCAATCCATGATTTTTTCTGAAATTCTTTATTCCTTCCCCTGCTCTGCACATCTTAAAGTGTAGTAATTTCATACAGTGGAGAAGTTGTAGCTTTACTAGCACAGTTACTGGAAGCTTCTGGGTAAAAAATGAACATGATCCAAAGTCTTTCCTTCATTCTAGCCTTACCTTGTCCTCCCAAGATGCCAGTTGACTTCACCACCATTTCAAGTTTTTTGTCCCAGGTAAAAGTGCGAATATAATCTGTTGCAAGAAAAAAAAATCCACATCAAAACACATTATATCTGCTATAACACAAGTAACGTGTTTTAAAATGCATCTATTCTTCCTCCAACTGGGAGAAGAACACAGTAGGCTTCAAGAGAGGACTTGAGTGTTTCCCCTGCCAGCAGCTTCACTTTCCAGATTTTTCAAGATTATTCATTATATTTGGTTGGGGTGAATATGATAGCTCAAGAGTCCTGGAAGGTCACTATCAAATCAAACAAACAAAAAAACTACCCACGCAGTTAAAAGCTTTCAGTGTTATTGCAGCCACTTGCAGGTTCGAAGTAAACACTTGCCACTTCATGAAATGGAGGATTGGAAACATCATTAACAACCCTGAGTGGAAAAGGGGGCTGCAAGGAAAAAGAGTTAGGAATTGTTTCCAAGTCATTTTTTTGGCAAGAGGGTGCTTGGTCACTACAAGCACATGAACATTTTGGTCTGCAAAGGTGAAGATGCATCTAATCATGTCCAAGTCTTTTGCACACAACTAGTTTGCCAGTCTAGACATGACACTCTACTTTCCAGACACAAGTCACAGAATGTGGCAAGGGAATTACATGGTTGCTAAGTTATCCAGGTGTGGCTACACGATCAGAAGTGATCCTCCACTGTTTAGTCTCTCTTCCATTCCTACCTCTCCTCAATATTGTTCCCCCTTAGGTCCCCTCCACAGAAGTTACACTGTAGATGGCTACAAAGTTTAATAATATTTCTAAAGATTGAACATACATGAAGGCAAACAAGCAACCCTCCCTATTTCAACTGGAGTCAAAGTGAAGGTTAAACAAAATCTTGATTTTTTTTTTACACTACCTGTAAGACTCCATGCCTATATTCTTCCTGATGTTGTTCTCCCCCCCACCCCCCCACGATATGTTCCTGCTAATGCAAGTGATAGCATAAGCCCATACAAGAACAGAGAGTAGACTTCCTGCCACCACTCTGAACACCCATAACAGGTGAGAGCAGTTTTCCAGCAGGGAGAATATGAGCTTTCTTGACACACAACTCTGTGGTGGTGGTGCAGTTCTAAGAGTGCTTTCTTCTGGTTTAGACATTTTTAGTAGTGTCACTAGCTGAAAGCAAGTAAAAGCAAAAGGCAACCTACCAATGATCCCAACAACCAGCTCATTGTTGGTATCATCACGACCCACCAGCAGGGAGTAGTCTATGATGAGGTGGCTGGAAAGGAACTGGGAATCACTGTGTATGGAAGCTCTCAGCACAGCCTTGCAATGGGAACGAATGTACAAAGGGTTGTCCCGGACCATCTTCAAAAGGTTCTCATCCAGCAGGACTACATCACAGCTCTCCTTCCCTGTGTCTGTTTTAACATTTCTATTCCGGAGGGAGCCCTTTAGGTCAAAAACCTGCAAATGGAAAACAGTATTACTTTTTTTTTTCTTCCAGTTTTCTGTGAGGTTAAAGACCTCAACATGCCTGACTGCAGTGTATGAGCAGGCATCACAGCAAAGCAACTCTTCTCAGCAGGGAGAACGACAAACAGTATTTTCATACAACAAAAAAATTAAAGTTTCCTCAGCAGACAGTAGCGTAAGCCTACATGAAAGCTCTACTACTTCAAACCACAGTTTTAGGCAAGTTATTTCACTAATATTTAGCCTAATCTAAGAAAAAAAAAAAAACTTGTCTAAGCAAAAAAATTTGTGTCCTTAATTTTAACATGTGTGGGCAAACAGCTTCCCAGTCAGCTTATTGATTCAAATGCTAACAGCAAAGGCACTGAAGAGGGAGGTGGGTATTGCACGAAGCACTGTTTAACAAGAGTTTGCAAGGTGAGAGACAGACCACAGAATCATTTGGTTGTAAAGGACCTCTGGAGATCTCTAGTCCAACCCTTTACTTGAAGCACGTCCAGTTAGAGCAGGTTGTTCAAATCAACATTTTACTAACTCCAGGGACAAAGTCCACTATCTTTCTCAATTCACTTCTTCCCATAGCCATCCAATATTTAATGTCAAGTATGGTGAGGGAAGGTGGAAAGAAGTGACGCTATACATTTGTTTGAACTTCCTTTTCAATGTTGATTCTGTATTTGAAGAGAATTTTCAAAGCCATTTTAAGGTTTCCATTCTATTGGCCTCAAAGGCCGCTCTCCCTTTGCTAAAGAGCAAGGTTGAACTCAAAACCTTGGAGTTCAGAAAGAGTGGATTTAAAACATCATTAGTTTCCCTAACTTCACAGAGAGCTCACTATCACCATTAGTGAGGTTCTCCTTCTAAATACGTTAGTTTGTAATACTAATTAATTTTATAAATGCTTGACAAAATTTTCCCAAACAAAGGGGATGCAAGGACACCTTTTGGTTTTTAGCAACCAAAGGAGATGCAAGCACAAAAGACGTAACAACTGAAGTGTGCACTACAGCAACCTGAACTAGCCAATACAGTCATCAAGCTACTGAGGATCCCATAACAAGGAACCGGCTCAAACTGCCAACTTAGAGCACATGCAAAGTTATCTAGATAGGTACCAGTGACCCTGCTCCTGCTCTCAACCAGGAAAGAGACTGCACTGCAGTGGAACAGAACAGTTGTTCACATACGGTCAGCACTTCTGGCTCTTACCTGAGCCATCTTCCTTCCATAGAAAAGGTTTTCCATGACAAGCAGATCCAGCTTCTTCTCTGTGTTGTTTTGAGAGTTCTTGTACCCAATGCGATACACCCCAAGGATTTTAGCCAGTGCTGTGGGTTTCTGATGAGAAGATATTGGGTAAGATCTTTGTGTGCAGGAAACCAATCATATATGAGAAGTGCCACTATCCTGACTGTGCATTACAGCTTAGAAGCTCTGGCAGAATTCCCACTTTTCATCTTGAAAACACATTAGAACTCATACCTCCAACATTTTTTTCTTAAATGAAAAGAGGTAATAGAAACAGCTACTAGTCATTAAAATACATAACACTGCCTAAAATGAAGTTCATTTGTTTTTAAAGAAAAAAACGTACCTTCTGCTGAACTGCATTAGTTATGTAAGTGAAATAGTGTGGAGCAAAGTCAAGGAATGACTGGACTTCCAGACGAGGCATCTGCTTCAAGATGAATCTATCATCTGTTTTAACATCAGACAAAAACAACAGGCTTACATACTGTAAATGATGTATTTTTTGCAAGTTCTTAAAACAGTCATGCAGCTGAAATGGTCAAAAAATTAAAGGACTGCAATTCTCTTAAATATTCTTAGCAAGTGAATTGATTTCAAAGTTTATTTTTTTTTTTTTTTACTGGATATGTTCTGAACTTCAGCCCAGTAGTAAACAAGGGAGAAAAGACTGCCTAGGTTTGATTTACCTCAGCTACGTGGGCTCTTTACACATACAATAAAAACAGACTATATACTCTTCAGTCATTACTTGCTTTAAGTAGCAGCCTAGAACCAGTCACTGTTGAAAAGAAAAAACCTACAAATCAATTACAAAACATGGAAATACAAAAAACAGTTTCTTTAATAACCACAGTTGTCCTTGAATTATACTGATTTTTTTGATTTCTGAAATCTACCCAACTTTTCATTCTGAGTAGTCATTTGACAGTCAGCTCTGTTTAGACGTGAACAAGGATTAAACAGCACAACCATCACCACCCCCAAACAACATCCTCTAATTATGAAAGAGAAAGAGGCCGCTTTTACCCTCAGTCACATAGAATGCAGCCCCAGATTTGCCACCACGTGCTTGCCAGGGCATAGAGTGAGAGAGGGAGCGGATGAAGTCTTCTTCACTGCTCCCCAGAATCACTTCACGCATCTTGTGAAACTCGCCAGCGTAATAAATCCTGCAGTAGAATTTGGCATTCGCATCTGAAAATTCTGCAAGAAAAGGTCTTCCTCAATAACAGTGCACAATACTCACTGACTACCTGAGATGATACTTAGATTTTACTGATGTCTGGAAAAATATTATTTTGCTTAAACACCTTGATCTGACAACTATTGTATCTTGAAAATTTAAACCAACAGGAGCTAAATTAAAAGCTTGCAGGAAAATCAACCCCCTTTAGGATAGCTCACAGTATATATGAAAGAAAAGTATCCAGACAACAGCTCGACGTGGGGGGAGGGGGAAGTGAAACATACCACACAAAACCAAAAAACAGCTAAAGTCTTATGTGGTATTTCTGTACCACAGACCGATTAAAGTAAAAAGCAGCATTGCTTTGTTCTTGATTTTTTTTTTTTCCCTTTATATGGGACAGGAAGGAAAAATAAACCCAACTTGAAGATTTGTTACATTCACACAAAGAAAGGAGTTTATCAGCTAAGACTTCAAGTTATTATTATGTACAGCAACTCACGGAGTTCCACGTGGGGATTCACCAGCTGCTTCTTCTGTCCATCTCCTCCATCTACCTCATCTGAAGGCATAAAGGTACCACTCAGTTACATTTGTTCATTATTATTACCCAGAAAACAATGAAAGATATTGCTTGTAAACTCATTACAAGAAAATTCTTTTCTTCAAGAATAGATAATGTACTATAGAATCAGACACAGTTGTAATTATGCATATGCTAGAAGTTCCTTGATAATCATGGATCACAGGTACAAGCTTTCACTTAATTTCTTTTTATTTTCCATGAGCTGAGACAACAGAAGTTAAATCTCAATGTTCCTATAGTTACAAGGGTTTGAAAGCCCTCTGCCCCATTTCCCTTCTCATAAAGCAAAGCAGTATTATGAAAAGAAACCTACATTTTACATTAAATCATTCTTTTTCAATGCACATTGGGTTGAAACATGAACAATTGATAAGCAAACTGTTGAAAGAGTATGAGCTAGAATGCATTCTTGGCCTTTTAAGTATGAATAAGGTTTGGAAGAAATAACAGTCCAAAACAGAAGATGGACTTTACAGTCTTGTACCTTGAGGCTCCACTCCTTGGTTTTCTGCTCCCTCTTTGCCCATCTGTCCAACCTGGTAGTAGGCGCTGTCGGCTCCACGTAAGGTCTCTTTCTTCTGGGAAGACAGGTCTGGGCTCTTTCCTCCCGTGCCACGGAAAAAAGACAAAACGCCAGATGATTTCTTTGCTACAGTGAGAAGAATAAAGGAGCTGGTATTGGCATTATGAGAGGCAGTTTAATAAAAGCTTGACTCATAAAAGAATTCTCCATTCGTTGTTCTAACTGGAGGGGTGATTTTATTCAACTAACTTGGTATTCCTCAGGCAACCAATATCCATCAGGTCAGCAAATTTATTGTCTTAAGTAGCACTGTGGAATGTTGGAGTCATTTCACATAGCACACTTCACAGGAACAGGGAATTAACACTTCAAATGACTGCAACTGCAGGGGTGAAGCGTCAACATTTCAAATGCAGCAAATACAATTCAAAACGAGTTGTGGTAAGACTCACAGTCATAATGTAAGAACATAGGGAGGACTACAACACAGAAGCCTACCCCACTGGAAGAACGAATGGCATCTTGAAAACACAGACCAAAGTGAGAATCTTTAACATGAAAGTATTCCCCTCCTCTCCATTTTGAAATAATATTTTAATTGGCTACTTTTTTAAAAAGGCAGAGGTCAGAACAGAGGCATCATGACCCACTGAACAGGCTAGATCCAAGAATAACTCAAGTTCCACTACATAATAACACATTAAAGCAGATGATAACATGATTTCATAAGAATCAGAGAAGGCAATTACAAAGACTTATAAAAAAAATATATAACATTTTCTACATCAAGTCGACTACAAGATGTGTCATATCTTCAACATGACAAAGCTCAACAAGCCCATTTGGAACAAATTAGTACTCAATTTGTTATAACCTTCACACTATCTTAAATTCAGGTTTAGTAGACTTAAATCCGAGCTGAGATTAGTATCATGTATATGATTTTGGCAAAATTGTCTTACGTTGTTCAGGTTCTGCGGTACGATTTGAAGGACCCGTGGTAGTCTCAGGCAGGCGGACAGGGCTACTGCTCTTTGGTTTAATGTCTGACATGCTAAAAGGAAAAAAAGTCATAAGGCCAATATACACTGCTACCCAAGATACTATTGCTTTACTCCTGCAGAGCTATATTTCTTCCAAGCTTAACACTAAGGGAAAGTGATACAGTTTGAAGTGGTAATGATGCAGAAGTCTCCAAAGTAGACTGCCTCTACCTCCCTGAGAAAGCCTCTCAGAACTCCATCGCAACACTTGCTTCCATCACCATCAGCAAGTTGAGCAGGGCCAGAGCTCCCTACCATGCACCCATGGTCAAGGGACCAGGTGAGGGAGCCAGCACAGCCTCCACATTAAATGTAAATTCAGATACTGCAAGAATGTGTTGGCACACAGATTGTGCCATATTCCAATCAGAAAGCAGAAATCCTAACTGAGGTATATTTTCAGGGTCTTCCCCCATCCTAGTTTTAGTTTCTTTACCACAATCACTTTGCCTTTGCTCTAAATACTGCAGTTCCTGCATTTAACCTGTTTGGCTGTGGTCCTTCTTCAGAACCGCTTTTCACAGATGCTTTGGACAACTCATCCAGGGCATTTCTGTATTCCTTGCAACTGAAGGAAAAAGAAAAGCAAAAATTTGAGAGACCCCACAACACCTACCCGTAGATTTAGTTCAGAGACAGGAAACAAACTCACAGTAGGAAACCTCCCCCTCCTTTTTTCCTTACAGGTAGGATAAATTCCGTTATGACAGATGCTGCTCTAGATTATACTGCAGGAAAAAAGTCCCCCCTTGTTACTAGCTCTTCTGCAATTTAAGAGAATGAGCTACTCTGAAAGTCTTCTGCCTGGTGACAAACAAGCCTCAAGATTTACTGAAGCTGCTGGTTCGTAGAGCCAAGCAGTAGCAAGAGCTGCTATGACTGAAGGTAAATGATAGAGAGATTGCGTTACGAACACCCAGTTGGTGTTCCTTAACTCAGTTGCACTTTCTCCAGGCTGGGGAACTGAGAGAAAGAAGTGCAAATAAAGCTTGCTAACAGTATCGGCTTTCACAGAACACCACAATTCATTTCTGTGTACTTGAGCCAAACAGGATTGTCTGAAATCCAGTTGCAAGTTGGAAAACCTACATTTCATATCTCAGTAATACAAGGAGACAGCTTCAGCTGTACTCAGCTGCTTTGAGAGCTTCTGGCAAAAAAAAATGTCATGCTTGTTCCCTTACACTACGATTTAACTTACTCTTGCAGCTTTTCTGTGCAAGGAATATATACGTCTGAAGATCAAATCACACCAGTACCTGAGAGCGAAAGCTATGATGGAGCTTGGTTCCTTCTCACAGACTGCAATAGGTACACGTTCATGCTCATACATTAGGTAGTGCTTATCTGGGTCACTAAACGGAAATGAAATAGGAAGACTGTTAGTAGATCACAGAAGTCTGTGGAAAGAAAAGTTCAATGTTTGGTTAAAACCCAAATCTCTTCACTGCACTTCAGGCACAAGCTGCAAATCTCAGCATAGAGCTAAAGTGCCCCAGATCAGCTTCTCCTAATAGACACATTCACACCTATGGGGTTAAATCTAACCAGCAATGTGTTAGAGCAATCATCACTTCAAGCAAGCTTCTTACATTAGAGGATCAGCTCAGAGTTAGAGTTAGAGTCTATTTCTGTTTAGCAGCCACTGTTTCTAACACTAAAACCTGCCAGTTTGCTTTGACTGTCTTGCAGTATAAAATGCAGAGTGAAGTTAGGAGGTAAGCTTGAACTCTTTTGAATAAGAAATTTAGCACAACAGCCTCCCCAAAGCCTCCTCAATTTTTAAGAGGTGTTCTTAACTGTAGGGTCATTTAACTTTTAACTTCAACCTCACTAGCCAATGATCTCTACTACTACCTTGGAGTTCAGAAGTTAGGCTGCCAAACATTAGGTTCAAGTCAAACATGAGACACTACAACACATGCAGACAGAATAGCTGAAAAACTTCCCAGCCTGCTCATTTTCACATGAAAGAGGGACTTGAGGGCGCATGCAGTAGCCATTGAACCTGACCTACACCCAGACAATGCCAATTTGAGTCCAACCCTTGGAAGAGGTCTAGAAGCAAAAACAAGAAGCAGGCAGGTAGCTTTAGTAAGCCTTTACTGAGGAATGACATTTCTGCTCCCTCCCTGCAGCTAGGAAGACAGAATGTACCTCTTTCCCCCTCCCTTTCACCTCTCACAAGAGTTCTGAGTAGACATGCATGCTAGGAGGAAGGGAAACTGATAACGTATATGCACAAAGGTGGCATAGAAGTATCTGTGTCATTAATAAGAAAAGGGGGTAACCTACAAACCCCTAAAAGGAAAAGAAGATTCCTTGCCTTGAGAAAGATCTTTAATCTATTTGAATGCAAACCCAGTTGATGACTTAAATTATCTATGAAGCAAAGGAAGCATGCATAGCTGTTTGCAACCTGACCAGGCTGCTAATTTTGCACATCATGTGTATTTGGCAGTACTTACAAGGGAAATGGAATGGGGTTATAATTGTTCCCAGGCAACAAGTTAGCCAAAATAGCTTTCATAGTAGATTTCTCCTTCACTTGACTGTCTGTAGATCCCAATGAGTGTCCATCAAACACATCTGAAACAGAGATAAGTTACCACATTTGCCGTTTTCTGCACAGATCTTATACACTATGCCTGAGGAAAGGACGAGAAGGAATACAACACCACAACAGAACTATACCTTCTGAGCTACTAGTTGTATCCTGTTCAGACAGTGTGCTGCCACCAGTCAGTTGCTCTGATACAACCTCTGGAGGGGTGGGCAACTGAAGATGGGTGGAGCCTGTGGAACCCTGACTTGATAAAGTAGTCAGGAAACGATCCTCTGAAAGCACAAAGACAGTCAAGTCAAGGACAGAGGAAAGCATTAAACATTTTACATTGCTGTCAGAAGTGATATTGCTTGCCTCCAGGCCAAGCTATCACCAGCATCTACTTTCAAGAAGTAAACTTAAAAAGCAGGTAACATCTCTGAGCAAAGGAACTAGCAGCCAATCATTGTACTGTATATAACCTCCAGCAGATGTACACAAACCCTGTGCCTTCAGTTACCACAGGTATGTGTGCCTAACAGATAAGGAGTCTCAGCACCCACAACCACTTCACAGAAGATGCAGGAGGCATTTCCCAAATTCCACGTGGTTCTTCAGAAAGCTTCTGAAAGTTTTTGAACAATACTCAAATTCAAAGGGAAACCCTCAATAGCCTATTTACCATCAATAGTAACTCAACCTCACATTAGAAGCTTAATGTAATAAGCTTGTAGCTGGCTTATCTCCACCTTGTACAATGGGTATTCACCATCAAATCTGATAGTTTGGTCATAGAAAGCCTCCCACATTATGTCAGAGAAAGGGTTACAGCAAGCTTCTTTTCATAGCCTAAGAAAAAATAAATAAATAACAGACCTTTCTCTCCATTTTGCAGTGCTGGAGAAGCATTGCGTGGGGAAGCATCCATGCTACTGATCTAGGAAGAATATCAGGTGATCAGTGTTGATGCCAGGCTCTTTACAGATGTATCCCTTCCTCTCTGTGGAACACCTGCAAAAGCAGATGTACCACAGCAGAGAACTCCCACCCACTGTTCTCAGCTGCAGCACCATTACTGTCTCTCAGCACATGAAAGAGACAAGGCAACAGCAACCCAGCTTCACAAGACTGCTGTCATTTCTGTATGCCCCTTTAAAGAGAACGCTCTTCCTCTATATAAGCTTTCTTGCTGCTAGATCAAGGCTAAGTGTGTTTTAGCATTAACAAATGTGTCCGGTAGAAACATGTATGCATACAGCTGAGCAAATCCAGGGTCTCACTGGATTTCTTTGTGTACCTTGCTAGCATTAGTACTGTTTAAAGTTCAGTCTCTGAATGACAATTACTGTTTGATGATTACATTGTACTGCCTCGCAGTCTGGATATTTTGTTAGAGTACCAGCTCCCCCAGAGTGGTTGTTCAGCATACTGCCAACTGTACTCTTACAGACAGTTCTTGAGGGGCAACAGACCAAGATCATTTACACATCCCCCCAGGCAGTTCATAAGACGCATTACAGAACAGAGACAAACCTACAGGATTATCAGTTCTTCCCGAGTTCTTTGCTCAGCCTCTCTTTTTTTCTTCTTCTTTTTCACAAGGGTAAACTTGATAGGTAATAGTCACTGTGTCATGTTCTCTCACTACTTTCATCCAAATCTAGAGCCCATCAAGATTACTTCCTTCCTATCTAGATGTACCCTTGACAATGAGTGCAGGTCCCTGCTGTCAGTACTTGTATTAACAGTCCAGAAGCACCAAAGAAAAATATCAAATCCTATCTTCAGTCTTCTGTTTCTGTATAATAAAGCTCTTGGTTCACATTTGTAGAGAGAGAGATGCATATGCTAACATGCAATTCAAATGTTTGCAGATGAAAGTTGCGTGATGAAGACGTGTTAAAGTGAACTAAAATTCAACTTTATACTATGGTGCTCCCTCAGAAAAAATGCTTATTTAATGTCCAGACTGCTGCTAGTACCTTGCTTTCTTCACCTTGCCTCAATCTTCCAGGGCTAGGTGGTACTGAAGGACGCTTTCTCCCTTTCTCTTGTTGGAAGAGATCCTGCAATCTTCAAAAACAAAACACAATCACAACATAGACTACACGTATTAGTTGTAAAAGGCACAAGTTGTGATGTTTCTCCAAACCAGAAAACAGCCAAGCATGCCTTCACAAGTCTTCAGTGCAAACTGAAAGGGCTGCTAATACGTGCTGAAGCTATGCTTCAAATGGCCAAAGACAGAACATTTTCCTCATGCCCTAATGAACAGGAGATGTTCCAAACACCAGACCCTATTTACACTGTAGTAGGGGAGAGCACAGCCTTCACAATAACAGCAAAGTTGTCAAACATTTAATTTTGCTTCTGTCCATCTCTGAGATCGTTTCACCCAATTGCTTTCACGTGCTCCCCTCTTCCACCCCTATTCAAATAACTTTCTCTTCTCAGGTGTTGTGCTCTACAACACAACACTTACATCATTGAGCCTTTAATGATTTTCTGTTCCTATCAGTCAACCAGCAGAAGACTTTCATCACAAGCACTCATAGCCCCCTCTGTATAATAACTGCACTACAGGAGGAGACAGTCCTGATGACCACCTTCCCCTTCTATAACCAACACAGCACCAGTGTTGCTCATGATTCCTATATCTGTCCTCTTACCTATTATTCCAGGCTTGCAGCATCTCACAGAGACTTTGCTTTTTAGCTATCAGTGACTCAAAAACAGATTGTAACTGTTGAGGTGTATCTAATGATGACGAAAGTAGTCTTGCCTGGATCTTCTCAGTCCAGTTTCGAAACTCCCCCTCTTCCATCTGCCAAAGAAAAATCATCAATGTACTGTCACGAGATCCAAGCAGCTTCTCCACATGCCTTGCAGGGTATGTTCTGCTGATGCAGAAGTAGTCCATTACCTCCTTTTGTGCGAACAGATCTTCCATCTTCTCTTCCCTTGTTTTGCTGAAAGTATCCGTTTTCAGAGAAGCAAGGCGATCATCAACAGCAAGGTACAATTGTGACACCCTGTGGACAGAGATGCAAACAGTTAAGACAAATTGCACCAGATGAAAAGGTGAGAGTTAATATTGATGGAATAGATAAAGGTGTAAAAGAAGGTTCCAATACCACCCTCCCCTAGAATTATATATACACCTATAAATATGTTTAAAATCATCACTTTACTTCTAAACCACGAACATTTAGCAAGTGCATTATCTACATCAGCAAAAATGGTTTAGTGGTCCTCTAAGAAGTTTAAAATACATAAGCCAAGGAAGGCATTAAAATAAAAACTTACTTTTGAGAGAAGTCCTTGAGATCCTGCAGAATAGTAACTTTTAATGGAGCCTGCCGTTTGATGTAGATTTTGGGTAGTGGGACGCATACTTCAAGCAGACGGATTGGAGAGTAGCTGAGAAGACAATGAACAGCTTTTCATAAGTGTCCCCATAACAGTAGGTCTACACCCTCTTTTAGCTTGTGGCCTTTATAAAAAGGGGCACTGTCAACATGTCCAGGACATTAGTTACTTTTAGTAGCACGTAACACCCTATCTCAGGCAAAAAGGGAAACCACAGATCATGTTGCAAAAATGACGTTCTGAAAGTATTACAGATTAAACGGACAGAAGTGTTTTCCTTCTGTATCATATACTGGCACAATTCATTTTTCAGAACACTGCCCATCCCATCCGTAACACTGATGGGACCTGCAAAGCCCCCTGCAAGCCAGCAAACAATTCGGCATTTGTAGTTACAGTGCAGTCATGCTATCCCATACTGTACTCAAAGCAAAGGACTGACCTGAAGAATCCTTACTAGTCATACACTTCATATATATATATATTTATATCCCTTCTCTAGCACTATGTGTTTTAAGCAGCGAACCTCACCTGAAAGATGCAACCATCTGATTATAGGAAAAATATTGGTGATAGTCATGGTGAATGGAATGGCCACAAGGCTCCACATTGGCCCTTCGAGTGTATTGGTGTCCATAGAATCTCAGCTCAAGGTATTTTGCAAAAGACATGGACCAAGAATCATTGGAAAGGGGAACAACTGGTGTCACCTGAAATTGAAAACAAAGTGCCTTAATTTCACCCTTCAATCAGGATTAAGGACAGGCTAACCTAGACTGTAATCTAGGTATTTCTAGTATCAGAAGCACACACGACCCTGAAAGATACCAAACAAAGATAGCATTTATACAAAGCTAAGCCCAACACACGGATGCAATAAACTGGCTAAGCAACAACTGCTAGTTGATGGTAACAGGTGTTTAGTCAGGGGAGTGCAAACATCCTTAAATTTGGGATGCTGCTTTTCTGCATAGAGATAGCTTCCAGCAGTCCAGTCACCAGCAACAGTTTCATTGCATGCTTTTTCCCTGGTGATTCTCCACCTATGAATACGCTGATATTGCTCTGCAGTATATTGCAACTTCAGCAGTGCTTGCAAGCTTAGAGTAGCCATTTATACATACCTGTTAGCCACAAGCTTATTAGTGTTTACATGAGTACACAGAAATAAAAGGTTACAGAACAGGTGTATACACAGCAGCATAGGGCTTGCCTTCAGCAATTACATTAACTTCCTCCAGATATCTTTACATCCAGCACCTATGTTTAAGCCAGCATAAGTACATGAACTGAGTAATTTGCATGGGTAATTAAGATGCTTTAAGTTTGAGGCACTGCATGAGTCCTGTTTAATTAAGCTTTATTCTTGTCTTAGAAGGCACTTAAGATTAACAAGAAGTTTGGTCAGAGATGAGTATCCAACTGAATGTTTGTTTTCTTAGCTAAATTAAAGAACAAGTTTCAGATAGTACACAAATCTCACAGCCTTGTGTTTTTTCATCTTTCTATTGAAGATTTTATTTACTTTCTAATGACTACTAAAGGAAGTCTAGACATCACACTGACTCACTACAGCCTGTCCAGTCTAAAACAGATTAAAGAATATCAAGTGGTTTTACCCAATTACTAAGCCAGTAGGCCTACAACATCTGCCCTTCCCCATACACACATTCTTCTGATGCTTGTAGGGATTCACTGCAGCAAAGAGACAATGCTCTGTCTCTTAAAGGGCAACTCTAGCTTTTCTATGTGTCAGAGATTGGTTTCCAGCAAAATATCAAGTCCACTTAAACCTATCCTTTCAGGGCCCGGTCTGACACTTTCAAACAGGACAATACCACACTATGTCTGTTTCACCCTCAACAGCCCCAGTTCTACAAGAGTAATTTGTAGACACATGAGAATATCTGTACTAAAAACAGGCTTTGTACAAGTTTAGCCATAGCTCCAGGGATGAGCACTTTCTCAAAAATCCTGGCTTTCCATACACACCCAATCACAACAGGAACACTAAATTGGAATAGCAATGATTCTTAAGTCCTCATCCTTACCTGTTTGCACAGTCTACACCAGGAGTAAGTAAGAATTGTGTGTTGGTACCCAGGGACTGGGGAGTCCAGCTCCTTTAACACGATTTGCACACATCCTTGCCCATGTACAAAACGACGGATGTGGTGCACCATTGGTGTTTCACAGAACATGCTGGGGCACTGGTATGAAGGCCTTAAAGAGAAAGATGGAAATGCTTGTGATCATATGTTAGGCACTGCTGAAGAGTTGATTTTACACCTTCAGTATGCTTTAATGTCACAGTACTATATCTTTACTGTAGAAGTTTCCTAAGCCTTTAATGAAGGCTGTTTCTGCAGAGTTTATTGTACTCTTTATGAATTTACAACTCTTGCTTTGTATTCTGTTCCACTTACTCTACCTTATTAATGGAATAAATAGGCACAAGGCAGAAGTAGGGAAGCAGTGGATGTATTTGCTTGTAAGAAGCGAGCATGAGGAATTGAAACAGGAACGAGGTTTAAGAGTTTACTACAGCATGCTCATAAAGCAAAAGGAACAGTAAATTTAAGGTGTGAGCTTTCCTAGAATACAACAGGCTCATGCTAATCTCCTGAGCGCACAGGAAGTAGGGTCTATAAAGAAAGTGTTAGTTCAACCTCACTTATCTGTTAAAGGCTTTTGTTTTGTTTAGAATGAGATTTACTATTAATTCACCTGAAACAGTAGCGCTCCAGAAAAATCCCTAGTGTCAGGTCATTTTTCCCATAGAATTCCATGGTCACAATCCTAAAGCAGAGAAAAAAGAAAAGCTTGAAAGGGGATGTCTTGCTACTGATGGCTGTGCAATGGCCTTGAAGTACACAGATCTGTACCTCCTGCTTAGTTGTTCTCAGCCCTGTATACCAAAGGCTATTTTTATCCCCCTCTTGACTACTCTTCCCAGATGCCTGCTGTCAAGCTTACTAATAATGAGATCTGAGTTCTTACTAGAACAACTTGACATTTAAAAGTGGAACACAATTCAATTGCTCTTTTGAAGATCATGTTCAAGAACATCCAGGCACAGAAGTCTAGACAGCTTGAAGCCTTGAACATTAACATTTAAACAGTTACAAAAAGGCACACACAGAACATGAAAAAAAAGCCTAGAAATCTTATATAAAATTTAAGAACAGCTTTAAATTTAATAGCAGCTTTCATTTCTCAGAATCTGAAGTGACCAAACCACTTAAAATGCGTAAGTATCGATTTAAGTCTCAATTCAGACATTTCTAACTATCACTAATTTATACCCCTTTATCACTTTTTAAGAAACTCAACATTTTTTTGTTGTTGTTCATTCCTTAGCTTTTCAGAGGAAAATCTAGATTTCCTGTAAGAGAGACATCTCTATATTTTCACCTGAGCTAGGTGAAAGACTTGTCCAAGGAGCAATGCTAAAAAGTGTCATAAATTGCAACATAATCAACAAGTTATAGCCCTCTAAGCTAAAACTACAGTTAAAGCTTAACCTTGTTAACTTTATGAGAAAGACAGTAATATATTCAAATGCCACTCTCAGATAATACAATTTAGAAGTAGTCTAAGATTCTTCTTCAACGTTTATTTTTGGGCTTGGACATTCTTTTTTTATATAGAGTAACTCTTCCACACATGGCTGCACAACGTCCTCCCTACACTTACATTACTCTGCAGTCAAAAGTCCAACTAAAGCATTCAGTTTCAGGCTGGGCTTTCTCCTTCATACCTGAGGGATTAGAAAGGCTGTGAAATATTGCTCTGAACCCACCTAATCAGGCAAAATGAAATTTTGCAACAGTTCCTATTAGAAGATGGTCACAACCTACCAAGAAGCCCTCAAAGAAGTACCTCTGTGAAGCGAGCACTGACCTTGCCTTCAGAAAAAAAAAAAAAAAAAAAAAAAAAAAA
>CM021771.1:13841535-13913190 GCA_011076525.1 Nettapus auritus
AAAAAAAAAAAAAAAAAAAAAAAAAAAAAAAAAAAGAAAAAAGATAACAACTACACATGCTGCAGAGGAGTAGTTTTCGTACCAGGGGCTAACGCAGGCACTTGGAGCATTGCTGGACTGAGCAGAAGAGCTACTGAAGAGAACACAGAGCCTCTGATGGTTTACTGGACTCAGGCAATCCACCTGGTAGAAAGAAAACAGCTCATTCACTGGTTACAGACACCTCCATCCACACACATTACCAATGACAAAATATTATTCTGGTATTTTATTTAAAGGTAAAGCCCAGTTTGTTCCTTTTTTACAAATTAATCTTAAATGTACCTGAAGCTCAAAGATAATGTAAGTGCTAACTGCCATTTTTAGAAGCTATAACTAATACATATGATATAAACAACATACAAGTTGCTGTGGAAAGGAAACTGAGGGGCCAAAACAGATATTCAAAGCCCCAGGACAAAAGTCCAGAGTCTAAGACACTGAATGCTTTAGTGCACCTTAGAGTCAAGTCTTTGCCAATATATTACACCTCAATTACTCATTGAGACTGAAGAAATACTTCAAACTTTCCTATGGAGATATTTACCACCCTGCTGCCAAAATGGAACTCTCTCACTCCCTACAGAACTATGAAGTTACCAAATATTTTTGAGGCTAGAGAGCAGCCCCACAGAATGGGATCTGTGGGTTCTGGTTGATGGCAAGTTGAATATGCATCAACGTGCCCTGGCAGCCAGAAGGGTGAAAAGCACAGTATTGCTAGCCAATTGAGGGAAGCGATTGTTCCTCTCTGCTCTGCACTGATGCAGCCTCACCTTGAATACTGTGTGCAGTTTAGGGCACCACAGTATGAAAAGGACGTAAAACTATTAGAGAGCGTCCAAAGGAGGGCTACAAAGACAGTGAAGGGTCTGGAGGGCAAGATGTATGAGGAATGACTGAGGTCCCTTGGTTTATTCAGCCCAGAGCAGAGCAGGCTGAGGGGAGGCCTCATGGCAACCTGCAGCTCCCTCACTAGGGGAGTGGAGGGGCAGGCACTGAACTCTGCTCTCTGGAGACAGCAACAGGACCCGAGGGAACAGCATGGAGATGAAAGTTAAGAAAAGTTTCTTCACTGAGAGGGTAGTAAGGCACTGGGACTAGCTCCCTAAGGCAGCAGTCACAGCACTGAGCCTAGCAGAGTTCAAGAAGCATTTGGACAACGCTCTCAGTCCCATGGTCTGATTTTTGGGTGGTCCTGTGCAGAGGGAGGAGCTGGACTGAATGACCCTTGTGGCTCCCTTCCAACGCAGGATATTCTATGACTTTATAGTTTTCTTTATAAATAAATTTATACAGCACAGAGCAGTTTGATCTAGAGCAACAGCTACTCTTACAGCTTGTTTGATTATTCCCTGTAAAGCTACATAGATTTACATTTAAGCACCAATTAAAAGGTGACTTCTGCTCATGAACGTGGGGGCTGATGGTGCCTCCAGAATGTACGACTACTACAAGACCAGTTCTGCTACTTTTGACAGACTTTTTCCTGCATTGTTTCCAGTGCATGAGAAGTCCCAATACACTCTTCCTCAGATGCAAATTAGCAGCTGTCATGGGAGTTACCCATACCTTTATACATTTTCAGTCCCAAGTGCACACTCCCTTACTTGGAAATTTCTAACAAGATCCCACCCTCTCCATTATGAGATTCTCATTTCTCCAGATCACCCAAACTTTTGCAAACATCAAATACTTTAATGTAATTACAGCCTACTGCTGTTTCCATGACACTAATCCCTCTATGAGCATTACGCTTTTAGAAATCACCAGTACATGCAGCAGGGAAGCTCAGTTTCAGAAACAAGTTTTTTTCCCCCCCTTGCATGTATTCATTTTCATGAGTCAGTTGTGCGTAGCTGAGCTGAACAGCCAATGTACTAAACTGATTCTGTGTTGATTTTGTACACTTCTTTTTAAGAGAAAATGGAGCCTCACAGGCTTTTCTGTTCTCAGGGAAATTTTGCAGTCTCATGTTCTGCTCTCTCATATCTACTTAGTACCTGTTTAAATTGGTTTAAGTGCCCAGAGCACTGCAATCCAAAATGCAATTTTGACCCGGTCATAAAAGCCTCCAATTTAACATTTAGTATCAAACACTAAATGTTCTATATTACCAGGAAAAAATAATGTAACTGTGTTTTCAGTAGCATAGTTTGAATCTTTACCTTATGAGACCAAGAGGATTCACTCTGAGCCAGTCCTTTCTCATCCTCCTCAGTCCTGCAACCAGTTTTTCCAGTAGGGACACTGGACACATCCTTACTTTGGGCAAAGGGATCTGTAGTTCTCTGTAGAATCCTCCCTCCTCTGGCCCGATAGTCAGCCAGCATCCTGGCTAAGCTCTGGCTATCACCTAGATGCTCTGCTATTCTAGTGTTAACTAACTCGTGGGAAGGTAAGATTTGTATAGCCTTGGTTTGTATACTCCCATTCATCCCTTGTAATCCAGAAAGATCCCGCAATAATTGTCTCTTCCTCCTACTTTCCAGTTCTTTGTATTCCTTATTAAGGAGAGGAGACCAATAAACTTGCTCGGGGAAGTATTCTCGGGCAGGGCATCTCATGCCTTTTTCAGTCAAAAGAAATGGTTCACGGAACATCATTACAGGAGAAATACAGAGAATAACATCTTTCAACTCCTGTTTAAAGGCTGCAGAGTAAGTCTTCAGACGATCCTCAGAAGAAGTTACCTCTTCTGTAACATATAAACCACTATCATCCTGGAGAGGGTCTCTGAAGACTCTCATTTGACTCTTGGATTCCTGCAGATCATCTGCCTGTTGAAGAGGCTCTAGTGGCTGGCTATCCAGAGTGACCAAGTGCTGGTCCATGCCGTGGAGGGGCAGCGGAGATGTTTCAGGTATTGCAGTAGGTACAGAGTGGAACACTGGAAATGACGACTCCATTTTGTGGTGCTCCTGCTGTTTTGAAGACATTGTTTCGAGCTGACTGTTCTCTTGGTCACCTCTCTCAAATAATCCTCTTTGTTCAAGCACAGTGACCTCATCAGATGACACTGACTCGGAGATTACAGGAAGCTTTTCAGTGGAGAGTTCGATGTCTCTGATTGTCGTGCTGAAATCCTCACCATTGAAAAGGTTCTGTTGTTCATTTTCATCTCCTGGCTCCTCAATAAGGGAATGAAAAGAGGTGTTTTTTGTCAGAGTAGGGGGCATAGCAAACTCATCCATAAGGAAAGAGATTTCCAGCTGGGAATGATAAGCCACACAGACCATGAAGATCAGGATCTCTTTCACACGGGCCAGCTCATACTCTGCAGCACCACACAGTTTGATAGTGCAGCCCAGGTGCTGGGGACACCCTTCAAAAAACATCAGTGTTTTTGTTTGATCTATAAGGGAAAAAAAAAAGCAGCAGAGTTAGGATAACAACCTGCTCTTAGGCATCTCACACACTGAATAGACTGTAATGGAGATTAGCAGCAAGAAACACTGGTAGCACAATCCAGATGCAGCAGTGAAGCAGAAGAACCATTATCCTCCCTTGCAAGTTTGCTCATCCTTATGAGTCAAAGCTTACAAGACTGAGTGAAATTTAGAAGTTTGAAGGAGGTAAGTCAGACCTGAAGGAGAAGAGATGCAAAGACTACATTGCCACAAAAACTGCATCCACATTTGTGTGCCAGCACCATTGATAATCTGCCAGGTTACTTCCTTTGAAGAATTCCACTACCTACAGGGTGTTACAGAGAAAAAGGAACCTGATTTCTCAAAGACGTACATTGAAAAGACAAGGGGTATAGTGCACAGATCATCAGAATTTGCCTTGTTAAAACGTGGAAGAATTCTTTATGGTGAGGATTATTAAACTACTAAACAGCTGCCCAGATTGGTTGTGAAATCTCCATTCTGCAGTATTTTCAACACTTTGCTGACAAGCCCCTGAGAAATCTGATCTTGCATTGAAGTTAGCCCTTCCTGTTTTGAACAGGACATTGGACTAGACAATCTCCAGGACAGTGGAAAGAACCAGTCTAATTAAAGTCTAGCATCTTTCATCTTACCAAGAACGGAAGACCTTGTACTTTTTGATAAAGCTTGTGTGCTCAGACTTAGGTCACTGTAGTTCTAAGATGTAACAGGAGAGATGAATAGAAAAGATAATACTTGATAACACAAAGCACCCAACAGTTCAAACCTCGTTAACAAGAGCAAAGCGTTTAGCCTCTTATGCACACAAACTAGGACACATTAAGGTTTACTCACCGTTGGGCAACTGAAACACTTGCATATAAAATTTATGGCAGGTTCCCAAACGTGGTTTGGTCAACAGTTGATCCATTGACATCACTAAGTCTCCCTGGGTCATTCGACTTACTCTGTCTAGCACTTGCTGTAAAAATTAAAAAGTAAGAATCTACACTGCAAATAAGACATTAGTATTTTTTAAGATTGCTCTAAAAAACGCCAGTGCTATCCAGGCAACCTCCCACTTTGTGAGGTAAACTCTGGATTAAATCCAGTCACCCACATGCACACCCAAATACACATCATAGAAAAACAGTTTGGCAGTTATTACTGGTAAGAGGGAAGATAGTAGCATTTGCTACAAATGTGACTCATAGTACACTAAAACATAGCCAGAGTACAAAGACCTGCCAACAAGGGCACAGCATAGAGTTGGTAGGAATTAGTGAGGAAAAATTACTTTCTAGGTTTGTCTGCTGTATCTTGTTGGAAGTGAAGACCATTAAGAAAAATGCTACAAAGAGAAGTTAGAGATCCACCACAAAGGTACAGTCTGATGTCTGACAAGAAACACTCACCGGCTTCACATTGATGACAAGAGTGATACCATGCTCCAGCAGCATGTCCTGTGCGATTCGGGACACAGTCTTCTCAACAAGGACCAAGTTAGGCCTGACATCAACTATCCGCTGTACATAGTTCTTCAAGAACTCCCTTTCCTGCAGGAAGAACAATGAATGGCAATTAAGTAGACCAAACCTGCCTTAAAATATATATATTTTTTCAAATGCTTAATATTACTTTCTCATTTAAGCATTGACCTTTCCTATAGAACAGGGAAACCAGCTATCTAGAAAACACCATCAGTTTTCCATTGTGCACACTCCCCCATCACCCAGTTTATCAGTAGTTCGCTATATACCCTAATCAGGTGTGAGGGCATGGTCCAATGGCTATCTGAAGAAAGAAAGTTGCAGAATCCAAACATTTTTTATATATGCACAGCCACATCACTCAGAAACTACCTTTGTGTGTGGAGTCCAGAGACAGCAGCTCTATTCTCAGTATCCTGGATCACTTCTCACAAAACGATACTTCATTCCCCACATGAAGCTCAAATTATCTTAATGAAATATCTACAAGCACCTTATTATCCTAACACAAAGAAGTATTGTGTTCAAATGATTATAGCATGCTAAATAAAAACGGTTTGCAATATTATGTTCCCCACCTTCAGATCGACACAAACGTCAAGTGCTAGCACTCACAGACGCTTCCATTCACTCAGAGTATACAACTTCTCTCCCTCTCTTCAACTCCCGCATCATACAGCAAGCCTCAGTCCCTAAATCTGCACTTGGGAACAATGCTTCCAGAGGAGGACCCCAAATGCTGTGCACTGCAAAATTGCCTTGCCAGCCATTGCCACCTTCTGGCTTCATTTCACTATCTCCCCACTTTTATTACCCTGCTCAGAAAGGGAAAGCAGGGCTGTAACCCTGTAAGAACTAATGGGCTACACTATTAGAGGGACAATACAGCTTCCCAAATCGGTTATTTTCGATGGTGTTATTGTGACTCAGAGTAGTTAAGTTTTAGAGGTTCCAGGCAAAAGAAAGGTACCACAAAAGCAGTTTGCCATCCAGCAGAAGCTGGCCTTTTCAACTGAACTAGTATTTCTGTAGTATTCTCTGCCATGTAGGATTTTAAGGCAGATACACAAAAACATATGATCATGTTCTGAAGCAGATACTGAAACAATCACAGCAACCAGTAGTCAGAAAGAACAGTAGATACTTCTACTTTGTTCAGACTAAGGACAGGACTCAGCTTAAGCTTTTACTGGAAAAACCAACTCACTATGCAGAGGTAAGTTTTATTATTAAAGTTTTTGTACCTGTAACTCTGTCTATTAAGCACCAAATGAAAGCAGTCTTAAATGCATTTTAAGGAAACAGTCAAAGATGGAAAAAAAAAACATTATGGCCCAAGCTTAGCAAGGCACCAAATGCCCAAATTATGAATGTCCTACCAACAACCTGAAAACTGATCCTCAGACAGGCATGCAGCACATTAAAGAACGTCCACCCATTTCAGTGTTTTCATACCAAGGCACCTCCAGCTCTCAAGGGCTGGGCACCTGTTCTAAAGTGACATTTTGTAGTTCATCACTTCATTAGGTTGGGTGTTGTCCCATTTGTTCAAGCTTGACAAAGAATAACATGGGCACAACTGAACTCTCATTTATACTCACTTATTTAATATTTCTCTGCACACTTAAGCCATGCCTAGCTGTGACTTTCTGAACCCTGTGTTCCTCACACACTGTATAATAAAAATGAAAAATGTTTCTTAAAATATTGTATTTAATTGTAAGGATCGAGATCTATCACTATATGTAACTCTTGATGGCAAAAACCCTCAGAAGACTACAAGTTTGTACTCTATTTAGTGCAACAGTTTTCCTAGCTAGCTGCTACAAGAAGAAATAGCTCTTCAGTACACAACCCCAGTAACTCAAGCCCACCTTACATACTGAATAATCAGATGTGCACCCCAAAAGGGTCAATCAGTCTCAGGCAATTTCAACCAAGAACAAAATCACACTCTTACTTGAAGCACTATAGGATCTATGCAGGTAAACTTGGTTTCTTCTCGATAGAGGTACTCAATTGAGCACTTCAGCAGAAGAATTTTGGGATTTTTTATGCAAGAGTTCATCTAGGAAAGAAACACAATAGTTAAAAGACATACATCTGGAAAAGTAAATAGGGAAAAAACCCATACCAGACTTCCCATGACTGTATTTAAACAGGCATCTCAGTTATTCCCCACACCAACTATACATTTTTCTTTTTATGAGCATGTTACACCCAGTTCTTGGAATTTCACAGCTACTGTCCAGTAAGAGTGAAGCGTTGGAAGTTTCTGCAGTCCCCTCCCAACTACACCAAGTCACACTAACTCTTCACATACCTTGAAGCCTCCATTCAGATCACTTCTATTTTGACCTCCAGCTTTATTTAAAGGTTCACTTTATTATACTCTCAAAGATCATGACTGTAAGGTCTTTTCTTTCTGGCTAACTCTTGGGGTAATCATTAGATACATTCTGAAGTGATAGGAAAAGATATTTTGCTATACAAGCATGAGGAAAGCATTTTCTCCTCCCTACACTAGAATCCGAGACAAAATAAAACAGCTTTGAAAAGAAACACATTAAAACGCGTTCTCATTCAGGTGCTGTGCAAACTGAAAAAAAGCCCGTACATCTCCAGATTGGTGAGAGAAGCCTCTACTGCAAAGTAAGTCACAGGACATTTGTTTCCTCAGCATACACTACAGCCAGCACTCGATTAATCCAATCTGCATTACCTTTTTGTGGGCAACATTCTTAGTGCAAACAAATCCATTCACCACCATGGAGTCAAACTTCTTTCCACCAGGAATCTAACAGAGCAAAGGAAGTCGAACACTTAGAACTGTTATACATTCCCCTAACTTAAATGCTGTAAACCTAACAGAATAGTTATTGTGGCTATTGTGCAAGCTTCATCTACACCCTCAATTATCAGATGAAAGACCAGACATTGTCATGCTGGACACACAACTTTTCCTTTAATGTCTGGTAAACTAGAAACAACAACATGAAAGCAAGTATTAAGTTCCAGGATCTCCAAGCCTCTCCCAGCACATACTTGTGAAATCAAGTACACTCTGGAAGACAATAAGGAAATGCAAGTTTCTACAGGCCATCGGGAGCATATGCCTTTGCACATACCATTTTCACTAATAATGGACAAGAGTTGTAATGACAAAAGAGAATAAACAAATCTCTACTTACTATTTGAACACAAACAGTTGACTGGTGTGCCTAGAGTCACAACCAATCGCTGGAGTAATAAACATGAAACAGGTTCCTAATGACACGTTTCAGTGACTGTTTCTGTTACTGGCATATAAAAATACCTATGAGAGTTTTCACATCTGAACATCTGCTTTTTGATAATGGGCTTCAGGACAGGCAGCATCAGTTGTTACTGCCTCAAGAAATCCTACAGAACTGTCAGGAGTAACACAAGGCTCTCCTCATATCTTAACTTGCTTCTGCAATGCAAAAATAAGCCTGAGCCTGTGAGCCTCAGCAAGACTACTTCCTTAGAGGTTAGTTTCACATCAGCCTCTGAGAAGAAACTCTGCATGCCACAACTCCAGCCTTACAGTTCAGCAATGTCATCTCTTGGCCATCTGGCAGACCTAAATGTACCATCCCATAACAATCAAGTTTTCCTCCATAAAGAGTCATTGCAATTAGCATGGGAGCAGTTAAATCCTCCATAACAGGGATTTACAGAGCAATAGATTGCTATACAGAGTCTTGAAAGTTACTTATCCAGTGTTTAATACCTCTCCAATCCAAGCATAAAACAAGCAGAAGCCAAAAAGGAAAGTCATTACAAAGGTGTTGCTCTTTCCTACCTTCTGTGGCCTACAGCCTTAAAGAAGAGGCCAGCTCCAGGGCATCGAAACACCTTTCCCAGGATACAAAGTTCTTTCTATGCAACTTTTCCTAGAAACCCACATTATCTAAAGGCCATGTTGGCCAACTACACCTGAACATGCTGAGGGGAATGGGGATGACCCTTCTCTTCAAACAGCAGGTGCTGCCAGCCACTGCATTCTGTGTCTTTCTCTACATTCAGTGTCTGAAACTTACTTTTTTGATGTGGACAAACTGGCGGATATCCATGTCATCATCTCTGTTCTTGACATCAGGCCGTACTGTTTGAACTACCTGACAGACCACAGGTACAATGATATCCCTCCATGACAGGGACAGGGACTCATTGTATAGAAGTTGCTGAAGCAGTGCCATCATGTGGTTGTGATTAGCAGAGCTGTAAAAAAACATGAAAAAGATACAGAGCAGAGTTTAATTGAAGTCACCTGTCAGAAGTTACTATCAGAGAGTGAACTCCCTGGTCCTCTATTTCAGCATATAAAACCACACACATGAAAGCAATCAAAATATACTGTAAAAATGCTGTTTTCTTAATGCAAATTAGTTCCTTGTATTGTCCACAGAAGATCAAGTCCCACTGAAAGCTGGTGGAACAGGAGGACCTTCAGGAATTGTTACTCAAAACACACATTCTTTTTTCTATATTTTTCTTACAGCAGCCTTTCCATGGCTTGTTTCTCCCCATTCTCTTCCCTCAGCAGATCCAGGTTGCTATGGTGCCAGCCTAGTGGTGTGAAAAAGAGTTCTTTGGACTTCTCCTCCACTCTCCTGTTGAATAATGACTCTGCGAGAGATAAACAAACCTTGTTAATATAAAGTTTGTTGTTGAACTCCTGCATCTTTCTGAAAGGCTACTTGGAAAGAATTTACTAAGATGTAAGTCGAAACCTCTTGAAAGACTGAGTTTGAGCTAGACATCATGGTAATAGGAGACTGCAAACAATATCAAGTACAATAGTTATGAGTACACTGAGGAAAAGAGAATTAGTGAAATACTCATACTGGTAGTATACAGCACATAACTTTAGTTCCAGAAGAACAAACTAAGACATGAGAAAACAGAAGTTACATCCCAGTTTTACCTATAAATAAGCAGCAAATTCAAAATACATTATATATTCATAATACATAATCATAATGCCTTTTAGATTTAGATATTAGTCAAAGGCACTAATTTGATCCACAGAAACCCGTTGCTTTAAAGACCTATCCATGTAAGTGGCAGGAGAAAAATCAAGTTATTCCATTCAGGCTGCAGCACAAGTAGCCAAAATATCTCAGTAAAGGTCTTGTTTAGCATGTCTCCCAAACATATTAAAAAAAAAATGCTATGCTACTGATGAACCTTTACATTATTTGTAGCCCTGAACCCAACTACCACCCCCCTTGCTAGTCAGGTGCAGAGTGAATTGCAAGCAGACTGGCTCAACTAGCCTCAGTCACAGTATTCAATACAACAGAATTCTCTTTTCTCTCTGAAGTTTAAGAATTTTCTGTAAAGAAAGTAGCAGAAGTTTTCCAAAAATCTCAGCACACCTTCTCATACCCTTTCACCTATTATATACTCTTCAGTATGTTAAACAGGATGCCAACAAAGGCTCTATCCACTGGATACATTTTTTTTTTTTTTTTTAATTTTAAATGTCAATATAAACTGTAGTTATTTCTGGTTTTGGAAAGAGAAAACATGTTTCAACAGTGCAGAAGAGTCCCCACTTAAAGGGGGTAACTGCCACTTTCAACCACTGTTTAGTATGCCTTTAAAACATTCTCTGTGTTTTGCACTACCAAGATTATAGGTTATTTCATTACACAGTAACTCTTTCAAATCACAGAAAACTAAGTTATTTCCCACATAGGTATTATGATATTCCAAATCAGAACTTCCTCATTCACATAATGGCACACTATATTATAAATCTTTTATGCTAGCAGTGTGTAACTTCTCATCAGCAAGTATTTAAGTCTTCAGAATTCAAGCTTAAAACAACTAAGAGTGCATGATCTGAATACAAAATCCTTATATAATAACCTAAGCAGGAATAGTGGAAAAAAACAATTCTTTAAAATTTACTTCTTCCACGCACTCCATACACAAAATTGTCTATATAGAACATAAGCAGGATTTAAGCTAGGTTTCTCGCCCCTTACCCTTCTCCTGCAAAAGTTCAGTTACAAACTAAGTATTGGTTTAGCCAAAGACTTAATTTTTCTGGCTGAACAGACATAGGGATTTCCCTATTTGTTTCCTCCTCTCCTTTGAGCTCACTAAAAATCAAGAGCATCAAATGGAAACAAAAATCCCACAAGTGCACCTGACTACAATATTGGAAGGCAGATGGTTTTAAAACTCACAACTGTGTCTGATCACCTTTCATTTCAGAAGTAGTAGTGCTGGTGACCAGAAATCCAGAAAAATTTGAGATTAAGCTTTGAATTGCTCTGTAGAAGGAGTGCAATTAATCCTATCTTTTTTTTTTTTTTTGGCACAGAAAGTTAGAATTGGTGTCTTATAAAAGTGTGTGGGTGGGGAAGTTACAAAGTGATAAACCCTGATACTTATACTTACTTTAAAATTAAAAGTTGAGTGCTTTTGAATGAAAAATTTGAGCTTGTAAGCACATTAAAAAAAAAAAAACAACAATATAGTCTATATACCAGTTTTGCCACAAGTAGCTTCAGTTTTACTATCAGGAATATATTTATTTGTTAAAGGACTACTGAAGAACTTGCATGGTTATATTAAAGCACACAACAGCAACATTTGAAGTTTCCCCTTACCTTTAATAAAAGCATCACTTATAGAGAACATCTGCTGCCCTCCGTTGTCAGGATTCAAGTACTCTGAAAGAAGAGAGAAGAGGGAGATAGGCGGAGACAAAAATGACAGGTTATACTGGTATGCCCATATAATTACGATGTACACGCCCACACCAGAAGAAGCAGCATTACTCATGTAAGTGTTTAGTCATCAAGCTGTTGCTAAATTAGTGAGTGATCAAGACAAGAATATCCTCTCAGTCTTGTTCTATCAAAAAGCTCTAGGAAGACAAGAAAACACTGTTTATTACTGCAAAGAAAACAAGTAAACAAAGTAGTGATGAGCACAGACTGAACTAGCCCTTAAAGAGTCTGCTCCCTCAATTGGCACACACTTCTTAAAGATCTGAATACAGTTGTGTCAGGCTGTGAGCAGACACCATGGGAAGGTCCAGACAGGAAACAGCCTCCTCATTCTGATCTAAAAATGCAGCTTCAGAAGCCATTCTGATCTCACACTCCAATAAAGTATTTTGGTGTTATCTCAGACCCAGTGAGAGACCAGCCTTAAGATTTATCTTGCACAGTGAAGGTAACAAAGGCAGCAGTTTACATTTGGGAAAGAGCTCTATCTACTGCACTTCTTTAGCTTGCTAGATCACCACAACTAAAATAGCACAGTGATCTTTCAAGCAGACTGTCTGGCTACACAAATCTTGTTTCCTCTAGAGACCATTAACCTGTTGTGCGTTTGGTTAGTTTACTAGCTTCTACAAGAAGGGATTTTAGTGGGAAAACAAGCAGTAGCTCAATTTCTTACGCAGTGTGACCATTCATTATCACCTTTCCTGAGGACAGTCTGGACTTACTGCCACAAACAATGCAAAGCCAGGCTTCAGACACCAACAGAAAGCAACATAAAGTTGACAGGACACAAGCAATCACAAGTCTCTGAACAGCAGCATTCAAGAGACCCTTTGCATACCACTATTTTAAAGATCTGAGCTTGTCTGCAGTTACTCAGTTTGAAATCACATACTCAACAGATGATCCGTGCACCGAACTTAAGGGGCAGAACAAGGAGGTGCAAGTATCTGTTGCAGCTCAATGGTTATTTGCAGACTCCTTTCACCTCTTGCTTAGATTAAGCATTTAGTGTTACAAGCAACCTAACGTATTATATAAATTGTCTCACCTTTGGCATTCACCCACAGCTCCACAGATTAGCTAGAGAAAGTCGTGGCAGACTGTCCCTATGCACGAACATGTATACCAACACCTCGAACCCTCTCTACCTTGCAACAGCCTCAGGGCAGGAGCTCTTACTTTGAACACACTGAAATTAGATCTGACATACAACCCTGTTTAGCATGGCCAAAGCAGGAGTAATCCCTAGCTGAAACCTAACCTCAGTTTTTCTCTGGCCAAAGAAGCAGGTGACACCTTCAAACCAAGAAAACTTCTCAAAAATAGAGCTCCATCTCCTGTATCTTTGCTTCCTTCCACTTGTGTCCCAAGGGAAGTTCCTGACAAGGTAATAAATCCACACCTCTTACTAGGCCAGAAAGATAACACACCGACAGGTGCAAGTTGGGATGGTGAGAGTGGCTAATACACACAATTCTCACCTCACATCATCCCTACATTTATCACACTCCGTGGAGGTGAAGAACAGGACACAAGAACATCCAGAGGTTCCTATGGCATATTTTCCGCCCTGTTTGCAAGCAGTTAGCTGTTAATAAATTATCATATATACTGCCCTGATCAACTTCCCCGCCCCCGCCCCCCCCAAAAAAACAAACAAACAAACAAACAAACACCAACCCCAGAACATACAAATTCCTAAGTCTGATATTCAAGGGAAGCCAATACCACAATGCACACAAATTCGCAGGTCTCCACTGTAAACCAGCAAGTACCTTCTTAATAGAAGGTGCACAGGAAGAGCTCCTGACAACTCGACTCTAAGCCCTGTCAAGCAACAGTGGTAAGGAATTGTGTCATTATTACTCAGAATCTTCTCTTTCTCTCTCCTAGGTAGATGCTACCACCAAAAACTCCCAAAATAGCTGCCCTACCAGGATCACAGATACTTTGCTGCAAGGACATTTTGAAAATAGTCTCCCATACTGATGGTTGTATCTCTTTGAAAACAGCAATTAAAAGTAACATTTAAAATAAATTGATCCCATCACTTGACCTCCTCTCCCAATTTAAATACAGAAAGCAGTATTGCTTGGTTTCCAATTTTGATACACCCCAGAAAGTACCATTATCTTTGGGCAGATTACACTATAAATGAGTCACTATGTTCATTTGTAAGACACAAACACCAGCTAACTTAGAGTCACTAGAATTTCACAGGAACACACTGGACATTAGTCAGCCTTTAACATCACAAGAAGTCCAACCACTAGGCTCAGGCTATGCACAAATCACTATTATACAACACAGCTAGTATATCACAGGCCATTGCTTCAAAGCAGCTGACCTCTGTGACTAGTGAAAATTGCTGCATATCCCCTAATCAGCTGAAGAAACGCACTAACCACTTAGATCAAAGTTGACCCGCACTTCTAGCACTGATGTTTTGCCCCTCTCAGTACTCCCCTAGTGACTGTACTTTACAAAGCTGTGAGGAAATTGACTTACTAGACTCAAAACATGGGCATCATCTTCAGTTTTGTTTCATTTCTCCAATGAAAACTAAATCAGTCACCTAGCCTAAAGACAAGACAATTAGGATGAAATCTAGCCCTTTACTCTTGACTTAATGGGCATAGCAAAGCTACTGATCCCTGACAGCTACAAACACATAGTGCCACTGAATAACTATAAGTGCTGTTATTAAAATAAACATGTCCCATTTTATATAGAAGTTTAACTATCAAGTTTTGGCTGTCTGATCGGCATCACCACAATAACCAGTAGTACCTTGGAATGCACCTTTTGTAGAAAATGGCCGGTGTAAGTTGAAAACACAGGCTGAAAGTCTTTGCTTGCACTCAGACTTTAATACATTTCCCGAACAAAGTTTTAAAAGCCAGCCATTTCACTACCTTGTGCAACACATGGTTTCGTCCCATTTAGTTTTTGCAAGCCTTCTACAACAAATATCTAAGTACCTAAGGAATTTCAGTTTCCCTGTTGCCAGGAAATGTTTCCTTCTATTTTATATGTTGCCAGTCATTTTAAGTTGTTGGTTCCTGGTTAGTTCTTCCCTCTAAAGACTCTCAGGGTAGGAAGACAAAACAAGACCTGCAATAAGTCCTCTGTATCTGCAAAAGGTACAGATTTTTTCCAAAAACTGCAGAATAACATTTACCTCTCCACAATATTTTTTAACAACTGACACTTCCACCTTATCTCAGTTCTAGGCATATTACTGATACTTTTCTCCTCAAAGAAAATCTGTTCTCTTAAACGGAATTGTATCTGGTATTCTACTATAAACTACACTCTTACAGAATAACCTCATTAAGAAACCATACATTTCAGGAACAACTAAAACACCAGTTAGCAGAGATCCAGAAACAGCACAGTGCTGTCAGTATATACAACTCAAAAAGCAGAAGTGTCTCTCCTTTCAGTTCCCTCACTACTTGCCTTCTCTGATGATTTTCTTTGATCTTTCTGTTGTTAAAATCTTTTTCACAAGAGCTTCGGTTCTGGCTATGAAAAGCATTGACCTGGTTAACAGCTTCCGAGAGAGGTAGGCTCTCTTACGTTTCCCCTTCATCACGTAAAGCTTTTTGCATAGAGACCAAGATGCATCTGAAACCAGGATTACTGCTCTACAAGTCTTTTAACATTGGCCACAGCCAGTTTTAAAGCAGCTGACTACAGCCTGTTTTAATGCCAACACATGCTGATAAAGATAAACCTACTACAGCTGTAAATTCATAGGATATTGCAACACACCTGGGCCTTGTTCAAGCTCTCTTAATCCAGTATCTCTTTCCTAATAGGAATTCCTTGATACATTTTCCCTCTCCACATTTTTGCTTCCCTTGCAGATGTATTAGTTTTTCATTTGTTTAGGGCACGAGCTGGATACAAGACAGAAGGTACCATTAAAAAATGGTGTCAGTAGTGGTGAGAATTCTCCCTATTTTAAGTCATTGTCATCAACTCCAATTTCAAAATTCCTGTGCTCCTCTTTAAGGAGCAGGAGAAAAAAAAAAAAAAAAAAGTTAGATTTCAGTTCTTCTAGACTTATTTTCAGCAAATAACAAAAGGGTGACTTGAATAAGTACTGATAAATGCTCCCTCTAATTTTTCTCACTCTCCCTCCCTAAACATCTAACATACTTAGCAAGTCAGCTGGTAGTATTTCTTCTCCCTCCCTCTCTTCAGAGAGAATTTCACAGTTTCAGAGAACGCAATCCATACGTAAGCATAAAGCTAAATCTTGTAAACAGATCCATGTCAACAGAAGAGACCAGCTAGACTTCATGGAAGGGTGAATTCATTAGAAGGCATCCCAGGTATTTAACACTGGATCATCTTTTAAAGTTGGAAATTCTATAAGGGGAGTGTTACGGGGCTAGAGACATATTAAGAATAAGAAACTCTTCAGAAGCACTAAAGGACAAAACTTTACAAAGTTGTTGTAACTTGTAAAGAGACAAAGCGAAGACATCAATTGCTACCCAGAATGTAAAACAACTAGAATATACTACGCCCATGACACTGGCAAGCTCTGGACTCATTAAGTTCTTTTGCAATTTATGTAATGCAACTATTAACAGGTAGGCACTATTTTTTTGCTCATATTTAGTCTTTTGCTCATATTTGGAATCTTTCAATTCAGCATTTAAGAGAAAAAAAAAATCTAAAGAGGTTTTCAACACTACTTGATTTCTTCCTACTTAAGAGGAGGTTCTCTTGAAAAAAATACAATGTATATGGATTAAGTTAGGCCATACTGCTCATTAATAATATTATTCTTCTGTCAAATGTAAGTTTACTAAGGTAGGATTAGAAGCCAGTAGAGTTCATCAGTTTATTTTTGTTCATTTGGTGTTTTTTTTCCTGCTTGCTTTTCCAGTTTCATCTTAAACTGGAGAGATGGCTATCAAACTGGTTTACGCATGGACTATTTTTCCACCCCAGTTAGCCAGAAACTTTATGCACAGATATGCCCAACTATGTGTGGACAGCAGGACACCTTGTTTCAACTGCAAAGAGAAAGTCACAGGGGAAGTTACACACACTGTAGAGAAGGCAGTTCAACATGTCTCCTGAGCCTCCTCAGAGGTAAGCGTATCAAAACTGCAAGCAAGTGCTAGCTAGATATCACACTTCCCCCTCTGTAAGACAGCTACTAAAGTAGTGTCCGAATAGATCAGTGTTATTAGGGCCCAGCTCTCCATCATGTGCAACTCCAGCTGGTGACTACCTCATACCTTTTTGGTCGGCAGGGTGAGGGGGCACATGTGGGTACTTGGAGTGCTTCTTGATATGGAAGTTCACGTTGTCCAGCTCCACGTTCAGGCTGATGGAGGCGGCTGAATCACTGTCCATTGTGGACTGGAAGCTGCTGACTGAAGTGCGCTTGCTAGGGCTGGCGGAGTCTTTTAGTGTTGGGTAAGGGGGAAGATACATGGAGGAGACGGGTTCAAACGGGTATCATGAGGGTACCAGAGAGGAGAAAAATTGTCTTTAATACATAAAGACCAGTGTGAAATACTACAGGAATACAGTATTGTCATAGTTCTTACTTTATCTTCATCTGTGCATGCTGACATATTGGGTCAGCATTCTTCAGTGCATTACTATAGAGCCACAAATCAAGCAGAAGTCTGCTTGAGAAACAGAAGGCAGTTTACATGCTTCTCCTCCACTAGAAGTATGAAGCTTTTTCAGTTCCACTAAATACAAAACACTGCATCCATCAGAAGAAACAGGAAGACTAGCTAGGTTATAGTTTGCTTAGATCCTTACAGCCCCATGCACACATACACACAAGTAAAGCAAGACATGGTTAAACTACTACGTCCTGAAGGACTGTGGATAACAGGGAAGAAGGCAGAACGAGAACGAGACTCAGCTGAAACTCACTGGCCAAGTTATCTTCTCCTTCATCAGCAATCTGCTCTGTGTCACTGTCATCAAACTTGATGTCTTTAAACCAGGATGGCTCAGAGTGCCCCTCTACAGAGTTCACAGAGTCACTGTCTGGAGAGGGGGTTTCCGAGAACTCTGTGCTCTAAGTAGACAAGGAAGAAAAAAGGTGTTAAAGTGCAGCTCTGCTGACTTCAGCGTATTTATTAAGCAGCCTGTTACATATGCAGATCAGACATTTTTAAAATTAGAGGATACTCTTGGAATGAGACAGGTTAGTCACAAAATGATCCTTCAGCACAAAATGGGAACAGTTTTGAACGGGAAACAAGCAATTCCTTACACTTCCCACAGTGTTTAGTCTCTGCTTCCTCCCCACTTCCAGAGAAGTTGTGACTAAGTGGCACTAAAGGACAAGTTCATTCTACTACACATTTTCTGTCACCACACCCACCTAAGCAGTTCTGAATGTTTGTTAACCCCAACAGAAGTGGGTGATGATCATATCCTTTACCCAGAATCCAGCAGACTAAGCCTAAACCACTGGAGCGGTTCTGTGACTGACCAGTCAGAGCAGTTCTAAGTTTCACTCACAAGTCAGGCTCTGTCTGGGGCTCCTGGGTCAGAACAACTGGCTATAGCGCCAGATAACCCAGAGACTACCTAAGTAATTACCATCAGCCAGTCTGATGCCCCCAGTCACCTCAAGATTAAATTCTTACTATTACTCCTTTTGCTACAGCAAGTGCAGCAAGCAACTGAGTCACTAACAGTTTCTCCTGACTCTTCTTTAAACCAGGAGAAATGGGATCACGTCGCACCTTCAACTGATGAGAACAGGAATTGGCCTTAAAACTTGAGTAATGTAATCCCATTACAAATAGTTACAAACACATCCACAAGCATTTGCTAGTCAAGGGCAAGGTTTTACTAGCAAACTGAGATAGTGTGGTTAATCAGCTGAGATTCCAGATGAAGCTCAGAGCAATCTCAACAGAAGACCATGCGATTATGGCCAAAAGCTAAAACACACAATGAAAACAGGATGCTAATGGCTGCAAGCTTTTTGACTGTGGCTCACAGGACAGCTGAGCTATTCTTCATTGTCAGAAGCTGCAGAACATGCAAGACTTATAACTAAATGCTTACTGGTAACAGAGGCTAGAGATATCCTGTTCAAGTAAAAATAAAATAAAATAAAATAAAACAAGAAAACACCACAATCTGATCAGGCCAGTGACTGCTTTTACCCCTCATCAAGTTTGATTGCAATGAAATATATCAGGATAGTGTCTCTGATCACTGGTTCCCTGCTTTCCTCTCAGTTAGCCAGTCCTATTTGGTAGGCATGACAGAGACCTTCTCCTTGTCCTTCATTACATGGCTAAGGTACTGAATTCCTTATTGCTATCATTACTGGAGGTTGGAAGAAGGTTATCTTATGCCCAATACTGTATATCTAAAATATTAATTTTTTGAAAAGTTTTAAAGAAGCTCAGTACCAGTAATTGCACAGCAGACTGCAGTCTATGCACATAACAGACAGCTGCCAGGAATACTGACTCTGAAATTCCAAGGCTTCTGGAAGATGTCCACCATGAAAGGCCCTGGCCAAGACTGGAGACCTCTTCCTTCCCTTTAGGCACTAAGTGTGGCAACTCATCCTCCACAAAGGAAAGCCCCAAAGCTTTCTGGGCAAATGCAGCTTCCTCAGGCTTTAAACCACTAAGGGAAAAGTCATGGACTCTAGTTCTCTATACAGGTGAGCTTGTTTAGAAAAACACACAATGGCTGCTGAGAAAAGGATTGAAAAAGGTTCTAGTCAGCAGCCAAACACAGCAAGGACCATAATATTCCTGCTCCCTCCCTCAAATCAGATTCACCCTTTTACCTGTAGCGGTCGGTACAGGGCATATTCATCTCGGAAGAGCTGATCATGATGACTGACACAATCTAGCCAGCGTCCATCAACCAATGCTTGTCCTATTGCAATGGCTTGGACTCTGGAGGTATAAGAACAGAGACAGTTTTTTTTAAGTCTGGTTTTAAATGCATATGGTGTAAGCATGGTACAAGAGGAAAAACAAATCATTTCTTCCACTGACTGCTGTATTCCACTGCCATATTTAACCAGACACTATTTAAAATGTTGTGGAGAGGCAGCAGAGTGTACTGTTCAAGTATGGAGTTAGATTAAGAGGTTCTCAGTGCTCTAAACTCAACTGAGGTGTCCAACAGACAAGATATTGGAGGAGTATAAACAGTATATCTTTAGCTTGAGTTATAGATATTGATCTGCTGACTGAGAACCCTAGCTAGACAAATATGAAAACCATCTTAGTTTCAGTTCTCCTGCATAGTTAAATATACCTGATTCTTTATACTCATTTACAATACTGAGAGCCCACCAAAAATTTAGCAATCAAACTCTACTAGTGATCTTTGATCCCAAGGTCAGACTGGCCCTTTGAAATATTGGCAAACTCCACAGTTTGCTTTCTTCTGTATTGCACTGCAGGGATGAACAGATTAAAGTGGATTTTATTCCCACTTAACAAGAAGAAAATGCTTTGCGTGGCCAAAAACCCTTTTGTGGAACTGAGAAAACACACCTTCATTTTGCACGTCAACACTGAATGTTATGAAGTAGAGGCTTTTGCTAACAGGTATCCAAAATGTCCATTGCTTTGTGACTCTGCAATTGCTTTCCATTTACCAAAAGATAACAGAGGTCTGGAATTTTTTATTTGTTTATTTTAAAGAGAGTTTTTTTTAAAATGTATTCATGGTTCTCTGCCCATGGGTGGGTGATATTTAACCCATAAATCTGCCTCTCACATCAGCTTCTGAACAATCCAGCAACCTGTTCCTTGTTTTATTTGGGCAACAGTGAATCAGAACGCTATCTGCTTTGGTAGGCAGTGAAGAGGTAGGTCTAAATTCTGTTTCTTTCTCATCTTCCTGCAAAGGGATCTATCTCTGGAGTCTAAAGTACCTAACATTAACTGAAACTCACATCCTCCGACGACAGAGTCAGAAGACACCTGTCTTCCTCACGCAGCAGGGTTACCTTGTGGTTATGTGCCCATTTCTGATGAGCCAGTTGACCAGGTCTTTTCCCACGATGCAGTTGGGATGCGTCCGCAGCCAGTAGCGATGGTCTTGGAACTCCATCCCACTGTTGTGATGGCAGATCTTCTTCCACAGATCTTTCAACTGGGCTGAGTCCTGGATAGGGAAATGCGCAAGCGACTTACTAGTCTGACCTCAGCACTGGTTTCCAAGAGCATCAGCCTTGGTTCTCCGATAAGCTTCTAGATCAAGAACCCTCTAGAAACAAGCATAAAATCTAAGCCATTCTGCTCAACCTATACAAAGTTGTAAAACAGAAATGGCAGACAAACACAAGATCAGCTCCTTGCATCCTTTATACAAAAAAGAGAATAAGCAAGAAACAAGGTGGTTACACAAAAGAATTAAAGGGGTTTGGGGTTTTAACATAGCAAGCTTTTCTACTACCTACAATATACTTATGCCCTCGCTGCTGCCCTCTTGCACCCTAGTCTCAAACTCAGGTGGTGTGTACAAGGCCAAGGAAAACTCATCCTTTGGAAGAGGGTTTTTCTATACTTTCCGTGCTCATCCTAGGCTTTGTGAAGCACCCTAGTTCATTATCCAGCCTAGATAAAGCAAATACTTGACACTGCAATGCACTCTGCCATGTTCACATTGTGACATACCATTTCTTATTGAGTACCCCCTTTTGTAGCGTCCAGTGTGAAATCGTTTTTAGCCACCACAAACTTTGGCAACTATGAAAAAAAAAAAAAAAAAAAAAAAAAAAAAGCAGCTGTGTATCCTGCTCAACTTAACTAATCCCTTTAACCCCTTTTGAAGTTACAGATCTCTTCTTACCAACTGGAACACTTTAACCTATGCCCTGACCTTATTTTCAGGCCTGTTAAGCATGTGTGCCTACTCTTGTTTAGGCTCTGCTTCATCCAAACTGATCTGTCTGCTTTGCACCCAGACCCTTTTGCTTTCACAAATGCACCGAGGTTTGGCATAGAACAACTCTTACTGCTGAGTGGAAACAACCTGGGATATAACCTGGGATTGTTTTGAGAGCAACAGAGCACCCCAAGGGATGGAGAAGAGCCACTGCAGCTCACTTTCTCAAATGCCTCACTCATTCTATTTTTGTGCAACAATAAAAAAGCTTTAATTAAATTTTAACTAATTCCAGCTCTCCAGTTAACTGCCAGACCCGTATCATTCTGCTTTCCCAAGAGTGCCACGAAATCTAAGAGTTTTGCTCCACTTTTGCTACCAGCTGCCTTTCTGCTTTTATTTCCAGCACTGGCTGTACTGGGCATCATCTCTGAGCCAATGTCTGCAGCTCCACTGCCACACCAGGTTCTGTAACTCAATCATTTGTCGCTATACATGTCGCAGGACCATGAGATTTGATGCACGTGGCAATTCCACAGTTCTGCTGACACCAGACAAATGCCTGTGGCAGGGGGTTGGAACTAAATGATCTTTAAGGTCTCTTCCAACCCAAGCCACATAATGATTCATTATGTGAAATACCTGCCAAGTTTACTTCCTGTTGTCATTTAAAATCAGGAAGGTTATCTTGAATTTTTGAGTGTGAAAAAGCACTCCCCTCCCTTTTTCTCCATCTTGTTTTGCCATATTTATTGGGAATTTTTCTCTTCCCCACTGAAAGGGAACACCATTTTCTACTTAACATTGTAAAATAACTGCCACCTACAATGCTCCCATCAGAGGGGAGGAGATAATAGAATTACTTAGAACACTTTGTTACACATTGATTTTTCTTTGAACAAGTATGTTACAACAACCTTCTAAAAAACATTTACATTCATTCTGCAAACAAGGGGAGGGACCAAGTTATGTTTTGGTCCAATAAGGTTCAACAGCTTTAAATCATTCATCAGGGTGTAAGATTCTGAAACAACCATTTAAAATTCCCTTTTATGTAGGCCACTAAGGGGAAAATCTGAACGTGGAGATATACAGATTCGGGTCACTTGGTTTCAACTACAGTTGTGGCACGCTGAATCCACACAGAGCTACGGTATACCAACTCCACACACTAACGCACTTCCCAAGACAAAAACTCTACACATCTTTATGCAAACACCACATAAAACTATGATTTGCTTCAGGAAGACAGAAAAGCCCAAGGCAATATCAATATTCTCCATCCCTGTGCCACCTGGAGGAGAGGTCCAGGTAACAATACTCAGAAAAGGCTCTTTAAAGGCAGCAAGATTCTCCCACTGCACGACACAAGGAAGCCAAATGCTATTGCCTTCACAGAGCAAGACAAACAGAAGCATGAAAAGTACCAGAAGGATTTTGCGCTCATCCTCGCTGGTCTCTGCCTTCATATGAGTGCGACTGGCTTGGGGGCTGACGGATGTCTCGTAGGTAGGCACCATTGGTGAACCCGACCGATCCAGCGACAAGTTAGTGATGCTGGCTGACCTGGAGTATGAGGGCAAAGGATTGAAGTGTGAGTGTTCGTTGTGAGTTGCTTCATGGGAACAGGCATTGATCTTACAGAATGCTCAGAAGGAGCTTAACTCCTTGACACTGCTCTCCCTCCTCGGTACAGACATTGCTTAAAGCTCCCCTTTTCCCTCACAGTCAAAGGAGAAGAACAGATCCCTAGGAAGCAAGTGTATATTGCTCTGGAACATCCAAGTTAAATGAAAACTCTTGTAAAGCACTTTGCATAAAACAGAAAAAGCTAAGTTTAGGCACAGCAATTCATACATGCCTGCATTTGAATACAGTGGGAAAGGAATGGGGTGCTGGATAATCAGAAGGTCCAGCTGTTTGGAGGCGAGGCAGATGCCAGAAAGGGCAGCCAACACCAGGATCCCTGTCACAGGGCACAGAGATTCTCCCTGCCCTTGAGCCATTCAAAATTCTTTCTCCTCACATCTCTGAAATACATGACTGACAGTTTGCAGTGGTCAGAAGTTCATTAGACTGTTTGCTGGACCTGAAGCCCTGTCCAGCTGGCAATTTTCCTTGTACTGTGATACAGAGCATTCACCTGATCTCAAGCCCAACTGTTAGGAAATCTGGGCTACGTACTCCAATGCAAACATACCATTTTGCAATAATCATTGCAAAGCCACAAATGCATATACAAACTCCAAGTAACCTCTGCTCCAATATCCCATGGCTAGATTAAGCCTCTGAATAACAAGAGTGCAAGTTCTTATCACACAGCAACTGCAAACATGCAGCATAAGCTGGTAATGCTAACAGTGCTATAAGGAGTGCACATGGAGAACATTTCTGCATACAGCAACAGGGAAGATCAAAATTTCAATGCTGAACTGACCCAAGAGGCTTGCAGCAGTCTCCATGGTGAGCACTGTTGCCAGCCCATAGTCTTTGGAAAGTAACTCAGCCAATTAGCAAGCTCTGCTTAACAGATACTCTGACTGTTTCCAAGAATTCCCAATGGATAATATGGCCAAGCCCAAGTGTGAAATACAAAAGCTGAATTGGGGTGGCATTGCTATGGCAAGGTAGTACGCGTTGAAAGTATAATAGTACAAAACAGCTACTTTTTCCTCATCTTTTTTTTTTTTTTTTTTTTTTGAGCAGGCTGATAGTTTTACTTGGTTCCTTTTGAGTCATGTATGCAGAATCAAAAGGAAACTATGTTGGCATTAAACATCCTTACACACTTAGGGGTAATAAGCAAAATTTTTCTGTCGTAGGCATTCAAGTCAGGCTAAAACTCTGCCTGTCTTCTACCATTCAGATGTTCTGAAGTTGAACAGAATTAGAACTGATAAATCAGTCTGGCAGAGAAATGTAGCTGAACAGAAAGTCTTGTTATGTGGAACATGAGACTGACATTAAAGCCCCTCATTAAGTATTCCTCCCACTTATTTCACAAGAGCTACTTTAACTGTGTCACCTATCTGTAAGCAGCAGGGATTTTTAATTTACATAAAAGGACATTAAGCAAAGGCTAGAATAGTCACACTTCATTTCTTATCTGTGTGCTTATCAACACCAATTATATCCAGGACTCCCAAGACTCAAATGTATTTAGTGGATATTATATACTACAGTGAGATCACGAATAGGCATAGAGTTAAATGTTAATTTGAACAGTAGTTTGGGCCTGCCAGGACCAGCTTAGAATCATCCTATTACTGTAGCACGTAGGAATACAGGTGCTTTTAAACCAGACAATGCCAGTTCACACAGGAAGCAGTAGAGCATCCTCAAGCTCTCATGTACATAAGTGGTCTTTCCTTACCATTACATACAAATTCAGGGAGTCACGTTTTAGACATGAAACAGCATGCTCAGTAAAAACAAGACCCAGAATACAGGCTTTACAGTGAAGAGTGTGCTAGGAGTGCATCCAGAACAGGGAGTACACAGATATGATTAGTATACCTATTTCTAGCTGGAGACTTCCCTGCATCCTCCTGAACAGACCCAAGGCGTGCAGACAACGTGGTAGTTGAAGAGTCTGGGTGAATCAAACTGCAAGGAAAAAAAAAAAAAAAAAAGTATGTTACAGAAGTTTGAAAGACTTGTCACATGCAGCAGTATCAGAACAGCTGGAATTAAAATACGTTTCCTTATAATGCTACCTCATATTCACACCCATTATAGCTAAATCAATGACATAAGAAGGAAATCTTTGCCTGTATGTTGGCCAATGAAATCAGGGGGACAGTGTTTAAGTCTCCTTTCTGACTCAAGTCCTGAACTCTTCAACCCTCTTATATTAACCTGCTTTTCTGCACTCTTCCCTTATATCCATTTCTTACAGATTCCCCCTTTCATGACATGCTACTGTTCTGTGCTTTGGAGGTAGAGGCATTGCCTCCATCTCCAACACCTCACCTTTGCAATACAAGCAATGCTATCTGTAGCTATTGCTAAACAGCTTTTATTAAGATACAGAAAAGCTTCTGTAATTGTTTAACCTTACCCTTAACACCTTTGCCCTCTTCCTTCCACCCTGGGAAGGAGGAGATCTGATGTACAGAGACCTACAACATGAATTCCTACTGGTAAAACTATGAGATACAAGTCACCACACTCCCGCTGATAACAGCTGTGCTGGCTGTGCTCTGTGTCGCAGACATGTTACAAGCATAGTAAGCAGTCTTCATGAGAAAATGTACACAATACAACTTTGCCTGAGTAGCTTAGCTCTACTTGCCCACTTATTCTACACCTTGGCTGCTAAAGGACATGGCCCTTCAAGTTAGTTAAAGCAGGCAGCTATGCCTGCCTCTATGCTACAACAGTTCAAAGATTAGAGCAGCATCAGACAAGTAAACACAGCAGCACTCTCCTAAATGCCTTTCTCGCTGCTTTGCATCACAGAATGGGAGCAGAGGCAAAAGCCTCATCTTATATACATTTTGGGAAGAGACTTAACCTCCAAGTTTTCTTTTGAAGCAAACTACTTCACATAAAGAAACCACATATAGAAAGGTTTGCTTTCATTGAGCACCAAGTTCACGCTTTCTACTGTGCTGCAGTTTAAGTTTGATGTCCTGAGTTTAAACCTCTGAAGATCAATTAGGAATTTACCAAATGCAGTACTAAAAAAGCACAGCAGCCCATTGTGAAGTTTTTAATTTTAACAGCAACAAGCACTGAAGTAATGTTCAATCCCCCTTAAACAATAATAAACTACCTAGTCTCAGTCTTTGTCCCTCTCACAGACAAAAACAGCTCATGTTTAGTCAGGGTCTCCCAGCAAGACTAAGCATTCTAAAAGAGCAACAGTTATCAGCCTTCCAAGAACAGGCAGTTTCCCTCCAGTGCTATAAACTGCCCAGACAAATGCTTTCTGTATATGCCCATGACTAGAACCTGCTGTATTGACATAACACAGATACTAATAAACAGATCAGAAGACAGAAGTAATGATACCTCCTATTACTCTGTACCTGAAAGAGCATTCGGAACACACAATATTCCCCAGATCAAAATGTGGTAGTATTTATCCCAAGCATTTCAACATACTGCTTTGGATGACTATGACATTGAACTAAAGGTTCTTTCATTTATTTAGGCCTTATGCTGATTATTTCATTGCTTCCATATAGGAGCACCATACTCTGCAGAGCAATATGCAAAGCAGGCGTCAGTGCATTTTCTGAAGATGGTGTCTGCTGAGATTTTTCCTTTCGTGCTATCAGAACCACTAGAAGAGCTCTCCTGAAAGAGGCACGTATCACTAATATTTCCACCCCTCAGTTCAGAGCCCTCAGAAAGGCTCTGATTCAAAGCTTCTTCAGTAGTTTCACACCTGACTGTTCTTCTGTTTTTAGGGAAATGAGCACAAACACCGTATTTGATTATTTCTTCCTCCCCCACATATTAAAAGAACACTGTACTTCTACTTGAGCAGTATGCAAGTTAGTTCCTGAGGACCTTGACTTTATTTACTTATCTTCCAAAAATAAAAACTCCCTAATTTAAGAGGGATAGAAAGAAACATATTTTGAAAGGAGATCAGAGAACCCTTATAGCTGTCCCTTCAGCTGACAGATGGTGACTGCCACCATTTCTCTTATTTACATTGGGAGCATCTCTTAAATTCTCTTGCCCAATCACAAACCTGACAAGTAACTTATCAGTGTTACACTGACTTCTCTCAATACAGTGGTGGTTAGAAGCGATTAAAAAAAAAAAAAAATACCACACCCATACGCCAATACTGAAGCTAGAAGCCTCTGCTCTGTCACTGGTATAGAACCGATGCTTCAGTAAGTTAAATGAAAAACTGATAATCATTTAAAACTCCACTAGAAAAGTTTTCACATTTCAACTTGCTGAGAATATTAAAAGCAAGCACAAGACTAGAATCTTTTTACAAGACAAATGCTTCTAAGTTTACCAAATATAAACCACCAGCTTTTGTTTCAGCAGATGACAGCCTGAAAATACAGTTAAGATCCTAGAGCTTAGCATGAAGCCATTCACCTTACCTTTGCCAGGTTAGATCCTCCTCCAGAAAGATGTTGCGGCTAGCTTTACGGCTCCCAACCGGTGTACGAGGCTCACCAGGATCCAGCACTGACACAGAACATGCAGAATCTGACAGAGCATTTAAGTCTTCTCCAATGGAGTTGCTATCTGTGGAGTGTGCATAGCTTAAGGCTATTTTGCGGCAGTAAGTACAGGCTCGGAGATCCCCTATGAAAAGAGGAACCAGACAGTATAAGTAAACAGGAACAAAGAGTGCTCTGTTCCTACAGGATCAGAGGTGTGCAGTGGTGGGGAAAAAATGATTTCCTGCTTCAAAACCTCTTTGCATATTTAAGTCCAGTTCTCATATTCCCTTAAAGAGCAAAACCCAGATAATTATACACTAAAGGGATTTTCTCCGAGTCAAATGATGGATAACACATGATACAACAGCCGGTCAGATATGACATACCAGCCAGAGTCTGGAGGTAAGGACTTCCTTCAGGAGATGTCTCACATTTGGTATTGGAAAGTCTCCCTTACCCTCAACTACAGCACACAGCCCATTAAGTTTTAAAATGACTATTATTAAGCACAGCTTTTACTTGGGCACACTTTTTGCAGCAAACATCCTTGTTACACAGTGGCCTTATTTGTTTTGTCATCATGAACAGTGTTGATACAAACAAACAGACATGGCACAACCCACCAATGCACATGGACAAAACTGTAGAATTAGGTCCTGTCATTTGTTATGCTTATTTCTAAGACTGCTAGAGACCCGTACAACATCTCTAGCACATATTGGAATCAAAAATGCAGTAGTCCAGAGTTTAGCATATGGACAATGTTCTGCTTCTTAAAGAATAAACCATACCTGTGTAGCCCATGAATTTTCCAGGGATTTCTTGATTGCAGCATCGACTACAGAAGATCTGTCCGCAGAGTCGACAGTGGTGCCTCCGCCGGAAGGTGGTGAATTTCTCACTGCAGTCATAGCATTCTTTGCACTGGCTGTCAGGCATCCAATACTGCTTCAAGTCACTGTCCTACAAGGGAAGGCAGAAGAGAAAAATCATTTGTCAATAAAAAAAACATGTTTAGGTTGATGATTGCTTTGTAGACCGTGCACATAAAATGACAATGTCACTTTTTCACGTCCATTTGTGCATACGCACACTCTCTGTTATAAACACATCCATGCACAGAAAGAATTCTTCACGGGGTTTTATAAGAAGCCAGAAGGCTATGGCAGTTCTTAGCTGTGCGACTAATAACTCTATTAAGCCTTTTCTTTCTTGATCCAGCATGAGAGGCAAACCAGGAGAGGAAAAGCGAAGCAAACAAGCAAAAAAAATCAAGAACTGTAGATAAAGGTCAAGAAGCAGCAAACATATGAAGTATTAATTGTTCTTCTTTCACATTTGTCCCTGGCACAACAGGCCCTCAACCAGCACAGTTTAAAATCAGATGAAGTTCAGTTTTGCAGGGGTAAATTAAGCTATCAGGAATTTTCAGTGCAAAGGTAATTCCAATAGCTAAAACTAGGATGTACTTTGAAACAACTATGGACAAATGTAAAAAAGTTTTATTACATGGTCAAACTCTTCAGAACAGTAAACAATTGTAAAACCTTTGTCCCAGACTGGTATAGGTTCAAAACTTCGGGTTAACTGCTATGTAGCACACACCTGTAGCATACACACTGAGCAGTTAACATCATATACTAGTTCTACAGCATTGCTGCAGCCACAGAAAGTTTTGTCCCATTTTTAAGGCTTGAAAAGAAAGAGGCGAAACTTCCATTTGTTACTGTAGCTATAAAAAAAAGAACAGGACAAATCTCTCAGTTAAAATTCTGAGCACAGCAGATACAACCACCATGGATGGAGGCAAGTGCTAATGGTCACATGACAGCTCTGACTGTGAATCATTCTTTGCTGGAGTTCAGTTCTGGTAATTAGCCTTTTCAGAGGAACTGAGTATGTGTGATTTTTCTTAGGAAGAGAAAACACTGCATGAATTTTCTCAAAACAAACCAAGAGTAAGCACAGAAAAGAAGGCTTATCTGTCCTCCAATTTTCACATAAGGGAAAAAGGGTATTCCCTGAACTGGGGTTTATTTTTGGATGTTCACAAAGTGAGGTTTGACATGACCTCAAAATTTGTTTAGCAGCTAAAGCATCTGTGATTAACACAACAACAATTTCTTGCTGCTCGTTCAAGACAACTCACAGAAAGAGTCCAAAACTGTTCAAGAAAGTCTAGAAACCTTTAACATTAATACTAAATTTTAAGCAGGAAAAGTTTAGCCAAGGAACTGCTGCAAAGCTAGTGGGGATCCTGATAAACAGTTTTTGCTGTGGCTCTGCAGGATGAGCCAAGTCTCTGTGCCACATGGACAGAATGGCTATTCCAAGCAGCAGCACATAGCTTCTGGAGCCTCTGCCCACCATCCCTCCCACACTTGCACAGAGCTGGGTGTTTAGAAACTCAGCCATTGCTGGTTTCTCCATATTCAGAGAGAAGTAAGGAGGCAAGAAACTAGAGACACCTTCCAGCTCTCTGCTTCACTTAAGCTGGAACCAACACTCATGACAACAGCAGCGTTCAAGGAAGGATTCAAAAAAGAGGACTGGCCCCTATTCTCAGTAAAGGTTGCTTTGAACAGCACCTTTCAGCATCTGACATGCTTTCTACAATAGTAAAGTGGTCTCCTGTAGAACTAAACCAACTCCACAGTAGAAGAAACTGTTGCCTGAAGTGACTCAAGCAAGATGTGGCTGCAGGCAGAGGCAGCAAGGCTTTTTTGTACAGATGTCAGCATGCTGACAACAGACCGCTTCCAGAGATGGATCTAAACTTATTCATTTACTGCTGTATCTTGCCTGCTTGAGCACTAACTTCTCCAGTAGCCTCAAAGATATCTGAATCTCCAAGGCCTTCAGAAGCTGACACAAGCTGCAAAATTAGTAGGGGACACACTCACCGTACTGCTCACTGCAATGAAAGGCTTGAGTTTTGCCCTCAAAAATACCACTCTGACAAAACAACGTTATCTTTACAAGCAGAATGGGACTGAAAGTCAAGTGAGTTTACTCAAAGTCTACCTGTAGAAGATACCAAGGCAAAATCCTTTTTCCAGTTTAAATGATTTGATTAAATTTACTTTCATAGAATCATAGAATGGCTTGGGTTGGAAGGGACCTTAAAAGCTAGTTCCAAAACCCCCTACCATGGGCAGGGATGCCACCCACTAGACCAATTTGCCCAGGGCCCCATCCATCCTGGCCTTCTGGAGATGTGGCATCCACAGCTTCCCTGGACAACCTGTTCCAGTGCCTCACCATCCTCTGAGTAAAGAATTTCTTCCTAACACCTAATCTAAATCTCTTCTAGTTTAAAACCGTTACCCCTTGCCCTGTTCATTATCTACCCAAGCAAAAAGTTGCTCTCAATCTTTTTTTTTTTTTATAAGCCCCCTTTACTTTTGCTTCCTCACATTTGTTCCCAGACACAGCTATTTATATCATGACTTATAAATAGTTGTGGCTTCTTTTCTTAACTAGGTCCTCCTTTTAAAGGCATCATCCCAAAGAGGAGAGGGAGGCAAAAGCAGCAAGTCAGTAGCAACCACCAGACCCGTAGCCATTTGAATGAAATTGGTTAATAGGACAAGATTTTCAAGCAAATATTGCTGAACATCTACTACCACAGTAAGTAGATTTAATTCACTCCCAGAATTCTCATTACTACTTGTGACTGTCAATGTCATTTCTTTCTTTCAAGGAAGAAAACAGTCAGGAAATACAAGACAAGGTAATACAGAAGTGGGAAGGAATGTAAAATAAGAACATCTGGTCCAGGTTCAAAAAACTGAACAACTGGCAGATTTCTGATTCTGACATGTCAGAAGTCAGCATCAACTTAATTTTGTTTCCCCTGGGCTCACACAGTGAGTTTTAAATTTATTCACTCATTCTTCATACATTAAAAAAAAAAAAATCTGTGTGATGTATCCAAAAACAAAGCTCAAGGAAGCTCAGTAAACAGTTCAGTTTCTAGATACCTCGGCCTACAAGCCCTCCTAAAACAAGTACCTGGCTCTTCCCCTCCATGATCTCTTTGAGGCGCTTTAAGACAGTGCTGAGGCTTCTTAACTGAACTGCTGTTCGAGGATCATGACTTCCAAGAGGTGGTTCCACTTTCCTTCGATTGTCTGGAAAGAAAAGGAGAATAATATTTCTTCCATGACATATCCATATTTACATGACAATACGAAAGTGCATTATAGAAAAAAATGTTTGTGTATATATATATGCACATTACAAAGTTACAGTGTGTATTATTATTTCTTGCCCTACATTCCTCTTCCCCAAAAGGAGCTTCTAATGCCAGATAGCTTACTTTGACATTTAAAATCCTATTCTCTAAGTGTTTACAAGAACTGATTTAAATGATCGGAATAAAAACATCTTTTATAGAAGAAAAGTGAGATTCAGCCTACTATAGGAATCTTGTAATCATTTAGAAAGCACTGAAGGCATTTTAAAATGCCTTCTAGGATATTAACGCTCAAAAAATAACTGTATCATTTCTACATTAATTCTAGGACTGGTAAAAGTCAATGCCTTAACCTGAACATACTTATACATTACTACAGCAAGTCTAAGGACTCCATACTCAGTTTCTATTACAAACCAGTAACTCAGAATAAAATTTATCCAGAAGTTTAGGCACTTTTTTAAAAAAGTTTTTTAAAAAAAGTTGAGCTGTTGAGAATTTATACAGGTATTCTTGTTTAACTATACCAATGAGAATATTGAATAAGAAGGTAACAGATAATTTCTTTCCTACAAAATTCTTGATCATAACTAGTACAGCAATGATTCAGAGCAAAAATGGTCCTTCTCTCCAGAAGGATCTGCAGAGAGTGCTGTATTTACCTTAAAATTTAAACGTTTTCAGAGTCACTTTTCTATATCAACAACTTTTCTGAACAGTTTAAACTTTCTTACCAGCTTCGCTGCTCTCCATCTGACTAGCATTTCATTTTGATTTCCCGAGCCCAGGAAGAACAGACATGGCGGCTTTTTGTTTACTGCTTTAGAGACCACTGATGTCAGCGAGAGCGCTGGCAGCAGCTCTAGCAGAAGGGTGTTAACTGTTGCAGTGCAGTAAGAAGCAGGCTGTGCCTCTGTGGGCAGGAGATCAAAACCCTCAGAGTAATGTGATTAACACTATGGGATTCCGTGCCTCCTTTTCAGGTTCTCAGTAGGCATTTTTAGTTAATCAACCCACACGTGCACACAGTGACCTCTGTGCAACAAAGAATACACAGAGGATTTTAAAGTGACTCTAGAGTGCTTAAATCTAGTTTTGTGGCTAGCCACTTGGGATTTATTGAAAAATAAATAAATATGCTTTCTGACAGAACCAAGTTGAATATTTTAGGGTGATTACAGTGACTTTAGAATTACAAGTAAACATTAATAATACCATACAAATCTTTGGTTCCTCCTTACTTCTATCAAAAGGTCTATGCTGCATTAATTCCTGGACTTTCCTGCTGTGACTTTTCAAGAGTATCTTCTTTCCAGGAATGTTGCTTCCAATTCAGGAAATCATTGTGAGGAAATTACTGGAATAAGCTACAGTCTCTGCAGTACAGGACACACTCTGTCTAAAACACCATTCTTACAAAAGGATTCACCTCTATCAGGCTTAGGTTAACTCTTGCTCCTGATTCAAACTCCATTACTGTAAGCACCCCAGTCACTTTCTTAGTTAATGCATACATGCTTTACGGTTACAGTAACGGTGTGTTATGTTTATGAAAGCATAAACATCTGTATTTGCTTATTTCATCATTAAATCTGCAAAAACCACCTTCACTTTCACAAACATCAAAGTCTTTTCAGGACAACCAGCTTACGCAGCAATCATGTTTTCTATCCATTTCTTTCTCATCTGTACATTCACTAAACACAACCTCTATATATGAAAGGAACCACACTTATATTTCTAGTCTGGCTTATTTCTAAGCTATTTGTCCTCCATAAGCAAAAAATTAACTCCTACAGATCCAAAAAAACATCCACACATTTCAACAGTAAGCCTCATCCTTCCTATATGTATTCAAAGCAGCTGATCTTTGGGAAAACCAAAAAACATACCCTCTGAAACACTACATGTTTTTCTCCTCATCTGAACTATCAGTTCTGGGAACCTGGAATACCATCCCAGCTATTCATTTTAAAGTGAATGACAAGTTAAAAATACTACAATAACTCCTTTGTTGCAACCTAACTGGTAATTTCAGTTTACAGGAAGCTGACTATACACTACCTGCAGATGTAGAACAGAGCTTCACACAGTTTCAACACTGAACAACCAACCCTGCCAGGGATGCCACAGTTTTGCTAGTACAACCCAAACTGCTTTCTAGTTATCCATTGCCAAAGTGCATAATTGCACATTCAAGTGCACTCTGACAGCTCAAACATTGTACGTCAGTGACTCGAGGAAGATGTGAAATAGCTCATTTCCCAAGGCCTTTTCCAACGGAAAAGACGCTGTAGTCACGTTCTTTATGCTTCCCAATAGCCACCGCAGGCTTTCCTCAGGTCTTTTCCCCACCTCATGTGTTCACTGGCCTTTCCATACTCCTGCTACGCCCCTTTCCCATTCCCTGTTATTGCCAGTCTGCTACAATCTTGTAGCACCAACAGCATTAACCTGCAAGACAGGGGGACAAGCTAGAATTGCTTTTACTAAAAATTCCCCCATCTCCAAGAATTCAGCATTTCTAGTTTTCCTTCAAGCGGACTGGAAGCTGTGACATCATCTCAGTACCAGACTATCTTGGTTCAATCCAGCACTTTGAAAGCACTCAGCTGGCAGGAGACAGCAGTGGCGCACACGTACACTCCACTACAGCCAGCTGGGCACGCTGCCTCTGTAGAAGCGGTTCCAGCTCTCCAGCACCCTACTGCTGTAAATAAGGATACATCAGATAACCCTAGAGGGAGGCCACAAGCCAGTGCAGAGTTTCAGTACTGGTTCTTTTGCCACACATCCCAGAAAACACCTCTGACCTAACCCAGTATCCAGCAACTTCTCCTGTTTTAATAAAAGCCACAAAGATGCTATTACAATGCTTTGGTGTAAGCAGTCACAAGGAAGCACACAACTGAAATCCTACCTATTTGATGCTAGACACTCTCCTACAAAAGCCACCATCCCTTCTTGTTCTGCACTTGCAGTTGTCAGAAAGCACGGTCCTCAAGGAACAGAAGTATCTGCTGCACAGACTGTGCTGGCTGATGGAGACACGGGGATAGGAGTCAGCATCTTCAGGTGCAATTGCATTCTGCCTTTGTTTAGAGGCACCAGCAGCCTTGCTCAGTCTTTTATTTATTCATTTCAGTTTGCTTAAACTTGGCGTGTTATTTAAACTCAAGGAGGCTAGGGAGACCTTTGTGAAGGACTTAAACTTTTTCCTGCCTATACTTGCCCATGTCATGAGGAAGAAGCACCTCTTAGGAGTAATGGCCAGGCCTAGAACACTTAGAGACTTACAGATACGAGGTTGCAAGAAAACTCAGCTAGATCAAACACCTCACTGTCACTGAACTGACTGGGTGAGTCAACCTGCACATCTGGGTGTTTATGTATATCACATCACTTACTTCAATACTTTGGTATCTGAGCAAAGAAAAATACTTGTGATAGGAGCTATAAATATGCTTGTGATTCTTTATTGAGAATAATCTCTAAGATTATTTGTGCAACCCAGCACCAGCTGCAATGGCAGAAGTAAAATTCTCTTCTGTCCCATATTCAGAAATCCTCAACGGTCTGTTTATTCAGCACCTCTTAAGATAAAAGAAAGCAGGAAAAATGATTTTCTAAAGTTTGCTTCAACAGAAAGGCTGACTTTGGAAGAGGGAAGATGCACCCCACCTACCCTGTAGACTTTTACTGGAATTACACAGCTCATCTTTGTTAAGTGTACCAAAGGAGGACCACAACTACTCTCTCAGTTCCTCCTACCCTTCAAAGTAGGTGTGTGGGGAGAAGAAAATATGATGGTGTGAAAAAACCCTCATGGACTGAGATAAGGAAAATTTAATTACAGGAAAAAAAAAAAGAGAGAAGAAATAAATAAATAAATAAATAAACACAAGCAAACGCCACACAGAAGCAAAGAAAGAAAACACTTATTCTCTACTTCCCATCCACAAGCAATGCTCAGCCACACTGTGGGAAGCAGGGCCTCAATACATGCAGTGGTTGTTAGTGAGGACAGATGTTTTCATAACAAGAGCTCACATGCACACACACACACCCCTCTCCTTCCCCTTTCCCACCTCTTATTGCTGAGCATGACACCGTGTGGTACGGAATATCCCTTTTGTCAGTTCAGGTCAGCTGCCCTGGCCATGTTCCCCCCCCAGCTCTTGCCCACCCCCAGCCTGCTGGCTCTGGGGGGCTGGAGGGAGTCTTGGTGCTGTGCCAGCACTGCTCAGCAATAGACAAAACTTTAGTGCAGTATCAAGGCTGTTCTAGCTAGAAGAGCAGAGCACAGCACTACACTGACTGCTGTGGGGACAGAAAGTTAACTCCATCCCAGCCAGACCCAGTGCACCAAGGTTAGTAGCACATTTGGGAGAAGGTACTCGGCCATCAGTCAGGCCACTCAGCACACAATATCACAGAAAATCTCTTCAAAAAGTCAGCAAGTCTTACTTGGTCTAGCTTTACTTCTTGCCAGGCTGATTCACTGTCATGTTTTTCTAAGCATACTTTGATCTAAAGCCAAGGACAGGCATGGAGGTCCTGAAAAGGAGTTGGAATAATGCAGCAACAGTTTTGTTGCAGTACATATTTGACTAAATCTCAGTTCCCTGACTGCCTACTGCCGATGAATGTCAAACATGACGATTATTCCTGCCTTCTATGTACCAAATGACCTACCTTGCCTCAAGGTTTCTAACTGACAATCCAGAGATAATACTTAAGAGATTTACAAGAGGTGACTAAGAATGAAGTAAGGTAAATTGGAAATCACTCAAGAGTACACAGCCATACTTGTGGTGCTTGAGAAAAAGCTTAAGAAAGGAAAAAAAAAAACAAAAAACACCAAACAAGCCAATTTATTTGGTTTGTTGTGACAGGTACAACTGAATAGCACAAACAGCACTGAAGGGGAAAGAGGAGGATGATAAACATATCCTATGAGACAGAGTGCAAATAACTCAAAAAGATGACAATGTGGGTTGTCCATACCAGACATGGTTACCAGGACTAGACGCTTTTCTGGAAAACCCACACAAATTAACAATATTTAATATCAGATTTGTTTGCATTGAGTACCATCATCTTGGAAATACTGTCTGGCACAGAATCTTTACGCAGCTTAGCAGTTTGCTCAAGACTACCTTAAACTGCTAACAACGAGCAAGCAGATCTCAACAGGAATCCCTGCAATCTACTAACAAGCTCTTCTAGCCTTTCATAAAGCCATTACACGGGTGCACTTCTGAGATCACATTTGATCTCATCTACAAGAAATACAGTACAGCATGTGGTAACAGTCCCCAGGTTATAAATAAAAAGATTCAGACAAGTACCTATTCAATTCCCCTCATAACAGCTATAAGAAAAAAACTGTACTTCGAGCTTCCTTGAAGACGCCAACATCAACTCCATTCAGTGTGAGCTCTGAAGTTGTAGTCTGCTTGTAGCTGTTAAGAAACTGAAGTCTCTCAACATAGATTTTCACAATCAAGGTTCAAGTGGCTTAAAGATGTTGAACATGTTTTGGCAGCCTCTTTTGTTCCAGTGCTTTGCAATTGAAACAGCAGAGCCACCACCAACAAACGGTGTCTTGCTGGAACACTGAGAAATGTGGAGGGACTATGCTTCTGAGGTTAAAGAGCAAGCTCACCAACAAGTTCTGCTATCAATCTACATAATGAACCCTTTGTTACCTCCTTTCACCTCACTCCAAAGCATCCCAGACTGGCTGGTACAATATTCCCTTGTAGCATAAAGAGTTGAAATTACCCAGCGTGGCAGATGATCTTCTTTGCAGCTCACCAGATAGTTGTTTTTTGTAAGGAACTGGTGACCTCAGAGACTGAGCCCTGGTGGGATGCTGAGGACTGGACCAGCCACCACTCAGTGCCTGTGGATCAGCCTGTGCTGACTCTGCTCTCTCTGCTGAGGATGAAAGCCTGCCATCATCTGGAGGTAACAGAAAGAACAAGAAATCAACGGTTCATGTATGACAGAAAAAAAACAGGATCACATGCAAAACCCTCATGAACAGCTCATTTGGATCATTATTATACATAACAAACGACATGATTTTTTAGTCTGAAAAGTGCCATAAGAATGTGGAAATAGGCTGGTATGTAGAACTTGTCTGTCAAGGCTCAAGCTATTGCAGAAATATCCCTAATGTGAAAAGTGATTAAAAAAATGGCAAACTCTAATTATTCTTGATATATGGAATAGTTACCTTTTATTATCAGCTTCTGCCCTGAGAGGAGATTTTCAGTTATGTTAGAATCCAGTACTGTGGTCACATTACAGTTACTGCTGCCTTTAATAAACCACCCTTCTCCGTCAGAGAATCAAGTATAGACAGCTTCTCATTGATTCCAGCAACATGCCCATTTTGTGTGCTGTTTCAAAGCTGTTTTTCCATACTTTCAAAACAATACTTTGCTGACTCCAGCTACATTTACCAGAGACAAACAAGTGAAGCCAATGCTGACCACGTTCATGTTAGTTATTTTCAATAAATTAATCAGGACAGGTGACATTCTACTGTACAAACGAACAGCAGTCATAACAAGTAATTAGTCTTAACAGATCACTTTACTTATGAAAAAAAAAAATAATAATAATCTTGTCTCTTTTTCCCCAGCCCAAGCATTTCAAGAAGTATGCTTAACAGAGCTGGAAAATGAACACATTAAACAAAAGCAGGTGACCAGGCTGCCATCTCCAGCAAAGATATTGGCAGCTTTTGTATGATGCACCGTGATGCATTCATTCACCACCCTATGCAAGATTCTTCTAAGGAGCAAAAAGCAAGAACTCATAGTTCTTTAAGAGCTTGCTTACTGCAAACATTAAGTGTTTCCTGACACATGCAACACAAAGCCCAAATAGTACTTTTTAAATACAAAAAACTTTCATAACACTATATGGGAACACTTAAGCAATGCAAATTAAGAATGGACTTTGTATAAACACGCTGCTTTATTGTAACTCAGATATCTGCCACCCAAATAAAGATGCAAGACACACAGGAAGGTGAGTAGTGGGGTAAGTGTGGAATAAGAACTTGCTTTGAAAGGGCAGGCATGTGTTTCACACATGACAGAGGGTTACTCCTGCTTTTAGCCCTGAAAGTTTCATAAAGACAAGGGGCATCCAAACACCCAGATAAGAAGCTATATATATTACTGTCTGCAGACTAGCTTGTCTCCGACCTTCACTGGCAGCCAAAAAGTACTAACTGCATGATGCTGGCTGTCTTCTCCCATGGCACAGCTCTACTATGTTAACCAAGAGCAAGATGCAAAAGACTGGCTCACCCTCTGACTGGCCAGCAGTCTTACATTATACTCCTACGTTCAGAGGTGATTTTACAAGTTTATGCAGCAGCAGCAGCCAGCAATAAAATAGACAGGATGCAAAATCCACATATACACATTCCCCCAAGCACTTACCCTTGCTGAAGCGGAAGAGATTTACAAAAGAGCTGTAGGCCGATTTAAAAGGAGGCTCATCCTGGTCAGGAGTCAGGGGTTTGAAGTGAGTGAGATGAGATGGACTGCTAGGAGAACGAGGTAGATCACCGGCAGAATCCAGTGTCGGAGACCGTTTGTCATCTGCTGCCATTTCACGTGCCCTGGAAAGAGTTCAGCAACATGCATTATACACAGGGTGGCGAAGCAGAACATTTTCAGTCAGCTGAAGAGCAGCTGTCTCATTACATGCTGAGGGAGGTGTTCACCTCACCTACCGCAAACATCTGCTATTAGCACAGGTCAGAGGTCAAAATTAGGAGCCCAAGTCCCCTGTCTGGTCAGTGGCAAGATAGCAGCATCTTCAGAGACAGCAATTCAGAGCTGCTAGAGCAACATCCAGAACAACCAGACTAAGAAAGTAAACAGCCACTAGGCTGTCTGACAGCATGCTCTGGTTGATGCTGGGGACTGACTTGCTTGAAGTCTTCAAATGGAGGTTCTGCGTGCAATGTACTACATCTAAGGAGAAGAGCTATCGATTCTGCAACCTCCACAGCCCTTGTAACAAGAAAACTGGAACACCTTAGCAAGCACACGACATACTGGCTATTTGGCGAGGTTAACTTCAGAATGAGAAATAAATGAAATGCAAATGAAAGCAGGACTGAAAGATTAGGTGTGTTTGGTGGCGCACTGCTTCCTTTCCCTCTGTGGTACGATGACCCTGTGCAAGTCACCAGGGCAGCAACCCAACCTGTGGTCTCTTGACATATACAACACCTCCCATCTTCCTTGTTTTCATCAGTAGTTACATCAAGGAAAAGAGGAAAAAAAAAAAAAAAAGCTGTTTGTATCAGGGGAAGTCATACTTGTTGATCCTACCTGCTGTGTATCAAAGCCTTCATATGGCCAAGAGTCATACCTTCCCACACTCTATATTATTTAACCTCAATACACACCTGATTTCTTCCACTCCACCTCACAAAGCCCACACGTCTATCCCCACAAGCTAAGGCGCTTACTACCTTCATCTTTGTTCAAGCAAGACTTGATGAAACATTTGACAGAGCTGGAACACAGGGAGCTGACAGAGCACGCAAGCGTCGGTTGACACCCTTTATCCACGCCAAGGATCAAAGCTCTCCAAGTCCGCTTCCTGCTTTGCAGCTGATACACGCTGTTCATGAGAGAAGGTTTCAAGATTCCCCTTGAGCATTTTGCTGGCTAGAATGTTTTCTTCCAAGCTCTAAGAACCCACACTAAAAAGCTACACAGTCCAGAGGAGATCCACGTGGCTGCCGGGTGGCAGTGGAACCGCTCATCAGCTGCTGCAGCTCACGGGGCACGGCCTGACCACTCCTACCAGGAGCGCACAAAGGCACACATCTAAGTCAGCCTGAAAGGCTCTGCAGGACCCGGTTACCGCTCTGTACAGTAAGCACCTCTAGCTCAGTTTCTCCCAGTATTCACAAAACCATAAGGAAAACAAAAAAAGATAGACATCACAAACAAAGTTTTAAGGGAAATTTTGGTCGTACTTTATATAAGTTTGCGTTATGGTCTGGAAGGCTTCCACATCCTTCTCCCCTGCAAGCCATAGTATACTTAACTATTGTGCATTCCTACAAAGCCTTTCAAACAACAGATAACTGAACGTGCCTGGACACCGCAGCTCACAGGAAATGCCTCCAGGTAAATCTGGAATCGTTTCTGCAATGCTTAAAGCAACTGGGCATTTGCTTCCTAAATGCTGGAGGCAGCACAGGCCTACGCTCCCCGCACCGCTGCCTGCAAAGCACCCTCACGAGATGAACGCAGCTTTCCAGGAAGCCCAATTCCCCTCTCCGTGACCGGCTCGGGCCTGGCGGGACGCGCCAAGAAGGAAGCGCGGGGACCCGCACGCCCGCGGCCGCCCCGCCGCAGCCCCGAGGAGCAGGAGGGCGCAGCCGCCTCGCGGGGCCGGGCACGGCTCCCCGGGGGAAAGCGGCCCCGCGGGCCTCGGCGGCGTTTAAAGCCCCCGGGGCCGATCGCCTGCCGCCTGCGGGCCGGGCCGGGCCGTGCCCGGCTGTCCCCCCCGCCCCTAGCAGCCCGCCGCCAGCCCTGCGCAATCGCCGCCGATGGCGGCCGAGGCAGCGCCGATCGGCCCCAACCCGCCCGCCTCCGGCCTGGTACCTGCGGGAGGGGGCTGCCGAGACCACCCGGCCGGCCCCGCAGGCAGGGGACAGCGCTCCAGCACCCCCCGGGCCTCCGTGCCGCCTCTGCTCCCGGCTGCCCGGAGGCTGGGCAGGACCCGTCCCGGCGGGCAGGGCGCGCTGCGGGCAGGTGCGGCCAGGCAGCGGGGCGCACAGCCCGGGCTGGCCGGGCGGGGGGCGGCCGGTTCCGGGCTCGGGGCCGTGTCCGTGTCCGGCGGCCGCGGGCCCCGCCCCGCCGCCGGGAGGAGGAGGAGCGGGAGGAGGAGCAGCAGCGAGGAGGAGCCGGGCGGGGGCGCGGCCCCATAAGAGGCTCCGCGGGCAGCCGGGCCCACACCGCTGGGAGCGCCTAAGGAGAAAGAGAGCAGTGCCGCAGGTAGCGGGGGGTGGGCTGGGGCCGCTCCTTTTGTCCTCTCCCCCGGGCGTGCCGTGCCCTCGCCCCGCAGGGCGGCCCCGGAACGGTGGCTTGGCGTTTTTCGTTTTTTTTTTGTTGTTGTTGTTGGTTTTTTTTGTTGTTTTTTTTGTTTTTTTTTCGGTGTTGCGGGCACGGAGACCCGCAGCGGGCGGATCCTCCCTTCGCGATCCGCCGCCGCCCATACGTACCGGCGGCGCCGCCAGGCCCCGCTCCCCGCCGGGCCCGGCCTCGCCCCGCTGCTGGCTGGGCTGGGGGCGACGCGGCTGCAAAACAAGTGCAGGCAAGGCCTGCCTCCGCCGCCCCGGCTCGCCCCCGGGCAGGCCTGGTCGGGAGATGGCTTCTGCAGACGTGAGCCGAGGTGTTGAAATCGCTAACTGCCGGCTGTCGGGCACGGTCCTCGCTGCAGACCGAGGGGAGCTGGGAGGTTGCCGAACGCTTGTGTTCAGGTGCTTCGGCTAAGTGGTTGAGAAGGGGTAGGAAGAGGACCCCGCTGACCTTTGGCAGCGCTGGAGAGTGCAAAATTCAAGGGGACAAGTGACGCTGCAGGGAGCGTGTGCTCCGGGGAACGCACCTGTGGGCACGGCGGCTCCGGTGCTCAGCAGAGGGAGGGTGCTGCGGTGCTGTGCCTGCGCGCACAGCAAGGGCTTGAGGGGAGGACAGGGGCTGCCGCCGTGATCAGATGAACACCTATGGTACTGTCAAGAGTTGCTTAAGAAGCTGCGATTTCCACATCTTGGTGGAGGTGTATCTCAAGTGCAGGCACATCTCGTGTACCTTTGTTTTCCCCTTGTGACAACGCTGCTATGCGGGTCTGAAGCTAGCTTTGCAAAACCTGTTGCTCTGGGGAGACTGACATCGTCTGATTTGCCTTGCTTAAGTAGGGATCAAGCCACAAAACAAGCGCTGGGGGGTGAGAGTCTGTGTACATTTTGGCTTAAAAGAATCACCAAAGTTTCTCTGAATGCTTAAGTGCCAAGAGCAAATCTGAAGTCTCCTGGCCAGTAACCCTGTGCCTTGGCCACAGCAGTGTGAGAAGGTCCCTACTTAAGCTGTCATCCCTGAAAATTAGGCATGAAATACTTGCATAAATAAGCTGACTACAGACACTGTGTGCGAGCAAACAATTAAGTTAGTTTTCCATGAGGACTAGAAAGATCTGATGTGAGCCAAGATTTTATCTTCCTCTGGGATAGAAGTGCCTGACTAGTTCCTTTTTTCAGGTTTGTGCTCATGTGAAATTGAGCAATATGAGGCTGTGAGTTACTGAGTATTTGCTTGCTTATTTTCTTGTAGTTCTTGCTGTTGGGAGCAGTCTCCCCATGCATTTATAGCCTGGAGCCCTTGTGCTACAAGCCTTGTACCTCTGAATTACTGCATCCAGAATTAGGAGCCCTCCTGAACACAGGGCCTATTCATCTAGGTAAAGCCATGCATGGACCTTGGTATCTGTGAGACTGTAAATCCAGGCACAAGGGCTTGGTATCTTACTGTACTATCCTAGCAGCTGCATACAAGAACTGGACTGTCTTGGGAGGAAGAAAATGCCAAGTCATAGCTCTTGCATAATCAGAGTTGAGAATCAAGAAACTATGGATGCTAGAAAGCAGGGCACTGTGTTAGGAAAGTCCAGTGGCTTGTGGGGTGGTTTTTTGTCAAGGAACAAAGTGCAACTGGAAGGGTAGAGTTCAGGGTTGACTTTTTTTTTTAAAGCCTGAACAAATATCTTAGGAAACTTCTGTACCATACAGAAAAAAAAAATCTGTCTTATTTATTTTAACAGCAGAAATAAAGCTTGCCAGGAGAAAGTACTGTTGATGTGGCCCTTGGGTTACCGTACCTGTTTCCATGTTCCCTGGGGAAGGAAGCTAATAAAGAATCCGACAATGTATTAATATTAATAGTGCCAGTAATCGGAGCTGTCATTAAAATATATGCCCATTAACAACCATTTTCCAGGAGGAAAAAAAAGAAACAGGCAACTGGACTAGAACTAATGAAATATTAAAAAGTGCTCATCTGTTTCTGTGGAATTTGTGGGGAACAGTTTGGTTATGCTTTCAAATTCTTTTGTACAGCCATAACTAAAGCTTAGAACACAGGCCCTTGATGCTCACCTGTTAATCTTTTATTTCCAGGTAGATCTCTCTGGGAGCTGGGGCTTCAAAAAATATCAGTTAGTTGTTCTCAAGACTTCAGGAGAGGTCCTGTATGCAATGTTAGTACCCCTCTACTAACTGTGTTGTAAAAATGCAGGATATGTACATTGGTGACTTGTGCTGGTGTATTTTAACTCAATTTGTTTTTTTAATCTACTACAGATAAAGATGTCTAAAAAAATCCATGGAGGCTCTGTTGTGGAGATGCAAGGAGATGAAATGACACGGGTCATCTGGGAACTAATTAAAGAAAAGCTGATATTTCCTTATGTAGATCTGGATTTGCACAGGTAATTGCTCTTTATGACATACAGCCGACTGGTACTACAATTTGTATGTGTCATTAAGCATTGATCAGGTTTCACTTAGCACTGAGAGCCTTGTAGCTCTTCCAGCACTAGTGCAGAGAGGCTACTAGCCCATTTTTATTCTGGTAAGATTCCAGGCTGAATTCCTGGTTAGTTTACCTAAAGGAGCAGTTTCACTAAGTTCTGTGGAAAATGTGGGTTCATGGTGAAGATAGTTTGGCTAATTCTCCACTGGCAGCCCCTTTGGGGTTCTTCACAGCAGTAGGCAGTGAGTGTTTAATAAGGAATTAGATGTTTTCTGTGCTCTGCTTCTAAGAAGTTCCATTATGGCCATGGTCTGCGTTTTCATCTCCTCTCTTTGCTTTCCAGTACCTGGGCAGTCTGCATGGCTTCCTGAAGCCTAAAAAATTAGAAACATGTTTTTTTGTTTTTTTTTGTTTTTTTTTTTTTCCAGCCATTCCCTGGCTTGAAGCCTAACATCTGTGGACTCTGAGCAGGTTTCTGGAGACCTGCCCAGAGAGCAAAAGGGCAGCTGTAGGCACAAATTCTGCCATGTTGTCTCTGAGCTTGACCTCTGCCGCTGGCAGTGCGAGCAAACTTGCAATTATTCCCTGAGCCTAGGTTGTCCTATGCTTCCTTTTTGGAAAAAACAAATACAGCTGTTATGGCAAAAGGGACATGCATGCTATGTACAGCATCTGGTCAAGCAGAATAAACAATTCCTTCCCTTTCTAGCCACTGAGCTATAATTATTAGAGAAATATCCAGCTGTGTTGCTCCTTGCTATGTGGAAAAAGGCCTTCAGTGGACGCTGCCATTATTAAACCCACAGGTCTGACCTCTTCCACTGTTCCTGATGTCATTTGTATGCCACCTACATCCAGCTTTTTCTTGCTGGTGTTGAGACCCAGACAAACAGGAACTCAGCAGCATAATACACGCATACAGTCTGGAGAACCTCCCTTTTCAAAGAAGGGTGGGAGGAAGCAAAGCGGACCCCTGGCTGAGCCAGCACAATAGCTAGATTCATGTAGAGCTGGCTATGCTTCAGGACTAGCCCACACTGGGCACCCATTGTTCTCAAAAAGCTAGTAAAACAGTCAGTGGAGGAAACATGTTTCCTCTGACAGTTTGAGGGGACTCTCAGCAGTTGTGCTGCCAGAGCAGGATTGTGGGTCCATTGTCAAAGCAGTTTTCAATTTGAAGCCTGGTATTGCTTCACACACTCAGTATATGAAGGAAGCCAAAACCCTCAGTACAAGAAGCTTGAAATAAAGGCCTATATTCACTTGGGGATTGTGCTGTTCCATGCCATGAGAAACCCAGGCTGGAAGCTCCACCATCAGGAAGCTTAGAAGGGAAGGCAAAGGAGATACTGGCTATGTCTCTCACTGGAAGAGAGACTCAGACATAAACTGAAGCTTTTTTTTTTTTTTTGTCCACCTTCTCACTAGCCTCTATGTTCTTACGGTGTGAATGCTGCTGGAGTGGGAGGGAAATAACTGCAGTTAGGGTAGAGTGCTGGAACTATAGGGTCTGGTTTCTTTCCTCTTGGACATGAACCAATGCCCTGGGCAATCCTGACTGTCTTTGTGGGTTTGTTATAGCTATGACTTGGGCATTGAGCATCGTGATGCTACGAATGATAAAGTAACTGTGGAAGCTGCTGAAGCCATAAAGAAATACCATGTTGGCATAAAGTGTGCAACCATCACTCCTGATGAGAAAAGAGTGGAGGAGTTCAAGTTGAAGCAGATGTGGAAGTCTCCCAATGGGACAATTAGAAACATCCTAGGTGGAACTGTCTTCAGGGAGGCTATTATCTGCAAGAACATCCCTCGGTTGGTGTCTGGATGGGTAAAACCCATTGTCATTGGCCGTCACGCTTATGGGGATCAAGTGAGTCACTTCAGTGCTTACCCCTTCTTTTCTTGCTATATGGAAAGCCTTAGTTCTGAACTAGTGTAGAGCTTCAGAGCACTCAGACGTCCCTGTGCTGCTGCTTTAGCCCCTGCAGCCCACCTGGGAGTGAATACTTGCTAGCACTTTGTACAGCACCTGACAAAATGTGGGAGAGCCTGTTTCATGCCTCTGTTCCTTAGCCAGTGCAGTTGTATAAACAGTGTTCAGGGACCCCTACTTGGATTAGACAGGGCTATACCTAAACGTAGGATATAACTCTTTCCACTAAGCGGTGTTCTTCACCTCTACAGAACCCTCCTCCCTACATATTAATGCCTTTAGAAAGTATGCTTTACACAGCCCATCTTCTTGCTTCTCATAAGGGCTTCCTGGTGGCAAACGTTGCTCATGGTGAAAGATCTGAGTGACTTCTCAAAATGGGAGAAGTTATTTTATATAGTTTTGTTGTTTGTTTGTTTTTTTAAACTGTGCTCTGCCTCTTAAACTTGACATCAGCAACTGGGGTTTAGACAGCACTCCTGCAGGGTTAGTATTCACAGTGGGCACATTGGGCTGCAGAATGGGAGGAGGGAAATCTCCATTGGCAGAGATAGTACAAAGCCATGAAAAGTTTTGTGGCACTCAGTGTAGTGGCCTCTGGGCAGTCCAGAGGATAAATATCAGCCGTACTGTTATCCTTGGGAAATGGTGCCCTGTAAAGCAGCCAGGCATGACAGAAGGAAAGTTTTCCATGAAAAGGTAACTGCTTAAATAAATGGGTAAACCCAACACTGAGTGCAAGCTGTAAGATTTGCTGGGGTGGGAAGGTAAAATATTTCCTGACAATGGAAAAGAATGTGGTCCAAAATCCTTAACAGTGCTGAATAATTGAGACGGTCAAAATAATAAGAAACAATGGATTAAAGGGGAGGATTAATACCCTGCCAAGGTATAAGATAAAAATGGAAGGAATAATGTAAAGGACATGCTAGCAAGATACTTCTGTAACTTCAGAACAGCTCAAGGAACAGATTTTCTCAATAAAAAGGAAACTACATTAAAATGGATGATAGATTTCAAGGAAACGTGACCTTAAATACTACTGTTCTGGACAGTTGGAAAGACGAGACACCATTTAAAAACTTGAAGTATCTGTTGGCTCTTTTGAGTCTATGCAGTTCAAAGGAGCAAAATGTGTAGCAATTTACAGAACTCCAAGAATTCTTAGTACAAGTTGGCCTTACAAATGTCATACAATGGATAGAAGTAGTGGCTTTTGCTTAGGTGCTATATGATTTTTCTTTATTCTTGTGATCAGTTGTGATATGAATGGCTTGGAGGGGAGAAAGAGGGAAGCTTTCTACTCAAAACCACACAACACTGTGGATACTTGGCACTTTAAAGCTTCTATGCATTTGCAAAAATAGATGCTCTGACAATTGATGGGCTCAAGAATCTGAAAGCTTTTTTCCCTGAAGAGGAAAATAACTTCTGACCCAGGCAGACTCTTGAGTTGTTGTCTTTCTCCTCTCCAGTAAGATAGCTCAATGAACACATGGCTGAGTAAATGACAGCCTGTTCAATATTCCTTGTTTTTTTACAACTGTTTGTATTTCTACACCTTTACCCTACCCTTGTTGTCTTTATGACTGTGTCCTCCTGATACATAAAGTAATCATGATGATTTTATTGTAATAGTACAGAGCAACGGATTTTGTGGTACCTGGGCCTGGAAAAGTAGAGATGACATACACTCCAGCGGATGGAGGCAAACCAGTCACCTATCTGGTCCATAACTTTGAAAGTAGGTACTATCTCTGTTTTCCTTGGAACTGGTAGTTTTGGTCTAATTCAGTTATTAGTTGAATATGTTTGGTATAATATGACTTCAGGAGGCAGAGGTAGGAGAAGGTTAGAGCCTTTGTTATTCATCTGGGAAGTACTGAAAGTTACTTAATCTTCCTGAGATCAAAGCAGCCCATCAAATACCCAACCATACTAGACTGGCTACCTGCCGTGTTCTTGTATAATGACTCTGGTAATGACATGTATGCTTCTACCTCTGATTAGAGGGAAACTTGCTAAACAGTGCTTGACCCGAGGGGAACTGTATTTAAGAACAATTCAGGTACAATTCTTCTAGTTTGTCTTCCTGGGCTTTATACACCTTTTCCGTTTGTACCCTTCTTTATTAAGCAGTCTTTCTCAACAGAAATGAGAACTGACACTAACTCTAAAAGGTGGAAAGTAGATTTGACAAGGCTGCTCCTGGCTATGTAGGCTCTAACTCATTTTAACAGATGGAGTCGCAAAGGTATTTGTGTCGTAGCAATGTTGTTGTGCTGGTTGTAGGCATTGCTAGTCTCAGGTAGGGGAGTGCTGACGCTGCTGGGCTTTGTAAACAATTACATACACCTTGCTAGAGTCCAGGGTGTTCAGGGGAGTGAGGAAAATGTCACACCAGTCCTCTATCTTGCTTGTCAGTGATCAGAGGGTTCAGGATTTGAAGCCTGATTCTGACCGGTGTATGCGAGTGTGCAATGCTTTGTTTCCAGCTGCAGTGACCTAGTATGTCCATGTAAACAACACAGAATCCTAGATTGTATGCATTTAGCTTGGGAAACAGGTCCCAAAACTGCAATATGACTATGTAATGCTTGGTTTCTCTGGCATTCTTGCTCACAGAAAACCAAATCTCTAGTATCTTTTGTTGCAGCCTTTTACAGTCTTTTACCCAGCGTTCACCTGCTTCACTGTCAGTTCTAATGTTTTCATTCAATAAGTGACTGGAGAGCCTATATTGGAGGTGTCTGGCAGTCCTAGCTGTCAGTCTGATTCACTGCTCTGAGGTGTTGCATCAGCAAGCGGAAAGCAAGGTAGTGCAGACTCAGCAAGCTTTGGCTGTTGCTGTGGGGGAGCTCCCCACCCCACAGGCAGCTGCCGTGCCAGCACACCTCCACCGTGCATAACGGAAGCTTGTCCCATTGCTATACTAGTATCTTCAACCCTGACACTGAATTGAGAGGTTTTAATTGGCTGTGGGATTGTATGATTGCAACAAGCTTTGTACCTAGGTACAAATAAGTATTTGAATAAAACTTAATAGCTGTTGTCCAGCTAACTATGAAATCATGGCTCCTGAGGCCACAGTCTTTGGTCAGACCCTGTTCTGCCCTTGACTCACTAAGGGAGGCAGGGGGACAATGTATTTTCACTGGTAAGAGCAAGAATTCCATTCCCTGCCAATACCAACTTAAGTGACCTTGCTATCTTGGCAAGCAGATAAAGAGGGGTAAAGCCAGAGGAGGTTTATCCAGCATGCATATCCATATAATAATCTGGAGGTAAGAACAGACTGAAAACAGAAAGAAGTCTTTCCTAATATCTTTCCTAATATCAGAGTAAAATAAATGGGTTGTTTCCAGAGCAAAGATCCCTGATAAAGGCACAACAAACCACAGAGATGGCAATAGTAAGATGCTTGAAATTAAGAGCATAGCTCCTTTTTCACTTAAAAGCACAAAAAGCTGTTCACTGAAGATGAAAAAGCTTTTTCATGAAGCCCTAGACCCTACCTTCACCCCACCAACCAGCCTTTCACATAATCTGAATGCTGCTTTCCCCCAGGTGAGCAGGGCTGTAAGTTTAAGGCACTCCCATTCAGGCTGCTAACACACCTGCATTATACAGCCTAAGTCATGTGAACGTTGATGGTTTCTCAGTGTTCTTTTGAAGACTTTACCTTGTACCCACATAGCTGGTATGTTCTCCCCATAACTTGCAGGAAGTGAGCCTGAGCAGGTGAAACAAAGCTGCAGGGTATGCCAAACACATGCAAACAAAAAGGCAGGTACGCATGTGGGGGCTTGTTTACCTGAGCTAGGTTTAAAAAAAAAATTGTTTCTTATTGCTGGAGCTAGTTCTGCAGTGTAGCTGAAGCCTGACGGGAGCAAACCCACTTCTAGCTTTGACTGAGTCCCCTACTCCAAACCTCTTTCTGCTGCTTTGATGGAAAATATTCTCCGTTATTTATCCCATTAGTAGAAATTCAACCTCGCTCACTCCTGTCACAGTTTTGCTTCTTAGATGTGGATTAGGTAGAAACGTCTTAGGGGTATTAGCTATGTACATCTTAATACTATGACCTGTAAAACAATAACACCTTTCTTATCCACAGGACTGCTCCAGCTTTGAGCTGATAGTGCAAAGTTAATCTTTTCCTGAAAGAACCAGCCTTAAAATGAAAATTGGGAATAATGCCTGCCTGCCATAAGACTGGCAAGTTCTTAAGCAAAATTAAATCCAGTTGAAATCTATCTGTTCTCTCTCTGCTAACAGGCTGTGGTGGTGTAGCCATGGGAATGTACAATCTTGACCAGTCTATCAAGGATTTTGCCCACAGTTCCTTCCAAATGGCGCTGTCTAAAGGCTGGCCTCTCTACATGAGCACAAAGAATACCATCCTGAAGAGATATGATGGCCGCTTTAAAGACATCTTCCAAGATATCTATGACAGGTAATGATGATGGTTGTCTACTTCCTACCACAGTGTGTCATTCTGTAGCAGAAATATTTTCTGCAGTCTTATGAGCTGTTGCAGTTAATTCACTTCACAGCTCTGTGCACCTTCCCTATCACAGTCTCCCTTGTCCTGCAGGACACACTACTATTTAAGGCTCTGCTAAATCTGGCTATGGTGTTCATCTTTTCTAACAGAGAGCCACAGATTCTGTTTGGGTTCCTCTCTGGTTCTGAACAGACTTGCACTGACCATAATAATTGAGGAAAAAGAAAAAAGCAAAGATGATGCACATTTCTTTCAGTATTGTTTAACTCCCCTCTATGCACAGTTACTTGCATGAGTCGTGCAGCTTGTTTTCATATATCAGGGTATTCTGGTTTTTGTTTTCTAGAGAATACAAGTCCCAGTTTGAAGCCAAGAAGATCTGGTACGAACATAGGCTCATTGATGATATGGTTGCTCAGGCCCTGAAATCTGAAGGAGGCTTTGTCTGGGCCTGCAAGAACTATGATGGGGATGTGCAGTCTGATTCTGTTGCACAAGGTATGAGATGCTTCCTGTGCTGTACTGCAGTCAACTCAGTAGCAGTCTCTTGTGGCCTTGTCTTATCTTATGTAATGGCCCAAGAGATGGTGTTGGGTCTTGGAAACTTCATACCTGTGGCCAGTCATGGAGCTATCAAAAAAGCAAACAATTCCGATTTCACTTTAACAAGAAAATCCATTGAATGCAAACCATGTGTTTAGTTGTACTTCTTAAGTAGATGGCAGTTCGTGGCAATATAATAACCAAGAAGCTTTCTATTCTAATGGTTGACCAGTGGTGAGCATACTGGCAGGCACTATACAGATAAGCAAGAAAACTTTCGGAACCCAAATTTGTTGCCTATCCCATCAGGGTGAGATAGTGACTGTCAGATGAATGCTGCTTGCTTAGGAGTCTCAGACTGCCCTTTTTCCGTTTTTTTGTTTGTTTAAAAAAAAAAAAAAATCTATCAAATTAGGCGGCAATACTTATGTTCTTGAAGTGGGGCAGAATGTCTGCATGTCTTTATCTTATGGTTCAGCAGTACTTTCTGCTCAGATGAGCTGTCACTTTACACAGTCAAAACTAGTCAGTTGCAGCAGCAGCTCTGCTGTTGACAAATACAGCAAGGCTAGGAGAGTTTTGTAGGATGAGGGGATTAAGAGCAATTTAGACAGGGCTGTCTGAAGAAGACACTGAACTTTTTGAGCCATGTATTCTGTAGGCTATGGTTCTCTGGGGATGATGACCAGCGTGCTGATCTGTCCTGATGGCAAGACTGTTGAAGCAGAAGCTGCTCATGGCACAGTTACTCGTCACTACCGCATGCACCAGAAAGGCCAAGAAACTTCCACTAACCCCATTGGTGAGCTGCCTTTTACTGCCCTTTGGTGATCTCTACACATAAAAGAACAGGTTTGACATAAGAACACCTGCATCCTTTCTGGAAAGCCTAACACTACTGAGTAGTGACACTGGTAGTTCATAATGCACTTGTTTTACTTGTCTTCTATGGAGATCCCTGGAGCCAAAGCAGGCTGGAACGGAGTTTATGTGAGCAATAAACTAGACATAAGCTAGCTTTTAAAACGTGCTTTCACTCTTCCCCAAATGATATGTGTATAGCCACAGAGGACTAAAGGTTTAGGTTGTTTGATTATTTTTATTCCCCTCCCTGATGCTCAGATAAAACCCAGCGCTTCTCTGAGCCATGTACATGCTTAAAGTGTAAATGCACCTAGAATGGTATATGAAGAAAAGACTCCTCTACAATTGTACAGGGACCATACTATGTAACGTAATACCAGGAAGAAGAGTGTCTTAAGGGCAGCTGTCATAAGTTCTCTGTCATAAGGGCAGCTTTCTTAGTAATCAGAGCCCCTTTACAGGTCATTCGTTCTGACTTGGGAAGGAACAAAATAAGGTAAAGTAACAGATACAAAGAGAAGATTGCTGGAGGTAGGGGATAGTTTCCAAGTTCTGCTGTTCTTTAGAGCTGCACAAAATATAAAGGATGTCTAGCTGAAGATAGAAAGTCTGGTAATGGGAAAGAGAACACCCAACTTCCTTCTGTTTTCAGTGTTATTAAGGTTAAAACAACAGTTTCTCATATGTTTAGTACAATATCTAAAGAGTTCTAGAAGAACAGTAATCTAGTGTTTTGTCTCAGCCTCCATCTTTGCATGGACAAGAGGACTAGCTCACAGAGCTAAACTGGACAACAACACTAGCCTCAAGACCTTTGCAACTGCCCTGGAAGAAGTGTGTATTGAGACCATTGAATCAGGCTTCATGACAAAAGACCTTGCTGCCTGTATCAAAGGCCTACCTAAGTAAGTAAATAATCAACTCTGTTTGGAAGGGGCATGGTTTTACTTGACGTTTGGAATGTTGTTTTAGCAGTGGACATGGTGAGGAATTGCTGGAGTTTGGTCACAGAACTGGGCTCTTCTGCAGCTGGTGCTATACAGAGAGAACATGAAACACTTCCTGCCCCAAGTAGCTTAGTGTCTAGGTTGCTCTGCACCTGCTATTGTGACAAGTGTTGGGGGGGGGGGGGAGTGGATGGGGGCAATAATATAAATGATTCTTTGTGGTTCCTTTTTTTTTTTTTTTAAGTCTGGGTACACTGGCCAGATCTCATCCTGTCCTGTTCTTAGTATGAATACCTGCCTCACTGCAAATTACCATCTAGCTACCTCTTCTCTGGAGCCTTTTCACAAAAAAAGACATCTTGATGAACAGATGACCGTGCTGGTTTCAGAGAAGGGCTTAAACACCCCTCTGAGCAGTCTTTTGTCACTTTGAACACTGAGCAGCTTCATAACTGATGACTATATTGTTTTATTTCCCCCACAGTGTCACACGTTCTGACTACCTGAACACCTTTGAATTCATGGACAAGCTTGCTGAAAACTTGAAGGGGAAGCTAGCTTCTCTGCCGAAACTTTAAGGCATGGGTTCTACTCAAGCTCTGCTAACAAGGAAGTTCCCACATATACTGTGGTTTAAGTGACACTGCATCACTATTGTGTAACATTTCAAATACTAGACAAAAAAAAATGTAAACTTTAAATGTTTAAAAGATACTGTTTTCTTAAACCCCTCGAGCTGCTAGGCTAGGCCTTATTTTTTTGCTAAGCAGCTGAATGTGGTAGTATTCAAGTTCAATGTGGGACTAGATTCCTTATGTCAATCATAGCAGAATTGAGGTTCTTCTCTGACTTTATCTGTGATTTTATTTTTTTTTTTTCCTCCTTTCCTCTCAGACTGAAAGCCAGTCTCTGTCACACCTCTGGTCAAACCAGCAGTGACTTACTGTCCAACAGACCTTAGAAACCAGAACCGTCCTTATTGCTCCAGTAGTGTCCACTGAGTATAAATGAGCTCACAGGACTGTGACAGCTCCACTGCAGCCCCTCTGTTTCTTAATGTGTTTTTTTAGTGCCAACTGGAGCACAGTATCCTGATGACAAGGTATTTCTTAAGTCAGGACTAGCATTTGAGAAGAAGCACTTAGTAAATGCTGGAAACAAGCCCTATAGGCTAAGAGCCTAATAAAACCATGCTGTGGTGTCCTAAATGCAGTACATGCATTGGTATATTTCGTCTGACTGGATGTGAAACATAGGAACTCTTCCCTCCTCCCTTCCCCTGTAATTCATAACGGTGCAAAACTTTTCTCCAGTTGTCTGGACTATTACTTAACTTCTTATTGTGATATAGCAGGTCAGATTATGACTGTGAAGAACTATTCCATCCATTTTTTTAAGAATATTTTAGTGCAAACTAAAATAAAAGCCAACTAACATTCTTTGTGTCTCCTTTCATTGTGTGAGTAGGAGCTATAGGGAAATTCTACCTCAGACATAAATTCTAGTAACTTACAGCACAGTGCATATGGGGATAGACTGTCAGAAGGCGATACAAACACAAATAACTTCTCTCCCTTCTCAGAGCAGAGTTTTAAATATTGGGACCTGGAGGGCCATATATCAGCTGCAATGGGGGAGTAAGCATGGGGTAGTACAGAAGAACTTAAAAGTACCACTTCCACGGAAGCTTTCTTCTGAGACTAAGAGCACCATTTTGGTAAGTACAGGCTACCAGTTCTATGCCAAGGCAGAGCACAGGGCTGGCTGGCTAATTCCTTGCAGGTCCCCAAGTAGGACTCAAACCTTTCAAAACAAAAAACCCACCTACAACAGCAAGTAACTGACAAACAACTGATTTGAGGGAGCCCCTTTTAAAATTAATCTTGCAGTGCTGAAAGCTCACTATTATAAATCTGCTTTAAAAATGCTGAGAAGCCTGCAATAGGGGTGCTAGTCTACACAAGACCACCCAGGGTGGCTCTGTATTCCCATCCTTACATGCAACTAGAATGGGACCCTGAAGAAAGGGTTCATAAAAACAAAGCAGCCCCAGTGAGAATACTTAATCTCTACAGGGTGCTGGTAGTTCACAACAACAAAAAGTGGACTATTCTCCCAAAGACTTCGTTAACTATGACATGAAAAGGGGAGGCTAACTGTTGTATAGAAAAAGGGTTTTGAGCTCAAACCAATTTTCATGGCTAATCCAGATGCAGTGCTGTCTACGCTACATTGATTGTGGTTGCCAGGTGAGAACCTAGGGCAGCTGACTAGTAGAAAAACAGTATGTGAACTCAGCAGGAATGAGTGAGGTTATAGCTGAAGTCAGACTTGCAGAGCTTACCTCCCATTTTTCTTAACAGGAGCACTGTAACATATAAATGCTAGTGCACAAATTTTACTCCCCATTTTCTCTTATGGCCTGCTGCCAGCATCATTCAGACATAGCCAACAAAGTAGACTTCCTGTTCAGCGCCAGTATATAACTACAACAATGAAAACAGATGGACATATTCCTGTAATTGAAATTTGCATCAAACTAATACATCACCACTCAGTGAAGATCAGAAACTGGTTATAGGCAAGACACTCACCCTGCAGCTGACCAGCTATTTTAAGTGTGGGTTAGGATGGAAATGCAAAATCAGATCAAATTAGATCAGCTAGCATTAACATTTCTCTAGGGCTGAGCATGTGTTTGAAACACAGCTCCACAAGTACTAGCAGCTGTCACTGTGACCACAGTGTGAATGAACACAACACCCAGTGTGGTCTGTTATTAACAGCATGTAAAAAGTGCACCTAGAACAGTTATTTCTGAATACTCTGAGACAATGGAAATATCCATCAGAAATATCTTGAGAGCTACGTGCCTACCTGCCTGCAGACACAAGTAGCACGCCACAATCAGACAGGTCATATGACAGCACCTCTGACAAATTATCTTGTTACTTATTAGCTCCTACCCAGCCTCTAGCATTACTACAGGAAGAATCTTAGCCCTTTTCAGGGAACAGAACAAATAAATAAGTGGGAAGAAGAAATAAATCTTATACTTTTTGTTTTGTTTTTAATTCCCTGACAGCATAGCTTCCCTTCTGCACCAACACAAAATTTCCACCTTCTGGAGGACTCCATAGGGTACAGCAGGACCCAATCTATCCACACGAACTGAAGAGTGCTGCTGTAGTGATGAGGAGAGAAAGCAATATGGACTCTGCATTAGGAGGGAAAATGTGATCATAAGAACCCTTTGCTTGCTCTGCCATGGAGAATGAGAGACTACTTTTCCTGCTTCTCTGGATACACGTTCCCTCTCCTTTATGCCTAATATGTTCCCTTTTCTCCCTATCACTCACTCAAACATTTAGCATCAATAACCTTCAAAGCTAAACACCAGTAGATCGTATCAAATTAAGAGCTGGAGGTCAGTGGACACTTTGTGCAATAAAACAAAGCACAGGATTTCATGAAACATGATCATCTGCTTTGCAGTGTACCAGCTAACTCACAGAGCTCTTGGACCCTTGTGGCTCCCACTAACATTAACACCACCTTGCACCAACACTCTCAGCAGCGAGCGCCAGCAAAAATTGTCCTTAAGCAAAGTATAGCCTAATTTACCTTTAGGGCTAACACTGATGTAGTTAGACATGTGCATGTTTCATGCTTAAGTCTGGTGGTGGAAGGCTGTTTCCAACTCCACAGATATGCAAATCCTCAGACAGCAAATGCAGTGAGAGGATATACATCAATTCTCTGACATGGCTCCCTTTGAGAACAGCAGTGCTCTGACTTCTAGGGCTGTCCAAGGCTTTAGCATTCAATCCTAAACATGACTCCCCAGCAACTTCCTGCCCATACAGAAGCCACCTTCCACCAGGAGGTAACACTGGGCAGTCCGTTAGCCTCCTCTTCTGCTTGCTGTCAAAGCCCAGACTGCTGCACGCCTTTGAAACACCAGGCAGCAGTCTTGTGGTATCTGCAGTGCCAGAAGATGAAGCCTCCCCTCCAAGGTGTAGTCTTTCCAGGCTTGTGTTGAGACGAGAGAGGACTGGCAGAGCCAGCTATCTGTCTACACTACCAAAACAGGAGACAGAGGGATTTGGCCAGCCTCTTTTCAGTGGTTTGTGGCAACAGGACAGGAGGCAATAGCCAAAAAATGGATAACAGGAAGTTCCACACCAACATGCGAAATAACTTCATGGTGAGCATGACAGAGCACTGGGACGGACTGCCCAGGGAGGTTGTGGATTCTCCTTCTCTGGAGATACTCAAGGCCCATCTGGACACCTACCTGGGCAACCTGCTCTGGCAGGGGGTTGGACCCGATGATCGCTGGAGATCCCTTCCAACTCCTACAATTCTGTGGTTCTATGAAAACCACCTACGGCCAAAGCCTTTGAAAAGAGGCCCCCCAGCATTAGGGGGGAGGTGGGCAGAAACAGATGGCCAGAGACAAAAATCAAATGTCACAAAGCTTTTTAATACTGTCCACATAGAATTTATTTATACTTTAAAAAAGCTACACACAATACTAGATACATTCTAGCAAAGACACAAAAGCCAGGAGCTTGATGGCTGCCTATTAACCACTATTTCACTTCTGGCTCCTTCTCTTCCCTTTGTTATCAGCTTGCTTGCCTTGGCACCAGTTCATTATTCAAAAATCTTCTTTTTCCTCTTTGATCTTCTTGGTCATTTCCTTGGCTTTGATCTTTTTCTTTTTTCTTTTGTAGATAGGGGAATGGAGGAACTCCGTGCTTGTAAATGGGTCACCCCGTCTCAGTTTGCTGCAGAACCAAAAGGGTTAGACTGAACTGTCAAGAGGTTTTTTTGAATACACATTAGTCTCTGAAGTTTGTTTTTACTGAAATGCTTCCACCATAAGATGACTGGGTTGTACATTTTATTTGTTGTCCCCTACTGGATCAGCTGTACCCATACAGAGTACTTTCTGAACCATTATAACTAATTTCTCACATGAAATTCACACTGCAGTACTTTTCAGGGAAAAACACAGCATCACCTAGGCAGCACAGGCATCGTTTTAACAAAATCAATTTAACAAAAAAAAAAAAAATCATTTGAGGAATTCAACGCTTCTGTACAGCAGCTACTAGATATACACCAGTTTCTTTGGGAAAAGATGCAGCTCCTTCCTTTGGTACTCATACCTGCCAGAAGCAGCAAACATTACCCAACCTGCTCATGGTGTGTGGCGGTTCCACACCAATGGCTAGCTAAGCTCCAACACACTGTTTTCTCACTCTCCTTCCTCAACAGAGCAGAGGCAGGAAATACGAAGAACAGTTTATAAGTTGAAATAAGGACAGGGAAGTCACTCACCAATTACTATTACAGACAAAACACATTCAACCTAAGGGAGATTAATGTAATTTACTGCCTACTACTAACAGACTAGAGCAGTGGGAACTAAAAGCAAAAAAAAAAAAACAAAAAAAAAAACACAACCTTCCACCCATCCACCCTCTTCCACCTCCTCTTCCTGAGCACTGCAGGTGAATGGGAGCTGTGGTCAGTCCCAAATGATTTGTCTCCATCGCTCCTTCACAGTCACTGTCTGCCTCACTCCAATGCAGGGTTCCTCCCACAGGACACAGTCCTTCCTGAACTGGTCCTGGGGGGGCTTCCCACAGGCTACAGTTCTTCAAGAGCTGCTCCAGTATGGGTCCATACCATGGGGTGCAGTCCTTCCGGAACTGCTCCAGCATGGGTCACCCACAGGTGACAACTCCTGCTCCTCTGTGAGCTCCTCTCCACTGGCTGCACTTCCGGCCCACAGTCTGCTGTGTGGGCTCTCTCTCCAAGGGCTGCAGCTGCCTTCAGGCCATATCCAACTGCTCCACCACGGGCTGCAGCATGGAGATCCGCTCTGGTGTGATACACCACGGGCTGCAGGGGGCCAACCTGCTCCGCCAGGGGCCTCTCCACACGTCACAGGGGAACTTGTGCTCCATGCCTGGAGCACCTCCTGCCCTCCTTCTGCACTGACCTTGGTGCCTGCAGTGCTGTTTTTCCTCTACATTCTCACTCCTCACTCCCAGCTGCTGTGCAGTATCTTTTTTCTCCCTTCTTAAATACTCACAGGTGCAAGCAGCATTGCTCATTGGCTCAGCTCTGGCTACCAGCAGGTCCCTTCTGAAGCCATCTGGAACTAGCTCTTATCTATCATGGGGCAGCTTCTGTACTGTTCTCACAGAGGACACTTTGTCAGCCCCTCCCGCCCCCCTTGCCACATACACTGAATACATGGGGAGACACCCTCCTCAAAATCTTGCATTTCTTTCACTGAAACCTGATTAAAATGGAAGTATTACTTAATTGTTGTCTAGAACTTCAAATAGCACAGAATAGCAACAAGGAAAAGCAGGGCTTTCCCTTTATTCTCTTTATTTATCCTACATTTTAACCTCATTTTAATCTCTCAGTAGCACTAGGCTACCACATACAAAGTCTGCTAAGAGAAGTTTTTGTTTGGTGAGGGAAATGCTCTTTGGCAGCTTGTTACCAGAAGCCTGCACATGCATCTATACTAATGCATAATTTCTGCTTAACCACACTGTGGCAGAAGGACTCACAGAAACATGAAGGGTAAGAAGGACTAAAAACAAAGCAACAGAGGATCCAGCCTTGGAGAGCAAGTGTATGAAAGGAGAGCAGGGGTTTGCAGCACAAGAAAAGTCATGGGAAGGAATAGTTTAAATCCTAACCTCCCGAGTTTTGGCTCTGTGTAGCAGGTTGGTTCTCGTCTCCGCCTGTTTAAGCGCCCTGACACTTCTTCCGAGCTGGGGAGGGACAGAGTCCTGGCATTGGTCAGGTCCTGCAGTGGTTTGGTCTCTATAAAGATAGACATGCACACGAGTTGATCAGTGTTTCCAAATCAAAATAATTCCTTAGAAATATAGCCGCCAAACAGAGAATGTCAACATTACCAGGTTTCTCTGAATACCGCATAATCCTGAATCTAATCATGTCACCTCTTAACTCAGCAGGCCATTTTGGTCCCAAAATCCCAGACCTGCTTCTCAAAATTCAGCTCATTGATCAAATTAGGTTACTCACTGAAAAATACAGCAAATACTACAGTCACACTGCAAATATAGCCGGGCCCAGCTGTAGCAGCCTTTCCTTGCAGAAGTGGTAGTTGACAGTTCTAAAGTCCAGAAGTTTAAAGGTTGCAGAAATCAAGTTTAAAGCACCTCAACAACTGAGGAGACTTCCAGCAAGGCTTCCTGCAAAGCAGGACCATGCCAATGTTTACTGCAGCTTTCAAAATTAAGTCAGCCAAGAAGGCAGAACAAACTTCCCCCCTTCTCCACAACCTCACATAACTGTTTACAGAGCATGCAGTAACAACAAGCTCCTGAAAAGAGTCAAAGTAACTACTGCTACCAGACATGGGATATACCTCAAAATCCTTGGGAAACAGAATGCCAAAAAAAAAAAATCCCAATAGGGGAAGGAAAAAAAAAGCTTATGTAACTCCTGAAGAATTTTCATTGATGTTACCACTTAGAAGTATAAAATCTGAACCCTTGCAGCATTAACCATTCGGGATGAAGAGCTGTTATTTTTAATTGTACCCTGTGCCACAGTAATGCCAACTCCAGTGGCCAGGGTTAGCATCAGGTTATGCCTTTCAACTGTTTGAGCGGGTCAGTTTTTAAAATTGACAGGCATGCCCTGTAGATAACAAGAATAGGGAAAAAGAGAGGACTTGAAGCACATGCTCTTAATCTCCCAGTACCTATGCATGAAAGAGCAACGAGAAGTTTCTACAAGAAACTACAAACAAATGCAGCCATGGAAGTGACTGGCCAGCATAAGTAGAAGCATAATTTGTGTACTGAACATTGATCTTTAACTCCATAAACCATGAGAGTACAAGCAAAATCTGCATCCTTTGGTACCCGTCTCCAAACACAGGTCCCTTCCCCAGCCCACCACCTACCAAGTTGCTCCAAAGATGAACTCCGGAAATGATCTTCAGAACTTGACCCATGCTGGTTTCTTTCCCCAAGTATTTCTTCTCCATCCCTTTCTTTAAAAACCTGAGAGCATTCTGGCCAAAGAGAGGATTTCTCTGGGATTCTATTGCCCTCAGTACTTAAGCTCTTTGAAACCGGTAGATCTGTAAGGCCAGCGTTGAAATGTAACGGTGCAGAGCAGATCACAGAAGAGGACTCAAGACTTTGTGAAGAGCCCATAAGATTATTTGTACGTGATATCTCAGCTATCTGCTCCTCCGGGAAGACAACTGGCTCAGACAGCAGATCTGCAGTGCAGGAAAGTTTCTCCATCAGGACAGTTTGCTTTGATGCAAGTTCTACTGAACTTCCAGGGAACATACTGGCACCATTGCTCTGCCTGGTGAGGAAATCCGTCTTTGGAGAAGTAGGGGTGTTCCTGTTCCTCCGAGGCTTTGCTTTGGGATCAGCCTCTTTTTGCCAAGCATTTGTGTTGTCATCTTCAGCTTGCTCCTTTTCTTGAAGGTCCCCTGTTTCTTTTTTATTGTTCTGAGCAGCTATCATCTTCTGAAGTCTGGGAATTTTGCTAGCTTGGCTCTCAGGAATAGACCTAGAAGGTACAATTTCATTTCCTTCAAAATTTGTCTGGACACTAACCAAGCTTCCTGAAAGATCCGAAGGACAAACAACGTAAGTCTTCCTGCTACATTTACCTAGTGAATTCTTCATGCACTCCTTAGCTATGTCTGGAACACCTGTACAAGATCCAAAATTATCGTCATTTCTCTGATCACTACAACCGCTTACCCTGACAGTCTTCCTCTTGCTTGTCTGGCTTCTTTTAGGCTGTTTTTCAGCTTTGGCCTCTGGTACCTTCACATTGCTTACGAGAGTCTCCTCAGAGTCACTTCTTTGCCTAATTACTACAGTTTTTCTGTTGGCTTTCTGTCTGATCTTTGTGCTCACACTTGGTAAGTCCTCCTGTAAAGCACATGCACGTGAAGTCTCATTCCTCAACAAAAATGAGTTTTGTAAAGTGGATTCATCTGAGGGAACTTTATGACTTGAGAAGGCATGAACTGGACTTTTTAATAAATCCTCCATGCTTTTCAACTCAAAGACAGCATCTTTCTTAACTTGTTGCGGTAAGTCAGCACTTCCAAGACTATTCAGTTGTGCTGGATTCACCACGTATGTTCTTCTGGGAACTCGGACTTCATCAGGACAATTGGAATGTTGCTCCATACCAGAGCCTCTGTTCTTCCTCTCTGAAGACCCCACACAAGCCTTCTGCCTCCTATCTGAGGCTTCTGATTCACTAGAACATGTTGCAACTTTTGACTGAAAAAGCTTCTTTGCATTTAGGGCACTCTGTTCATCCTGAGGTATATCAGGGCTATTTTCCACATTGTTTTTAATTTTATTTCTTTTCTTTTTTCCTGTGCTTGCCTTTTTAACAGTTTTTTTCTCACTGGTTTTACAGTTACCATTACTTTTAACCTTTACAGGAATAAACTCCAAGACTTTACTATGGCTGGGATCTATTTCAACACCACATCCAGTTTCTTCACCCTGTGGCTGATCACAAGTCTCTTTACCCAAAGATTTTTTATTGGGACTAACAGTGGCTTGAGAAGATGAAACCAGGTAGCTGGGAGATTTCAGCTGTGCCTGTGTGTTGCTCTTGCTGGAGCTGCTGCTGTCCTTAGTCAAACTCCACTGGGTTGCCCCAGTAGAACTGACATGTGGGAAAGTATCTTCACCAGAAGATTGAGTGCTTGTTGCAAACAGGGTAGAACGCTTTCTTCTCTGAGTAACATGCCCTTTCGAGAGACGATCACAAAATTGCTTCACCATCTCATCACTTTCATATGGAAGTGGCTGACTTTCCCAAGCAAGTGCTGGGAAATCATTGAGATTTTGTTGAGTGGTGCACAAGGACTCTGTTGGAAAGACAGAATTAATTCCTAAGACTGAGGAACACAGCAGACAGAAGTCAGCTTTCTCACTACCACCAGACACATGTCCGGCACACTACCACAAAGCCCAAAGATAGAAAAGGCATGGTTTTGTTCTGCAGGGACTCCCCAAACTCACCATAGTAACAGAATTGGTCAGCTGACTTCGCTGAGAACATAATGGCAGCCTGAAGTGAAATCCCTTAAATTGCCCTAATATTTAGGGATGTTCAGGATCTATATGAAAAGTTATTCATGTGGCAAAGCCACGTGGAATAGGAGCTGTGCAATCAATTACATTCTGGGGAATAGCACATTCAAGCACTTCTGAAAAATCCTATGTAAGCTCAGTCCCTATTATTCAGGAAGACTAACAAATAGTCTTGAGATACTGCAAATGCCAGTCATTCCCACCGAGACATCCCATTCTGGGATACCCATAGCTCTGGTAATATCAGTGTCACTGAAGCACATAGTTCCTAACTGTAATTAGAAGCTACCAGGGCTATAGTTAGGAGCTCAGAGAAGCTATGGTACTACACTCATACACAACATCTACACACATGCCAAACCATACCAGAATAACCACAGAAGACACACATACCTCCAAAGAGAGAAGAGTCAAGGAAAATCTCTTGTGCTTCCATTACTTCACTCTGCTTCTTCCCATTTTCTTCCTGGTGGGACTGAGGCTTCTCAGCAAACTGGGATGGCAAAGCATCTTTGGAGGCAACAGGCACAATTTCCTGGGGCTTACCAGAAGCAGATCTCCGAAGACTGACCGAAGACTTCCATACAGCTGTGGAGCTGCCACCTTGCTGTCCCACATCACGTGGCTTTGAAATGGGCACCCTCAGTGGCATCAGCTCACCACTGGTGAGAAAGAACAGCAGTAGAGCACGTTTCATACCTGCGACAGGCCTCAGAATCCAAAAGAACAGGGGGGGCAGTGGAGTGACCATCCCTGGGGGTGTTTAAGGAAAGATTGGACGTGGTGCTTAGGAACATGGTTTAGTGGGTGACACTGGTGGTAGGACCAGATGATCTTGAAGGTCTTTTCCAACCTTAATGATTCTATGATCTACTGTCTGTGAAGTAACACAGAACATGAGCTGAGGAAGAAAGTTGTTTTGTTTTGTTTTTTTTTTTCCCCTTGTGAGAACTATCTGAAAGTCATGTGTTGCAGTGGGTTTATGTGGCAAGGTTTTAGTAGCAGGGGGCTGCAGGGGTGGCCTCTCTGAGAAGAATCCAGAAACAGCCCCATGTTAAATACAGGGCAGTTTCAGACAGCTCCAAACAGACCCACCACTGTCCAGAGCCAAGCCACTAAGCATGGTTGTTTGCACCTCTGTGAGAACATATTTAAGAACGGGAAAAAAACTGCTACACATCAGCAGCTGGCAGAGAGGAGTGAGAACCAGCCCTGCAGACCCCAAGTCAGTGCAGCAGCACCCTTATCTCAACCCTTGAGCCCTTTTCTTTGTATTTTCTCCCCCTTTCCCTTTGACTAGGGTGAGTGAGAACACTTGTGGTAGAGCTCAACTGCCCAGCTGGGTAAAACCACCACACATTTTCAAACACAGGAGGAAGAACAGTAAATTCATAAAAAGACTTGGCACTAGGGCAAGTAAGACAAGAAACAGCAGCAGAAAGACACGGGACAATGGAAAATATCAAACTGGTGTTTTAGAGAAGGCATCTCATGGCAAAGAGACAACTGGGCACACACGAAACACAAGGAATTTCAGAATCTGACATTTTAAGGCTCACCTCACAAAATGACCATCTGCACTAACATCAAACCAACTATCTTCAGTTATGCTGCTCTTCCGGCCACGGGACAGGGATGAAGAACTTGTATGGAGCTGGAGAACAGAGAAATACAAGGGTGGTTTAGAGCTCTTGCAATCACCCGTATAGTCTCTTGGACAGAGACAGCAGCAACTCAGCTTCACCCAGAAAACTGTCAAATATACCAGTTACCCTGTTCAATTTAAAACCGCACAGCCAGAGGTCCCACCCTCCCACTCTAAGGTTTTTAAAGAGCTGGGTCCCTTGCAGAAGGCTGCTTGTCCAGCTTCCAAGAGGATATTTGCAGGCAAGGGCCTTGGCCAGTACAGCTATTTGCTGGTTTACAGAAGTCATTTATTGCAAGTTATGCTCAATGAATTGCAGCAGAGTCACACTTTGCCTCCACAGACTTAAGAATAAACTTGAGGTAGTTCAGATAATCTGAGACTAGGAAGTAGAAAGGTTTCCCCCAAGCACCCCAAGTGACATAACATAAATGAAATGTCTTATTCCCTATTCCAAGTCACCAAGGCAACAGACAGCACCAGCATGCAAAAATCACAGCCTGGCCTAAGCAAAAGTCTCCTGGTCAATGCAGCCAATGACCCAGAGGAAGACAGTTTATAACTGTAGCCTCTGCTGTGGAAGTTACCCAAGATCCAAATGTAAAAATCGTTAGCACCAAGCTGAAAACGAGAATGCAGCCAGCAAGCAAGTCAAGAAAAACAGAAGAAACAAACACTTGAAGGGAGCAGTCGACGCAAAGCAAGAGAAAAAGCAGTCTCCTTTCTAGTACAACCAACACACTCACATTTCCTATGATTTACCTCAGACAGCCGAGCCATCTTAACTGCAGCCAGAAGGTTTTCAAGTTCTTTCATGGTGTTATTCTACATTGAGGTAATAAAGAGAGAAGCAGTAAGTGCATTAAATCTAAATATCTGTTCCAACAAGGACAAAGGTAGCCAGAAAAAAAGTTCAGCCCTTCTGGGAAGACCACAGCTTAGAAGAAAAATTAAACACTAATATGGGGACTTGTTTCAGATGCATAGGATACAGACAATCAGTGACAGCTCACACACCTCTCCCAAGGCTGACTGCTGCCCACCACCCCTCCCCATGAGAGCCCCTCTGTTAGTGCCATACCAGGAAGCAGAGCTTGTGCCGCAGCACGGCATTCTGGAAGTGGCAGTGCTCCACCTCCTTCTGCAAGCTGATCTTCTCCTGGATGAGCCGCTGTGCATTGGCTTTCTCCGCATTGAGGGCCAGTGCCAGTGCTTTATTGTTGTGCTTTAGGGAAACTTTAATAGTGGAGGAGTTGTCTGTAAGCAATAGATAAGTACCACAAAGAATCAGCATTCAAGGTCTCATCCATGCCTTCCTCTTCCCTCATCATACTTCTTCCTCTTCGCAGATGAGCCTCCCCTCAGGCTCAGATCTCTACAACTCAGTAGTCCTCTACACAGCGGAATAATTCCTTCCCATACAAAGGTAACTACAGAATTCTTCAGACTGCAGCAGGGAAACTTTCCATAATAACCTTCAACACGTAAGACGCTGACACCTCCTCCATTCTCAGAGGGTCATGGTCAGTCAGCAAGCTGCTACTTCGGTTCTTAATGAATGATGGTATGGTTCAGGACCTGAGTACAGACAGATATACTTCTGGTTGAGCAAGTCAGCTATAGTTCTCAGTCCTCATCTCCATCCAAAAAGCAGAGAAGCCGGCCTTCCTCCACAGTATAATTTGAGCAGATTTAAAACTGTATTTCTAAATTTCAAAATAAATAGACGTAACAATAACGTTTAACTTTTTCAAGGTAATCCAAATAACCCTATGCATTATTTTCTCAGTACACCACCCCCCCCCCCCAAAAAAAAAAAAGTTAAAAAAAAATCACAATTGGACTAGCTTCTGCAATGGATTACATAAATATCAAAATACTTTCTACACTCACTTCTGGTGTTTGGACCCCCAGCATGGATCCTTAGGACTCAGCTACACGGAGTTATCTCACGCCATTGGAAACGCTGCTAGAACAGGCTACAAAAGCCCCAGCTGCTGTTTGGAAGCAGCACAGTTCCCGCACAGCTTCTGTTATGCTTGTGGGTCACATACACCTCGGGCAGCTTCAGGCATCCCGGGGCACTCCGCAGGACACTGAATCCTCCACGACCCCAGAGGCCGACGAGCAGCCGGTAACTCCGCGCTGCGGTAAGACGGCCTCCCAGCACACCTAACGCAGCAGCCGGCCTCTGCTCGTGCTGCGACGCGAGACATACTCACTGAGGATTTTCGTTTTGATTTTTGACGCGAGCGATGCGTTCAGCTTCGCAGTTCTCAAGACACCGTTTTTCTTCTCCCGCATCCGCTCTCTCACACCGCTCAGGCCGAAGGAGAGCGTTTCGGAAGCCTCCTGCGATGCCATGGCTGGAGGGAGCGAGGCGGAGCAGGGCCAGACCCGCTGCAAGCGCTCCCCACCCAAGCCCCGCGCTGTTCCCGACAACAGCCGCCTCCCCGGCGCCTCCTGCCCCGCAAGGAGGACGCGGCCACAGGCACGGCGGCCGTGAGAGCCCCCGCCAGGGGAGGTGCCCCTCGCGGTGCGCGGGGAAGGAGGGACGAGAGGCAGCCCCAGCTACCGGCAGATTTTTGAACGCAAACAGGGCGGCGGCAGCCCGCCCCTCGCCCCGCCCCGCCAAATGGCGGCCGCCTCCCTCAGCCCACCGGGCGAACGGCTCCGGCGGCCGAGGCGGGCCCGGGGTGCCCGGTCTCGGTCCCGGTAGGGGGTTGCGTGGAAGGTTTTGGCTGCGGCGTGGAGAGCCCGCGGTGCCCGTGCTGCTGGGCTAGGCCCGGGCAGGCCGCGCCGCCATGTTAGGGGCAGCGCTCCGCCCTCGGGCACAGGGACGGCCACCGCCACGCAGCCGCCGGCTGCAAGCAGCGCGTCTCGGGCCGTGCGCCTGGGGCCGCGGGGTGGGCACTGGGTGCTGCTGCCGGCAGCCGGCCCCGGGCACACAGAGCTAAAACGCTCCTAAAAACGCTTCGGAAAAGTCAGAAGATTGGTCTAAAGCGCAAACCCCAAATTTAGGGCTTGGGCGTCTGCAGAACTCAGCACCAGGGCCCTAGCTTGCAACTTTCTCCTGAAAAAGGAAAAAAAAAAATGATGTCATTTCACAGCCTTCTAAAAGGTTGATAGCCCACACCTGACAGTGTCTAAGAGACATTTGGCCAAAGCCCTTACTAAGAGGCTTTAACTTTTGGTTAGCCCTGAAGAGGTCAGGCAGTTGGACTAGATGATCTTAGAAGGTCCCCTTCCAACTGTTAATCATAAAAGTCGGTCAAAGAAACTCTCTAAGACTCAAAATGGAGTTTTAGAAAGGCATTCTTTAATTGCAGTGCTGGACATGTCGGGGATTGGATCCTTCACATAGTGTGTGTACTGAGTTGTTGAAACTATGGGGGTTATATACAATCAAATGTCAGATTTTCGTTAAATAGTTAACATAGTTATGCTATTTCCCGTAACTCATTAAACTATGTGAATGTCTCTGACACATGCATTTGTTTCTACCGATGGTCTTTTGGGCGTCTTTCTGGTGGTCAGCAGTAGTTTTCCTCACTGTGTTCAATGGTTGAACCCAGTTCTTGTGCATGCTCAGGCTCTCGTTCTGTCTTATTGTACTGTTTCAGCTCAGGCATGCATGTTGAGCTTAGTCAGTTACACATCCAAGGACATATGCATAGCATGACTTCCTCACCTAATCTTCTTCTGACACATCCTCCAGGCCTGGCTCATCTTGCCCTCACTTTGACATACAAGTCTGTATTTTCTTACAGATGAAGCTGGTTAAGTAACACAGTCTCTAAACTTCCTTCTAGCTAACTAAACATAGTAAGGTTTGACCTAGCTGCTAATAAAGCACTTCAGATCTGACTCTTGCTTTATCAAGGAAGAGACCATTTGTCCTTTCACCTCAGTATCAAAACTGAACTATTCTATAAAGGAATTTTTCTTTCAGTGATTTACATTTTAGTCCAAATTTGTGCATAACTTTCCAAGCACCTTTAAGCTTATCTTCAAGAAGTTGGCATTGCATAAAAAGATGTTAAATATTTTAAGGGAATGTCATAAAGCAAAACATCCAAATAGCCTGAAGAACAGCTTACAGAGGTGCAGAGATGATTTGCAACACAAACAAGACTGGTAAAAATGCTTTCTACCTGCTGCCATGTCCGGCTGGAAGTGCCAAATGTGAATGGCAGCTCTTTGCAGGAGTCCTAGATCCTACTCCTACTACTATTTTTTTGTGGTATTTGTTAATATATTAGCTGATGCTAATATATTACCCTGTTAATGTATTAGTTGATGCTAATATATTACCCTGTGCAATAAATGCCCTGCGTCCTTTGGAAGGACAACGGCAGAACTGAGTAGGTTATGTTGGGATTTCCTGGCTGTTAGAATTGTTCCTAATGCTATAAGCAAAAACGTAATACTGATGAAAGAGCAACTAGCATGATCCGTGCCATATACCATAGACATTGTTTTAGTTTTTCACTGTTCCATAACCCTACCTCTACTGATAGCTTCTTTTACAAGCAATTAGATACGTCAGAAAAAGCAGTGAATAGTCTCAGCCTCTCTTGTCAGCAAGTCATCTATGTTTCCAACTAGCCACTCAACAGTGAAACTCAATTCCCAAAAGCGTAAAAGGATCATTTAACTTGCGGTTGGTAGCTCAACCTCAGGGTGCAGTTTTAACCTCTTTTTTGTGGGGGGGGTTGTTTTTTTTTTTTTTTTTTCCATTTTAATTTCTCTCAGCTCAGCAGCATTGTTTCTAAGTAACAGGAGAAAGCTACAGTCCTGCATGAAGCCATAGCTTAATTTCCCTGGCGCACACACTGGGTGGCAGAAGCAAGAAAGGACCAGCCACAACAGGGAAATGCACCTCATGTTTATCGAAAGTCAGATAAGTTCTTGCCGAGGCGATCGGCTCCGGGGCAGACGCGCTCTGCAGCGGAGCGGGGATCGGGCCAGGCAGGGCTCTTTTCCCGGCATCGAGGCCACTCGAGGCAGCCGAGGGAGCCGCCACGACCCGGCAGCCCTGTGAGGGACGTGACGAGGCGGCGGCGGAGCCAGCAGCGCCCCCTCCCGGCCGCTCAAAGGCAGCCCCTGGGGAGCGCGAGCGACCAGGACGGGCAAACAGGGCGGGGTGCGGCAGAAAGGCGGCGCGCGGCAGTTGGCGCAGGGAGGGCAGAGCGACCCTGCCCGCCCATAGGAGCAAATCACCAAACGGCTGTCTAGCGCTAGCTGTGCCACTGTGGTCCTCGCAAGGCAGAGAGCTTGCGCTAGAAAGTCAGTAGGCACCCAGACAGACTGCCCGCTCCAGAATGCGGCAGTTCGGGTCTCTGGGTGCAGGGAGTGCCAGAGCCTGCTGCTGCCGTCTGAAGGAGGCAGAGACAGCGTGTGCGTGAGGTGCGAGCAGGTGGACGACCTGGTCCTCCTGGTGGCAGAGCTCAAGGAGGAGGTGGAGAGGTTGAGGGCCATCAGGGAGTGTGAGAGGGAGATAGACTGGTGGAGCAACTCCCTGCAAGGCCCGAAGGAGAGGCACCGGGATGAGACTCCCCACGTGGGGGTGGACTCCCTGCCCGGTCGCTGTCGGGCAGAGGGAGGGGTCCTAGGAGTTCAAGAGGAATGGAGACAGGTCCCTGCTCGAGGATGCAGGAAACGCCCCCCCCCCCACCTGTCCCACCTGCCCAGGTGCCCTTATGCAACAGGTTTGAGGCCCTGGAGCTCGGGGGAGCAGTGGACGAGGGTGTGGAAGGAAGTTTACCCAGGAAGCCTAGGGCGAGGAAGTCTTCGCCATGTCTCAAGACTGCTTCCACCAAAAAGGAAAGGAGGGTGATTGTTGTGGGCGACACCCTTCTGAGGGGAACGGAGGGCCCTATCTGTTGTCCTGACCCTACCTGTAGGGAGGTCTGCTGCCTCCCTGGGGCCGGGGATGTTGCTAGAAAGCTTCCCAGCCTGGTTCGCCCCTCCAAGTACTACCCACTACTGATAGTCCAGGCTGGCAGTGATAACACTGACGAGAGAAGCCTGAAGGCTATCAAATGGGACTTCAGGGGGCTGGGACGGTTGGTGGACGGAGCGGGAGTACAGGTGGTGTTTTTGTCCATTCCTACAGTGGCAGGGAGGGGTTCAGAGAGGACACGCAAAGCCCACATGATAAACACATGGCTTAGAGGCTGGTGCCGACACAGAGGTTTTGGGTTCTTTGACCACGGGGCACTTTACTCGGCACCCGGCCTGATGGCCGCAGATGGGTCCCAACTGTCCCCAAGGGGAAAATGGGTCCTGGCCCAGGAGCTGGCAGGGGTTTAAACTAGGTAAGAAGGGGGACGGGGAAGAAACAAAGCCTGTTGGAGGTGTGCCAGGGAGAAGGCAAAGGCTCAGCTGAAGTGCATCTACACTAATGCACGCAGCATGGGCAACAAGCAGGAGGAGCTGGAAGCCATTGTGCAGCACACAGGCTATGACTTGGTTGCCATCACGGAAACGTGGTGGGACCACTCATGACTGGAGTGCTGCAATGTCTGGCTATAGGCTCTTCAGAAGGGACAGGCAGCACGGAAGGGGTGGTGGAGT
>CM021771.1:13913200-14047893 GCA_011076525.1 Nettapus auritus
ACTCCACCACCCCTTCCGTGCTGCCTGTCCCTTCTGAAGAGCCTATAGCCAGACATTGCAGCACTCCAGTCATGAGTGGTCCCACCACGTTTCCGTGATGGCAACCAAGTCATAGCCTGTGTGCTGCACAATGGCTTCCAGCTCCTCCTGCTTGTTGCCCATGCTGCGTGCATTAGTGTAGATGCACTTCAGCTGAGCCTTTGCCTTCTCCCTGGCACACCTCCAACAGGCTTTGTTTCTTCCCCGTCCCCCTTCTTACCTAGTTTAAACCCCTGCCAGCTCCTGGGCCAGGACCCATTTTCCCCTTGGGGACAGTTGGGACCCATCTGCGGCCATCAGGCCGGGTGCCGAGTAAAGTGCCCCGTGGTCAAAGAACCCAAAACCTCTGTGTCGGCACCAGCCTCTAAGCCATGTGTTTATCATGTGGGCTTTGCGTGTCCTCTCTGAACCCCTCCCTGCCACTGTAGGAATGGACAAAAACACCACCTGTACTCCCGCTCCGTCCACCAACCGTCCCAGCCCCCTGAAGTCCCATTTGATAGCCTTCAGGCTTCTCTCGTCAGTGTTATCACTGCCAGCCTGGACTATCAGTAGTGGGTAGTAACTGGAGGGGTGAACCAGGCTGGGAAGCTTTCTGGCAACATCCCTGACCCTGGCCCCAGGGAGGCAGCAGACCTCCCTACGGGTAGGGTCAGGATAACAGATAGGGCCCTCTGTTCCCCTGAGAAGGGTATCACCCACAGCGATCACCCTCCTTTCCTTTGGTGGAAGCAGTCTTGAGACATGGCGAAGACTTCCTCGCCCTAGGCTTCCTGGGTAAACTTCCTTCCACACCCTCGTCCACTGCTCCCCCGAGCTCCAGGGCCTCAAACCTGTTGCATAAGGGCACCTGGGCAGGTGGGACAGGTGGGGGGGGGGGCGTTTCCTGCATCCTCGAGCAGGGACCTGTCTCCATTCCTCTTGAACTCCTAGGACCCCTCCCTCTGCCCGACAGCGACCGGGCAGGGAGTCCACCCCCACGTGGGGAGTCTCATCCCGGTGCCTCTCCTTCGGGCCTTGCAGGGAGTTGCTCCACCAGTCTATCTCCCTCTCACACTCCCTGATGGCCCTCAACCTCTCCACCTCCTCCTTGAGCTCTGCCACCAGGAGGACCAGGTCGTCCACCTGCTCGCACCTCACGCACACGGTGTCTCTGCCTCCTTCAGACGGCAGCAGCAGGCTCTGGCACTCCCTGCACCCAGAGACCCGAACTGCCGCATTCTGGAGCGGGCAGTCTGTCTGGGTGCCTACTGACTTTCTAGCGCAAGCTCTCTGCCTTGCGAGGACCACAGTGGCACAGCTAGCGCTAGACAGCCGTTTGGTGATTTGCTCCTATGGGCGGGCAGGGTCGCTCTGCCCTCCCTGCGCCAACTGCCGCGCGCCGCCTTTCTGCCGCACCCCGCCCTGTTTGCCCGTCCTGGTCGCTCGCGCTCCCCAGGGGCTGCCTTTGAGCGGCCGGGAGGGGGCGCTGCTGGCTCCGCCTCCGCCTCGTCACGTCCCTCACAGGGCTGCCGGGTCGTGGCGGCTCCCTCGGCTGCCTCGAGTGGCCTCGATGCCGGGAAAAGAGCCCTGCCTGGCCCGATCCCCGCTCCGCTGCAGAGCGCGTCTGCCCCGGAGCCGATCGCCTCGGCAAGTACATTAAATAAATGTTAAAGGTCCAACTGCATATTGCTAACCAGACTCCATAGAACTGGCATCCACTCCTAGATCAAAACTTGTAATCAAAACTTGTAAAACTGAGGAAAAACCTAGATGAAAGAATCAGACCTTCCATTAATAGTTATATCCAATGATATACTGAGGAGGAAAAGGACAGAAGGATGAAGTGGAACAGAAAAAGTGAACATTGTATTTGGCATCAAATTCTTTACGCCCCATGGTACAAACAAGCTGCTCTGTGCTACCACTAGTCCAGCAATGCTCACCACCCCAATCCTAGCTGTAATCCGTTTCCTCCAGAAATTATTTTATCTCCTTAAATCACACCACCTATATAAAGCCCCTTTCAGTGAGCCTGTACTTCACAAGCTAGGCAATTAGCTGGTGTCAGTCACCCTGCCTCTACCAACTTCAGAGCTGCACTGATCTGCTCCGGCAGGAGATCCAGCCAAATCCCTCAGTTGCCAGGCTATTCGGCATGCAAAAGGAATGACATAAGCATACCAGAGTGGATTAGAAACAGGACCACATCCTGTTGTGCCGGGGAAAGTCTACTGCAGCGTTAATTATTCTTCAGGTAATTACATATATGCTTATTAATCATCTGAATTCTGCGCCAGCAAGCACTCCATGCAGTAATGAATGAGAGCCATCATAAAGTGTAACAAAACACAGTTAAGGGGTCTCACATCTTAATAAGATCTCTCTAATTTGGCTAGTAGGGTCCAAATATCCCCTGCTCCCCTCCAAGTGACTTTCAGGCACAGTTACAGAGATATACTGATCATCTTCATCAAAGTGCTGGAAACTTAGAAAGAGAAAGCAGTAGAGAGAACTGAACTATTAGGACACTCTATAACTTTATCTACATCTTTAATTTTAAGTCATTTCATCTGGGGCTTTAAATGGTTGGCTTTTATTTGTTTTACTTGGTAAACATTAAGTTAATGTAGTCCTTGAATAAAGCCAAGCAACTTCTACAGCAGTGAGGCAGAGAGCTTAAAATTCATATTTCATCTTGCTGTAGCAGAGGCCTCATTTGTCCATTGTCTCATGCTCAAATACAACCCATTAGCAATAATAACCTGTTAGCGAGCCTCACAAAACTTTCCCTGGCAACACTGAGGAGGAAAATAGTATCTTACCCTTCTCTTCCTTTCTTTTGTACATGGAATGCTCTGTCCTCCTGCCTGTCCTTCCTTATTGCACAAAGTAGGTTGTCCAGCTGCCACAGTTATCTGGTTTGCAGAACACCATTCTTTCAGAAGAGAGAAATGGAGCATGAACTATTCAGCTCTCAAGGCAGAGGTTTGAAAAAGTGTTTCCTCTTGTTCATGAATGCTGAATATTGTTCATTTGTAGGAACTGCAGATGGGTGTGCCAGCATGCTTGGGTTAATTTACTAACCCAGGTTTGCAAAATAACAGTAGTTCAAGCACAGTATCTACTTGCCTGCTCAGAATCAAAATGTTTCCTTTGCCTTCAGCAAGACTAAAATGAAGAAAAACAGAGTAGCTCTGCAGATGGCAATTACAGTATGCTGATATACTCCAACAAAGTATCTAGCTCCATTAGTGCAATTGAGAAACAAGGCCCTGAAGTGATGTGTATGCTACACATTGGCATAGGCAATGAACAGAAGTGTGTTACTCAGTGATCAGAGTGGTAGTTACAGTGTCTGGATTCGACTGCCCTGTCCTACAGTTTTCAGAGTAAATTCTCTACCAAGTTCTCTACCTGAAACAGAGTACCTGGTTTTCAAGAAGCACTGAGAGGTTTTACTTGCTTTTGTTTGCAAACGCTCAGAGAATATCAAGCCAACATTAACCAAAGAAAAAGGGTGCTAGAGAGGGAGAGGAATACTGGCAATTCACAGATAGCATCCAAGTTTTTGACAACAAGTCTTCCGAGTTTACATAAGCTTATTTTATGGTTGGTGGAAGGCACTACAGTTGCTGGCTTGCAGGGTGTTTTCTCTAGCTTACACTGAGTGCCTTTGCACCCCAGAAAAACTCAAATCTCTATGTAAAAAACAGCTGTCACAACAACATACCAGTTGAGGGCAGTTGGAAGATGTGAATAACCAGACTCCTCACATCACAGATACTGCTTGACTGAAGATATTTTGGGTGAGATGAACCCACAGGTTCTGAAGGCTGTTGAAAACCAGGGCAGTTTTTATTAGCACACTGTGATAACTGTTTTACAGCAAAGTCACCAGGAATCCACATGCTTTAGAAAGCCTTTGTCTCATATAATCAAGGAACAGGGAGAGATTAAAAATAAAGTGACATGAGACAATTCAGGCACAGCAGTTCCAGCACTTTCTCTTGCACATGTTCCCATCAGTAAAATAATAGAAATATCACTTCACTTACTCTTTGCTCTGATCCTCTGCTTACTGAGGGTTACGAAGTTGGTACCCTACAATCTACTGTTAGTGCCTTCTGTTCAGAGAAAGCCAATGGAGAAGAAAACACATCTATTCTCTTTAAAGAGGGAAAAAAAAAAAAAAATCCTATTCCTTTGGATGCAGCACTTTATGTAAAGGACTGCTAGCTCCTCCTGCAAGATCAAGTCTTCCAACTAAGCCCTGGCAAAAATAGCAAAGGTATGAACAGCAAGTAAACAGAGCACTGACAAACCACTTAGTCCATGTATAACTCCTTGGGGATAACCATGTTTGCAAACATAGTTCAGTAATCCATCAATAGCATAGAGGAAATACCAAATGTTAGTTTTGTTACCTAGGCCTTTTATAACTTGACTTGAAGAAAGGGTTTAGTGTACTTGGAAGCTTTCAAATGCAGAAATAGTTTTATTTTTTGTCTGGTTTTCCTTTGAATTTGTCAGCTGCTGAAAGAGACCTAAAGCTTCATCTATTTTTATACTTCTAAGATGAACAGGAAAATAGGGTTGAAGTACTATATTTCAAACAAATGTAATATCACAGGACAATGCAATATCACAAGACAATGCCACTCAATTTAAGTTTCTCTAACTCAGTTTCACTGCTACTAAAACACAGCTGCCCAATAAGACCTAGAATGCTCAGTGATTAACTTGGTTTGATCACAGTGGTCTTGTTTTGTTCCTGCATCATTACAAGACATGAAAGCTTGAGCACAGTACAGATGTAGGAGAACTAATTCATTTATTTCCTAACTGCACGATAGCTGCATTGTAGTGGTCTCAACTAGTCCCCACTTGTACTTCCTGCCCTACTGCAACTCTTCCAAAGCAGTTGCAGTCCTGCTCTCACCAGCTCAGAAAAGACCCACAGTAGTGCTGCTTTACGTATTAGGGCCAAGTCAGATTTATTCCTGCTAACCTGACTTCTCTCCACATACCAGTGGCTATTCACTGCTGTGCTACTAGCATCGGGAATGCACCTGCAAACTGCTGCTTGACATCCCATGCATCCACATTTGGATTTGCCTTTGCAGCCCCAGGAGCACAGCCAGCTACAGACCTATGAGGAATTACTTTGGAGGCAGGATGCTGGAGTTCACAGATGACTGCCCTTCTCTGCAAGAGAACAACTGCAGGGATATCCTGTCTTGTCACATGCCTAAAAGTTTTTTTTTTTTTTTTTTTTTTTTTTAAATGAACAGCCACAGTCCCATGGACTGCAGCACCTCCTGCAGCCTGGCAAGCACAGGCAATTCAGTGACTGGGACACCATGACTGCCAGAGTTGGATCCTTCCAGCCAACATTGGACATTTCCTAATCAGCACTTTCTTAAGCTACACTCCGAGTAGTGCCATTAGTGCTTTATTAAGGCCAAGGAGTTCTAGAGCTCATGTGGACTAGGCTCCTATTTCTTGCAATGCTTTTACACCTTCAAGTGGAAGCCCAGCAGAGACAAAAACTGTCCGGTGACTATGGTGGGCTTCAGAACCTGTCCTTGCTTTACTGGTAGGAGCAGTTGCCCTGCTCAGTGGAGATGAGCAAACACTGAGCGATGCCCAAGCACAGAGGAAATCTGCATCTAAATTGCCAAGCTGAATTTTTATCTGCGGTCTCAAATCAATTTAAAATAGCACCTCTGAAGTATTCTCTCAGACCCTAGTGGAAAAAATTAAATACATTCTTAATTTATGATCAGGAAAATAAAATATCAACAAATCCTACCTGTAACTGAGCCCATGGGACCAACTCTATGCTTGAATTTACTATAGGATATACCTTACATCTTAAAGGGCCCCATAAGAGCTATGCTATTCTCAAAAAACAGCTCAAGTAGTAAGTGCATAGCCAGTTTCATCACGGAGGTGCCACCCAGCAACCTTACAGCAGCAACACTAGGTCTCTGACTTCAGGCAGAGAGAAGCACTTAGAGTATTTGCGGTATTTATCAATAAGCATTATTTCTGTCAATGACTATTTGCAACTCTACCGATACCAAAATACATTTCAGTTGCTTAATCACTTCTTCACAATGAAAAAAGTCATGGTGCCCAACAGTTCCTGTTGCCATTTGGCATCAAGTTAGGCAGCTCTGTGCAGGACTGCAGAGCTCCCATTTCCTGATCAGCGCTTACAGTGTGCTCCTTTGTTTAGCCAGGACCTCACACTGTTCATAGGCATGAACTCATGCCGACCCTCAGTAGCAACTAGGAGGAGTTGCTTTCCCTAGGGTCTCAGGTCAGAATTGAGAAGAGAGACCCATTATGCTAGGAGTCTACAACCCATTCAGTATGCAGGTGGGCCCCCAGAAATCTCACACATACTTTAACAACACTGTTTACACAACACTGCAGGAACTTTTAAAAACTTGCTTTCCAGTTTTACAACGCTGGCCATCATTCAGGTCTGTATGCCCTTTCTATGTCCAAAGTTTGCTTAGCAGAGCCCTTGGAGGACTCACAAGGGCCCAGGGCAGATTTCACACCTCACTCAGAGGGAGGTACTGTGCTGCAGCCAACAACCCTGGCTTCTGGGAGACCACAACACTAACGTCTTGCAAGAACACCACCTCTAGCAGCATTGGAGCTTTCCTGAGCCCATTTACCTTCAGTTGCTTCCCTTTATGAGTCCTTCCCAAGCCAAGAGGAAGTTAACCTGCCAGACAGCCCACAGGCTGTAAGTTTCTTCAGCTCACGTTCTCTAAACAGCCTTACCCTGTCAGCAGAGAGGGAATTGAGGCTAGACAGATTGCCACAGATTCCTAATACCTACACATTCTCAACCCCTGACTGCTGTCAGGTTGTTGTTTTTTCTAAGCACTAAATGTTTTCAGGAGTCATGCTAGACCTGCTAAGCACTGCAATATAATGAAATCATTTGTTGAATGACTTCTTACCTATACCAGAATGATCTGGCATGTAAGCATGGTAGCATTACTGAGTACAGAGGACAAAACCACCATGGTTCCAGGCTATCCTGGGGTAAATTCCTTCCTGAAATTAAGTCTGGTGAATGTTTTAAGCCTGAATACATGAAAGCAGAGCAGCCAGGGACAAAAAGGACAATGCTATTAGCCAGATCATCACTTCCCACATGCAGCTATGGCCAGTCTCCAACATTTGGAAAGAAAGCAACTAAAATCCTTAGATACTAGCTTACATATCAAGGGGCAAACAAATTCCTTCCCATTTCCAAATCTTGCAAACAGTTAGTCCTAAACTACCTGGGGCACTACATGAACATGATGACAGAAGGAAGACCAAATGCTGATTAAGTTTGCTACCTTACCCATTGCAACAAGTGCACATTCAGTTTGTGTAATCATAGGCATTGAAACTCAAGGGAAGCCAGCATCATGCTACCCTCTGCAAACCACCATCTCGGAGGCCTTGGCATCTTGCAAGGGCCAGCATGCTCCTTCCTAATAGCCACCCTACATGCAATCCCAGGTTAATTGGGTCTAAGTGACTAGAAAGTAGGGTTCACAAATACTTATTTCTTTACACACAGTAAAAGATATTTTGATAGTGTGAGATTTACACCTAGCTACCAAGGCCACTTACAATGTAAAGATGACTCTCTGCTTCTTCACAAGGCTCTGTGGCTAAAGAACAATGGAGAAGTTGAGAGGCAAACCCATTTCTGAGCACATTTCACATCTCCATTGTTAGCATTTTATTAGTAAACAAAATATCAATCTTAAGACATTAAGTAAAACCTCAGATAAAAGCTCTGCCAAAGATTTATCTTCGCTCTTCTGCTGGCCAAAGACATGATCTTAGCAGAAGCCTTAGTAGGAAACCTGTTTGATTTTATCTGAAAGTCAGTATGAACTACTTCATTTGCGTCTAGAAAATAAAGTAACTATAACTTAACAATAACATCACTATATGATGTCTGTTTTTTGTTGGTTTCATCAGCTTCAGAGATTGCTGGGTTCAAAGCTACAAACAGAGCCAGTTCTCACTGATACTCTTCTTGATCTCAAATTACTGCCTTCTTCCCTATTCACATCCTTCTCTCTACCCATTCTATTAACTAAACTTGCTAACTGACAAGTTCAGTGCATAGCAAGGCACTGATATACAGCTACTGAAAAGATATAAGGCACAAAACCACAAGTGAAGAACAGAGTGTGGGAAAAAAACACCATTGTAAACAGATCCTTACCACAAGACAGCAGCTCAGGGACAGCAAAGCACAAATGAACACCGCTTACCTGTCTGCTTAAGGTTTATGAAGCAATTAGTATGCAATTATGGAAGTGAAGATGATAAAAAGCCAGTCAAGCAATAAAAGGTCTGTAATTAGCTTTCACAAATAGATTATTCCATAAGTACTCACATTTTAAAGTATACCTTCATAGGTGGTAACTTTTTTTTTTTTTTTTAAAGTCCTCCCTTATTTGACTTTTATAACCCTAGCTAGATCTTCCTGAAGATAAGCATGAGAACATTGCTAGAAAGTATACTAGAGCTACAGGGATGAAACTGTAGCTTACCTTTCTCCACACAACTCTCTCATTTTTACGCCATTATAAAGAACTCATTATAGAGTTAGCAAATGCAGAATGCCTATACTAACAGAAAAAACTAGCAACCACCACCTAGACCTATTAAACTAGTTATACTACTGCAGCTCTAACAGAGTGGAAAATGGCTGCTTTATTGTCTGTGAGCATCCCAATTAGGTGGGTGGAAGTACTTAATAAGGCAGGTGTCTCACATTTTATTAGGCATCAACTTCTCAAAGGAAGCAAGTTGTGAGGAAAGTTTGAAATGAGTTTTTGTTCATTCTAGAAAAGACTCTAAGAGGATAAAGTAACTCTTAAATATCAAAGCACGTTACAAAGAGCTTGCTCTTCACTTTTTCATTACTGCGGAAGGACAAATAATACTGACTTGTGTTTATTCCTCATGCAATACAGGTTGGCTGTCAGGGAGGAGCTGCCAGCATAACTCAAGCCCTGAGGTAAGTCCTCTGGGGAGGAGGTGGAACATCCCCCCTTGCTGGAGGCTGCTCTTGGCAGAGGTCTGAGGTGCTTTAAGCATAGCTGACCCTGCTCTGGGGATAGTGCTGGACTCTGAAGTTGTTTTTTCTTGACTGAAAAAAAAAAATCACATAGCAGCCTCAAGGTGGGAGAGTATTGTGGTTAGTAGTGAGTACCAGAACACATGTATCACACAACTAAATATAATTTTAGAGTTGTTTTTTTTTGTGTGTGTGTGTGTGTGTGTGTCAGTGTCCTTCCACCCATGCCAGAAACTATGTTCAGATGTTGCAGGAAAATGTACTTCTCCTCCTACACCTGCACTACTGATTGGCATGGCCTAACACTGAGCACTGATAAATGTTCACAGGGAAACTTCACAGACTTTCTTAAAAAAATAAATCATAGATATGTGCAGGGATTGATCTCAATCTGTCTGTGCTCTTGGTAACATGTATCCAACTCTAGCAATTTTTTATACAGCAGATGATACAACTATATTGCATGATCAATGAATTCCTCTGCAGGGGGTTTCCAAACACAACATGAACCATTACAGGGCTGTGGAAATCCCCTACAAAGGAATTGACTATGAAGTGAATGGTGAGCTCTGCTTCAAGTGAAGCTGCCTGAGATTTACCTGGGTGAGAAGAACGGGTGGCAGGAGAGTAGAGCTGAAGCCCTGGGGTTGTAGGGATGCGCTTCTCCTGGCAGAACACAGGGAAAAAAATGCTGCCCTTAGAAAATGTCTCCTTATAGCTGCCTTTCCCTGATTTATTTCCAGCCTCGCTTTCTGAGGGAGCATATGGATGGAGGGGTGCCCGTGTGCCTCGCTGTCCCGGGGGATCCCTCTAGCAGTATTGAAAGCATCGTGTTATGGACAGCACGCAGGAAAAGCCCTTTGCTCATGTTCTGCCTTGGGTAACTCAGTGCACTGTTGACGTGCTTGAGAAGGGCCACACCAGTAAGCAGAGTGAAGTCTTTTCACAATTCCTTTGGAAATCTGACATTTTAGGAGTGCTCTCTTAGTCCTGCATGAGCTCTGCGTACGAGGTACGGGCCGCTATGAAGCAGCAGCACGTTTCACGTACACATCCCCTCACTCCGGGGGCTGTGCAGGCACATCTCGGCGCAGCACGCACACCCGGGCTGGACAGCCGCGACCCGTCCGAGGGCCAGAGGCTGCCTGCGTGGCCCCGCAGCCCCCGGCCTCCCCTCAGGAGCCGGCCGCTCGGCGAACCGCTGCGGCCAGCCCCGGGCTCTCCGCCCGCGGGGAGGCTGTGCCCGGCCGACGCCGCCAAGATGGCGGCCGCGGCCTGCCCGCCCCCCGGCGGCGGCCCGGGGCGTGTGCCGGAATGCGGGCGGGGCGGGCGATGTGGCGAGGCCCGGCCCCTCCGCCGCCCGGCGTTGCCCGGCCGCCCCCCGCCGTGGCCCGGGTAGGCTGCGGGGAGAGGCCGCGGTGTTGCGGGGGGAACCGGGAGAGGCCGGGGGCGCGGTAGGTGGCGGCGGGGCTGAGCCGGGAGGCGGCGGCAAAGCGCGGCGCTGGGCTTCTCCCGCGGGGAACGGGAAAGGCCGCGGCCGGCGGCGGTGTTCGGGCAGCCGCCTTCTCGGCTCGCCGGGCTCCGGGGCCGGCTGTGGAGCCCGGGGCTGCGGCTGCCGAGCCGGGGCCGTGGCCGTGGCGTGCCCTGTGGCGGGCGGGCGAGCGAGCTGCGGTGCCGCCACCTTGCCTCTCCTCAGCCCCCTCAGCTCGCTCCTTCCGAACAGGAGAAGGTGGGCAGACGGGCTGGGGATAGTGCCTGACACGAAAGCAACGCGACCGGCCTCCGTGTAATTACCGAGGTCGTCTGTGGGCTTTAAAGTCCGGATCTGTGGTGTTTGTTTCTTTGTTTTGTTTTGTTTTGTTTTTTTTCCTTCCTCGCCTAAAGGCCTGAAGGGTATGTTTTCACTTCCAGAGATTACGCCCCAAGTGCCACTGGCGAAGAACGGACATGCTTGACTGTTGTCTTCAGTTGCTTGTGTTGTGCTACGTTGTTTACCCAAAAAGGAGAGGCTGAGACCCTGTTATTTTAATCCTTGACTTCTTCTTGGGTTATGATATAACTAATAATAAACCAAAAACTGCGGAAAGAGCACTTGAGAACGGAGCATGGTAGGATCTTGAACAGAAGTCGCTGGTGTCGGGCTAAAGAGGAAGGAAGGAATGGCATCCCGAGAGAGGCTGTATGAGCTTTGGATGCTTTACTGCAATAAGGTAAGTGTCTGAGGGAGTGGTGGAGGTTGTTTGAGTGTCTTCTTCTTACTTTATTTGTGAATCGGGTACTTAAAATGTTTTTGTAACAGCTTTTAGCACAATTTCTTTGCTTAGAAGTTGTGTAGACTTGCATGGCTTCTCTAAGGGTATAACTGAACTTCTTACACTACTTACAACTGCAGCTCTTGATTTACTCTTCAGGTTGGGCTTTTCTTGTGATGAGGTATGAATTGTGCAGGATTATGGCTCAACTTAAGCAGTTATTTTAGATATACCTTTCAGCAATGTGAATGCATATGTACGCGTTTTTTTTTCTATACAGCCATGGCATTTAGATAGATTGTATTCATTTAATCCACTGCTGTCTGGTATTTAGTTTTAACCTTAGGGTTTTCTGTGTAACAGCAGTTTTATTTAAACTATATTAGCCAAAGCCTTCTCAAAAAGCAATATTATTAAGTTATTTCATAGTATTCCTTTGCTGGTTATTAACATAACATCAAAGTACTCTATTAATAAAAATGAACTTCCTTCACCTAACAGGAACATTATTAAATTATTGTCTTGTCTCTATTTGTACTTCATAGTGCAAAGCAATTCGTATGTTTAAAGCAGAAGTCTGAATTGCCACCAGAAGTGCTGAGTATGTACACAAACTAGATTCCACGTTATCTAAGTAGATATTCATAAAATAAGAAACATTAAAAAAAAAAAGTGTAAAGACTGGGGAAGGAACCTGCCTATTGTGTCGAAACTTTGTGGCTGTGGCAAGGAAAGCTTGTGGTGGCCTTATTCCCTGGTTTCCTTCTGCCTTTTCTCTTTGCAGCCTCACATTTTGTATGCATCACAGCCTCTTTAACTTTTCAAACCAGTAAGGCATTAAGGGTAGAATAAACATTCTCTTGTTCTGTTTCCGGGTTTGTTTCTAGAGAACATCCACCTCAAGAACACAGAACGTAAAATTTTAGGTACAGAATGTCTTAATACAAGCACACAAAGTGGTGGATGAGTGTTGCACAAGGCAGTCTTAAATGTAGCTTTTCTTAATTTGTGTGAGTTTGTAACCCTAATGCTCTATTTGTAGTTAAAAATAAAACTAGTGCAAACATAACAGCATGGTGTGACATCTTACTGTTAGCCACGTGGGTTATCTGTTGGGTTGAAATGTATTTGTGTAGACCTTTGCCATTTAAACTAATGTAGTAATGTTGATGGCAGCGGGAAATAGACTAGTACTGAAGGAGAAGGATGTTTTGCCAGTGAGTTCATCGATGTGAGAAGAACAAAGACTCTTGGAACAGGCTCCAAGAATCCAGGCTTTCCTCAAGCTCCAAGAATCCAGGCTTTCCTCAGCTTTGGGAGAGACAGGACTGAGGAGATGAGCCAAACTCAGTTTCTGTGCTTAGGCAGTCTTTGTCTCTTTCCTCCCTAGTTCTCTGTAAATTTCTTTTCTCTCTTATACCTTTTCCGGCTTTGCTTGAACTTTTCATTCAAATTGTAACCAGTACAGCTTTCTTTGTGCAACCTTCTTGCTGGCATACAGACAATGTGGAAATAGAAGATGTACAGCGTGTGCTGATCACTAAGAGGATGCTCAGTTTCTTGATAGGAATGATGAATGTGTCCTCTGGTCTGCACTAACATAGTGGGAATAGACTTATTTAGACCCTAACAGAAAAAAACAACAACAGAAAAACTTCTGATGTCCTCAGCCTTTGTGAGCTGTCAGAGACTTCACTTTTTGGATTTTGATTTATTTTTTTTTTCCTTCTAGAATTATATGTTATGGGCACAATTACATGGATACATTGATAAGGAGTTTTTCTCAAGTAGAAATATTTATGCTATAAAAAAGAAGTATGAAATTTCCAGGCAACTGGAGTGACTCCAAAAAGAGAGTCTTCACTTCTTCCAAAAAAACTGGGCACACAACTTTTTGTTTTTCTTCTATTTATTTATTTATTTATTTTCTCTCTCTCTCTCTCTCTCTCTCTCTCCCTCCCCCTCATTCAGGTTAAAATGATTTCTCTTTCTGTTTGAGGCCAGCATGCAGAAAAAAGTATTGTGTCTTGGGTTGAGTTTTGTGGAGTTAAGAGCAATTAAAGCAGTTTAGGTGTTAGGATGTAAAGTGTTGTGAAGCTGTAATGTAAATTAGATTATTCGATCAGTCATGTATCAAGACCATCTAGATTGTGCTGTACTTGGCCTTCCTTAGAGCATCTAGCACAAGGGGAAGATGTAGCAGTAATCACCAGTAACATGATAAAGTTAGAAGTGTAGCACCATATCCTGTAGGTGACTTTGTGGTTGATGGCCTTCTGGAAAGGCAAGATGCCTCCAAACTACAGAAAAACTGAGTAAATGATCTCGAGTTTACGTATCTTCAGTGTACAGCTTTGGGGTTTGCAGCCTTTTTAGCTAAAGAAACAGTAAACCCTTTTTTTGTTTTCTGTGATGCCTGACATTGGTGATAATAGCTGGCCTTTTAGTTTGCCTTTTCAGGTGATCAGGCTGTTAGTAATAGTATGTTAAATACAGCACCGTGTGCTACAGCAACAAAACTCAACTTCTTACAGTTTTAAAATGATGGATGATAGTGTTAGTATCTTACCATTAATCCTGGTCACAATTCTTGTTCTGTGATCACTTTACGTCCCTGTGCAGTGAGGAGTGTAAGCTGCAGCACTTACTTTTGTGCAAAGTAACATTAGGAGGGGATCTCTGTTTTCATTGATGCCTGTGCAGTATCAGCAACTGGAGACTTGAGCAGACACCAGCATGTAGCCAGCATATCTGCAGATGCAGTCTTTGAATGATATTGTGTGTGACGTGTTGTTTTTTTTTCCTCTTGAAGTTGTGTTTTGATGGCTGCAAAAGTTTGTTTTTAGTTGGTGTTCCATTGTTTTTCATCTGGCAGTTTCTAATGTAAGTTTTGCTGTTGGTGCTTTTGTCCCCTCTATGATTCTGTTCCTTTAAAAGCTGTGCTCTGTAGGCCAGTAGCTACAAAGCTGCAGATTTGTCTGCTGTTTAGATGCCCAATGAAAGTAATAGCCACACGTGACTGACAGTGCTTTTGGTGTTGCCTGGAAGTAGTTTAGAAGCTAACTAAATTTAGTGAAGTTTAGTTTTGAGTCACTGGGACTTAAATATCACAGCATTGTATTGTTAATTGTTTGAGCTGTTTCTGCCTTGAGTTGTTCTTTCTCTTTTGTTTTTCTTTTCTTTTTTCTTTTTTAAATGCTGTCGAACTTTCTGCGAAGAAAACATTGTTAAAAATGCATATTGATAGGTTTTGGTGTTTTTCAGTTTAAAACAGATTTTTTTCTAATGCTTGATTCTCCGTTAATGTACAATGCTGTCATTCACTTGAGTATTTATATGGATGCAAGCTGCTGTCTTTCATCTGAATGGAGGAATGCGTGTTTTCTAAGGTAATTGAGATAAATATAGAACAGATAACACAAGTCTTTTCTATAGAGTTTCTATAGAGTTCACTAGCAAAAATTCTCCAGCAGGCTAAGTAGACAAAGGTAGTACCAAATGTTAGGTTATTGGTCATCAGTTCGAAGCCTTAAATATCATCTACAAAGGAACATGAAACACTTACTGAAGTGAATATGCAGCAGATACCTGAAAATGCTTCAGTAATTTAAGTTTACAGCAGGAGATGAGCTCTGCTAGATGAACTGCGCTGGTCTGGAGAAAGGGCATGCTTTCATCGAAGTGTTTCTGTGACCTTTTCATGTTCATGTGACTGAAGCAATCTCTTCCATTAGATCTGCTCTACCAGTCTTGCCTTGTATTCTTAGACCAGCATAGCTGTAACAGTACTACTGTTGTAATCTTAGTTGATTAACCTTTTCTTAGATGTTAATTATGTACCAGAATGCAAAATTAATTCACGTCTTGTTATCCTCTGAAGTGACTTTTACTGCAGATTCAAATTAAAGAGATTCAGTCTGCATTGTATCTGTGAGAATTTAACCATGAGCATTTCATCTTCTCCAGTTTTTCTGATAGATACTTCAGATTCTTTGACATGAAGTGTGTTAGGATTTTTGTTACTTTTAATTTTATGCAGGAAGTGATCAGATACTCTTCTCTGTGGAAATAAATTTTTCTCTTCTAACAAAATGAAATCCCCAGTTGCTTTCAGGAAAGGTTTTAAAGGCATAAATGCAGGCACTTATCATCTTTATACACCTTAGAAAATTTTCCATTTGCATTGTGTTACTTATAAAGCTGGTCCTTCCCAGTATTTTAAGTATTTGAAATAGATGCAGAAAATGTGGCATACGGAGTATCAGTGAAGCAAACGTGGCTAAGTACTGTGTGTGTACATAGTTGTTAAAGAGTTTCGACTAGATCAAAATGGATGGATTTTTATCCTGGGTAGAAACTCGGGGTGGGGGAATGGGACAGGACACAGACAATAAATGTTTTGGGGAAAAATATCTTCTAGGGAGAAAGAATTCATGCTTTTCTAGAAGCTGAAGATTTTCAGTAATCTGTTTAATTTCTTGAATAATATGAACAACGGCTGGTAAGTGATGCTGAAACAAAGAGCTGCAGCTTAAATGAAAGCAAAATGTAATAATAATGGTTAGATCTGCTAATCCTCCACCATCTCCCTTCCTTGAAATTATATATTTAAAGAATAAATAAAGTAAGATATGGCACAACTTTATACTCCTTACTTTACCTGAATGCCACAAAAACCTGAATGCTTTGCCAAGGCCAAGGGAAGTTTAAATCTGAAGTACTTGGCTCTTCAAGAGCATTTCACAGGGCACGTGAGTAGTACAGTTAAAGCAACATGAAAGCCTTTTCCCTAAAAGCTTAATGATCAACTTTTAGCAGAATATACTGAAAGTTGTCTATAAAACAGGGATGACAGTTCAAAAAAGTCTAGGAAGAGCTGATGCTTTCAAGTAGTATCTATAAAAACAGGTTGAGGCAGACGTTGGGTGCTGCTCTTAACTGAGGGGCCAGGACAACTTGATGAATTGTAAATCCAAAATGTAATTTAAAATCATTTCAGGATTAGGCTTGTAGTGTGTAAAGGACACTCTGCTGCTGGGTCAAGACTCATGCCAAAGTTTTTGAATGTGATGAAAGCCCTGTAAAAGGCTTTTCAAATGGGTTGGCTCCTTTAAAAACGAATCTGCTTTGTTAGGCAGCTAGTGAAAAGCATGCCAGATAGTGTATCATCAGAAATAGCTATTCAAAGGATGGGGGTGCTGTGTTAGCTGAGTCCTGTCAAGAAGACTTTCTCCCCTTTAAGAATTTTAATTGTGCCAGGCAGGGTTTCACACAGTAATTGGTCCTGGGCTTTTTTTTTATGCCTTCATCTTCAGTAAAGACATGCTTTCATTTCAGCACTTCCTTATCTGATAGGTGATACAATAGCTTGAAGGAAACGCTGTGAGTCTGTTTGTCAGCCAGTTTCTAGCCTATGCTTCCCCTTCCAAAGAAGGAGTATTCAATCTTAGCATCATTAGTAGGTAGGGATTCTGTGTATTAACAGTTATAAAGCTAATTACAACGTTCCAGTCTTTACTAACACAGGCAGCTGAGACAATCACATCCCTTGCTGCGTTCAGAAGAGCTGACTTGTGGATAGGCCATCTTCTTAAGAAATGTACTTTCTTATGTTGTGTTGTATTGCTGTGTTTTTTTGTTTTTTTTTTTTTTTGATAAATGTGTTGCCCTTTTTTCTCTGGTTTGGAGAGGGATATCTGTAAGTTATCTTTCCTTTTAAAACTAATACTATAGCATGGAAAGAAAAGTCATACTTCGTATAGAAGAGCCTTTTAGTTCTAGATCAAAAGCTATACAGAAAAAAAAAATGTGAAATGAGTAAATGCAGTATTGTAAAAATGTCCTGGTGTATTTCTAGTCCTTTATTTGAGTTATTTTCTTCCTCGTCTGGGAAGAATCCCCAGTGAGATTCTGGTTCCTTATAGGGTGTCTCACAGGGCATAAGACTTGAATGATAAAAATAAGTGGTCCTGTGGGAAACCGTGATTTCTGTGTTAGTTGGGTACAGACCACGGTGAAGAACGAAGTGCTGCAGGCTGTGGTGTGCTGCCAGTGCTGGCTTCTCTGTAATTACATGGCTTTCGCCAAGATGGTAACTAAATACTTGAAGCTGAAGCTTTAACACAAACGCACACATTTAACTTGCTTGAGCTAAACTTATGTTGGCATTATGAGGACTGAACAGTTCAATTAAATTAATGTGTGCTCTGTGCTGTGGGAAGAGTCTGTGAAAGAGTAATTTCTGTTCATTCACTGTTTGTTTCTTAGTACTAAGATGCTGTACAGTGTTGAGAGAAATTTGATCTTGAATTGTGAGAATGCAGGTGCCTTTGGATCCTTTTAAGGGCATGCTCCATGGGGGAATGCCATTAGCATCGTCCACCTTGTGTTGGGCCAAAAATGACATGAAAGATCTTTATATTTAAAAAAAAAAAGTTGTCTTGGAGCAAGGGTGTACAAGCATGTAGCAAGAATGACTTGCTAAGCTGACCTACTAACTGGCTGTCAAGTGGTCCTGTAGTACTGTCAGGCAGTCCTCGCACTACTCTTTCATGAAGTATTGCTTCCCTGATAATATTTTGTCAATCAAATCCCTTAGCCACCTGCATCAAAAGACTGGGGGATTTCATGTGGCATTCAGCAAGTGAGAGCAAATGCTTAACTTCCAGAGGAGTATTATGAAGTTTTAAGGGAATATTTGGTTTATCTTAAACATTGTGGAATTTTGCTTGTAAGTGACTTTAACCTGCGTCTCTGTATGAAATTGGAAAGTATTTTTAAACACTAAAGAAGTTATGATCGGGTCAGCTTTTAGACAAGTTTCTTGTAAGGCTGCATAAAACATAATGATTGAAATGAAATTGTTCACCTAAATGATGTTGTACTTGTTTATTTAAACATGTGTTTTTTGCAAAATTGTGTCTTAGTTGCAGTGAGAAGCATGTAATTCAACAACAGCCTAATCTTTGGTGTTAAACTGGAAGTCCTGTGAAACACTGACCTTTGCATCCTAAATGTGATCTCACCCTGACTTAAGCTTGCAATTGTCTTCCTTCTTGTGCAATTGCTGATTTGTCAGTGATTCATATCACATTGCTATATATTGCCTTTGTTATATTAAAGAAGTATTCAGCATACAGCTAGATGAATGCTTGATCAAACTAAGTGTTCAGTAGAAGTAACTCTTCATATGCCACCGTCATGTAAATTCATGCCTTTGCCACAAAAAAGTGAATGAAGATTTATGGAACGATTGTGTAATAAAATGTTTTATGCATAAAAGATTGCTTTAAATACATCTCTGCTATTCTGAGAGTGTGTAACTTGCAGAAGAACATGTCCCAAGTCACTTTGGGCTGTGGGTTGGTGACACTACCCTTCTTCTGCCTTTGAGATGCTGAACTAAGAATGGATAGAGGTAAACAGAAACAGTTGGTCTTCCATTCTGTTTTTACTGTCTGCTATTTAAAGAGATTTCTCATAGTTTGAGAACTAACGTAATTAGTGCTGGTGTTGACAGTTGTTCAAACCAGAACAGGGACTCTGCCACAGATAATGCAGGCTTCAGATTGAGATGAGACAGTGGATATATCTGAACAGAACAGAAATGTTAGAAAACCCTAGCATTTTGCTAGCTACAGGGAAATTATTTCTGTTTTGTATTATTCTATAGTATGTTTCACAATACATGTATGTAGCTGCTTTACAGTTTTAATGAGAAACATCCAGTTCTAAACATACAAGCAAATGTAGAAAATATTTCAGAGGAAACTTTTAATGAATTGAAAGAATCCAGTGTCTCTTCCAGGGGAATGATATATCACAGTGCAAGAAACACAGCCTTCTGGTTCTGTGTGATGTACTATAAGAGCAAATAGAGCTAACATTGGGCTGTTGTGAGGTATCTGAGGTATGTCACTTTTAACTGGATCATCTGATTCAGATCTGGGGATAGCATGTGTCCCTATAACATAATATTGCAGGATCAACTCAAATGTGCAGTATGTTTGTGCTCTAATACACAAATGGAACTGGGAGGAAGGCTTGCCAGCTGCCCATTGAACAGCATTGGAGCTTAATGCCTGAATCCAAATGTTGTCAATGGATACTGTTAAAATATTTACAGGCTTTAGAAAGGCTGAACAGCTGCCATAAAAGAGAAAAGAGCTGCTTTAATTACGGCATTTTTCTTGATGAAAGAAATTTATATAAGGAAAAGAAAACCAAAGAAACATGAAAGCATGCACACGTCTCAACAATAAAGATAGGAATCATTTTTTTCAGTTAATTTTTCCAATTTATCTTCAAGTAAAAGAGAGGCTGCAATAGAGGAAGTTGGGAGATACAGCAGGAACACCAATAAGTGAAAACCAAACTTGATTATTCTCATATTAAATGCTGTTTTCAGTTTGATGTCACACTATGAGACAAGGCTCCTCAATGCATCTACAAATCCCAACATTAGGAGTTAGATTTCTGTGCTGATACAATACTGGCTTGTATTGAAAATTTCTCTGATATTTAAAGCATTTATGATAATCTGTTTGTCTGGTTTATGACTGAGGTTTTCCTGTACCTGTAATAAGGAATAAGAGGCATTAAGTAACTGTCTGACCATTGAGTAACACTGTTACTTGTGTCTCTGTAAAATTAGGAATTCAATTTAAATGCAAGAATAACTAATAATGCTATTATCTAAAAGTATAGTGTATATTTTAAAGCAGTTAAGGGAATTTAAGAGATTGAAATGAGGCTGCAAAGGCTTCTAAAAACTTTACCTAAAGGATGTTTGAGGGAGGCATAAACAAAACCTCAAAATAAATTAATGGTTAAATATTACTTCTATATAACACAAAGAGAGCATGAAATCAAAGCAGATGGTAAACCTTTAATTATACAACAGATAGTAATTTAACATAGAAAATACACCTTTATTTAAATAACCAGTCCTAGTAATTCTGGAATTTGCAAGGGGCATAGGAATGAAGACAAATCTTTGAGGATGTATTCCTGAAGTCTGGATGAAAGCAGTGAATATATTTGCTTTTAATTGTTAATGTAGTGAGAGCTAAGTACTTGTTTTATTGTCAAATAACCCGTTCTACGTAAGAACCTGTAAGAGTGTCCCATTAATACATTTAAAAACTAATAGCTAAGACGGGCTGAAAAGGTAGCACTTAGATAGGAGGTAAGAATTCAACCAGAAACATCCATAAAAAGCAGAATAAAAAGGGGGCAGTTTGACTCCTGTAAAAAGATTACAAGATTATTGTTATATTGGTAGTAATCATTGTAGGAAAACATCATACATTCATATAGTTTTCTATCAATTTTCACTTGGAATGTGCAAGGAAAATAGAGGGACTGAAAAAAGTTTTAAAAGTTACCGGAACTAGCAGCATTAAACAAAGAGTAAAGCCTTGGCTCCTTTGGAAGAGTGATTGTAGCTGTAAATTGACAGTCCACGTGGGACATCAGCCCAGAGTTTCCAGTGACATAATCTACATGAGTTTTGTAGAAAATTGTTGTGGCAGGTGCGGGCTGTGTAAGTCACATCACCAGCTCTGGTGATAAGTGCTTGGCCAACGTGTTCAATTACACACTGCTTGGCTTTCATTTACCTGTGTTTTTGCTGAACTTTTGACTAGGTGGAATGAACAATTTCCTTGATAAATGACTGAAGCTGCGTGGGAAGTGTAAGTTAAATGGTTTAGCAAGTTCTGAGAAGCAAGGAGGAAAATGGTGTTATTTATGGAGTTCCTTAATATATGTTTTTTCAAAACTGTTTTAATTAAGTCTGTAGTGTTCACATGCTTTCAAGGGCAAAATTAGAATTTGGGAGAGAAAATATTGTGATGAGAAAAATGCATCTTTGATATAACCTGAAATACAAAAATGGTTTTGAAATGAGTATACTGGCCCAGGTATGACTGCATACCCCCCCCCCCCCCCCCTCCAGGTCCACACAGCTTTTGATGTGCTGAATAGACAAAGCTCTTGAGGAAAAAGCAGGGTACAGGGAACAAGCATGATATTTTGCAGAAGTCTGATCTCATTATTTACCTATGATAATAATTTTAAAACTGTACCAGCAGAAGTTAAATGGATACCAAATAGCAGTTGCACAAGTAACACAAATTCTGCTGTGTCTTAGTTTTTGAATCTTTGATTCTTGCAGGGTGCAGAAAAGCTCATTTGGGGTTTTTGTACCTTCAGTTTGTAATTAGCTGCAGTCCGATGTTAATCTAAGAGACAATGAGGTTCAGAAGACAAATGCAAACAGTTAAATCCATGGCTAAAGAAATAAGAATTTGCTTTAGGCAGAATTAGGTGGAAAGTAACTGTGTGATGCTATGAAACGAATACAGACTTCTTTGATAAGTTGTACCCAAGCCCTCAGAGTTTTTCTTTATCTGCTGAAAGACTTGACAATATCTAGCTATTGATTCATGAAATAATGGTGCACCGCCCTGCTTCGTTTTGGTCTCTCCGTGTTCTTTTATTGTCTCTTGCATCACAGTGAAAGTTGGAAAGTGATGGGGCAAAAGCTGGCTTTGTGTGTTGCTGCAACTCAGTCCTTTTCTTATTTAAATTGATGACGGAATTTGGAATTTCAAAGCAATCAAGCATTAAACCCTAAACCTTTCTTAAGCTGTGGTCTGAATTTGCATTAAATTGAGGCTTCTCTTGAAACTGAGTTTTGACATCACGTCATTCTGGTTGCTTTGGGATTATTCAGAATACTTCTTATTCCCTGATTTTTAAAATACGTTTTCCATCTGTTACTGCTTTTGATTGTATCAGTTTGGAGGGGAAAAGTGAGTTAATAGAAGGTAACATGTCACAGCATGGTAAATTTCTGGTAAGTGCACTGTGCAAGGGACTCTGGAGCACAGAAATGCCATATGCCAGCCTGGAGGCAGAACTTCCCTGTAGTTCTTTCTAGCAAACGCAAAGACACCCGAAGAGTTCTGTTAACCGGGCTCATCCCATGGGCTTTGTCAGTCAGGTGCCACTTGCAAACCACAATGCAAATGCAACAAACCTTCCGATCCCCTATAAATAGCTTCTTTCAAACTGTTGAGAAATGTCCTACAATTTTTGTGTTATGCAGACTAGTTCTGTTACTTTTAATACTGCCTTTAGATCACAGGTAAGTTGAATAATCTATCTTGTATAATTTGTAAATGTTACTTATAGTAGATCCAATTCAGCCTTAACACCAAAGGATTGCTCTTAAACGTAGTACCTGGGGATGGGGGATTAGTTACTATAGTACCAGTGCTGGTGAGATTTGGTGGCAGTGCTGGTAAACTGAAATCCTCTTTGCAGATTGACTGCTACACACAGTAGCCAAAGCAGGCTGGCTATTTTATGCCTGCACGTTGCATTTCAGGACTTCACACAACTGCCTTGTGGGACGTGGCAGGCAGGCGTGCCCTGAGCTGCCCTGCAGGGAGATTTTGCCTTTGGAGCATGGAATGTGGCACTGAAAATAGCCTCGGGTGGATCCAGCTTTTGTTTTTAGCAACTAAAGCTTCCTCAGCATGGCTATAAAAATTGTGCTGATCTTTGCCTATCGCCCTGTTTTTTAAATTTGAAGCCTCAGTAGAGCATCATCTTTGAACTAGCACATAATAGGAAACTTTTGCAGAAATGGAAGCTAGCTAATTATTAAATTAAAAACAAAAACAAAAAAACCCACCCACATAATTGCATCAAAAATGTTGGTTTGAAGCTGTGGATAAGTGTGTCTGTACTCCACAGGCACTTGGCTAAAGACTTTTAGTGGGAGGACTTCCGTGCCAGGTTTGTGTAGAAAGCTTACATTTAACTTGGAGTAAGTTGTAAGAGTTCAATACTTCTTGGCTTATTAGGAATTTAAAAAATGTTTTCACTGATGTAAAAATTGCCCTGTCCTGATGACCTTGCCTAGGCATACTAGTTACTGGATTAGGAGCTTTTTTTCACTTCATCAGTCTTCATAAAGAGTAGACAAAGCTATTATAACTTGTAGATAACTTAGCATGTCAAAGATAAGAGTCTGTCTGAGTTGGTGTAGATTTTACCTAGTTTCTTTTATTTTAATTGCCTTGGAGTGTTGTATTTGTCAAAATGGCTTTACGCAAATCCTTCTCTTTCTAGGCTTTGCTTTAGTGCTAGTAAGCAGTGAAGTTGGCATTGGTATTAGGAGCTTGTTTCCCAGTTGTGCCAAGGCTGTGTGTGGCTTTGCTAGAGCTTCTGTATATTGCAACTGTTCGAACAGTAGAGTCTGGGAAAATGGCTCATTGGCAGCATTTAGCTCCAGTATTGTGGTACGTATTGGAGTATGGTGTGGAGATCAACTGATCTTATTTAGCAACTCTTTTCCTTCTAGTATTGCTCTAAGCATGTTGAAAAAACAACAACAAAGACTGCTGGGTGTTTTGTTGTTGTTTGTTTTTATTTTTATACCTGTTGGAAACACGCAAGAGCTCAGATCTGGCAGTGTTTGATTTTAAAGGAGCTGTGGTGACTATTTTTGTGCTAAGGGAATTGTATCAAAACAAGCCTGAAGTGTTTTTTTGTTTGTTTGTTTTAATAGTAGTATTTAAATAAAGGGAGGTATAAGGAAGTGTTTTTGCTTTCAGGTGCTCTGAGCTAGTTGATTGTAATAGGCTTAAAATAATTCTTTTCATTAGTGCAGGTGAATGATTGTTGCTATAGCAGTTTCACAGGCCTTTACTGCAATGCACTGAGCTCAGAAGCCTAAGCTTAGGTCCTATGTGTTTGTGGTTTGCTTCACAGTTATCAGCTAAAGACCTTCATAGTTTAGTTTTTTTTTTCTTTTTTTTTTTTTTTTTTTTTTTTCTCCTTATTATAGCTTTGCACATATCTTTATAGTGACACATCTTTAAGATTGCTTTGTTAAAAGTATGGTTGTGTCACTCTAAACAGAAACAGCCAGCTGAAGTTAGATTTTATCTTCTGGGAATTTTGAGCTTTGATTAAAAAAACTGTCTTCCTGAATTTTCAGTACCTGCATTTTCTATATCTGAATTATTATTCAGATAAGAATGCATATATATATGTCTGTTGCACAAAAGCTACCCAAGTTTCAGGTAAAGAAATTAAGTGCTTAGGGTAGTGACTTAGAAAGCTGTAACGTTTCTACAATCAACATTTTCTTATTTTCTAGTGATTGGAAAGTTGTAATTAGTGGAAGATGTTTTATTGCCACTTATAGCTTCTTTTTTCCTGCTTTTACTGATGTTGTCCAAATCAGAAAGTTCCTTCTGTCTTTCTTGCTGACCCAATGGGGCATGTCTGCAGAGAGTGCATGTGTAGGGAGGAGGTTGGGAAAGCGTACCGAACTCACTTGGTTTATCACGGTATGTCCTTGTGGTGTGTTATCAAAACATTGGTTGATTTGTAAGCTGTGCTTTAAAAGCATAGTACATCTTCAGCTAGCACAACTAAAAATAATTCGGAGCTGCAGTCGGACATACAGCCTCCAGCTGCCTGTCTGCAGAATGACAACAAAGTGGTAATTATGAAAGCAGTGAAAAAGAGAATATATTCCACGGGTTTCACTGCTTTAACTGGTAACAAGGCTTTTGAGTATTTAAGATGCTTTGTTATGGTCTGCTGAAGTAATACGTCTTCCTAAGGAGGACGGCAGAGAAAATGGGAGAGCTAAGAAGTTCTAGTGAATTGTTTGGAGCTGCGGTTGCAGGTCAGTGATTTGTTGCTCTCAGTAGCAATGCAGATCTGAAGTACTCCCGTACTCCTGGGGTGCAACTGCCCGCTGTGTGGTAACACAGCTGTTTGTCAGATTGCAGCATGTACTGTCTCAGAAAGTTGATTTGGCATTAAAGAACACAGACAAGCATGTTCATGTTTGAATTAGGTCAACTTATATTCTGATGTTAGTTTGGTTTACCACTTCTGTCATGAGAAAAGAGAGCTTAGTTGAAAAGGGGAGTGGGAAGAGAATAAATCCACTGATGGCTTCAAAAAGAAAACTATCAGAAGGAGAATAAAAGCAGGGACAGGGAGAAGAAAATTATGAAGAAGGGAGAAATTAGAAATGAAATAGAAGAAGGGGGAAAATCTAGGGAAAAATGAACAAGAAAATATATTGAAGGCAATGAAAAACTCTCTAGCTGAGAGTTTCATTTGGAGCATGTTCTCACAGTATCTGAACATACATAACTAATGGTCATGGTGAAGTAAATTGTGTCGGGGTTTCTGATACTTGTAGAGTTAAAGAGGGTCTTGGAGGTAGGAGGAAGAGTCTAGAATGCAAAGGGAATTACTATGCTTTACAATTCCTGTAGATGCAGTGGAAAGAACACGGGGAAAAAAAGTTTGCAGCACTTCAGATGCTGGGTTTGCATTTTTGTTTTGTGCTATTTTCCTCCTGGTAGGCTCTTTTGCATGTAGGTGTCTTAAACTGAGAGGACTCTGTGTACAGTCAGTCTGTCTTGGTGACTTGTTCTTTTACATCAACATTGCCCCCTGAATGCTGTGTGTGTTTGTTCTTTACAGATTGCTCCTTGGTGTTAACATGGCAGGGAAATAATCTCTTATTTGGGAACATCTGTGGTAACATGAAGGTAACAAGGAAAAGGAAGAAGATATAGAAAAGAGAGAAGGGAAGGATGAGCAGAACTTCAGAACTTTTTGAAAATTTTATAAATAGTAGATTAGATTTAGTAAAATCTAAAATATATTATGCAAATATTTCAAAACTATTTTAAAAACTATTTGTAACAAAGTATGGGAGAGCATGGATATGTGTTAATGGACACAAACAGAGTCCTTTGCTCAGTCCTTGTTAAGGAAGCTGATGGCTTTGGTCTAGCAGCTTGCTATTGAAAGTTAAGCAGCTTGACTTTTAAAGTGAGACTATTTCAAATGACATTTTGGAATAATTTTCCTCTTTTTTTTTTTTTTTTTTTTTTCTTGTTTGTTGCTTTAGTATCCTCCTTCCTCCCTATCTGTAAGTCAATTGCTTTGAGGTTTCAGATAGGGAACAGTGAGGTGACAGAAGAACATACTGGCAGCGGAGTGGTTCACATTCATTAGATCAAAAAGGTAGCAACCACTGCCTCAGATTCCTTGGGCTGAGTTGGTAATGGTATTTCATCTTCAATCAGAAGACAATAATGTAGTGAAGCTGATTTTTACCCTGTTTTTACTAAAATTGATTTTTTCCTTGTTAATCCCAGGTGTGGTACTCTCACACTGCTTTATCTGTAGTGATTCAGTTGTAAAGGGGATGGAGTAGAATTTTCTGTAAGAAGGAAGAATCAAGTTAAAATCTCCTTGGCAGCTTTCCCGAACTCCTTAAGAGCTGACACCTTTCCTATGCAAGTTTATAATGCAAGGTGTCCCCCTCAGAGTGTATTATTAATGTCCCTTGATTTTTTTTTTTTTTCTTTGTTTGAATATCCTGTTATAATGGTCTGATGTAAATTATAAACACAATTGTGTTTGGAAATACAAAGCTTGTGCATGCTTTCGGGTTTAGGGCCTCCACACTGAGATGCACATTTTCTGACTTGTTTGGGTTTGCCAGGGTGTGACCCCGCATGTGATACCATTATGACAATGTGGCATAAGAGAAGCCTTGTTATTACAGCAAGTAAATCAGTAGAAGCTAGAATAAATAGTTTTTTTGGTTTTGTTTTCTCTGGTCTTATCGTAGCCTGAAGTTGTCAATGTGTTATCAGCCAAATGCTTCTGGCAAACAGTTTACGTGTTGCTTTTGCAAGTCCTGTCTGTTTGGCACCCTACAGGTTCTAGTATCTGTCCTCCCTGCTGGTGCAGAATCTAGTCCTGAGGGGTTGCTGGTAATGAACAGAATCCATGTGCTTTACCAAGAACAGTTAGGAAGCCTGCATTTAGAATCTATCTATTTTATACAAATCTAGTGTACAAGTCACAGGGTCTGCATAGCTTCTTGGAACACTTTATCTGATCTGCTACGAGCTGCCATGTTGATCAATGAATGAAGAAAAATGCAAATTATTTTAGTGCTTAGAATTGTCATGAGTTATTGCTTAGTTTTATAAGATTTAAACAATGTTATTTGCTAGTTATCTACTAACCTACATGCTATCAAGAACAGAATATACTAGTAAATTTTTAAAGTTGGTATGTATTAGAAAACTAATAACCTCTGAAGAGTAAGTAAAGGTTGTTTGGGGAGTGGGGTTGGGAAGCTAAAATACTTTGGCTGTCATTGACACCAGTAACATGAACTAATCAATAGATAGATACCCAGAGTGAGAACGTCACATCATGTAACGTTGCTGAGAATTCTGAAGGACACTATTTCTTTAAACTTCTAAAAACTTGTAAAAAATCAGTCTATTTACTCTTTTCTCCCAGTTGAAATGCGTTAAAGAAAACTTTCCGTTCAAGTTAATACTACAGAGTTGCTGACTAATGACCTCAGGTACTGTATTACTTAATGTTCTCCCGCCCTCTTTTTCTTTTACAGAAAGATCCAGATTACCTGAAGCTTTGGTTGGATAGTTTTGTTTCTAGCTACGAACAGTTTCTGGATGTGGACTTTGAGAAACTGCCAACTAGGTATGTAGAATTACAGACCTGTTTACCTTTGATATCTGAACCAGACCTGGCTGAGAGCCCAGTCTCTTTCAATATCAATAACGCTTTTAAACAAAAGAATGCTTTTAATTGTTGAGTGGCACTCCCGTTCTTTTGAAGGTCAAGTCAGGTTGTCGGGTTGGGAATGATGAGACTAGGCAAATACCGGTATTTGTATTAAATCAGGAGATGGCATCTCAGTGTTCACTTGTTCCTGCTCACAGAAATATAACCGTTCTTCCTTGTGAATTTGTGGAGTATGTATTCATTATTAAATATCACAGATGAAATAGTGTTAGTGAGTATTAGTACTTGCTATCTGTAACAGTAATGACTGAATAGAAGTACAGTCTAGGTAGAGAGGTTTGTAATATTATTTCTGGCATTGCTTCAAGAGTGAGGATGAGGTGAAATGCTCAAAGAAATTTTTGGGTTTTAGCTGAAAATTTTTTAAAAATTAAAATGCACAAATGATGACTTTCAAGTGATCTTTGCATCTGTAAAGACTTTAGTTTGGTGGCAAGAGTATTAGTGACTTCACTATGATGTTGACCACAAGTATGAAAATACAATCATGAGATGGGTATTGAAGTCTAATTTCAGATATTCATCTTTACTGTTTTGAATTTGCTTACTATGCTCTAAGGATTGTGTTTTCAAGACTAACTTTGCAAATGAGGAATAGAAACCTTGGACTGGATTTTTTTGCATGAACTAAGGATTTTAAGAAAAAACAGATGTTAGAGGGTTCAGAAATCATGAGAACCGGTGTCAGTATTATGGCTGCTATTGCTACCAGTGGGTGAATACAAAGAATGCCTCTCTCTGCATGATGGCTGCAGTCCAAGCCCTAGTTGAAATCAATGGAAATTATCTAATGGACTTTGGATCAGATCCTGTTTGAAGTGCAAGTGATAGCCTCTCCTGTTACAAGGAAATGAAGAATGCTGCAACTGGATCTCAGTGGATAAAAACTGGGCATCTAATCTATTTGTATGAAATTTTTCTTCTTCATGCTTATATTAATTCAACCACTAAGCCAAAGCTACAAGTTAATTCTGTACTCTTTCAGAAGATATGTGTTTTTTTTTTGCAGTGAGATATCAAAAATATATCTTGTGTTTAGTTCAGGAAAAATGTTTTTCCTTTAACACAAGTTATCTTTTAACATACTATTTAATATTGAAATGTGATCAATGGAAGAGAAGGGTATTTTGGTACGCTCTTCTTTTTTTTGGTATGCTCATGTGTTGCTATTGTTGTTTTTTACAATGACATAGTACAAGATTAAAAAGAAATGTGAAGCTTACCTATGCAGAAGAATAGCAGCATCTTCATTGTGCTAAATAATGGTTTTGTGAGCATAAAATCCCATATTTTTCTGAGGTTAATGACAGGATTAGTGGTTTAGCCTGAACGAATAGTTTTGTGTAGATTTAGAGTAGTTTGTACAACAGATGTAGAGAAAACGTATCAAAACAACGTAGGAATGAAGGCAGGTTATTCTTGTGCTTTGACAGCTGGATTTTAAAAATTACACTATTTGAGAGCAGATACTAAAATTAACAAAGAATTGTTGTTTCTGCCCATGTTGGCATTTGAAACATAATCAGGCTTAAGAAGAGTAGCATCTTTTTGGCATTTACTGATGAATATTGTAAGCATTGACAGCAAAGAAGTGATATTACTGAGCCTGCAAAAGAGAACTCAGATCAGTGTAGAACCGCCTGCTTTCCAGTGGCTTCTCCCCTTGAGGCTAAAAGACCCTGTGGACTCAAGTGTCCAGTACTCCTTTGCATTGCCTCCCTCTGTCAAATATAGTTGAGAGTAGTCAAGAACAGCAGTAATTACTAGAACAGGGACTGACATAACCCTGCTTTTTTATTATGTAAGTTTTGGTGTGCTTTCCAGGTAAGTGCCTTGAAGACCTTGTGTATTGAAGGGCAAAAGCCAGGAAATGATGAGCAACTGTGTTAGGACAAGGAAGCTTGTACAAATTGCTGGACAAAATTAACCTTTTGGAAGACTGCCATGGAGTCTTCCTTCTTTACATGTCAATGTAAAACATGTTTTGTTTTTCATTCAAGAAAACAACACTTAAGAAATGTAATGAATTTTTTTTGTTGTTGTTTTGTTTTGTTTTTTCTGAAAGCAGTACTCTTAAGTAGCAGTGTCACTTGCTGATTTAACTGATAAAACTTTCTTCTATAAATTAAAATATATTATTTCCTGAAATCTGTTTTAGAAATTGGAAAAATGCACCTAATAGAGAACTTGGAAATCTCTAAAATTGGCAGATGAGTGTATCCATTGGTATGATTTGGCTGTAATAATAAGTAGAGTTTATACAGTCATACAGCTTATAAGTTATACAAATTCAGTTCTAACTATGTTTTTGTGCATCTTCCCTATATTTTTAAGTGAAATGGTTTATTAATGGTGTCTACTGTGATTTTTTTAACTGGGAAAATGAGGATATTGCACAAGAAAATAACTGCTGGCAGCTTTGAGCACTGAGCACAAAAGATTAATACACATCTCTTCCTAAAAAAGAAAAAAGCAACAAACACAACAAACCAGCCATCTCATCAGTATTTACACTGGATAGGATAAAATGTTTACCAGCTGGTGGGAGGTTTTTTCTCCATCACTGAAGGGAATAAATTGTCATTTGGTTTAATGCTTTCAGAAACAAAAAAGATCTCCAGAGTGTTGTCATGTTCTTTTTCTGGCTTTGGTTTGCATACTGTCGCACAAAGGAGCTTAAAGGAAACTCATGCAAAGTACCACAGGCACCATACTTGGTTAGCATATGGACTCCAAAGCTACATAAAAAAGATGCAAGAATCATGAGAGTAAAGCTGATTACACGGTTACTAGAAACTGGCTGCTGGAAAGTGATGCCTGCTTTTCTGCAGCCTTTGTTCCAAAACACTCGCTCCCCACTTTGAGAGGTTGAGTCCCAGTGTGCGGATTTGGGCCATAACTGGGTGAATAGACTGTAAAGACGAATTTAACTTCCCTTCAAACACCTGGGACAAGAATTTATGCTGCTGCATAACCATTTTATTGTGGTGCAAGGAAATTGTAAATATGAGAACCCAAATGCATCAAGAACTCAGATTTTTGAGGTAGGGTACCAGTAATCACATAAGACCATCAGTTAAGGTATGAGTTTTTATTTATTTATTTTTATTTATTTATTTTTCCTTTTTGAATAGCTAGTTTATACAACAAGTCTTGTCAGGAAAAAAAAAAAAGCACAGAAGTTAGTTGTATACATCTAACTTTTAAATTTGTATGGTAGTACAGTGGTGACTTGCTCTGGGCTGGAAAGAAGTTCAATTATTTAAGCTCTGCAAATATATTCAGTCTGAGAAATCCCAGAAGATGAGCATTTCTTGAGCTGGTCTCACACAAAGCAGTTAATTCTTAGGGGTTGCTCAGTGGCACAGACGTGTGCCTACTGTGAGGGAATGATCTGTGGTACTTGAGGCATGGAGGGCGTGCCATTTGCTTTCTTACAAAGCATTTTATGATCTTACTGAAAAAGAGACTTGTTGGCCATTTTAGTGAAATTACTTCTGATGTAGGACTTCAGTTGTCAAAATTATGTTCTTAGTACAGAGGTGGTGAATTAGCAGATGATTATGAGCAATGCTTGTGGTCCCAGAGGGTATGGATCTGCTGGCATCTTGAGGGATGAAGCTGCTATCACCGAAGTTAATGATTGGCTTTTTTGACAGCTGTGTGGTAAAAAAAGCGGTTGCTCTCAGTTTTGTCAGCTAGAGCCTAGATCCTATAAAAATTTCTTGCAAAACTTTTCGGATCCCTTGAGCAAGATCTGAAGAGCAATCTGCATAACTGCAGAAGCAAGAGAATGAACAGTATTAGGCCCTCTGTATCCATGTAGGTTAAACCCTGTTTTCTGGGACCTGGGAACTTGCTGTCACTTGTGCCTGTGGAGTTGCTTTACCAAATGGTCTCTCTTTGATATAAGCTTCCTTTCAGTGTAGTTGATACATTGTTCCTCCTTTCCCTCAATTTATTGGTATCACAGTGTTGTGTCACTCACTGCATTTCCTCATGCCTTTTGAAGCTTGTTCATACACAAACATGTACATGCACGTCATAACCAGTTCCCCAGTTAGCTGTGTCTCTTGTGTGATTTTTTTTTTTTGGTAATTTTTTGCCTGGATTTGGTTATATTGAAGGCTTTTGTAAGTTGTAAGGCTCTAGCTTGTGTCTTCCTGTGTAGAGTTCATAGCGAACGTGTCAGGGTAAATGGCTGATGTCACAGGCAAACTCTGCCATGTGAAGCAGTGGACGTACAGCTTGCTGACAGACAGCTGCCCTTTAACATGAGCCCAAAGGAGCTTCAATGAACAGTCTTTGATGAACAGAGAATGCTTTAACACACCTACGAATTACTACAGTGTTGCTGAAATGGGTTACTATATGGCTATTCTAGAAGCATTGGCTTAGCTACTAGTTTTACTTTTGAGTTATTTTCCTTCTTTTGGTTCTCACTGGTGTATTTCTACAAATGTTTCAGTTTATCAAAACAATGAGCTAGAGTACCTCCTGTCTGGCCTTGATAGAGTTGTTGAATTTAAAACCAACACAACGGTCTTTTTTTTTGGCCCCTAAAAATAGCTTGCTATCAGACAAGAGAAAAAAAACAGTGTGCGTGTGAGCTATTTTCTGAGTTAAGGACACACAAAGTAGTATGGATGGGTCAGGTTTGCATGCAAAATCTGTATGCCAGGAGTCAGATGAGTTGCTCTCTTGCATATTCAGACCCTGATTTTCAAATCTTCCTTCATTTAATTTTGAACTGTTAACAGTTTTTTCCTGTATTAAATCTAAAGATCTATTTATTTTTTTTTCCTGTATTAAATATCATTTTCTACTAGTTTGGGTAGTTTGTGTAAGAAAGGCATGAAGTTTCCTGTGCGTTATGGCCAACTGGGCTTCTATAACTATTCAGAAATTGGCATCTAACTTATTTTAGTCTTAAGCATAAGGTTGAAAATGTTCCCTTGTGTTTGGTTTCATCTTTTATTTCACTGTGGCCTCCACCTAAGGTATTCTTAACACTTTTTTTTTTTTCTTTTATTTTTTTTAAATGCAGTTCTTTGAGGAAGAGAAAACTCAAACTGGTTTATTGTCACCAGGCGTTTCCTTGTACTTCATAGGAAGTGTTTGTGAACCATCGGTAGCCACAATTCAATAACCTTTCTTATACAGGTTTATTGGAACGCTACATGAGCTCACTGAAATAGATGCTAATGTGTCAATCCCATGATTAAGAGTTGTGTGTGTTTGTTTTTTATTTTTAGGGTGGATGACATCCCTCCAGGAATATCACTGCTTCCTGACAATATTCTTCAGGTCCTTAGGCTCCAGCTGCTGCAGTGTGTCCAGAAAATGTCAGATGGACTAGAAGAGCAGCAACAGGCTCTGTCACTTTTGCTTGTGAAATTCTTTATTATCCTTTGCAGGTATTTGTTCTGTTTGCTACCTCAAGAAGGATATTGTTTTGTTTAAGTAATCTAGATGCAGCCTATAGATTCTAATGACATATACAATGTGATTTGACACTTTCTAGTAGAAACAGAGAAATGCCACTTATCACAATTTTCAAACTAAAGAAAGGGGGAGCAATACAATCAGCGACGTTTGCCATGGAAAATGGATTAGAAGGGGCTTAGACACTAAATTCTTTGTAATTATCTAAGATATGTTTATGTGAATTCAAAGCATGGTGTACCTGGTATAAGAAATACTTTTAAAAGAAAAGGCACACTTTAGCTAGTGTTGGATATGAAAGAACTTGAAAGAGGATTGTACAGGAAGAACTGCTTCACATTCTTAACATGCTTATAATTCCATAAACAGCTTAGGGATCTGACTTATTCTGTTAATCCAATTGGCTTCCTTCTGAAACTTATGCTTTATTTTGTAATTCTGTTCAAGTAGGTAAATGCCTCTGTTTTTAGGGATATATTTCTCCCCATTTCTTCAGTTTTTTATTACAAGCTGCATTGAAAGAGGAAGGGGGTGAAGTATATAGTAGGGATTCTTCTTTTCTGAGAGGTAGTTAAGCTTTTTTGAGTTCTTTGGTCTTCCTTATCCTTAGAACGGTACAAAGAGGTGTAGGGCAGTGTTTAAGTATCCTAGAATATTAAATATAAGCTGAGTAGATGGAGGTTGCTGTGTTGATGAATTACCAGCTGTTATAAGTCTAAATTGCGGAAAAGTTCTCCTTAGATCATCACTTTAGTATTTGATCTTTGTGATGTTCTCAAAACTGAGAAATAATAACTCTTCATTGCTGTTGATTTTAGTGTTCTAAAATAATCTTAGATGTTTCTTTTCCTTGGGAGAATTTCAAGTGCATGACAGCTTCTAGGTAATATATTTGCTTAAACTTTTAGACAGTGTACACGACTGCAGTATCAGTCTCCTTGTAAAGCTCTAGTAATGTGGAAGAAATTGAATTTATTGTCTGTTATCAGATACCGTTTCTCAGCTTTCTATTTAAAGTGTCCTGGGAATCTGCTTAACCTCTGAAACCCCAAATTCCAGATAGAGCTGTCCTACAGCAGGGTGACTCAGGCCTTTCTTTTCCTTCCTGTTAGAAGAAAGCTTGTGTACTACTTTACTGTGACAGAAATAAGCATTTGAGTACATGCTGTCTTTTGAGGAGTAATTATGAAATGCTGATACAATTTTCTATGATTATAGATGGACTACTAAAACAAACATTGTTTGAACTAGCCTCACATAGTACACTGTGTACATTTCTGTGGTTTCTTATTGCCTTCATAGAAATTTGGCCAATGTGGAAGAGATTGGAATGTGTTCATACATTAACCATGTTATCACCATGACTACATTATACATTCAACAGGTATGTGTTTACTAATTGTCATCTGTTATTTTCCCCATCTGATACTTCCTGCTCTGGCTTATGTGATCCCACTCTAAGTAAGAAAGTGTTTGTGGGGGAGAACATGAGGGTTCAGAGCTTCTGGAGGAGTACAGGAATTAATTTTTAATTATCAGAAATCTTCTGACAACAGCTTTTTTTTTTTTTTTTTTTTTTTTTTTTTTTTTACCCCCCCACCCTTCCACAGTTAAAAAGCAAAACAAAAGAGAAAGAAATGGCAGATCAGACCCCAATAGAAGAATTTGTGAGACATGCACTGGCTTTTTGTGAAAGTCTCTATGACCCATATCGAAACTGGAGGCAGCGAGTTGCAGGGTAAGTGTGGATCAGGATTGGATCATAAACTGTGTTTTATAACTGCAGATAAATTATATATATTAGGTTTCTAACAGAACTACTGCTGCCTTATGTCAAACTAAAATAAAATGTAGTTTTGCTCCCAGTTATTGTGGTCTTGCATTTTATAGCTGTTCGAGTTGATAGTCATAAGCATTTGATTTGATGCTTAGTTTTTTTTTCAAAGAAGCACACTTGAGAATAGACTTAATGATGATGATTATTTATTTATTTATTTATTTATTTTTACCAATTTAAACATCATTGAGGAGGCACTCTTGAAAGTGAACTTCAGTGCCACCAGAGTTGTCAGTACTGTTATATCCTGTTCTGTTCAGTGGTAAAACTGAGCTCTGAGTCGTTTTGAAAGATGGGTAGAGAGCCAGGAAATGGTCTTTCTGAGATTAATTTCTGTCATTTTAGGCTCAGGCCCTGCTCTTAGAAGCTGCTAGTGATTCACTTTCTGCTGGAACTGGCTCTTCAGAGCCTAGCTGTTAAAAATTCTTATGAGATTTTTCATGTACAATTCTCCCTTGTTAGTACCAAATGTATTACAATAATCTTAAAACATATGTGGTCTTCCAGAGTATAGTCAACAAGTTTTTCTGCTCTGTGTACAAGTCCTGGAGTTGTTGATTGCTCCTTGCTGCTGTCATTCAGAGCTGCTTTTCCTTTAGTTTCTTAATTTTATTTCTATCAGGAACCTTTTGATATGCATAATAAATATTGGACTTATTCATGGAAATAACTAAAGGCGTAGAAAGAACACATCTCATGTTACCTAGTCTTGTAAAATGTAGGGTCCCTTTTCACAGCTTACATTCTGTAGAACGGGGCTTCATTTGTGCAACAAGTCACTTCTGACTCCACACGTACAGAGTGGAAATTATACAGGGTGATGGTGTATCCTGGTTGCTGCGGTTTCTTTGTAGCTGGCAACCTGTAGTATGTTATAACACTGCATGGATTGCAGGTTTTAGGAGATTGACAGGGGAATCATGGTCTTAGAGGTTTTTTCCAACGTGAATGATTCTATGACTAACTAGTCCAATGTTTAATCTAGTACTATTTAGTATTAGGTTAGATAAAACAAGTAATGCCAAAGCTAGTAATACTGTCTTTTTTTTCCATAACAGCTTGAATTGCTGTTCACGAAGTTTTAAGGATCACAGGTTCTGGTATTTTTGTGCAAAATGAGGATTTTTCTCTTTCAGAACAAAGTACAGATTGACACCAGTTCTTATGTATGGCCTGACAAAGTACTGCTAAGCTATTTTCAGATGTAGCATAGGAAATGCCAGCACATCTCATGGTATATTAGGGAAGAATATAGTAGTATAATATACTATATTATAGAAGAATATAGAAGTATAAGTAGTCAAAAACATTGACTTTGCATTCAGTGAAGGTACAGAATATTACAATGAATCAGTATAACCACATTGTAGGAAAGTGTTATATTTTCTCTAACTGAATGTGATGTGGGTACATTTCAAAGACTACATGTATTTTCTTACAATTTATATATATATATATATATATATTTTTTTAAATGAGGTTATATATCTCACATTTTGTTTTGAGTTAGTTTGTAACTGACCAAAATGAAGTTTTTTTCCATTGCTTTTTCCTTTTAAAAATTTGCTTGTTTCACTAAACTATTGGAATAAGGAAGCCAGAGGGTAAGGGGCAGGTGAAAGCAGTTGAATTAGAGCAAAAGAAATTTTTGAAGGTCACAGTATAAATATGTTTTATCTTTGAAAAGAAGTTTATAAGTGTATTGGTAGAATTAATTCCCTTTAATTTGTTCTCCCTATCTCTCATAATGAACTCGTAATAATGTTTTGTCCCCATTTCAAATTGCATGGTTAAGAACTTTGGCAGTCCAGCTGATGACTCAGTTACAATAAGCAAAGACTAAATAGGACTTGATATTTTTTTGTTTTTGACCAAACCATATGGTAAAGTAGTACATTTTTCAAAAGAGTGGAACAGTAAACTCATGGTTAGCTCTGATTCATTTTATCAAGGTGAAATACTTTTTACTGTGCAGGCACAATTTTTGATTTTTGGCAGGATTCTCTATGAAGAAGTCATTAAGTAACAAATTATAAACAAAGTATAATATCTTTTAAAATGTAATTTCAGACGTATCCTAAGTACAGTTGAAAAGAGCAGACAGAAGTATAAACCGGCTTCTCTCACAGTTGAATTTGTCCCTTTCTTTTATCGTAAGTATTAGCAGCATGTTTTGAAAATGTTCATCTTTGGAGGAGTGAAGTTAGCAATTCTAAGTTCCATTCCCCAAAAAATGTCTGATAAACGTAAAAGCATCTTACTTGCTTTCTGAGGCTGAATTGAGTTGCTTTTCCTTCCTTTTTCCTCTGGGCAGCACCATCTTGTCATCCTTACTTATCTTTGAAAGATTGGCCCCGTGAATTGCTGCTAAATGCGGTGTTGTCATGTTCTTCTGATAATGCTGAAATGGATGCGTTTGTATTGTGACTTAATGTGAAAGTGGAGATTATATAGTTGAAATCTTGTATTAAGTTTGCATGGTGACAAGGAGCAGGGGAGCTTATTTTTTATTATTCCTGTTTTTTTTTGAGGGGGGTTGGGAATGGGATGGGCCAAAAACTTTGTATAATTTATGTGACCAAAGTCAGGAAGCCTTGTACTTTTTATTTATTCCAATCAGAATGCTTTCAAGAAAGTGAACATCTCAAGGAAAGCCTGAAGTGTTGCCTGCTACATCTCTTTGGAGCTATTGTGGCTGGTGGTCAGGTAAGGATGTTCTAAATTTTTTTTCAGCTGCTGAAGTCTTCAACCTCCTTTTCATTGTTAAAGGCTTATATATACCTCTATAATAAAGAAGAATTTGCTTACTATGAATTAGTTGTTAATCTTGTGCAATGTGAGGCCATTCTGTGCAATACTATCTAAATGATAAAAGCTAGGTTCTTTTTTCAAATAGCAGTTGCTATCTATAACTACATGTTCGTAAGAACTTACTATAATATTTTTGTATTATAAAAAATATATTACTTTGCAGGTAGAAAGTTTAGTTATAAAGATGTAAATTTTATATCATCACGTGGAATACATCTAGCTTACTTCCTTGTGTGTTTCAGCAGGAGGTGCAGGGAGCTTGTGTGAAAACACAGGTCTAAAATGAAGTTTCAAATTAAGGTTTATTTAGTACTAGGAGGTTATCAAGGCTACTTTATAAGAATTTTGACATCTGTTTAAATAATGTTCCCTTTTCCCTGTAAGTATTCTCTTTTGCAAAAGAAGGCCTAGTTAAGTGGACAAGACAGGTCACATTTCATCTGTAGCCATCAATGTAATCCAAGCAGAATGTTTCATATTTACCTAACAATTACAGTGCATAAATTACACAAAATATCACATGTTGTATGATTCAGGTATTTTCAAACCAGCAGTTTTCATTTGAGTTGTTTTTCATCCTTAATTTTTTTTCCCCATGGGTTTCAGAGGAATGCTCTTCAAGCAGTATCTCCTGCTACCATGGAAGTCTTGATGCGTGTTTTAGCAGACTGTGACAACTGGGATGATGGGAGTCCCGAGGAAGTGAGCAGAAAGGCAGAGCTTACTCTGAAGTGCCTGACAGAAGTTGTCCATATCCTTCTTACCAGCAGTTCTGACCAGCGGCAAGTGGAGACCAGTACAATATTGGAGAATTATTTCAAGCTGCTTAATTCAGATCATTCAGCTTTACCTAATTCAAGGCGATGTAGGCAGTGGGAGAGCAGGTTCATAGCTCTACAGATCCAAATGCTGAGTGAGTACTCAAGTGTGCAGTTCCTTCAAACTTCTCTTAATTAATAACTCAGAAGCAAGTAACGATTCAATCATAATACTAATATAACTGGATGCTCTACAAATAAATGTTCACTTCGCTATGCAACTGAAACATTTCAAACGTCTTCTCGTTGATGTTACTTCAGACATATTCTGTTTCACATTCATATTGAATCAGTGTCAAGGTTCACGGACTGCCAGTCTCTGAAATTTTTTTTGCTAGGCAACAGCTGATGGTCTTCATTACTCTTCTTGCAGAGTAAGGAGGGTCTGTTAAAAAATACACACGTGATGTCCATTTTGTGATAGTTTGCTTTTCAAATGGCATTACTATAAACACTGGCCAAAGATGATGATCTTAAACCGTTGGTGCTAAGTCATTAGAGGATTAATAAGATAAGCATTCAGGATTTGTTCTTTTCTTTTTTTCTCTCCGCTTTGTTGTTCGGAGTGGCAAATATAAATATAGGTATTTCCTTCCCCAGAACTTCCAAGAAAACTGGAGTAGTATTAAGGCGACAAATGCTAACAATGAAAAGCTGCTGTAGAATACAGGAACTGCTTGATGAGGAAGCTAGTATTTCTCTGTTTTAAAAAAAACATGCTGGTTAGGTACTTACAAATGGCAGTCTTTAAACAGAGCCCCAGAACAATACAAGATACTACGTAGATGAATTTTTCACCAGATATGGTAGGTTATGTGATTTTTATAGTGTGAAAATGTGTAGCGTTAGGTCTAGTGCTCTGTGCTTAAAATGTACGTAATTTTCAATCAAATAATATACGATGTATAGTTTGTTGTAAAACTTTTTCACGTTTATTATGTACCATTTCTGATTGTGTTCCAAAGGTAACAGATAAAAAAAAAAAAAAGCTTAATAGATTTGGGAAGTATTTTGTTTTTGATGGCAGTTCTGTTTTAATTTTGTAGATACCATCACAGCCATGTTAGACTGCACAGATAGGCCTGTTCTGCAGGCAATTTTCCTTAACAGTAACTGCTTTGAGCATCTCATTCGACTGTTGCAGAACTGCAAGGTAAACTTTCCCTTATGTGTTTTTTTTAACAAAACCAATTTTGTAATGTTGCAATTACATTAATTACATTTATATACTCCTTCTAAATAAGATGCAATCTTTATAGTGTCTACATGCTGGAAGTAAAACTTTGGTTTGGTTAGAGCCATAAATACTGTGAAAGATCTGAAAGATCTAAATTGGTCTAATTATTATTATTATTTTATTTTTTGCTAATGAAGTAGATTTCTTGTCTCTCTTATAATTAAAAACAATAATTTTGAGTTCTTTTGAGCAAAAAGACCTTTAGGCACTGCTCAAGCTGTTACAAATGTTCTTAGATTGTTCTTCTCCTACATAGGATCTAGTGTTTACAAAAATGCTTATTGATCTCAATCCTAGATGGGATCCCAGAACTTGCAAGCTAGTGTCTTCCACTGATTCCTCTGTAGATTTCATTTCCCTCTTCATATTCAGCAATATATGAAAAAATTGTTTGGATTATGACATAACTGTTCTTACAGTCAGTGGCAGAATTCTTATTTACTTGAAATGTTTTGAACAGTATTTGTGGTTTTTGTTTGTTCTTCATCTTTTGCTGAAAATAGATTGTTTTACCTTTCCATTTTCCTACTGTGTTTGGGCATCTGTGCCTATTTTTATACCGACCTTGTACTCTGTAAGAAACTTCTTTCCTAGTTTATTCTTAAACATGAGACATTTATTTACCTGTTCATAGAGACTCTGGCATTGTTCCTGCTCTCGTATGAACAAGTGGGATTTATAATTTAGGAAAACAGGAATGCTTACTTTTGTTTTTTTGATCTTTCATTTCTACACTGCCTGTATGTCTGTCATAAGATATGCATTTTGGAGTTTTTATCCTGTAATAGTCTTACATGCTACTGATCACAGAATTGGGTATCAATGCTGCCAGGTTACTACATAGTATTTTTATAAACTTTATTTAGTGAAAATATCCACAAGGATGATAAATGGGAATGGGGGTGGATCTGGGAAAGATGCTGTATTTTCCAGTACATCTCTACACTTCTTGAACATCAAATGGCAAAGATGAATGTAGTATTGGAATTAGGATTTCCCCTTGTTACTGGAGGAAGGGGACCCTATTTCTAGATTTTAATTTTTTTTCTTCCCTGCCTATGAAGATCTTTCTACTGGATTCATTAGCAAGCTGCGTAAAACAGTCTGCAGCTCTGTGTTGAATAGCAGGAAAGTCCAGACACAGATCTGAAACTCAGGAATCTATTGTATCTTCAGCAGATCTGGGGGGAGAGCAATTTTCATGGAAAGGAGGGTTAAAGAAAATCCATATCACTATTTCTGCTTTAGTTATTGTGATGGTTTTACTCGGGTGGGCAGCCGAGTTCCACCACAACCGCTCTCTCACTCCCCCTCCTCAAAGAGGAGTGAGGAGAAAATACGATGAAAGGGGCTCAAGGGTTGAGATAAGGACAAGGAGATCACGCAATAATTATCGTGACGGGCAAAACAGACTCAGCGTAGAGAGAAAGTAAGATTTATTGCTTATTACTAACAAGCTAGAGAAGTGAGAAACAAAGGAAAGAAACCAAAAGCACCTTCCCCCCCCCATCCACCCTCTTCCACCTCCTCCCCCCGAGCGGCGCAGGGGAATGGGGGTTATGGTCAGTCTATAGCACTTCTTCTCTGCCGCTCCTTCTCGGTCACTCTCGTCCCCTGTGCTGTGGGGTCCCTCCCACAGGATGCAGTCCTTGCCGAGCTGATCCAGCGTGGGCTGTCCACAGGCAGCAGCTCTTCAAGAACTGCTCCAGATATGGGTCCGTACCACGGGGTCCATCCCTCGGGAGCAAACTGCTCCAACCTGGGTCCCCCATGGGCAGCAGCTCCTGCTGGGTCACCTGCTCCTGCGTGGTCTCCTCTCCACGGCTACAGGTCCGGCCCGGAATCTGCTCCGGCAGGGGTCTTCCACAGGCCGCAGTCTCCTTTGGGGCACAGGCTCCACCGTGGTCTCCTCCACGGGCTGCAGCGTGGAACCCTGCTCCACCGTGGTACTCCATGGGCTGCAGGGGGACATCCTGCTTCACCATGGTCCTCACCACAGGCCGCAGGGGACTTCTGCTCCGGCGCCTGGAGCACCTCTCCCCCTCCTTCTTCACTGACCTTGGTGCCTGCAAGGCTGTTCCTCACTCCTCTCACCCTCCCAGCTGCTGAGTGGCGCAGCGTTTTTTCCCTGTCTTAAATCTGCTCTCACAGAGGCGCAAAACAACATCGCTTATTGGCTCAGCTCTGGTCAGCAGTGGGGCCCTTACCAAACATGGGGCAGCTTCTAGATCCTTCTCACAGAAGCCACCCCTATGCCCCCCCTGCTACCAAAACCTTGCCACGTAAACCCACTACAGTTATCTCAACTTGAGGTATTCAAGCCAATAATTCTAGTCATACTTTAAAATCATTTGCTGCTCAGCAGTCTTGTAAAATTTAGATCTTTTTCCCCCATATTTGCTGGTTTTAAACCTTATGGACAATCTGTCTTCTCTTAACTATGTTCTAGGATTAGAGATCAGCATAAGAGCTTTTCAGAACTACTCAGTTAAGTTTTGGTGATCTGAATGTCACCTTTTGCCTGTCACATCCAAGAAGAGGGACTGCATTTTAGAGGTATCAGAAGGGGCTTATTCTATCCTAAGACGTTTAACGAGTTGCTTGTAGGTCCTGAATCTTATCTCTTTGATTAAATTCTCTGGGAGATGAGACTTTGAGCAAAGCACAATTACCTCTAGCAGTATGTCTGGTTGAAAACATGTGATTATTGTCTGAACAGCTTTTACGTGGAAGACTTTTGATATGTATTGTCAGAATTAAAATAACCTATCTAAAAAAATGCCTTTTTTTTTAGCATGTCTGCATTTCCTTTTGTTTAATGTTCTTATTTGCGCTTGTTAATGCTATAACCTTCTGAGGTGTATTGTAGTAATTCTTAAGTGCTCTTGACTGTCATGTACTTTTGAAACTGACGTGTATTTCTATGTGCTTCCACGCCTACATAAGTCAAAGTAATATCCTGAGTGTCTTCCTTTTGTTTACCCTTATTATGGAAGCTGATTTCCTAGGTTGCTCCTCTGTGGTGAGAATGCCTAGTAGGTAATGGAAGAAAACGTATGAGGAAAAAATGGGGAATGATTAGGGAATGATTAGTTTTTACGCACTGAAGGAAAGTTTTTTTGTTTGTTTGTTTTGGTTTTTTTTTGTTCTTATTGGTTTTGTTCGTTTTGTTTTTAAAAGGATTTTTAAAACATTTTGATGGTGGAATATTTAACATGTCTCTTTAGAACGTAAAAACAGAAGAAAAGTTTTAGTCCTGATTAGATTATGACTGAACTATGCACACAAAGTGATTGCAATGGATTATGAAGATATTTGAGTGAGTTTTAAACATGGAAATTCAGGTGGAGAGGGGAGGAATCTAGCTGCTATACACAGAGCAGTTTACGCTGAAAATGTGTTAGGTATTGTGTAGGTATATATTTTATTTTTACAACCTGTCAGATTCTTAAAATAAAGGCAGAGATATTTTACCCTTCTTCCTGTCCTGAAGGATTATTTGCCTCAGAAATTCTACTGCTGTTGCTATTTGACAACTTAAATATTTTGTCTAGATGCCTTCACCTAAGATGAGACATAAGTGGGCACCAGTGAGGCACCTGTATCCATTTCTTTGCCAATGTTCCATTGTTGTCTTTATTTCTTAAAAGTAAATTTTTATCATGTTGCATATAGTAAATGAAATCAGTTGCTAAGCTGTTGACCACTGTTAAGTTCTAGATAGGTCTGTTTCTTTGTCTTAGTGATTACATACTTGCATCTAATTCTGGGAAAAAAAATGTGCAATTAGTGTCCAGCAAAAATACAGTGCAATCTTCAGTATTCTAAGAATTAACAGAAGACTAACGTTAATGGAGGATTGCATCTCACCAGTGTGAGAACTCACTTGTATGTTAAACACAAATCCAGGGCGGCCTCCGCAGGTTTGGCTGGAGGTAACTGTTTAATGCAATTATTTCCATTATTCTTGTCTCTGTTTCTAACAGCTGTTTTTAAATGCTAACAATAAAGTGGCAGACAAGAGTGAAAAAGACCTTGCCAACAAATTACTGACAGAAATGAATGAGGACCAGGTACCTACCTAATCTCTATTTTGCTTCAGTTGAGGTTGAGACACAACGACAGGAAAATTGGTTCCTGTGCTTCACCTTAATGATCCTCTTTAAGCGTTTTGCAGCAATCCTTGTGTTGCTGCAGCCATCAGTATTTTTTATCTGTGGAAAGTAATTTTTCTAATTGAATTCAATTTCAGTTTTATTTATCTGCTTCATGTTGCAGATATTTCAATAAATTGAGCATCAGTTATGCATTTTTAAAAGGTGAAGTACATGAATGGAATCCAAATCCTATCAACCTGCTGGTGATTTTTTTCCTTCCTTTTCCTCTTTTTTGCTTCTTTGTCTCAGCACTGTGGTGTTTTGGATTCTGGGGCCTTGTTTGTGAATCTCAATGGTTGTATTTGATGTCCTGATTCTGTGCTTGTCATCAAGAACAGATGTTCACAAAACAATGGACAGGCTGAATCAGGGAGGTAGGAATAGCCTGTTGCTTTAATTTTCCCATGCAGTTGTGGAAAGTACCAAATGCAAATTGTTGTTATATTAATTTTGTAGTGGAATAATTCACTCCGATGAAAAATGTAAAGATGCTAAGTACAAAGTGTGGTAATCAACAAAATGTGTTCCTAACTCATAGGTTTGGCTTTTTTAGAAAATCATTGAGAGACTAACTGCATGTAAATGTTTCTTCACATCTAACAGTCTTCTGATTCTTGACATTTTCATTTTCAAGATATTTCTGATATGCAGTTTAATATTTCAGGGATAATGAAACCGAGTATGTTTGCGCAGTTTTGCTCTAGGTTTACTGATGGACATGAGATGGTGCTCTGATTTTTTTTGACCTTAAAACCAGCAAAGAGATACCACCATAAACAAAAATTAGAGGGAAAAACAAACAGCAAAAAAAAGAGAACTTGAAATGGGAAAAGGAGATGTTAAGCAATGAAATGAGGATATGGATGAGGAAGCCACCTTACTGTGCTGCTGTGACTAACCTCTTATAATTTGTGTGTGGGTTGCATTGGGATATAGGGACCTAGATGTTCAATGAAACACTTTGTATGAAATGTACATGCCTGATGGATTGTCAAGCAGCGCACACACACCTTACAAGAAACTTCTTAATTTGTTTTCCTCCCTCCCTCTTGAGGTTGTCCATTAGCCGCATGGGGAAAACCTGTTTGTCCATCAGAATATTTGAAGTGCAATGAGTCTTGTGAATGCTCCTCTCCTCCTCCTGAAGTATTGTCTATTGTTAAAGCAATCTTTCTTGTAGGCTGTGGGGTGATATGAAATCTTTATTGGTGGGGAGATGATTTTTGGAGCATGTTAGTAAACTCTTGGTTTTCATCCTGGCAGGAGAGCATGGAATAGATTTTGGAATAGAATGATCTTTGCGCATTTGTACGTAACCTCTGTACCTGCTACTTTCAGGTGTTTCAGGGACACCTAGACTGCTTGGCGGTATCAACCATTCAAGCCCTCACAGCAGTAATGCTCAAGTCTCCAGCTGCTAAGGTAATGGTACATATGCAGAGGTCTACTTGCAATAGACCTTTTGATGTTGTCTCCAGTTAGCATTTTTACTGAAAAATTCTTGATAAGGAATCTTGCTAATTAAGATGAGCAACTTGTGTCTGCTAATTTGTGCCAGATAGGAGCAGCAGATTGGCATCCTTTTTATTTGTTTCTAATGGCTGGATTCTGAGATAGCTTGATATCAAAACTGGAAGAATTGAGCACTAGTGGTATTTGGAGCTTTTGTAAAGGGAGTGTACATCATTACTTGTCCCATGAATATCCAGGATAGAATTAATGAGTATTTGCAGAGAATAGGTTCAGGCAGGAATATGTATTGTAGCTTTATTGTGTCTTTAATCCAGGACCATACTGCTGTCTAAATGGTGGTCTTGCCATTACCTTGCCTTTCCTTTGTAGTTATTCTTAGGGTTTGATAAATAGATAGGCAATGGTTAGTTTGTGAATCTAACTGGAAGCTGATGCTGCAGAGGAGTGGATTTATTCTTAAATTGCTTAGTCTGTTAGATTCACCTTGTGGTTGAATGATTCTTGGCACAGGGAAAGGGGTATGACTGCACAGTGCAGGCCAAAGTAAGAGTGGAAATCACCCGATTTGATTGCTACTTGCCGTACAGTCTGAGTGAGAAATGACAAGGTCGTAAATTAGGCTCCTCCAAAACGTAACTCAGAGTACTCATATCTCCACCGTCTCTGGGAAGCCTGGGAAAAATTGTATGGTGGGATTGGGAACTGACTGTAATTCACAAAGGTCAGTAAATGTTTCACCTTTGCTTCCACTGTAGCATATGTATTTTTTTCTTTGCATATTTGCTTAAGCAATTGTATCGTTTCTGCTGGCAGACTCATCCGTTTTAATTTCAGTGCAGAATACAGTGGGGAGAGTAATATGCATTTTGTATCATGTGTTTTCTGTTTACTAAGTTAAAAAAAAAAAAAAAAAAAAGGAAAAGAGTACTACATTCTGGATTTTGCAGCTTGATTTATTTTTTCCTTCAAGTAAAAGTGATTCATTTTAGGAAAACTTTCCTGGAACACTTTTCTGATTTTTGAAGTGTTTAGGATGGGTGACTTTTAATCAAGCTGGTCCAGGAAAATCTTTCACCCCCCAAAATATCTGGATACTTAAAATTTTCAACATAACCACTCCATTTCATGCTGTAGTTTCTGTTAAAAAATAAGGCTATTGGTATTTTGTGATAGACTTAACATTTTGAGTATACAAAAGCAATTATATTTTTGTATAGGTAATTACTAAAATGTAATTTTGATATTTTATTTTTCTGCATGCTGCAGTGAGATCCTTCTTACTTGCAGCATGCTAGGTATAGCAAAATTGGCTTATTAACAGAAGGATTTATAGCCTGTAAAATATTATTCTTGCATCCTCATTATTTTGTATCTAATATTGTGTTAAATTAAAGTTGTTGCAGTAGAAGAACAATTTGTGGCCCTTTTATTTGTTATTGAGACTTGGATTTTTATCCTCAGGAGGTCTTCAAGGAGAGAATTGGTTATGCCCATATATATGAGGTACTAAAATCGCTGGGTCAACCCTCACGGGAATTACTAGAAGAACTCATGAATATGGTGAGATATGCTTTCTTTGAATGCTGTCTAAAATGCTTTTGTCTCTTCATCAGTACTTCTATTTTATTGTATTTCATATCTGATTTTTCTGCTGTTTTTCAGGCTGTTGAAGGTGACCACATGGCTGTTGGGATATTAGGCATTAGTAATGTCCAGCCATTATTGCTGCTTATCCAGTGGCTTCCAGAGCTAGAGTCACACGACTTGCAGATTTTCATCTCAAATTGGTTGAGGCGGATCTGCTGTATTAACAGACAGAGTCGTGCCACATGTGTCAATGCGAACATGGTCATCCGTATCATTGAGACATTAAATTCCCATTCTGCACTCCACTGTACTTGTGCAGAGAACCTGATTGCCCTTCTGGGCTCTTTGGGGAGCCAGTCAATGGGATCAGAAGAATTGCTTCAGCTAATACGGCTCCTGAGGACTGAGGAACCAAGGCGGGCTCACCCTTATGTTGTTCCAGTGATGCGAGCCATTCTGGCAATGGCCAGGAAGCAAGGCATGGCAAGTGCCTTGCAGTATTTCAACTTGTATCACAGTATGGCAGGAATTGCAGTTCCATCAATTCAGAAGTGGCCAGGTTCTGCGTTTTCTTTCAGTGCTTGGCTTTGCCTTGACCAGGACCAGGTGGACCCTAGCACAACGAGCAAAAACGGCAAGCGGAAGCAACTCTATAGGTATGGTTACCATAATGACTTCAGCAGCACAAATCTAGGTCATCTGTTCCCAGTGGCATATGGCACCCTATTACATGTGGTACTTATTCTCTTCGTGGTAGTATGCAATATATAGCACTTAGTTTGGTTAGTTTGCGAAAGGGAGCAATATCGTCTGTTGCCACAGCCAGGCTATGTTAAGAAATAAGCACGTAGTTTCTCAATTACACTGCTTTCTTATCTGTAGTTCGTGTCTGCAGTTTCATTATCCACAACTCTGAATCATGTTTTTAAGGTACATAGCTTAAAAACAAAAGCAACAACAAGACACCCCCAAACAGTCTTCCCCCTGTTTTCTGCAAAGTCAGTGGAATCTGTGTTTCATATGAGAGCGCAACAAAAAGGGCACCTTAATCAGTTTAAATAGACATTGGCATGATTTGTTCTTGATAGTTTATTTAAGTGTGGGTTAACTATCTGGGTACAAATGTTCAATAGGAATGTCAGCAGTATTTATATGAAGGGTGCCACCTGATGAACTGTCATAACTGTTTCCAGTTTGTCAGTGTGTGCCACTGAAGATCTTAAATAGACTGTGGTCCTAGAAAACCATGGTGGAATTACACTACAAAGTTAAAAAATAAAATAAAATAATAATAATAATAATAATAAAATTAAGTCTACTTACAGGTTTTTTTCTTTTTTTTTTTTTTTTTTTTTTTCTTCTGTGATGCTGCTATACCAATAACTGGCTGTTTTTCTATCATTTTATGTACAATTTTGAAGAAATTATTCCAGATATTTGAAGCTGCGTATAATTTCAGTACAGAATCTGTAGCTTCATTGTAGGGCAATAATTTTTGTTTTGGGCACTGATGTCAATAATGAACTTATATATTCTGTATTTAAATTAATACAAAGAAATACTTAAAATTCCGGTGTCAGCTTAAAATGCTAAACACAATTGAATTAAAATAATTAAATTATTTAGCTGCTAAGTTTTATGGTGTTTAGTTGTAAGACAGCTTACATCTGCTTAGACTATCTATAATATTCATGCCACTTTTTGTGTTTTATATTGATAGATATCTGACAGTACAGTGAATAATGCCTTTGCTATATTTTTTGTATTCAAGCACTTAAAAAAACAAAGATTTCTCAAGACAAGCCTGTGCTTGCAGGGCTTGTTTATAGATAGCTGCTGACAGCTGATCTGCATTATACTGAGTGAAATAAGGTATATAACAATGACTACACTTATTTTGCATTAAGGTTCTTGCTGATAGATAATCATGTATTAAGAAAAAAAAAAAAATCCTTAAACAACACTTCCCTTCCTTGTAGTAGTTCTTTGTTTTGTTCTTTGGAACAAAAGTGATAACTAGTCAAATAAGTGAGCAGCGACAAACAGCTTGAGTTGCTTCTCTCCTAATGAAAATACTGTTAGGTGACTTCCAATAGGTTTGATGAAGTAAGTCCTTGACTGTGTGTTTTGTTGTCTTTCTATAGCTTTTTTACGGGAAGTGGTATGGGTTTTGAAGCCTTTATTACGTGCTCTGGGGTATTGGTGGTTGCAGTTTGCACAAAGAGGGAATATACGACAGTGATGCTTCCAGACCACTGTTTTTTTGACTCGCTCTGGGTAAGATTTGATACTGAAAAACACTGTTTAGGACAGTACTGTTAGCTCAGAAGTCACAAGTTTGGTTTTTTTTGGTAGTTTTATAAAAGGTCTATAAGGTCTATTTTTATCATACTTAGTTTTGATCTTATGCAAATAATTAAACTCAAATAATACAAGCACTTTCCACATACATTAGTGGTTGATTAAAATAAATTATGACTATATTGTTATGACCATTGTTATTGATAAGCTGATGATTAGCATTGTTTTTTATAGAGGTGTGGGTTTTTTTTAGTGGAGTTCTTTTAACATGCAGATTTTTTATATTGAATTAAAACAAGCATATTGGCTGTGGTGCTGAGTACACACTACTGTGTTTAAGCCTTGCCTTTTCCTATTCCCATATTATCATGTAGGAGCTATACCTCTTTTCTTTCAAAAACCTGTTTAAAAAGTAAACTACTTGAAAATGGAAGCAGTTGACAGCTGGTGTCTTCTTGTTTATACTTTGGATTTATTTTCTTAAATGGTTTCCTCATCAGATTAGTAGAGATGAAGTTAAATAGTTCTGTACAGTCACTTCTGTGATTCTGTCATTTTCATGCAGTACTTTTAAATAATATTTTAATTACTTTTATTGACCAGCACAACATAACTATTGTTCACATGCCTGGAAAGAGGCCCTTTGGTCAGAGCCTCGTATACATCTATGTCAATGGACAGCAGAAGATCTCTGCTCCACTTCGATTCCCTGCCATGAATGAAGTAAGTTCACCTTCTGTGTCATTCCCCTGTCCTGATGAACTCCCATAGAAGAATGAGAACATAGTTGTCTTCTTCTTAATATGGAATTTGAGTAAGAGTTTATGATAGCTTAGCGTGTTGCTAACAAGTTCATGTTCAGCTTTGGTCAGTGTCCAGACTATCAAATTGGTGAATATGTATAACTAACCAATAAGTAATGCTGGCGCAGTCATCTCAGTTTATAAACAAAACTAAAAAAGAATTTACCTTGGTTAGATGGAGGGGGGGAGGAGTGGGGGTATTGTCAGATGTACTGACATCATTTATGATGAATAGTCACCTCTGCAAGTAGGATTTTGGCTCAGTTGTGGAATAAGCACTATAAGTAAGTTACCTAAATGTCAGGCAAGTAAGCTTCCCTATGAGGGCATCTGTTTGAATGGAGTAACTGGTACAAGAAGAATACAGTAGCTCATATGCTGGCGTTAGTATTTTCAAATATAATCCAGAAGAATATATCCGAAGAATCTATCCAAATATAATCCAGAGGAGGAATGTCTATCAGGGTATCTTACCAGGGTGCCATCCTTCCTGGCTCTGCTCCTGCCAGCTTTTTTTGTCATGCAACAGCTGAGGTTACCAAATTTGCTTTTGATTGTAGAAGGCGCACTCTGCTGTTATGGAGAGTGCATGCTCTTTTTCTGCTGTGCTGGATTACAGATTCTCCAGGACATGACAGAATTTGCTACTCTTCATATAATTTATTTAGTTCAGATTTGCCAGAGAGAGTCTTCAGATTTGTTTTGTAAACTGTTGGGGTGAGGGGGAGAAGGAGCTTAGATTAGATTTACAGTCTTTTTTTTTTTTTTTTTTTTTTTTTTTTCCCATGCCTGACTGTCCAGCCTTTTACTTCTTGCTGCATTGGTTCAGCTGGCCAAAGAACAACAACTCCTCCTCCATCTCAGATACCAGACCCACCTTTTTCCTCCCCTATCATGCCCCATCGTACATCACTTGGGGGCATTCTGTCTCCAGGAAGTTGGGGTGGAATGCTTGCAAAACCGGAGCTCGTCACCAAGATGATCTCAGCAGGGACTCAGGATAGTGAATGGGGGTGTCCAACATCTTTGGAGGGACACCTTGGATCAGTTATCATCTTTCATGAAGCACTGCAACCCCCTCAGGTGAAAGCATTGTATTTAGCAGGTAAGCAGTGATTGTACTGGTTTAGTGGAACAAAGTGGATGAGTTATGGAAGTACCCCACTGAGTTTTGCTCTATACATACACATAATGATGAAGTGAAAATCCAGAAGAACTGCAGAGCTAACCTAAATGGGTAAGCTAAGGGGGACTTAAAACAAATAAGCTCAAAACGGAATTCTAAGTATTTTTAGTTTTATTTGCAATGTTAGGTTTACTTAAGCTTATCTATTTATATGCACAGACCCGCCAAAATTAAAATTGTATGTAATATTTTCACTGTTAAATTCTTATTTTTTCCTACTGTTAGCCTAAATGGGTGCTTACAGTTGAGATGCTTTAAAGTATTGCTGCTGTTGATAAGCCTCTGAAGTGATGTATGCTTGAGGATTTTTCCACAAGAATCAATCAGTTTAGGGGTGATTTAAAATATATATTTTGGTAAGCTATGTCTTATGGTTTAAGGTGTTAAGGCAGTAAGTTCCATAATGACCTGCAGTTGTTAGAGATAAGCATGGAAGTATTTCCAGTTAAAGGAATTATTTTCTGTTACTAAACAAAGCTGTCTTGAAGATTACTCACTGTCTGGTCATTTGGGCTTGATGACAAATGGATTGGTGGCAAGTATCAGGAGACAGGTGTTTTTAAAGACAGAAACATAGCTGTTTGTACAAACTAAAATATCTTTATATAGCGTTTTATTTAGCATTTTAACAAGAATATGTATTTAGTTTTAAGAAGACTACTGAATGGATGACTTGGGTCATAAGATTACTTCAAAGCATGTCTCAAATAAGTGTGTTTTGGGGTGTCCAACCAGTGGTTCCAACAAAGAATAGTAGTATAAAATTTGTGAAAGTCAACATAAATATCCAGTGGACTCTTAACAATGAAAACTAATAATTATGTACATTTATTTTATAGGTCCAAACTGCTTAACTCCATGGAAATCTCAAGAGTCTGAAATAGCAGACCTCCCCAGTAAAGTGTTGCTTCATTACACACCAAAGGTATGAAATACGTAATTTTACTTTGTTTACATAATCTGCAGTAATTTTCGAACTTGTTCTAGATGTTCCTTTTTGTTTTGCTATTGGTGTTTCATTAGAACAAGTGAATATACCATTTTTATGCTGTGGTTAAGGAGGAAAGGTGAAGAGCAGTGAGAACTTTTTTAAACTGTTGTCTCATGCAGGGGTAATAGATGTTATTGCTGTTTGGCAAAAGGACAAAATTATCTTGTGCAATTGTGAATGTCAAATCTAAGATAACATAAATTATATTCCAGGGGTCCTAAATAGTTTAAATACTATCAACACAATGGCACAAACTTTCTGAAACATATTATGGGTCATTTAGAATCCTTATTTGATGTTGAAGCATCTGTTACTTGTTTCTTGAGTAATACTGTAGCCTTTTAATGTGTTTAACAGGCCTGCAAAAATCCAATTTGTCTTGACCTGTCTGCTAATCTCTTACATGGAAGACTAACTGGAAACAAAGTAGTGAACTGGGACATCAAGGTAAATGCATACTGAGCTGGCAAAGCCTGATGGAAACGTGATAGTAGCCATACATGTTCACCTAACTTTTGGAATGCTGGAGGTTATTGTCACAATGCCAATGACATTTAACTGATACAGACAGGTTTTGTAATGACAATTAATGGGCTAATGCTGTAGCTGGAGTAGTGTTGCATTCCTTTAATGAGAATTAACAAGGGTTGCTGCTCTTAATGTTGTAGATAATGCATGAAGATATGTTGTGGTTGCTGACTGAAATCTTCATAGTCTGTTCAGTGCATGTTGTGTATTGAAAGAAGAAATCAAGGTGGTGTTAAAATGTTAAAATATTCGTCTAGCGTTTAAAGAGAAGGTCATCCAGTTATCTTAATTACTTTTAGTTTGGGATTGGTAGGACTATATGATTTCACAGTATAAAAGCGTTTCGTCAGAGTAAATACCAAAGTTTCACTGAAGAGTTCTACTTTATTCTCTCTCTGCTATATATTAATTTTCCAATTTTTTTTTCATTGGTGGATACATTCGGGTTATCTGATTCATATGGGCCATGCAAATCATCTTAGTTTAACTTTTGCCAGCATTTATAATGACAGTACTACTGTTTCTTTAGTATTGGGGCTTAGAATTTTATATTTTCTGGCTAAATCAGTTTCTAGTCTCTTGCTCAAACATTCTATTATAGCAAAACTGTCCTATCTGTGCTTTTTCTTTGTTTGTTCTCTTCCTTCTTACCCAACACTTGTGGGGGGTCCATATGTTCTTCTGGTTAATCAGCTCTTTTCTAAGTTCAGGTCTGACTTGATACTATAGACTTGAAACTCACTGTGAAGTATACCCGAGCTTAATGAATATTTTCCTCTACTTGTTTGCTTATTAGTTCCCTAATCACTAACACATATTAACATCAAAAATTCAAGTCAGGCTTCTCATCGTGTGTGAGAAAGTCGACTTATTTGCAGCAAAGGAGCTTGATCTAGAAACATTGACATGATAAAGGATATTTTAATTTAGATGTAATATATTCAATTCTGTTCAATAGATGATCTTTTCTTACAAGAAAAGTAAAGGTAAATGAAGGTAAATGTATGAATGCTGTGCATATGCTCTAACTTGTGGAGATTAATGTTAAGAAAATTCAAATATGCTTGCTAGTTAACTTTGCTATGGTATGAATACTTCGCAGAACATGCAATTTGTTGTCCTTATCCGCAGTAGTGGGAAGAGGGGTGGCTGAGAATGGTTAATATCTCTAGCTTTGTGGGAAAGCATATTGAGAGTACAAGTCTTAGAAAAATAGTTGGACTTCATTAACAAACATGATGGGATTTGGCACCGTCTAGAGGAGGGATAAAATGTGACGCTGATCAGGAGGAGCTCATAAGGACATAGTTACAGCCTGAAATGAGTTAAAGCTACTGCTGGCTTTAGGTTCAAATAAATTCTGTTTTTTCAACTTTCAAAAATGGGGTGGTTCTTGTTTTGCACAGCTAACTAGAAAGCTTCATCTATGAGATAAATTTTGCAGATTAAAAAAAAAAATACTTATTTTCTGTTAAATTCTTATTTAAATTCGCATTAATAAACATGAGGATACCTGGACTGGGAAGGAACATCATAAAGACATATAATACAGTAACAATTGAAAAACTGGAACATGATAGAGGTAGGAAGAATGATTTCCTCTTCTTCTCTCCAACATTTCCAGGAAGGGAGAGTGATATCCTGCATTAATAGACTGGCTTACAGAATGTTGTTTTTATTTGGCTTTTAAAACTTTTAGGTCACAATTGTTTTCACTGAACTAAGCTGGACAGGTGAACAGGTATCTCTGGCTAGCTTTCTGGTTACTATCTGAGACCCAGATTTTTTTAATGTGACGTTTGGAATCGGTTCTAGGAGTCTTGTGATTTGAATATATTGTACCTTAAAACAAGGAGCTTTATTTGAAGTGTTCTGCTACCCCTGTTTGAGAGGAAGGGAAATGAAATGTGTCTTAGGAGACTTGAATTCTAAAAACAGGGATTAGAATTGAGGTATATGTGAAATTACTTTTAAAAATCAAACTAGATTTTTTTTTTAATTGTCTGAAGTTGAAATCTTGCAGGAATAGCATTATAACACAGATACATACTCTCCTTGCTGCAAGTAACTAAGGTAACAGAAAAATATGTTCAATAGAAGATTCTGTCTAATAGTTATATCCTTTGGGTTCCTGTGTTGTTTAGTTGAGGGGAGGTGGAAGGAAATGCAGAAATACACTTTCAGAGCAAGAACAGGCATATGTAACTGCAATGCCTAAAACTACAGTGATTCTCTTGTTAAATTCAGTATTTTAAACTAGTTTCAAAGTGACATGAAACAGTCTGATTGATTTGTGAGTTCATAATGTTCCTTCTATGTAGAGTGCATTTTGGTTACATATTACAGAGGATTTTATTTATAGTGACCTTTTCTTCCCATTTCTCTTGATTTAGGATATGATCAACTGCATTGGCGGAATAAATGTGCTGTTTCCATTGCTGGAGCAGATCAGTTTCCTTGGTGGACAGGTGCCCGAGAAGTCTGAAGGGGAAACTCTACCACCTCCAGAAGTAGTGACTCCTGTAGAGGGCGACTGGGTGGTATTGGCATCCACAAAGGCATCAGGTAGAAAACTACAGTTAAGATGAAATTGTTCTTAAGCTTGATTTTAATTAAAAATCTTGCTGTGAATGACAGCCGTTCTATTACATGCTCATTTTCCAAAGTAGCAATGTAAAGCTGACAGACCGTTCCTGTTTCTTTTATGGTATGGTTACTGAATGCCAGAAGTTCAGCACCACGTAAAATTAACCTAATAATGTATTGCAAATATAAATGTATTTGATAGCATTACTTTTCTTTTAATGATTTACTCTTATATTAGTGTCAAAATATGCAGTTATTTTCATTTCTAGTCTGAAAAATTGGTTCGTATTATTTTAAGAAATCATTTCTTTATGTAAAACCTGCTAATATCAATAGGAGGAGCTTTCCTGCAACATGAATGCTGGGTCAGACTGCCACACAAAAACTTTGCAGTATCAGAACAGTGTTGTGTAGACTTCAGTTAAACTTTCATTTTCTTAGGAAAATGTCCACAGAGATAAATCAAGAAAATTAAAAGGAAGCTTTAACAACAGATTAAAAACAAAAACAAAAACCCTCTACTAATATAAACTGGAAATGAACTTTTGTCAGAAAACCCTGGAAACCAAGGTTTGCAAGGGAAACAACATTCTTGTTTCGAATTTGAAATGGTGGAATAAATATCTATATCTGTATATTCCACCCCCCCTCAATTTTGACATATGTCTAGAAAGTGTGACTTTGCAACTACAGAGGGAGAATAACTGCAGCATATGCAATAGTCTGTAACTGAAAGGAGAGAAGTCTGTTTGTCTATGCTACAGACAGATAGATGAAGCAACTGGGTCACTTTGTTCTAGAGGGGCAAGGAAAGACTGATTCTTTATTGGAAAAAAGTCTAAAGACAGCCTACAGCTATGGAAATAATGCATCAGGAGTTCAGGAAATAATGACGAATATAAACACATCATCTTACTTTTTCCCTACTGTCCAACAATCAACCATGAGGCTTTTGCTACTGTTCTGTTTTGCAGAAGCACGGCTGGAGAAGAATGTTGTTGCAACTTTCATCTTGGTGATAAAACACTTTATTCAGAGGCATCATGTTAATCAAGAAAATCTGATTCACTCCCATGGAGTTGCCACCCTAGGAGCCTTGTTACAGAAGGTGAGCAAATTTGAGAAAAAACCTGTGGTAACAAATGTTATGGATGAGTAGTAATGAATGTTATGAATGAAGTCCTGATTACTTTGAAACTTTTTAAATTCATACAGGATGCAATGAAACATTTTTAATTTATACAGGATGCAAGGCTTCACTCAAAGATTTACTTAATCTATGCTCTTCTTTCTCATATTTCTGAAAACAAGAAGATACGAGGAGTTGATCTTGGTCTACAAAGTGAAACATTATGTTTTGTCTTTATTTCCTGTTCTGCTTTTTTTTTGCTTATAGATATTGTATTGTATGGTTTTTTCAAACTAGACTGGTTTGCATATATTTTATTGCTTTAAAAAATGCGGGCTTGCTATAGAAGAGAAAATCTTCATTTTTTAAAAAAGGTTGATTTTAAAAAAAATATCTTAAACTCTTCATTTTCTGAGTATTAAAACATGGTATTATTTTGAAAGGTGCCAAGCAACTTAATGGATGTGAACGTACTGATGGCTGTACAGTTGTTGATAGAGCAAGTCTCAGTAGAAAAGAACATGCAGCTTTTACAACAGATGTATCAACACTTACTTTTTGACTTCAGCATCTGGAACAGTGGGGACTTCCCCTTCAGAATTGGTGAGCTCTTGGACTTGGGTAACTGCACAAAGACACAGAACTTCACTTGACATAAATCCAGGTTCTAATAGGAAGCTTTATATTTTAGGGCATATACAATATCTTTCTACAATCATCAAAGACAGCAGAAGGCTCTTCAGAAAGAAGTATGGAGTACAGTTTCTTCTAGACACGCTCAGGGTTTATTACGGGTATGAGTTTTACTTCTTCTAACTCCTCCTCCTTTGTTGTGTGTAGCTGTTGTGTCATGTCCATGTCTTTCACCCTATGCCCCTGCTTGTCCTAGTGAGAAAAGAAAGCTACAAAGAAAGCTACGGTTTGGCTTTTAGTGCTTCATTTCATTTTGAAAATTGCATTAATATTTTTCTGCTTTACTTATTACTAATCCTTGACTTTTATGATGGAATTATATAGAATTTATGCCAATGATACTGGAAATGGCTTGGAAAAGTAATTGAAATTATTAAATTAAAGGACTTGTTATCAACAATGCAAATTAAGTCATAGATGATGGCCTTTATGAAAAGAGGATGTTCATCATTTTAAGACACTTGGTTCTTTTATATACATGTAGCATTTGAAGTAGATTTTTGTTTTTAGGAATTTGGAAATCTAGATTTCAATCTTGGTGATAGACTTATTATCTTATTATAGACAATTTATATCTGTTTATGAATATAGTTATGTAATTGGGGAAGATTGGCTAGAGGGTGTAAGATAGGAAGCTGAAGTCCTGACATGTATTCAGATCAGGAGAAGTCTACATTTCAGGCCTTTTTTATAGGCTTGGTAATACTCATCTGCAATTACTTATTGCTGCTCATTTGCCTTACTTCAGTAGAAACAGCTTGTGCCTAATATCGACATACATGAAAAATTCCAAACCAGCACAACCAAATAGCTATTACTGAATCATGGAGCACTTGCTTGAGTTGCTTTTCTTGTCTGTTGGCGTGTAGGAGTGGCTGTAAAGACAGTGATTTGGCTCCTGATGACCTGAGAACAATACGGACATCCCTTTATGGACTGATCAAATATTTCCTAAGCAAAGGTGGAACACATGAAGAAATACAGAGCATCATAGGATACATAGCTGCCACCAGTGAAGAGGAACAGGTATCCAATATGACATAAATTAGTACTTTAAACTCTTAAGTGATTTGGTTTTGTTTAATGATGTTTAGGAGTTGGTCTCAATGATTCTGGTGGACCCGTTCCAACTTGGAATATTCTGTACTGTTCTGTTCAGAAATCTTATGTTTTTTTGTGTTTAAAAAGTAGGGGCAAGACCACAAGCATAGTGTTAGTTGGTATATGGTTATATTTAGATGTAGCTGAGGCAGGTTATATATAGAAACACACTAGAATCTTGACAAAAGTGCTCTACAGGTGAGGGGCAGAAAAGCACATGATGTGTAAGACTGCCATTAGAAATGTTCTCTTAGGTTACAAAACCAAATGAATTGGACTTGAACAGATCAGCTGTTGTAGTGATACGGATTGCTATTTTGTAGATATTATCAATACTTGAATTTACTTCGTAGTTCTGATTGCAGTTTGATAAAGCGTTCTGTATATACAGAAAAGTCCAGAAAACCCCTAATTTTAAATGTGGTAACAATGAGCAGACAAAAGGTACATTGTATAACAAGTGAAGAGTGAAATTTAAAACCTGGGAAAATTTCCCCCAAGCACAGGATGAAGTCTGCATGAACTGTGGAATAATTCAGTGGTCTTAATTTTGCAGCTCTGTGGAATTCTGGATATTCTCTTCAGCCTACTTCATTCCAGCCCAACCCCAGACCAGCTTTTTTTACTGCTTTTTGAACCAGGAAATGCTGATATTCTTTACGCTTTGCTACTGCATCAAAGATACTCTGACCGGCTTAGAGAACTTGTGTTCAAGGTAATGAATTAAATGATATGTTCATAAATTAATCAGTGGGACATGAATCTGTATTTTCCAATGGTCTGGCTGCAGAAGTGCATGCACCTGGAAAGGTGCTAGTTATTCAGTTTTAATTCTTCCTTCTGGTAAGTTAGCTAGATAATATTTGCTTACTGCCATAATCACAATGGAATTAGTGTTCTCTTGATGTCAAGCATAAGAAGTTTAAAAAATTGTCTGTGCTGTTTGAGTTTGTTTTTAAAATTTTATTTCGTAACCTATGGAAAAGCATGTTATGTCATTCATGATTAAGTTTAAGAGGTCTAGATGTTCCCTTCTGTTTATATTGCATTTGTGTGTACTTTTTCCTGCAGATTGTGGAAGAGATGCTGAAATGTACCAAAGTTTACGAACGCAGTAAGCACCGTATGAGACTCAGAGAAGTGGGATATTCTGGACTGGGACTCCTTCTGAATGAATCACCAGTTCCTGTTTCTCTCATAAAAAACCTTCTTAACCAAGTTCTGTATGCAGGTAATTGGGAAGTGTTACGTCTACTATTAGTAAGCTCCGGTGGCTCAGAGGCAAACATGTTTGGTTTTTGCTAAGGAAGGAGAGCTGTTACCTTACAGATCTGTTGTATTGTGGGCTGCAAATAGCCTCAGTTGTTTTCTTAGTTTCCTGAAGTTTACATCCAGGGGTAGTAAAGGAAACAGAGGTGACCTCCAAAGCTATTTTTAACAGTTAGCTCTTACATTCACTTGCATGGTATAGTTTGATATGCATATATTCTCTCTCCCCTACAGATCCTGTTGTGAATTGTAAAGATCTCATAGCTGTAGTGCATCTGGCACATAAATCAGATATAAACTTGAGAGTGGTCATCTGTAGAAAGGTTAGTTGTCAACTTTAAAACTAGAATACTGTTAAGTCCATAAGTTGTATAGTGTGGTATCTTATTTATTTGGATGTGATGGCTGTATTGTTTGCTGCTGTTGCTGCTTTCTTTAGCGATAATTTATAATGTTAGGAATTAATCCAATCTATCACTTGATGTTGAACTTAGTGTGTTCAAGTCCTTTAAAAACAAACAAACAAACAACCTTTTTTTTTTTTTTTTTTTTTTTTAAAAAAAAAAAAAAAAAAGGGAAGCAAACCACAAAGCCTCTATAAAGTTTCTCAAATAGCATGTTCTAGGGTTTAGAGGTTTTGGATTCCTTGAATTGCTGAGTTTTCTCAAAGGATGCATAAGATCACAGTTTTGTTTGTATTCCTAGTGTGTTACTTTGATAGAACATATGGTTCAAAAGAGCAGTTGTGGGTGCAGGGAAGAGAGAGTGAAAAAGCAGTAACTCTTTCCTTAACTGAGCTCTGTGGCTTGTGTCACTGAAATTAGTACTTAATGTGGCTGTGAGGCACTGTATTGTCTGCCAAAGTTTCTCAAAGTATGCCAAATGTACGCTATCAGTAAGCTGTTAATGTTGTAGTTTATTGTAGTTTTCTTCATTGTTATCTAATAGTTTCTAATCAAACATATTTCATGAGCTAGTTTTATTTGTTTTGTAGACTAGTGGCTGCATACAGCTATTTGTTGTGATAACTGCCTTTTTCAGGAACTACTGCAGAACAGTGACTTAAATATGAAGACTTACTGATATGCCTTGATAGTTTTTTTCCTCTCATTCCTGAGATATTTTTTTAAAATATATACATTTCTAGTGAGAAGACTTATTTATTTATTTATTTATTTATTTGGTGGTACTTACGCTTTCTGTTAACCGATTGTGGTTCTTTTACAAGATCCTAAAAAGCCAAAATAAGTTACAAAGTTTTAAAATGTCTAATCTAAAAGATGGAATGAATGCAGTTTCAAGCTAAAATTAACGTGTGGGTATGGAATATCTTCTTCTATCCTTAGGTTTTGCACCTTTTACATTCCCAATTGGATGCAGCACAACAGATTTCTCAGCAGCTAGGCTGGCAGGACACTTTGGTTAGACTGTTCCTGAAAGAAAACTCCGAGGTCCGGATTAGCTTTAGAGAGAACAGGGCTGATTCCTCAAGGGAGGAGGAAAGAAAGCCTCCTGCAGAAGGTCTTCAGAGACATCATGCTGATAAGATGGAGGAAGATAAAGCTGGTAGCCTTGCATCTGTTAATGGCTTGTTTGATCAGTGGAGTTTAGAAGACAACAAATCTTTGGATGTCCCAGCTCATTTCTCTGCTATGCCTCTGGAAGATGCATCCACAGGAGAGATGTCTTTTAGGTCAGAGGACCAAGAAGAATTGTGGCACAGTAATCCTTCACATCTGAGTTTAGATCTGTCCAGTGTTGACTCTTATGAACTGGCTGACGGGAATCAGATGACAGATAGCCTGCCTAGTACACCATCGCCTATAGAGAGCACAAAGCCATTTTCTGGACAGCCTGACAAAGATCTGGGTGTCACAAATGATGTGGGCTTCGGTGCTGATCTATCTTTATTTGAAAACCAAGGAGTAAGTAATTCTTTCCCTGTGTGGTTAATTTCTCAAGATGTCTGCAATTCCTTTTTTAATTGTCTCCTTAACGGGATAATTATTGTCCTCTTTTTTTTTTTCCTCTCACCTTCCAAAGGGAAATAGCAATATAGCTCTCTTACAGTGAGTAGAGGCACCTCTAATGTACTGTCTTTTTTGGTTCTCTGGCTGAAATAGCTTGGGCAAGGGGGGAGAAGGGGAATAAAAAACACACAACAAAAAACCTTCAATATTTCAACATCCCTTTATCTTCCAAAGGAGAAATGATACAGGCTTGATATGAAAAAATCAAGGGTAGCTAAAACCTAAAATTTAGGTTTAAGTAATGATGCAGAAATCAAGTCAGTATGTATCACTGATTCTGGGAAGCCAGTGCTTCATATATTTGCATTTTCATGTATTTAGTGATTAGTCTAGTCCTTAGACTGCACAGTTCTCAAAAATGCCAAAACATGTGAGCATAGGGACTGTGATGAATTAAGTTTTTTGGACTAGAAGGGTTGTAAATATTTCTTTTCTTTTGTAGGGAGGTGATAATGAATTGATACAGTTACTTACAGACATCCTACTGTGTATAATGTGGAAAGGCATTGAAAGATCTGATGATGATGCGTGGATTGAGAGAGGACAGGTATTTTCTGCACTGACCAAACTGGGAATGTCTAATGAGTTGTTACGACCGTCTGATGAAATAAAACTCAAGTGAGTGTACAGCACAAGGACATGTTCTGTAGCTTTTTTGATGAAAAGAGGAAAAAAGGGGCTTTATTAAAGCTAGGATGTTTCTCATCAAGATACCACTTTCTTTGCTCTATCTTCATATACTGTCAATATTTTTTGCTACCTATTTGGCAGTGTAACATGATTTTAAGGTTTTGGAAATCTGTATCCCAGACTTCATGCGCTTTTCAAAATCTCTTTTGCATGATTGGCTTATCAAGAAGACGATAGTTGTAGCTATGGAGTGAGAGATTCAATTAAATACTTAATTGGATTTTTTTTAAAGCCACTTATATTTGGAACATGTAATAATTACTTTGGGATTTTGTTTTATATGCAGCTTGCTGGAGAAGATGTTAGAATGGTCAGTCACTGACAACAGAGATTCAAAAGCTCTCCCTACACACGCTGAAAATGCCTTCCGGCTCTTACTAATTGTACAAGACTTCCTGCAGGCAGAGGGATTAGTTAATTCAAACTTGTGGACAGAAAAGGTACGGTAACTGCATAACGGAAATACTGTATGTAGGCTGAGATACTAATTAAAAAGTTGTCCACTTGGATAATGTTATCTCTTCTAGGTGTATATTTTTAAACTAGGTATTAGGGAGTGAGGGCTCATAGTGAAATGAATTAGATTGTTCCTTAATGAGAAAACATTATAAATACTATGGGGAATATTGTTATTGTTGCAAGTTAAGTAAGTCTATAGTGGTACTCTTTATTGAAAATCTAAGTCTTTTAATACTAACAAAGATCTGATAGATAGGAGCTAATATAACAATGTCACTTGTAGCCTAAGAAAATTTGGTACCTGCTATCAGAATGTATGACTCAGTGTGTGTCCTGAATAAAACACTAGCCAAAACCTTGCTTGCAATTGCAATGTGAGGAATATCACTGCTAGGTTTTTACCGATGTTGGAGTTTTACCATGTCTTCGTGCGTATATTTGCAAATAGCTCTATTTTACATAGCTAGGGAGTCAGAAATATGAATTCTGAGGAAGAAAATGGCTAGCAAACACAGGAATTAATAAAATAAAGAAACTGTGTTTTCCAGCTCCATTTCCTGCCTTCTTGATGTAAGTTTTAGAGATCCATAGTTTGCCTCATTTTTTTTGTATTAGAAACAATATTTGTTTTTTTTTTTTCTTGTACTTTCTGAGCAGTGTCATTGCTTTTCTATTTTTTGAGGCTGAAGGTGAGAGAAGTATATGGAAGCCATAATTATGTCGTAATAAATCCCTAAAAAAAAATTAAAAATTAAAAAGCTACTTGTTTACTTGTTTTTAAAAGTGTAATGTTACGAGTCATCACAACAGAGTAATTGCTAAGCTATTTTCCATGATGCATGCTTAGAAACAAACACAGCTTAATCACAAAACTTACTTTTGTTTGTTTTTAGGAAGTCTGCTCTAGGTAAAGGTTTTGGTTTTAGTTGTGATCTAGCTTCGTGAAATCTAATTAGAAATGAGATCTGAACTTTGGAGCAATAACAAATATTTGAGTAATTTATTAGGGAATTCATCAAGGTATATTTGTTCTGAATAGACACGTCTAGATGGTAAAATGCGTCACTTATCTTAGGAGTAGTTCCTTACATAATAAAGTTTGGATGTTGCCTATTCTACTGATAGGAGTGCCTCCTAATTTATTTATTTAAGATACTGATAGTTATGAACCTTCAAGCATTTCACTAAATCAGGTATTCATGAAAGAAGCCTTGCTTTCTTTCTCAGTGTACCATACATATTACTGTTTCTGGTAAATTATATTGGCATTACACTTACATTGCATAGGACAAAACAAAAGAAAGAAATAAAAACCTATAAATACTGAACCAGTAATTGCAAGCTGGTATGATATCTGTAGTATTGGTAAGCATGTCTATTTAGTTGTAGTAATCCTGCTCCTGGAATCTGTAACATTTTTAAAGAATTGACATTTCCTGCAGTTAAGTTACAGGAAGAAAACAGGCATGTGTATGCTGTTTTTGGTCTTACTGGAGAGGTGCTTGAGTTAACATATTAGGCTAACTATATTTTATAGTCATGATTTTTTTCAAATGACTGGTGTAGCTGCAGTCTTCTGGGATTTTTTGGTTTTGGGTAAGTTAGAAGTGTGAATTATTCAGTTCTTTGAAATTATTGTATCTCCAGCTGGAGTATTTTCTGATTATTTCTTACTTGTTTTACTTTATGCAAATCTTCTGCTTTTATAATAGCTCTTGGAAGAGTTAGTGACTCTCATGGATAGCCTGTCAGTCTGGTACTCTGCTGGTCCAGAAGCAACCTGGCTTTCACAGGTGCAAGTCCAGTTACTCCTTGGATTCATTGCACAAGACAACTTACAGGTTTGTTGCAAATTCCTGCAAATGGTAATGTTTAAAGTGCTCATTTGGTGTAACTTCTGTGGTTTTGGGGGATCTGCTTATGCCACCGAATAGACTGATAGGAGTCTTTCATCCTTGTATACGCAAATGTTTTATCAGGTCTTACCTTTTGCAAGCTTACTTTGCATTCCTGTCAATAAGCACATCCTGAGTATGTGAACAAGGGAGAGGGCAGGCTATTTGAAGATGGGGTACTAGTAGGTATTAGTGGCAATAAGATGGCAAACCTGAGTGTGACTTTTCAATTCTACAATGAATAATGAACCCTTCAGAAAAGCCAGGACTGTTAGTTTAGGTATGTAATTGTCTTAACACTGCTTGCAGCTGACTCAGGTTTGGTCATCACAGGATGAATAAGTGATCAGTGCCTGTATACAATGTATGTGTGCCCTCAGGCTATCTGAGATACAACAAGAATATGTACATTGTCCTGTGCTAAAAGATAAGTGCTCAAAATTACTATTTTGAGGATTGCATTCATTTTTTGTTGTTTTTCCTTTGTAGGTCTGTGCTATGGCAGCAGCCAAACTAAACACCCTTCTTCAGACCAAAGTAATAGAGAGCCAACCTGAAGCATGCTACCTCTTGGGGAAGCTGGAGGGCATCTTGAGTAGATCAATAGAAGAGAAAACAGAAACATATTCATTTTTGATTCCCCTTGTTCGGACGCTGGTATCCAAAATTTATGAACTTCTCTTCATGAATCTGCATCTCCCTTCATTGCCTCCTACCAATGGCAGCCCCTCTTTCTTTGAGGACTTCCAAGAATACTGCCGCTCTGATGAGTGGCAAGTTTACATTGATAAATATGTAAGTAGTAGATTCTTTTTGTAGCATTTCCTCCTCTTTTTGGACGCTACAGTGGAGGAATTCATATTCAGAAATCATGTTGCGCTTTTTGTTTTGTTTTGGTGGAAACAGATTATTCCAAATATGAAGCAGTATGAAGAGAATTCATTCAGACATGGTCATGAGCAGATGGCACTTTATTGGAAAGATTGTTATGAAGCATTTATGGTGAACATGCATAAACGAGATAGGGAGAGAGGAGAAAGCAAGCTTAAATTTCAGGTAAGGTTTTGAGTTCTTCTAAGAGCAACTTCCATTTCGGGATTCACATCATAAAAGATGGAGAAATCGAATTCCAGGATGACCAAATTCAAGTTACTGCCGGCATGTTGGTTGTTTTGTTGAAGATTTTATGGGCAGTCTGACTATATGCACTTCTAGTATATGCTTTTTGGTTCTGTTCTTTCTATTTAAGTGTCATATCTGTAAGCAGAGTTATTCCAAAAAAGTAGATCTTTCTCTGTAGTTCAGCAACCTAGAATTATGCTTAGCAATTAAAACCTCTTCCCCATTATGAGATGAGTTAGTGTTGCAAATTTTTTAACCTTGCTTCAGTTCAATGAAAACACTTAAAACAGTTAGCAGTTCTTACTGTGTGGAAAAACTTTCTGAAGTGACCTGACCTTATAAGGTTCAGAAACCATTCAAGTGCTAGAATTCGCTGTTAAACTACAGCAAATGTCGTAGCTAAGTTACATTTCTCTTGTTTTCCCTACGTTGCCTTAAGAATCATGTAGTAAGCTTTTATTTATTAACTGTAGGTACAATACAGTATGAATTGTATTCTGGAACACCAGAATTAAAGAAAAAGCCTTTTTACCACAATTGGATTTTTGCTAGTGATCACTTTTCTGATCACGAAAAATTGCTTTCATTTAGATTCAGCATTGAGAACCCTTTCTTCAAGCCTTTAAGTTAGTGTTTGGTGCCATTTCTTCTAGTACTCAGCTTTTTCAAATTTCTCTTGTAAGCAGCACCTTATATTTTCAGAAATGTCTATTGCGGAACATTTTTGTTCAGTCTTCATTTGCAAGCATTCTTGCAAGTTGCAAAACTGTTATTTCAGTGCTAGATTTATTTTTAATGGTCTTTCAGGAGCATTTTGTGGAACCATTCAGCAGAAAGGCTCGGCAGGAAAATCTGCGGTACAACAGTATGCTAAAGCAACTTAATAGTCAGCACACCGCTACTCTGAGACAGTGGAGAGCAGCCCAGCTTTACTTGCTCTCTGAACGTGGCCCTTGGTCAGAAATGTAAGAGCAAAGTTCTTTTAATCAAACTGTATATGATGCTTGAAAGGAAATTTCTCAATGATAAACTTACTGTTTTATATGGTTAGAACCTTGTCAAGTTGACTTGGATAGCTATTTTTGAGATATAAAGTTAATACTGAATTCATGCTTGATAATGTTTTATGTATTTTAATTAAGTTAATTTCTAATAAAGACTTCTGAGTTTTTATGCATAGAGCTAATTTCAATTTAAAAGACTATACATTGCCTGTCTTGTCTTTTGGGCAAGTTCTGGATAGAGATTTTTTGTAATCTTCTAATAGTCATTAACGGAAAGTGTAAACAATTTGCTGTGTTTGAGTAGAAACTAAATACTGCTTACAAAATGCTTTAGGATGATCAGAGCTGCAATATTAAATTAGAGGTAAGATGCAGTTTACTGCTTCTGCGTCTTGTGGTCTACTGATGGATGGGTGACTTCAGGATTTTTCTAAATATGTTTTCTAAATACATATTATTTGGTAATCAATTCATTTGTAGTTGTTTTTTAACCTTTTAACTATTTTTGTGGATATTCATGTTTTCACAGGAAACAGCATCCTATCCACTGGAAACTTTCAAATGTGGAAAATTTTTCACGTATGAGATTAAAACTAGTGCAGAATTACAACTTCAACTCTCATCAGGATGCTAGTGACCTGAGAGATAATTTAGGTAACATTTTGCTATGTTTACTAGCTTACACTGTTTCTTCAGTCCTCACTGATATATCTGTGTGTTTAAGAATCAGTATACTGTAGGTACTTAAATCGTGATTTGTCTTTATTTTTCCTATAGTAAAATGTGTAACATGAGAGGTGCTTTGACCTGAAACAGCATCTTCCTACTGGAAAGAGGACTTAATTTCCTCTTGTTTATTGAAGTGTGTATTTTTATTGAAGGAAAAAATAGTTAAGAACACATTTGTTTTATAATAAGCAGATGCATATCTTTCTTGTGCAGTCTTATTTTTTCAAGAAAAATAAACAATGAGATCAGGCTAAGTAGGCAGTATTGTTTTAAAAACTTTATATGTTTGATTAAAATGTGTAGGTATGAACTGTTAAACAAACTGCAGTGGTGTAATCTGTTGTTTAAGTTAGGGTTCTTGGATATCAAGATGCAAACCAAAAACATACATAAAAAAAAATTCTCGGTCTTGTAAATCTCAGTCTTGTAAAGCCAAGTTAGCAAAAAAACAAGCAAACAAACAAAAACTATATTTCCATGAAACATGCATGCTGTAAGAGTGTCTGGCAAAACACTGCAAAATATTTTACTGGAGATGTACACATTAGAGTTGAATTTAAAGGTTTTCTGAGGTGTTTCCGTATTCTTTTTATAGTTGGGTGAAATTCATAGAGGAGGGAGAGAGATAACTGACATATAATTATATATAGTTTATGATATACTTTAGCATTCAAACTTGATTATTCTCTGAACTGTACTTTTACCAATTGATTTGACGTATATTTCAATGTAATTGGAGGAGCATTTTTAGAGTGTTTTGCTTGCCCATTCTTAAGAAATCTAGTTACTTGTTACTTGTTACTCAGATAAAAACAATATTCAACAGTAGAAAATACACTCAGTAGTTTAACTTTACAAAAAAGATGTAGCAAAAAAAAATCTGAGCTGATGATGTGTCTATTACAATAGGTGTGCACCAGACACAGCCCTCTAGTGAGTCTCTGCTTCTGGAAGTGGTAAAGCAGGTGAAAGTGAGTGACTTGGAAGATGATGTACTTGATCTACCAGAGGAAGACACAACAGCCAGTTCCAGTATGTAAGTACAGGGGCACAGAACAGTTTAAATTTTGTTTCCGTGCTTCAGAAGTGGGAAGGAATGGGAAGCAAATTCTGGAGTTGATTAGCATGCAAAACTTCCCTCTTTGTTTGCCTGTTCTTAACAGTCCAGTCCAGGGCTCTGATAATTGTGAACATTAGAAAAGCTGCTATTGGATTTCTTGTTGTAAACTGCAATACATGAAGAACCTCAAGGAAAAGAAGTTCTGAGTACAGACAAGATTCTTGTGAGGATTCATCAGTGATACACTTTCCACAGTTGGTCTGATGCTGCAGTGTTGTTGAAGCTTTCTATGATGTACATTGGTCATAAATCTCAAGAAATGGTCGACCATGCAAGGGCATAGACCAGGCTGGAACCAGCTCTTGTCAGCAGGTGCCAGAGCTATTCCATGTGCCACCAGATCATCAGATGCATAATGTGGCTATTTCCTAACTGGTATTAATTTAATGGAGAGTTCCCCTGATTCTCATTCAAGAGAGAAGGCCTGCTGTACTTCCTTCATGTTGCTTTGTTGTAAAGGTCAGGGAGAAGGAGACGGCAAACTCTTCATTCTAGTAACTCCAGTTAATGGATGCATTAAGTTATGCATATGCTTGTGTGTCTATGCTGTTTGAAGTCCAGTAGAGACTTGGCCTTTTTTTTTTTCTTTTTTTTTAAACTTGGAGTGATACTTCAAGGGGAATCAAGTTCATTGAGTCTGAGATTGAAATAGCAAGCCTGAAGAACAAGGCTAAAAAATATCCAGTCGTCTAGTCTGAAACATTCAGGTCTGCTAATGAAAGTAACTTCATATAGTCATTATGATGTACTTTTAATGCACTTTGAATTTGATTTGTTTCTGAACTGTGCTTTTGCCATGTACCTCAGCAAGTTCCTCAGTATTACCTACCCAACCCCATAACACTTAGTGGTATTTTTGTAGGGATGAGAAGGATGAGCAGAGCCAGAAAGAAAAGCTAATATTGTCTGAAGACTGTGAACTCATTACAGTAATTGATGTGATACCTGGCAGACTGGAGATCACTACCCAGCACATCTATTTCTTTGATGGTAGCCTTGAAAAAGAGGAGGGTGAGTGTGACCAATAGCTCCTTCTTTACAGTGCAATTCAGCATTATGCTTTTAGTAGGCTGAGCTTGATTTTTTTAGAGCATGAGTGCCAAACTAATTGTGAAGAGACATGATACAGATCTGTACTTAATATTCCTCTTGGAGGTCGGAGGCTGGCTGATCCCTTCAGAATCAGTAATCTGGAACTATACATACTGACCTGTTAAATTGATTAAATATTCTTAGCATTTATTAAAAAATGAAATAACCTGTTTGCTGACTGTCTAGCTAATGAACAAAATGTGTAATTTCCTCTAAGTTGTTTCTTAAATGGCACTTCTGTTCTACATTACAAATGTTTCACCTGTACGTTGATTAAAAAGTTGTAGTAACTAATGATTAAGCAGTAGTAGTATGTAAAAATTAACATGAGCTTTAATGGAATATGCATGCCTAAGTATGAAAACAGTGAACTGAAATGTTTGACCAATAGTGGTAAAATAAAATAAAAATAAAAAAGGGGGAAACCAATATATCAAGAAGTTGGCCTTTTGGAAATTCTGTCTACAAAAAGTTTGAGCCCAACTAAGAAATGAAAGGATTTTTTGTTTATATTTTTGTCAACAAAATACATTTATAAAGTGTCTTTGATCAGAATGCAAAAATGTTCTGCATCCCTTCAGATATTTTCTGCTGTCTCGATATTTCAGTAGAACAATAAATGAAGCTAGCAAAATGATTAACTAAGCCATGTATAAAATTTGCTCTTTCTAAGGTGATTGAAAATAATACTGCATTGTGTGTGTATGAAAAGTTTTTGATATATTCCAAGTCAGTCACAAACATCAAAATGTTTTTCCTAGGGGTTGGTTTTGATTTCAAATGTCACCTTTCTCAAATTCGAGAGATACATTTGCGTCGGTACAACCTGAGGAGGTCGGCTTTGGAGATCTTCCTTATGGATCAAACCAACTACTTCCTCAACTTCAATAAGGAGGTACACATTTCTCAAATTTCCTTGATTTGTGTTATTAGCACAAGTGTCAAGTTGTAGTTCACAGATCATACCTAGTTTGAGTCTGGTGTCTTTCATATTAATAGAGCATTAATAACAAAATGTTTTCCGAGATAGTCATTTTGAGAAATTAGACTGCAGTCTCTGAAAACCTCAGTCTGGAATCTAGAAACAGAGTAATTGAAAGGATGAATAAAGCAAGACTTTTTCCTGTCTCTCTCTCTCTCTTTAATACAGAACTATTACTCAACTAACATTATATCAGTAATAATCTAACTTTAGTCCCACACCTTTTTAAAAATAATCTGAGTATATTAATTACAAAGTAAAAGAGAGTTTTTATTTTACCACAACATTGGAAATCATTGAGATTTCTGTATTCCATAGTGTAGGATTAATGAACTTTTTCTTCCTCTGCATTACTCGAAGAGATCTGTTGTGAACTTAGGGTGAGTTACATACTAGTAGGTCAGTTTAAGAATAGCTGCTGTAAAATGGCCTTTTAAATAAATAAATCGTTGTAATAGTTTGGTAGGGAATATAGCAGTATGGTGTAATTTTATTTGAACAGCAGTTTTCATTGAAGAGTTCTGTGGGAATAAGTTTTTTTGGTTTAGCATCAACAAAAAAAGTCATTTCATAAAGTATGTTGCCTTTATATCCTGAAAATGAAGGTTGTTACATCTATACACATCCAAAGGTTTATACAGACAGGAGTGCTTAAAAGTGTAACCATGTTCCATTTACTTCACATTTTAATTAATAGAGAAATTGTTTAATTGTCAGCTTTAATTTCTAGAACAAATATTTCTATGCTGTTTTCAAACAGGTAAGAAACAAAGTATACAGTCGAATACTGTCACTGCGCTCTCCAAATATTTCTGGAACCAGATCTCCACAGGAACTCTTTAAAGCTTCAGGTTTGATGCAGGTATGAGACTTAAGCATAAACAGTCTAGAGCATTCCTGTGCTTCTTGCAGGAGTCCCGGAAGGCCCTGGAGTACTAATTTTTCTTGTTCTTCAGTATTTTACATGGCACTTGCCAACTTCTATACCCTCAGTCCAGTATCTAAACTTTAACATGCATATTTTCGGAATTGCTGTGTTTTGTGTTTGCAGTCAGTGAGTTTATTCCTTGGTAAATGGATAGAGCTCAGCTCTGACATGATTATGGCAAATGTTCCAACAAGAATGGAGAATATGCAGCAAGCTTGCTTCTGGTTTTAATCCATGGGCCTTAATGTACATTTTGGAACTTCTCTCAGTACACGTGCAAACAATGTTCCCTGCTATCTTTTCATGATAAGGCTTTCAACAAAAAATTGATATTGATCATGGTCACAATTTCAGTGAATTTCAGCACAATCAACGCATTTCAATGAAATATAATGTTTCAATGAAATGCAGTACGATCACTGAATCAAAGGGGAAATAAAATCAATTGAGAAATAAAAATCGAACATTGATACCATTGATACCATTATAGACTTGTGCCTTTTACTTGTGAATACTATCCTCTAGCAGATAAATACTGACAATACATGTAATTTGCAATAGTAGTAGCTTTGATATAATGACTTCCATGGTATCTTTTTTTCTTTTTTGTCCTTCAGAAATGGGTGAATAGAGAAATATCCAATTTCGACTACCTTATTCAGCTGAACACAATGGCAGGACGAACTTATAATGACCTTGCTCAATATCCTGTGGTAATTTAAAAAAAAATATTTTTTAGTTTTTGCTGAAGGAGTGCACTTCTCCTGTTTTAAAAGAGGGATCTCTAATGTGTTTAATCTTTGACTTTTTTTTTCAGTTCCCCTGGATTTTACGAGATTACACTTCAGAAGAACTGGACCTGAATAATCCAGCAGTCTTTAGGGATCTGTCCAAACCCATAGGGGTGGTAAATGAGAAGAATGCTAAGGCTGTGAAAGAGAAGTATGTATTTGAACACTGTTATATTTCTGTCTTTTCTGAGACTCGAGGCTAATAATACATTTAAATAAATAAAGTGGTGACACTAAAATTTTTAAAAGCTAATTTTATAACATCACAGATGCTTTCACAAAGCTGTTGATTCTTTGTTCATGCTGCATTCAGATTAGTTAGCTTATACAGCCCTGAAAGGACAACTTACTGTTGTAAATTTTCTGTTGTTTCTCAGATGTGGAGATGAGAAACAGTATGTAGAGATACTCAATTTAATGGTCCGGCAGTTTGAAGAGACATGCTGTGTTCTATATCTGTTTCAAGATGAGGAATGTGAAATCATACTGATGAGTTGAGCTTTCTGTGTTGAAAGGTAGCACTGATCCTAGATCTGTGCCTCCTGTTCTTTTTTATTTTTTGGGGGGGGGTGCATAGATTATTATCTTTGAAATAAAATAAAACTCAGTCACTTCCAGCAACTCCTCTATAGGTAGAAGTGACAAGTACTTACATCCACACATCAGTGTAGCTATCCTTCCTTCTTGCTAGTGTGAGGAGTGAGTGCTGTCACACCAGATTGCATTTGCTAGGCTGCTTGCAAAACCATCTTTTTTCAGAAAACTTGGAACATGGAGCATTTTCTTTGAATGATGAGGGTCTATCCCTGACTGTAATGAAACTGTTTTTCTAACAGTATGTTTAGCTGTAATTTCTCTTACTAGCCTTGTGATACAAGGAATATATCAGCCAGATGGTGGCACAGTACTGTAAAGTTTGTCAGTAGAAAAGGAAAATGGGCATGAGTGTTAAATAAATCTATTCTCTGCATCCTGAGACGATGACACATGCTTTTTTTTTTTTTTTTAATCTTGCAGGAAACTCTCACAAGTACTTTCAGTAATAAATATTCAGCTTGTTCATGTGTTTTTATTTGTTTTCTTGTTTTATCTCTTATGTAAAGTCATGATAAATCAAGCTTGTCTTGCTCTTTATCCAGTTTCTGATGGCTGATAGCAAATGCCTAGGGAAGAGTATAAGAACGGGTGTTCAAAGGGTGATCCATCATCTCATGAACATTTCTATCTTTCTGTAGTCTTTTGCTTGGGGACTCTGAGCTAGAATTCGAAGTCTCATGCTTAATAGAATGTGATATATTTTTCTCTTACAAATTCTTTTGAATCCTTCCCTCCAATAAATACAATCCGTGTGTATATCAACTGTAGTGCTGAATTGTATTGATGGTAATACATATATATATATATATATATATATTATTTTTTTTTTCCAGATATGAGAATTTTGAGGATCCCCTTGGGATGATTGACAAATTTCACTATGGAACACACTACTCAAATGCTGCTGGTGTCATGCATTACCTCATTCGGGTAGAACCTTTCACAACGCTTCATATCCAACTTCAAAGTGGCAGGTATACTGTGAACACGTAAACAGTGCCTCTATTTTCTTCCTTATTTTACCAAGAGAATGAATGGTCTGATTTGAGTTCTCTGACCCACAGGTTTGACTGTGCTGATCGACAGTTCCACTCTATTCCTGCTACCTGGCAGGCACTCATGGATAACCCCAATGATGTCAAGGAACTTATCCCAGAGTTCTTCTACTTCCCAGAGTTCCTCGAGAATCGAAATGGTAAACAGATTGCTCAGAATATTCTGCACAGAACTCTTTTACTCTTCTGAAAAGAATTACAAGCATTTATGAATGCTGTGGAACACTCATTATTTAAGTTTTATAATGTACTTGTATAAATTACTTCAGTCATGACACTGGCTTCTGACTGTTTAATGAGACACCAGTTACATTAGGCAGCAGCCTGAATGTTATCTAAAACTCAAGAGTGTTTTAAACACTTGTTTAAACACTTGTTTAAAACTCAAACTTAAGAATGGCTAAAATAGTGTTGTCTGCCTAATGTAAAAGATCAGAAGTACTCATTAGGGTATTTAAAAATGAGAAAGTTAACAAAAGAGTTCATACTGAGCAGATAGTGGAAGTTAGTGGAGATTAATTAGTATTTGTTTTATTGGTTTTGTTGGGTGATAGCCTGGACATCTTCAAAGGTGAGATCCTTGTACTTGTTCCAGGCAATCAATGTATTGGCTGCTTTTTACTGTTACCTACGCTTGATTTTAGAGCTATGTAAGATCCATCAGAAGGGTGTATGTGTGTGGAGAATAAGCTGTTTCAGTAATATGTAATGTTGACTAGAAAGGCAATGTTGCATTCTAGTACAAGACTCCTATCCATTTTTTTCTTCACATTCAATGCACAGGAGAATTGTTCTTCCTATTACATGATTTAAAAATAGATTTGTGTTAATGCTGCTTGTAACTTCATCTGGTAGCTACAGTCTACTGGAGTTCTAAGTCATAAAAATTTGAAACACCGAAGTCATGCTTTCAAAAGTCATTTAAATATTTGGAGTTATTCTAATGAAAGCTGGTGGGATTTAAGGCTTGAAAGCACTGTATAAAAGCACTGATTATACAATAACCTGTAGGTAACTTCATAGTTGTGAGTGTAAATGTTTTGGACTCTTAAGCCTGGTAAAATAAAGCAAATGCAGGTATGTTTAAAGATAGGTGCAAAAAGTGTTACTTTTGAGATCAGCACTGCAGCTTTTAAATCATTTGATGCTTTGGATAACTTAGGTTTCACTTAACATTTTAAAGATTCATAGCAGACCTTAGTCTCCTACATCAGTGGTAGGGTCATTGTAGTTTTATATTAATAATTTTTCAATATCCTTCCCATGCATTAAGAAAGAACCCTTTTAATCTTTGTAAAGAAATTGAGATTTTTTTTTTGGAAGTATTTTATAGTAACTCTTAAAATTCTCCAAATTATTTACTAGGCTTTAATTTGGGTCAGCTTCAAATATCCAAAGAAGTGGTAAATGATGTTGTTCTCCCCAAATGGGCCCACTCTCCAGAAGACTTCATCTGTAAACATAGGAAGGCTCTGGTAAGATGATGGTTACACATCTGAAATAACATTAAAGAAAGTACACCTATACATTGCCACTATGGCTTAAATATAAAATACTGGGACTGCATTTGAACTGGAGCTGGTGTTGAATTTGATGTTACAAGTATCACTAGAATTTTCACTTAAATGTCCTGTTTATGTAAATAAAATGCTCGAAAGGAGGGAAAAAAATAAAGCCTGAGGATGCTAATGTTTTGGGAGTTTGCTGCCTTAGGAGATATAATGCAGAATTAGTTGTTTTTAGGTGACACGGATTAGATGTCTTAGATGTGCTGCTTTGCTGCATTAAATTTCCATCTTACATGACAATTAGTGCACTTTATGCATATACATATTCTTATGCTTCTGCTTTATATGTTAGTATATACCTAGTTTGTAAATACTCTTAGTTTAGGAATTAAATCTTTTTCATGGAAAACACTAAATGCTTCAAGAAGGGAGCAGAATTTTTAACACTATTACAAGAGAGTTTTTTTCTTCCAGGAATCTGAGTATGTTTCTGCTCATCTTCATGAATGGATAGATTTGATTTTTGGCTACAAGCAGAGGGGACCAGCTGCAGTGGAAGCACTCAATGTGTTCTATTATTGTACTTATGAAGGTACAAAGCAGTATGCTTTCCTGTCATTGTCATCAGAATTGTGGGGTTTCAGTATTAGCAAGAGAGGACTTGATTTGTGATCATGCCATATAGTAGCATATGGTAAAGCAAGAGAATTATGGCTGAAATGTGGCAGCATAACTTATAATTTATCAGGTACCTGGAATATTAGATGCTTTGTTCAAAAGTTGTGAACCTAAGATGTCAATAAAGGTTTTAAAAGAGGGGACTATTTCATTTGCTTGTGTTTTGGTTCTAAATGTGCTGGGAGCTTTTTTTGTTGTGTTAGCTCTTCGTTTGCTTGTCTAAAGACATTTGTGTGAAGGGGTTTCTCATGAATTGGGGTCAAGGAAAATAGCATAAATAATAAATATATTAATACCAAAAGTGAATTTTGGGTGGCTTTTGTGTGCAACTTACTGCATGCATGAAGTATATTAAATCCATTTCACAAGACAAAACCCTGCAATTCTTGCACTGGCAGATATACTTAGAACTCCACATGCAGAGTAGTCTTCAGATTGTATTTTATGTGGAGGCATTGTTAAGAGGCTTTTCTGAGGGGAAGGTTGAGAATGCTGCAGTTAATTTTTGTTACATTTGTTTGCCCTGTCTTTGTTCAGTATATTGTTTGGTTTATGTTTCTTTTTTTCTATCCATCTTTCTTGTGATCCAGGGGCTGTGGATTTGGATGCTTTAACAGATGAGAAAGAAAGAAAAGCTTTAGAAGGGATGATAAACAATTTTGGACAAACTCCCTGTCAACTGTTAAAGGTAATGCTGTTTGTTCCTTCTCAGTCAGACCCTTGAGGTTAAATCCAACTGAATTACAAAGGACTTATAAAAGATAATGGTTTGTAATTTTAAAAAAGTTAAGTATTTGCAACATCAACGTGTATAAGGGTCACATTGATGGAAATTTAGCATAGCATTTTCAAATAAATTAGTATTCTTTCAGAAAGTGAATTAGGTGCTTAAGAGTCTGTTTTCTTGTTGATTGTCAGTAAGATTCTGAATACCATATATGACTTGAAAAATTGGTAGATTTCTCTAATTTGATTGTCTAATTTGATACTCCTCCAAATGTCTCCTAGGAGCCCCATCCTCAAAGGCTGTCGGCAGAAGAGGTAGTGCAAAGACTAACTAAAAGTGATACCTCTACTCTGAATCTCTTCCAGCACCTCACTGAATTGAAGTCATTCTTCATAGAGGTAGACACATTATTTGAGATTGTTTAAAGTCTAGTCAGAAACTTCTGATGTACTTGAAACAAAAAGCAATAACCTAGATGAAAACAAACTTGCTTCCAGTTTGGAGGAAGTATTTTTAAATACAATTTGTATCTGCCTTTTTAGTTAGCTTTGTAAAAGCTGATATATTTGTATCTGCTGGCATCTTGTTTGAGTTAGCCAGCACTCCATGAAAGCTAAGAACAACACTGGTGATATCTGGAGACTCACTGAGTTAGGTGGCTAAATATACTGATTCGGAACAGAGTCAGGGTAAACTCTGGTGTTTGTTACGCTCTATACCTATATGAACTCATCATGTTTGTTTCAGTGTCCAAAAGTACTTCACGGGTCTGGTATTGATTCCAGAGGCTTTGGGTCTTACTCTTTACAGGTTCTGCATTTGTCCCTCAGCTCTTGGTTTTAATTAGACCAAAATCATGTCATTTCTCTTAGGGAATCAGTGATGGTGTCCCCATTGTCAAAGCTGTTGTCCCCAGGAATCAGTCACGTTCCTTTATGTCTCAGGGAAGCCCAGAGATCTTGGTGAGTTACACGTGTTAATATTAAACTTTTGACTGACAGCAGTCAAAACAAATAGGTGCATTTTTTCATACAAAGTTTGTAGAGAAATACTTTCTAACTGTTCCTGCTGTTGAAATGTATTTCTTTTACTTATGATGAACATCAGATATCAGTTAAAACTTTGTCTTTGGGAGAAGTCAGGCTGATTTGTTGAATGGCTTTTAAGTGCTTAGGAGACATGAGAGTAAGTGGTGGTGAGGTGTATTGTAATTGTCTTACTTAGGTAGACTGATCCACTACCATAAGAGCAATCAATTTCCAAATGTAAAGCAGTCCAGCTTTAAAGTGACGGGGTTGAGTTATTAATGACACCATTACATTTATCATTACTTTCCAACCCGTATCTTAAACTATGCCATGTTTGGCATGTGCACACTCCAAAGGCTTATACTGTTATTAAAATTAAATTTTGCACTGCCTAATACGGGCTCTGGTAGTATGGCAGATGTCCAAATGATGAAAGGAGGGCAATGTTTGCATATTTATGTCTATATGCATGGTCTGCATAATGGCCCCTGTGCAATAATGTCTGTGTTTTACATGGAATAATATTTTCTGACATTCATATTTTGTAGGTCAAATTCATTGTCCTGGCTTCACGTAGTGTGTTTGCCATTTGTAATCTGAAAACATCTAAAATTCTCATTGTGTTTTGTTTTGTTTTGTTTCTAAATATATGATGAAAATAAGCTTGAATATTTCAACTTCTTCCTTGTTTTCTCAGAAGCAGCTGTAGTACAAGTTTTTTTCAAACTACCTATATTAATATGTTAACTGTTACTGGTGACTATTTCAAAGAGAAGAAAAAACTTAAATGATAGAATTGTAATGAAATGTTTTGGGTTGGAGGGTATTGGTTGGTTGTTTTTGTCTTTTTCTTCTTACAAATCAGCTTTCTTTGACCTGTCTATAACATGCAGCATTTTTACTTGCTACTAAGTACCACATCTGGATTATAATGTTTGATAAGGAAAGTAGATTTGCTTTGTTGATCCTTCCTTGTTGAAACTACTCATCTGAGCTGGACTTTGTTTTAATGTGCAAGGGTGTGGGGTATTTCTTTTTTTTTTTTTTTTTTTTTTCTTAGTGGTAAACTCTCAAGAAGTCTGTGTTTTGTTTTGTTTTGTTTTGTTTTTCCTGATGTAAGCTCCAATACCAGAAAGTAAGTTTCAACAATTTCTTTTCTATCAAACTTTTTCAGGTAACAGCAAGTCTGAATTGCATTATTGGAACCCATGGTTGGCTACCTTATGATAAAAACATCTCCAACTATTTTACATTCATCAGAGATACCACAGTGACAAATCCCAAGTAAGCAAATGATGGCGATAGGTACAGATGAATGCATCTGTGGTAACAAAATACAGTAATTGTTTGACAATCAATGGACTGTACTGTTTTCATTGGCTGAGTTTTCAGCTAAGAATATATCTTCTAATGTTCAAAAATACTAATGTTCTAGTAAAAAGTCCTGTAAGTAGCATTTCACGGTTCTTCATTCTTAGAGCTACTTCTAATTCTCTTTTTTTCTAGTTACCAATCATAAAAACCCATCTTGAAATCTGAGATGAATACTCTTCTTACATTCTTAAACTATAGCGAAAGTATACATGGCACTTTTGTATTTGATTTTTGAGAAGATTAATTTTTTCTTTAATATTCTAGTATTTGCTAGGGACACGAGTTATCTGTACAGAGCTAAATGACTGAGAAGATGGAAGGTGAAATCTGGTTTCCACTGATGGCAGTGACAGTTTTGCCATGGATATCAGGGGGGACAAAATTTCACCTTTTTCTTTATTTATGTATAGCTTCTTCTAAAGATAGAACTTATTATTTCTTAAGGATATAAAAGGTGCAAAACAAATTGATTTGAAGCAAGTTTAATTTTAACTGCTCATCACTTGCCTACAGAACACAGCGCAGCATGAGTGGTCCTTTTGCACCAGGGCTGGAGATCACCTCTAAGTTGTTTGCAGTATCCCATGATGCAAAACTCCTCTTTAGTGGAGGACACTGGGACAATAGCATCAGAGTGACATCTCTTACAAAAGGAAAGCTGATTGGACAGCACATCAGGCACATGGGTTAGTAATGCTTTATATAGTGAAATGAAAGGTTTTATGTTGGGAACTAACAGAAATTTCTTCTCAGAAAGAGCAGTCAGGCATTGGAACGGGTAACCCAGGGAGGTGGTGGAGTCACTGTCCCTGGGGGCATTTAAGGAAAAGTTGGATGTGGTGCTTAGGGACATGGTTTAGAGGGTGATATTGGTGGTAAGCGGACGGTTGGACCAGATGTTTTTGGAGGTCTTTTCCAACCTTAATGTTTTTATGATTCTATGTATTGTACCTTGACTTTTGTCCTTCTTGATCAAATTATACTCAGTGCACCTGCACTAGCAGGCATAATGGTCAAAAAGGAATGGCAGCATAACAATGGGAATACTTAAACCATGATTATAAATTTATATTTGTGTACGGCTTTTTAGTAATTGTAGTGATGGTTTAATGTAGTTTCAAAATAAGGCTTGACTTCCTTTTTTAGATAGCAAATGTGATTAAGTCATGCTGGTACACCTGGTTGTATAATGGTGTCATTGGTTGATATAGTCTCATCAGTCCTTAGCACAGTAGAATGCTTCATGCTGACTGTAAATGAGGATACATTGTTGACATCTCGTTTGGTTTTTGTCAAATTATGGACAAATTAGTCTTAAACTGTATCTTCTTTTTATCCTTTCTTTGTCTAGATATTGTGACCTGCTTGGCAATAGATTACTGTGGAATCCATTTAATTTCAGGCTCCAGAGATACTACCTGTATCATATGGCAAATAGTTCAGCAGGTATGTTGTTTAGGCATACTCTGAGAAGCTGTTTCTGCATGCTTTTTTTGTTTCATTGTTTTGCTGTGCTGGTTTATTGATTTCCTTTCTGCTAGCTTTGCAGGGAAAAATAGCCCACAAAACCTGATTAACTTAGTAATTTTGTTAGTCCCATTATCTTCATAGTTTGAAATATTTACTATATATACGAGTTACTATATAGCTAAAGTACAGTAACACTGATGGTTCTTTGAGGTTACTTTTCTCTATTTAAAGGCATTTTCAAAGATTTCACAGGTTATTTTCAGGATAGGCAAATATCATCCCTATTGTACAGACAGAAGAATGGGAGAAGAGAAACACTGCCTGAGACTACAGGAATTAGAACAAATACTAGAGCAAAACTTGGAGTTAAGGATTTTTACATTTCTAGGCTGCTGCTAACTATAATAGTTGTATTTTAACATTGTGTTTCCTCTGTTGGAAGTACTGATGTACTGATGTGTAGTAACCAGGAGTTAGCAAAGATAACACTAATCTGTTACCTGAATTTACACTGGCATTTTAGAATTTTTTGATACTGCTTTCACACTGTGACAGAGGTGGTGTGATGCATGTGTGTGTACTTACACTTAGACTGTGAGGCATTTCCATTGGTATGCATCTTAAATGTTCATTTCTGCTGCTTCATAGAAGTACAAACAGCGTTAATTGCAAAATGGGCCTGTTATATGTTATGGACAGGACATTTGGTCATGTCACACTGTTCTTACCACTGAACCTAAAGTTAGCACGTTAAACCAGTAGAGTGGTACATAACTGTGCTTAGTGGATGCATGCTGTGAAAAAAAAAAAAGTTAGCTGTCTTTTATGATGAAAGTATTTATAGTTCTTTCAAGATGTATTCTGTACTTTGTACAAATAGTGCATCATCAAAAAGGCAAGACCTAAGTGCTTAAAACAGTATTTTTTGTCTCAAGAAAGAATAAATGTTAGAAACTTCATAGTTTATCTTTTCAGAGTGAGTTGAATGATGAGTCCTTCTCTGGAGATTATTACTGTTTAGAATTGTTTTTCTTTAAGATTTTTAATCTATGTTTTTATTTAGTGGATATATAAGTGAAGTTTTATGTATTGTAAATTCTTCTCATGAGAGTTTTATCTTGGTCTTTACAAAGTGAGAGTAATGTTCTGCATACTGCAACTTCTGTTCTACTTCTCTGCCCTGTATTGTCTCGTCTTTCGCAGCTCTTTAATCTGACACTTGTTCTGCATTTCCTGTATGCTTCAGGATTTCAGGACTGGGTTGGCAGATTTCTAACACACAAACTAGGCTGGAGAGTTCTCTGGAGAACTATTTACCATACCTTCTCTGTAAGCACAGATCTTGCCTCAGAACCGGTCTGAGAATAAGTCTTTATATGCTGACAGTATGCTCACTGGAATGAAAGTACTAAATTATTTTGACATCCTGCAGTCATGTGAGCAATTAACTTAGTATTTTTAATGAGCATTATTACAATATTTCCATTTTATATCATACTAGCAGCAGTCACTTAGAAGTATTATTTTCTTGCTTTTCCCCTAGAAAATAGAACAGAGTTACTTTCATTTTTAAGCAAAAAATAAGTTTCATATTCCTTGAGATTGGCTATGAAGGCAGTGCTTAATTCTGGGGTAAGCTGTAAGAACTGAATAAGCCCAGACACACGGACAAAGAAAAAATACGTGGATGAACAAATGACTCCTGTTAGGACTGCTCACTGTGGTATTTGCACACACAGTCATCTGAAGAGATGGAAAGCCGCCATTTCGCAGCCACTTGCCGAGGCGATCGGCTCCGGGGCAGACGCGCTCTGCAGCGGAGCGGGGATCGGGCCAGGCAGGGCTCTTTTCCCGGCATCGAGGCCACTCGAGGCAGCCGAGGGAGCCGCCACGACCCGGCAGCCCTGTGAGGGACGTGACGAGGCGGAGGCGGAGCCAGCAGCGCCCCCTCCCGGCCGCTCCAAGGCAGCCCCTGGGGAGCGCGAGCGACCAGGACGGGCAAACAGGGCGGGGCGCGGCAGTTGGCGCAGGCAGCGCGAGCAGGGAGGGCAGGGCGATCCCGCCCACAAGAACACCTCAGCTAACGGCTGTCTGGCACTAGCTGGGCTGCTGTGGTCCTCGCTAGGCAGCGAGCTCGCGCCAGAAAGTCAGTAGGCACCCAGGCAGACTGCCCGCTCCCAAATGCGGCAGTTCGGGTCTCTGGGTGCAGGGAGTGCCAGAGCCTGCTGCTGCCGTCTGAAGGAGGCAGAGACAGCGTGTGCGTGAGGTGCGAGCAGGTGGACGACCTGGTCCTCCTGGTGGCAGAGCTCAAGGAGGAGGTGGAGAGGTTGAGGGCCATCAGGGAGTGTGAGAGGGAGATAGACTGGTGGAGCAACTCCCTGCAAGGCCCGAAGGAGAGGCACCGGGATGAGACTCCCCACGTGGGGGTGGACTCCCTGCCCGGTCGCTGTCGGGCAGAGGGAGGGGTCCTAGGAGTTCAAGAGGAATGGAGACAGGTCCCTGCTCGAGGATGCAGGAAACGCCCCCCCCCCCCACCTGTCCCACCTGCCCAGGTGCCCTTATGCAACAGGTTTGAGGCCCTGGAGCTCGGGGGAGCAGTGGACGAGGGTGTGGAAGGAAGTTTACCCAGGAAGCCTAGGGCGAGGAAGTCTTCGCCATGTCTCAAGACTGCTTCCACCAAGAAGGAAAGGAGGGTGATCGCTGTGGGCAACTCCCTTCTCAGGGGAACGGAGGGCCCTATCTGTTGTCCTGACCCTACCTGTAGGGAGGTCTGCTGCCTCCCTGGGGCCAGGGTCAGGGATGTTGCCAGAAAGCTTCCCAGCCTGGTTCACCCCTCCAGTTACTACCCACTACTGATAGTCCAGGCTGGCAGTGATAACACTGACGAGAGAAGCCTGAAGGCTATCAAATGGGACTTCAGGGGGCTGGGACGGTTGGTGGACGGAGCGGGAGTACAGGTGGTGTTTTTGTCCATTCCTACAGTGGCAGGGAGGGGTTCAGAGAGGACGCACAAAGCCCACATGATAAACACATGGCTTAGAGGCTGGTGCCAACACAGAGGTTTTGGGTTCTTTGACCACGGGGCGCTTTATTCGGCACCCGGCCTGATGGCCGCAGACGGGTTCCAACTGTCCCCAAGGGGAAAACGGATCCTGGCCCAGGAGCTGGCAGGGTTCATTGAGAGGGCTTTAAGCTAGGTAAGAAGGGAGACAGGGAAGAAACAGGCTGTTGGAGGTGTGCCAGGGGGAACAGTGGCTAGGCTGGGGGAGAAGGCAAAGGCTCAGCTGAAGTGCATCTACACTAATGCACGCAGCATGGGCAACAAGCAGGAGGAGCTGGAAGCCATTGTGCAGCACACAGGCTATGACTTGGTTGTCGTGGTGGGACCACTCTCATGACTGGAGTGCTGCCATGTCTGGCTATAGGCTCTTCAGAAGAGACAGGCAGCACGGAAGGGGTGGTGGAGTGGCTCTCTATGTTAGAGAGTGTTTTGATGTCGTTGAACTTGAGGCTGGCAATGACAAGGTGGAGTCGCTATGGGTTAGGATCAGCGGAGAGGCCAACAAGGCAGGCATCCTGATGGGGGTCTGTTATAGACCGCCGAATCAGGATGAGGGCGTGGACGAGGAGTTCTACAGACAGCTGACAGAGGTTGCAAAATTGTCAGCGCTTGTTCTTGTGGGGGACTTTAACTTCCCAGACATATCCTGGGAGCACAACACAGCCCAGAGAAAGCAGTCCAGGAGGTTTATGGAGAGTGTGGAAGATAACTTCCTGATGCAGCTGGTTGGTGAGCCTACCGGGGAGTCCAGGAGGTTTCTGGAGAGTGTGGAAGATAACTTCCTGACGCAGCTGGTTGGTGAGCCTACCGGGGAGGTGCCCCACTAGACTTTCTGTTCACTAACAGAGAAGGACTGGTGGGAGATGTGGTGGTCGGGGGCTGTCTTGGGCAGAGTGACCACAAAATGGTAGAGTTCTCGATACTTGGCGAAGCCAGGAAGGGGACCAGTAAGACCTCTGTCTTGGACTTCCGGAGGGCTGACTTTGAGCTGTTCAGGACGCTGGTTGGCAGAGTCCCTTGTAGAGTCCCCTCCCCTGAAGGACAGAGGAGCCCAGGAAGGCTGGGCGCTCTTCAAGAAAGAAATCCTAATGGCTCAGGAGCGGTCTGTCCCCACATGCCCAAAGATGAGCTGGCATAGAAGAAGACCGGCCTGGCTGAACAGAGAGTTGTGGCTTGATCTTAGGAGAAAAAAGAGGGTTTATAATCTTTGGAAAAGAGGGTGGGCCACTCAAGGGGACTACAAGGATGTTGCGAGGCAGTGCAGGGACAAAATTAGAAAGGCCAAAGCTCATCTGGAGCTCAATCTGGCTACTGCTGTTAAAGACAACAAAAAACGTTTTTATAAATACATAATACCAAAAGGAGGACTAAGGAGAATCTCCATCCTTTACTGGATGCGGGGGGAAACTTAGTTACCAAAGATGAGGATAAAGCCGAGGTGCTTAACGCCTTCTTTGCCTCAGTCTTTAGCAGCAAAACCAGTTGCTCTCTGGATGCCCAGTACCCTGAGCTGGTGGAAGGGGATGGGGAGCAGAATGTGGCCCCCACAATCCACGAGGAGATGGTTGGCAACCTGCTACAGCACTTGGATGTACCCAAGTCGATGGGGCCGGGTGGGATCCACCCGAGGGTACTGCGGGAACTGGCGGAAGAGCTGGCCAAGCCGCTTTCCATCATTTATCGGCAGTCCTGGCTATCGGGGGAGGTCCCACTTGACTGTCGGATAGCAAACATGGCGCCCATCTACAAGAAGGGCCGGAGGGTAGACCCGGGGAACTACAGGCCTGTTAATTTAACATCAGTGCCAGGGAAGCTCATGGAGCAGATTATCCTGGGCGTCATCATGCGGCAGTTGCAGGGCAAGCAGGCGATCAGGCCTAGTCAGCATGGGTTTATGAAGGGCAGGTCCTGCTTGACGAACCTGATCTCCTTCTATGACAAGGTGACATGCTTAGTGGATGAGGGAAAGGCTGTGGACGTGGCCTACCTTGACTTCAGTAAGGCATTTGACGCCGTTCCCCACAGCATTCTCCTCAGGAAACTGGCTGCCCATGGCTTGGACTGGCACACGCTTTGTTGGGTTAAGAACTGGCTGGCTGGCCGGGCCCAGAGAGTTGTGGTGAATGGAGTCAAATCCAGTTGGAGGCCGGTCACTAGTGGAGTCCCCCAGGGCTCGGTACTGGGGCCAGTCCTCTTTAACATCTTCATCGATGATCTGGATGAGGGGATTGAGTGCACCCTCAGTAAGTTTGCAGACGACACCAAGTTAGGTGCGTGTGTCGACCTGCTCGAGGGTAGGAAGGCTCTGCAAGATGATCTGGATAGGCTGGACCGATGGGCCGAGGCCAACGGTATGAAGTTCAACGAGGCCAAGTGCCGGGTTCTGCACCTGGGTCACAGCAACCCCAAACAGAGCTACAGGCTGGGAGATGTGTGGATAGAAAGCTGCCTGTCAGAGAAGGACCTGGGAGTTTTGGTTGACAGTCGGCTGAATATGAGCCAACAGTGTGCTCCGGCGGCCAAGAAGGCCAACAGCATCCTGGCTTGCATAAGAAACAGTGTGGCCAGCAGGTCCAGGGAAGTGATTGTCCCCCTGTACTCGGCTCTGGTGAGGCCGCACCTCGAGTACTGTGTTCAGTTTTGGGCCCCTCACAACCAGAAGGACATGGAGGTGCTTGAGCGAGTCCAGAGAAGGGCTATGAAGCTGGTGAAGGGTCTGGAGAACAAGTCCTATGAGGAGCGGCTGAGGGAGCTGGGACTATTTAGCCTGGAGAAGAGGAGGCTCAGGGATGACCTTATCACACTCTACAGGTACCTGAAAGGAGGCTGTAGCGAGGTGGCGGTTGGTCTGTTCTCTCACGTGCCTGGTGACAGGACGAGGGGGAATGGGCTAAAGTTGCACCAGGGGAGGTTTAGGTTGGATATTAGGAAGAACTTCTTTACTGAAAGGGTTGTTAGGCACTGGAATAGGCTGCCCAGGGAAGTGGTTGAGTCCCCCTCCCTGGAGGTCTTTAAAAGATGTTTAGATGTAGAGATTAGGGATATGGTTTAGGGGATAATTTGTTAGTGTTAGGTCAGAGGTTGGACTCGGTGATCTTGTAGGTCTTTTCCAACCTAGACTTTCCGTGACTCTGTAAAGAAATCGACTAAGTAATTCTGTCTTTCACATCTACATAGTACCTGTATGTGCATTCATTCCTTGATTTCAGTAAGTAAGACTGCTGACATAAAAGAATAAATTGAAATTGGAATGGGTGAGTTGTGCTTTTGGTTTTGGCCTATGTCAAATATACATCTCGCACAACTAATGCTGAAGATACCAGAAACTTATTTTTGTTTGTCCTTCAGCTGCAAGAGAATGTGTCATTGCACTTTTTGTTACTCTCAGGGAGGAGTGCCTGTCGGCCTGGCACCTAAGCCGTTACAGATCCTTTATGGGCATACTGATGAAGTTACGAGTGTTGGCATCAGCACTGAACTGGACATGGCAGTGTCAGGATCCAAGGTAAGAATTTTTATACTTTTCCCTTCTTTGCCATTTCTTTGATCAAACCCTAGAGCATGTTTGAAGAATAATGCCAAAAATGTGACTATTTCACAGTTTTTTCTTCAACCTTGCACATCAAGAACGTATGTGCCATCTCCCTTGCTGCCTACTTAAATCAATCTGTCTCAAACTGTGCTCTACACAGCATAGGCCTCAGCTACCCATGTTGTGCTAGTTTGTACAGATGAGCTTTAAAGTGTATGGGCTTATTTAGAGAACTTAACCTTCTCACAGAAACAATTCTGTGACGGCTCCTTCCCTGCTTGCTTAACCTTGAAGGGTCTTTGCAGCTTACTCAAGCCCTGCATTTCTGTACTGCACTGTCAGGCTGCTGAACTGTGTAATGCACATCATGCCCAGTCATAAATGTGGCCTATAAAATGGCCGATTTGTTGTTGATCCTGCCCCTCTTGCTCTGTTTGCATTTGTTTTTACATATGCCTGTAGTACATGGCCTTGAGGGGGAAGGATTCCTCATGCAAGGTTCCTAAAGCTCGGAAGCCCTAATCTGCAGTTAAGATTTTAAGTATTTTAAAATAATTAATTTTTATATACATACTCATTCTACCTGTTACTGTAACTTACCTCATAGTTTTCTGCCAAAAACTTACCTAAATTTGGTCTCTGCAGGATGGGACAGTTATTATGCGGACTATTCAAAAAGGTCAGTACATGAGAACTTTGCGACCACCTTGTGAGAGTTCCCTGCTGCTGACAGTTCCCAATCTGGCTGTGTCCTGGGAAGGCCACATAGTTGTCCATACCAGCATAGAAGGAAAGACCACTCTTAAGGTACTTAGCTTCATGGAATACCTCTGTTTCTTTTGCTGAAGATTTTAATTATAAATGTGCCTGTTTTTGCTCTTATTTCCTTAAAAACTGAGGCTTTTTTGATCGTGACGTCTTTTTTAGTTTTGCTAGCCAATTTTAGTGTAATTTGATGATAAGGTAAATCACAGACGTACTGTGCTCCTGTAGGTTTCACAAGAATCTTCAAACACCTGCAAGGCAAATTCCCAGGCATGCACTAATTAATCATCCAATGAGAGCTTTTTTGAAATGCAAAACTTGGAGTTTTGCAAGTTCCACTACTCACAAAAATAGAGGTTTATAAGGGGAGCAGTAAGTTGCAGATGCAAGATGCCCAGGGACTACACTGGTGTTTCTTAGTTCTGGATTGGAGAGACAACTATAAGGTTTGCTGTATAGCTTATTCTGTCTAATGAGCTGTGTAGTTCTTCTAAGTGTAGAACTGTTATGATTTCTGTGAGAATGGGAACTTCCCTGTCAGACAAATTTATTGGGTATAGGCATGCTAGCTGCATTGGGAAAACTGGGGAGAGGTGAAACACCAAGGTGTTGCCAGGCTTGAAGAACTTCAGATGATCATGTTAGCTGTGTCTTTAATCCATCAAGAATTTGTTGCCTTGTCCAAAAAGTGCTTCCAGCTGTAGTTTGACAAAATAAACTTGTTTCCTTCTGCTTTTCAGTTCAGGGTGAGGTGAGGAGGCTGAGGATAAGAGGGCTTTTTCCTTAACCAAAAACATCAAAAGACAGGTACCTGTCCATTAAGTCCATGGATGTTTCCAGAAAATTTTGAATTGATTAGATGGATAGGTGGGATGTTATGTTACATCAAGAGGTAATAAAGAGTAATTTCAAAACCTTCCATACAGGACCAGGCACACATACATGTAAGACACGGGCTCAGTTCTCATATCATTCAACAAGCAAGCTGTTGTCAGTGATATTATCTGTAGGTTACTGCCCAAGTCAACTCTTATCAGTGAGCAAAATATACATATAATATATTTTTAAGCCAACCAGTCCTCTGTGATATATTTATTTTTGATCCATTCAGGATAAGAATGCATTACATCTCTATTCTGTCAATGGAAAGCATCTGAATTCTGAGACTCTGAAGGAGGAAGTGTCAGATATGTGTGTGACTGGCGAGTATATTGTGATGGGCAGCTTACAAGGATTTCTTTCCATACGGGATCTCTACAGGTAATGTGCAACCAATGAATTGATTACTGAGATGCAAATACAGAGATTCATTTAGAAATGGCTGTTGTACTGTCGATTCTGCTTAGTGCTATAGGTGGTAGCAATTGTTTTTTTCTGTGTTCCTGGAGGAAAAAAATAAATACAAAAAAACACCTAAGGAGAACTAAGATGGGAGAATGAAAACAGAAGCTGTACCAGTCCACTTTCCTCCTGTGCATTTATCCCAACCATAGGCCTTGTGCTGACAAAATTTAGGAAGAGCTGTATCTAATGCAGGCAAGTTGTGGTTGTCCTCATGTCTGGTTAGTCACTGGGAGCTCAACAACTTGGTACTGTGATCAAACCATGTATAGTTCTGCACAACTCTGTAGAGCTCCACTACTTCTCAGAATGGGAGTGACCTTTGTCACCTAGGCAGTTGTGGGACTAATGTTACTGTTCTTCCAAAGAGAGTGTCTTAATTTTCTGACTTAACCTGCTGTGCCCCTTCTTGTTATTGAAGCTGTATTCTGTGGTATGATTTGAGCTTTCTGTAAGAGTTCATAATAACTAGAATTACAAACTGGATCCTTGAGAAACTCTTTTAGAGCACATCCTATGGTCTGTGATCTCAACTGCAACATAATTCTTTTCAATATGAAAAATATATACGTAATGTACTGTCTCTGTGTCTCTTGTTCATTTCAGCCTGAATCTGAGCATCTCCCCATTAGCCATGCGACTGCCAATTCATTGCGTTTCTGTCACTAAAGAGTATAGCCACATCCTTGTTGGCTTGGAGGATGGCAAGTTGATTATCGTTGGTGTTGGAAAGCCAGCAGAGGTAAAACCCACCATCAAGAACTTTTTCTACCGAACAGTGGGAAGTTCACTTATTTCTGCTTTCCAGCTGAGCAAGAGGTCTCCTCTATGGCAGGGTAAATTTAAGAGCAAGTTTCAGTTTTCAGTGGGAAAGAAATAACTTTTGAGACTGCTGTACTGAAATTTCTTATAAAGAATCAAAGATATATAGGGATCGCAGATGGGAAGCTCAGCTGGACTAACTTGCAGACTTTATCACTGACATCTGAATAAGCAAAATCTTAGTAGCTATTCTCTTCTGTATGTGATAGTGTTGTCAGCCACTTTCTGATGAAACAATTTTGCAGAAGAAAAATGGAAACTAAAGAGAGCAAGCTTCTTTTATTTTTTTATGGTTTCCATCAGATGTCCTTTAATATGCATTGACTGACATTGGGGAAAACAAATTACTTTCTGTTAAGAGTGTCTAACTGTAATGCGTAAAGAATTACTTGTGTAGGTTCCCCATATGCTCTGTGCTCCATATGGTGAATATAAACTTGTTGGTACTGCATATGCAATATCAAATACAGAGCATCCATCTGTCAAATAGCTATGCCCATTTTTTCTTGTGCAAAACACAGGTTTTGCTCTAAGTACTTCTTGTCATAACTTTCAAAGTGCTTTAGTTAACTTAAACTTGCCTCTCTTTATAACTTGACTTCCATTGTGTTGCAGTGTATTACTTGAAATTGTGGTAACCACTCTTGCATGACCTTTAGTACATGCCAGAAGAGTTTGTCTTAATTTTATAGTTGGGTTGTGAAAACAGAGCAGCTTTATTTGTCAGTGTTTGAAAATGTTTTAGCTAGGAGATACGCTGTTTAATATTTTTAAAAGGCTTCATGGAATAGTAGTCTAATTTTGGTTGCAGCAAATAGGGAGGGGAAGTTTCCACTGCCTTCCAGCTGGACAGTTTTTTCCTACTGTAGAATTGATAAAGAGTTGCTTATGATGTTGTTAAACATATGTTTGTAACAACAGCTTTAAAGTCACTTTCACTTCTGTTTCCTAATACTTAGAAAATATCTTTGGTAGGCTGAAATGTATGTATTTCATTAGACTGAAGGCTTTCAGTTCTCTCTTCTTCAGTTCTTATTCACATTTTTCTAACTGTGAAGAAGGTTTTGTTTCAAGTTCTGGATTCCTTTTGTGAATGTAGAGGTTTTCCAACAACTTTTTTTTTCAGGATTTTCTGTTTATAACTCAGATGATCTGCAAGCTTAGTATCCATGTAAATAGGTTATATATATATATATTTGTATACACACACACATATATGAAGAACAAAATTACGTCACAGATTTTCTAGTTTTCTATAATGGCATCAACCAATATACTTGCAAAGTGTGTGTGCTGGGGGAAGGGGGTATTTATTTATTTGAAGTTAGGAATTAGTAGAATTTTATCCTTATACAGAAGACACTTTAGTTTTGACTATCAATGGTGTTACTGATCCATAGGGTTAAAAGGAGATAGCTTCTTTATTGTGCACAAAGTGAAATGCTGCTGGGTGTTAAGATTGGCCTTTAGTCTGTCTGCATTGACAGACAGCATCCACTATGAAGTGAAGTATAATAAATGTTTTTGTATTTTTAACAATCACTTAGCTGTTTGGGATGTTGCAAAAGCCTGTGGGATTATCACCTGTAAGCAGCACTGTGCCTTTTCTACAACCTTGCTGCTGTGATGATATAGTTTTTAAGCAAGTTTAGCCATAGTACTAACAGTTGGGAATGGTTCTCAAGCTTGTACTGTTAAGGCATGCATCTTGTTTTTTAAATTACAAGGGATTTCATAACCTAATCAGCTGCCAGGTTAACTACTACTAGCCAATCATAGGTCCTATACTTAATAAGTGAATTAAATGTTTCTTATAAATTGTCAGATGACAGATTCACCAGGTGCTGGATTTGATGGCCTCTGGTTGCTTGCTATCTATGTTTACTTATGGGATATTCAGTATGAGTTATTTCTGGTTTAAATTTTACTCTGAGCACTTCACCCACGGTCTTTGGAAGATGGTGTAAATTTGAAACCAGGAGATATCCTTTGTTTTTTCCTTCCTTCAATCTGTCATTACTGTCCTGTGGTACTCCATCACTTGAAAGAAATATTCAACGATCAGTTTTGGTGATCTTTTCCCTTTACATTCTAGCAATTTTCTGTTTGAATTCTCTAAAATAAAGTGTCCTTTCTGCTAATTTGATTCATTTTTGTTTGACATTAACCTCTTTTTTCTTTCTTCCAATCAAAGTATCCAAAGTCAGCACTGTTTCTAGGGTGTTAAAAGTAAGCAAAGTATTGAATATGCATTACTTGGCAATATCCCTTTAACAGTTCTAAGTCAAAGACAACAGGGATTAGTGTTTTGTCTGTTGGTTTTTTTTTTGTTTTTGTCAGTCCCAAGAATCATTCCTAAGTGTAACTTTTGGTTTGTTTTTTAATGAATTTTGTTAGTGTAATTTTGTTTATGCAGTACATTGTAGTGTCTGCATTTCACCAGAATCAGTGTCTGAAGTTCCTTTTTAATTTATCCACCTTATCCCTTCCCCTTCCTTTTGTTTCTCTGAATTACTTTTAAACAGATGCGCTCAGGTCAGCTTTCCCGAAAGCTGTGGGGATCAAGCAAACGGCTCAGCCAGATTTCATCAGGAGAGACTGAATATAACACTCAAGATTCCAAGTGATTGCTGCTTCTACCTTCTCTCATGGATGCCAGAAACATATTTAATCTTTTGGTCACTTTAAATGTATATCTCAGCTTTCAGGGGCTTGACTGTTAACAGTCTGTTGAAGATGAACTTATGGTAGAAGTTTAGTAATAAGCATATGTACCCATGCAAGTTAGCTTGCTTGCACGTTTTTCCTTTACCGTGTTGATTTGGTCACAACAAAAACCCTCTCTAAACAGCTGCTAAAACAGTGTTTCAGGAAAACAAAAAAACCTAAACACACAAACCAAAACCACCAGACCTCCAAACCCAAGCTTGCTAATTGAACTTAAGATAAGTACCATTTGATTTAAAGATGAATAGGGCCAGATGCTCCTTGATCACAAGAAAGATATTTGGCCTTGCTTTCACAGCACTGTAATTCCCTAACAGGCTGTCTAAAATTGTCTGTTGCAGTGGTCTGATTCAAAACTGGGATAGCTGACAATTATGACCTTTTCAGTATGTTTTTTAGACCAATGAACAACTTACTGTGATTTGTTCCTGTAAATGCCTATTGCTATCTTCCTTTATGTAGTTCCAGTTTTAGGCTGTTCTGCAAGGAACATCTGTGTTGCACTACTTGATTATCAGAAATTCTTTAAAGTACAGACATGAATAACTTCAAAGAAGTTGAAGGTGGTGAAGGAACAGAAGGAGGTAGGAAATACTTGCTGCTGAAAATTATTTATATTAAGTAGATTAAGATGCACACTAAGAAATCCCATAATATAGTTACTATTTTGAAGAAATAAGAGGAAAAATCACATATCCCTGTTGGTCAAAGATCTATCCTCTTCATTAGTAAGGCAACAAATTTTCGCTGCAAAATCATTTAAACAACGCTGCAGAACAACTTAATGGAAAAGCACCTGTTTGTTTCTTGGCTTGGTATTCACCAAACCAGTTGTTATCCATATTTTTATTTCTGTAAAACAAGCAGGAAAACAGATGATGTATCCATTTTCAAGATGTGTTTAATAACTGGGAGAAGAATATATCAGATCCTTACATGCTCTACACACAACAAAATAGTTATGGATTTGTTGCTATATTTTGGAAAAGCCGTTACTGAATGTTTCTTTTGTTAAGTAATATTTAATGTTAGAAGGATTGTGTTTTCCTGTCATTCTGGCATTTTTATAATGTTAGTGATTTAAGTTACAAACCCTATACTGCTGGAAAAGCCTGGTGCTGAGGGAAAAATATGATTTTTTTTGACTGGTGTGCAAAGGTATGTGTGCATGTGTGTATATGTGTCTATGTATATATATGTATATACATGTATGTATGTCTATTAAAAAGAGAAGATATTCCCCTTGCATCTTTTGAGGTAAGGGGAGTATAAATATAAGGCAGAGCTCTAACTGATTGCTAGCTAGTATATTCCCTTTTGGCTACCCGTCTCTTCCCTCTGCCATCACTTTTTTGTGTTGTTTTTATTTATTTATGGACGTGAATGTGTTGTACCTCCTATAAAGGTTATCAGATATTCCCTGTGACTGGGGACTCGTTGAACTACCTGAGAACTCCATTATGTATAATCTCATTTCATTAACTTTTGGCATAATATTTATTATCTTTATAGAAATAAAGTTAATCCTTGCCCCCTGGAAAAAGAGAATCTTTAAAAGTCCAATTAGTTTCATGAAAACTGTTTCCTCTTCCTCCTCTTAATGACTGATTATGTGCTCTGTAAAAAAAGTTGTGTTGTTTTTTCTTTTGTAAATGAAATAGTAAGTCAGCTTTGTGAACAAGTGGGTCTATCCATAGTTGCAATATTCAAACTAATCACTGTGACAGACTGGATTGTCTGATTGTCAGGAGAAAATCAGAATAATTTCCCTGAGTCACTTGCCAAGAGAGCATTAAATTTCCAAAAGCAAAGTGAAATACTGTTTTTAATCACTTGCCTATCCAATGAGAATACTAAGGATACTCTGGAAGTATTAAATGTGTATATGAGAATGTGGAGTATGTTTGTCCATTATGATTTCATGAAGAAGGGATTTCAGGGGAGCTCTTTTGAGAGTAGTTTGTAAGAATTGCAGCTTTGAATGTAAGAATCTTCTGTGTTGCGGGAAGTTGAAAAAAGAAGCACATCATTTGGGGCATTGAAGTGATGTTTTTTGTAAGTACACATATGTTCTGCTTAAATGCATATATGAGATTAAATGTATGCTTGCCAGGGGGGTGGAAATTTTGGTTTAGGTTAGCAGAATCAAGTGGAAAACAGTATCGAGTTAGGTCTTTTGTAGGGTTTGGTGAGAACGTCTTTGTCACTTGCACAGAAGATCACATAAAAGTTTGAAATCATCCTACTGTGTTTTAGACAAGTTTATACAAGAGATGGATTAAATTGTTTAGTAATTTAATATTCAGGAATACTGAATACACAGTGTCAGTTTAAGTAAAGTATGTAGTTGAAATAATTGGGGATGAGAGGATTTATGGTGAGGAGTTTTGACATTTGAGTGCCATCATTTCAGTGCATCATGAGCATTAGGCGATCTTCACAAATACCTGGGACGGGATGAAATGTGGACTGTTTCAGGGCTGTCAGACTTGAGAATAGTTTGTGCTCTGCACAAAGCAGCAGCAGAATGAGGATGGGGAGAGATTAGCTCTGAGCTACTTCATGCTCTATGCAGAATGGCAACACACATTATTACCTTTTCATTTTTTATATGGTCCTTGAGGATGAGGCGTATATACCATCACAGTGTTTTTGGAAAGACTCCAAAGGTTTGAAGGTCTGCACTTTGCCTTTATTTAAAACCAGCTTTAAGTACAAGATATAGGTGGTAAGTGTGAGCATTAGCTGGTATTTTGTTTGTTTGAACTTATTTGTATGTCTTTTTCAAGTAGAAAATCATTTTTCCAATCAGCTGTTAAGGTTGACTGAATTGCAGTCTATTATGTATTAGTGAACTGATCTCTTACTTTTGATTTCCTCAAGTTAAGTAAAGCTTTGGATCCCACCACGTTGCTTTTCATGTAGAAAAATGCGTACTTGTGAAGTAAGATTATCCTTTGTTTTTGAACTATTATTTATTTAAGTGTTAAAAAGTAAAGCTGTGAGATGAAACAATTCTGAATAGGAATTCAGAATAAACATAGTTGTTCATGACACTACATTTGTCAAGACCTTCTTGGTGGTACTTCCTTGCATTTAACAACCTTAATGATATTTATCAAAGCTCAAGATATACTTATCTTTGAAGCTGAAGAAAACTTTCTCTTGATACTTGTATATAATCTAGATCAAGCAGCTAGCAGTATTGAGTAAATTCTCCATAGAACTTAAAAGTGTATACCAAAGGATGATACTTAGAAGACCTCTCCCTTATTTAAAGAAAAATGTTTAATTTTCCCAATTTACTTGTAACTGTTGATAGTATTTTTAATTGTCTTTTATATCTGTAGTGAAGAATCTCATCTAGTCTGTGCAGTTTTTATACTATACCAGCATTCAGAAAGTGAAATGTTTGCAGTTCAAGGTAGCATCTAACTTATGCAAATTATACCATATTAATAGTTATCTAATACTAAATCATAGGCTATCTAGAAACTATGTCTTCTATCATCTGTGTACTTTACCAACACCAGCACAAAATAATAATCCCGATCTTAAACTACATTTCTCCTGCATATAAGTATGTATCCTAATGTGAACCTAAGGCCTAATCTAATAAATACTGCTAGATGAAAACACTGTGTAGGGTTATATTTAAATTGGTGGGAATTTAAGTAATCAGTGCTTTCTTGAATGGGCTTTTCATGCATTTGGTTTAAAACCTATGTAGTTTTCAGTTGTAAACATGACACTTTGGTAGTAGTCAGTTGCTTGTGAAAGTTCTGCTGAGAATGTACTTAAGCTGTGCAAGTATATACTCTCTGATCTAGTTACCAGCATATATTAGCAAAACCTTCAGGAAGGATTATAGATGGGTGAAGCGGATAGTTCTCAAATGAGATATGCCACATAGTGCTACAGTTCTGCAGACGTTTTTTCATTCATCTTGCTGAACTTGAACATTGTTTTTGCAGTCAGTCATATTTGGTGCTGTAATAAATCAGTAACAGCACAGCAACTACAACAAAGTTAATGAAAAGGAAACCCATCAACAGATTGTATTAACTTGCATTGCTTTAAAATTGTGCACATTTATTTGGCTAAGACTGTGCAGGTCCAGGCAGTAACACAAGACGTACTTCCACCTTTTAGAAGGAGAAAGTTTTTGTGCAATTGTATGCATGTGGGTTCATCGTATTACCAATGTCAGACTCCAGTGATTGGAAGATGTCTTCCTTTCTATCCCAAGGAATCAAATTCTCCTTGTTATTACTAATAGCTCTTGGAGGCACATACTTTTAAAGCCAGGGTTTCATGAAAAGCTACTGCAGTTTATAAAAAATGGTAGAATATTATTGTCCCCTTCTTCACTACTATAGTCATCAGATGCCCGAGTGGCAGTTCAGCATGATCTGCACAGGTTTACTTTTCAGTCAAGTGCTATTATTCACCTTATTGCAGTCTGGAGTACCCCATAGGTGAAGAACTGCTTGTGGTGCTTATTCAAAGATACCCTTTGTTCAGTTTTAATTCACTTTTTTGCAGTGCATCTGTAGAAGAAAACTCATGTTTTTCTTTTAGTTCCTGTTTACCTAAAGGGCCCAAATAGAATAAGTTTTTCATTTTTCTTTGGGAGAGAATTCCTTCAGTTGTGTGTGCTTTCTATTTTTGTCTGCTGGACTTGGGAAATTTGGAAGGTATTTCCAGAGCTTAGGTCTGTGAATAGATTCTGTGCAGATACAATGTCATAACTTACCTTTTATGCCAGAAGCATGATCAGCAGTAGAGATTATAGTTTAATGTTGCTAAGGTGTCCTGAAATTGAAATATAAACCATCCAGCCATATGTATCATATATTTAAATAAAGTTAGAGGCCACTTGTGTATTTAATTTCCTATCTAGTCAGTATTTCCTCTTGCGGGAGCCCTATTTTTTGCCTTGAGGAAATGTTTAAAATAAATTTAATCATGTACCTGGTAGTACTGCTTTAATCATAGATAGCTTTGAGCTATTACTTAAAGCCATGAGGAAAAAAAAATCAAGAACTTGGTAAGTTCTGATTTAACCCTTAGCTTATGCAGGAGCATCTTAATATAAAATTAGAGAAACACTGCTTGTAAGACTTACCTCCCTTTGGTAAGTCTTTTGTTGGAAGTTGTGCTGCTACTTGGTTTGCGTGATGAAATTTGGTTAGTAAGACACTTCAACATGTCTCAGCATTTTTTTTTAAGTTACTAAAGCTAATGGGGCAGTGCAAATAGAGTCCTTACTTATAGCAACAGTTAATCGTGTCTTCTGATTCTTACATGTTGTGCAATTACGTGATTACAAATGGATTTTTAAATGCCAAAAAATGCCTTTTTTTTTTTTTTTAAGAATTAAATGTTAGGTCTGAGGAGTGTTGAAAATATCTGCTTTCAAAAATGAGCCTTCAGGCCCTGTAACAAACTTGCTGTCAGTCTTCTGTGCAATATCTCCCTTCTGGGTGCTTTAAGTGTATACTGTATGTCTTATTTTGGGTTGATCAGTATGTTTTGAGAGTGTGTATATTGGCTAATGATGGATTTTTTTTTTTTCTGTACAGCATGGTGGAAGATGTTTTAAAATTTTGCACTTTTCTAGGATTTGCAAGTTTGTAACCTAACGATTTTTAACATGCACACTTTTGTACATGATCAGCATTGTATATATTTAACATGAGTCTGAAGCCAATAAAAATAATTGAATGCATAACTTCTCACTTTATTAATAGTGTAAAAATGAAACTAATGCTGTGGGAGTACACTAAATGAGCAATTCTTTTATTACACAGGTAAAACAAGGGAGCAGGAACAGCTGACTCAGTGTCTTGACTTAATTGTGTTAAGGTAACTTTTTTGATGGGGGAGGAATCAAAGTGGAGATGCATGAAGGTACAGAACATTTCAGAGTAAGACTTTTTATTCTATTATTACTCACGTATTGCAATAAAAATGTCATTTTTCTTGGGAAAGAAAGATGTCTGAGAAGTGAACAGGGTGGAGGAAGAGAGTCCAATAATGCATACTTATCTTTATTTATAAAGTTAAGGCTTGCCACCCACCCTAGGACTAGAAGCATCTCTTTCCTTCCTCCTCATGTGCCGACTTCTGCTGCAGAATATGCAAGACTACAGCTTCTGGAGATTACTGTCAATCAGGAGGAAACTGAAATCTGTTCCAGGCTCGTGTTCAGTTGGTTTCTTACCCCTGTAAACAAGATCAACCATGCTGTAAGTTTGCACAGCAGCTAGGACTACTGCTCTTCCATCTGTTACCAGGGATAGAACAAGGCATCCTTGATCCTAACTAGAAGTTTCGACTCCCTTCTGTGCCTCCATCCTGGGATATACGTTTTTGATTTCTTAGTAATGTTCATACAGCTGAAGTCCTGAGACCCCTTTTTCCAGAATGCAGTGCATTAGGATCAAAGTGGCATTCCCCTGGCCTTCCGTACAGAGCACAGCCTGACTGGTGGGGCACCCTGGATGAATGGTAGTTATTCGATCAGAAACATGAGCATCAACGTATGTACTGCCATAGCACTTCAGAGTGTTGTCATACTGACTGCTCTTTTGGAACATTAGGCAATACTCATGTTTTTCCCTAAAGAGAAATGGAAGCAAAGGATTAAGTAACTTCTGCCGTGAGGGACAGACAGTATGTGCCAGGAGTTTAACAGAAATCTCTCTTCCTTTTTGTATTTCACTCAAATTCAAATGAAGCATTTACCTCAGAAATAGTCGTGCTCCTGTTACTCCTTGTAAGGTGGCTTTGTCTCCTTCCACTAGCAGCATTGCACCTTCCCGCAAGCCCTAACATAGGTGGAAACATTTTAACGTTATTTTCAAGCTATTTAAAAAGCTAGAACACTTGTCACAAGCAGGGCAGTTTTAAGTGTAGCTCCTCATGACTACAAACAAGATTTCCTGGCTCATTTTTTTAACAAAGATGCTAAGACAAAAGTAAGTGGGTTATTTTGTTTTAGAAGCTGGTTTTCTTGTGTATTTAATTTTGCTTTTATGGAAGGCTATATAAACCATTAAGGAGAAAAACAAAAATGTTTGTTCCACAATTACTTCTGCAACCCCCATTCTTAGATTCACTTTTGTCCAAGCAACAATAAGCTCGGTTTGTTAGAGTGCAAACTTTATACTTCAAGTTAAAAGCTGGCACATGGAATAAATGAACAAAATCCAGGACTGAAGCTATTAGCAACAGTGTAACTAGCCTTTCCTGCTAGAGTTCTGGAAGGCTTGTCAGGAGGAGGGACCCACACTGAAAACTAGGAAGGATGCATTTAAAGTGCTTACCATGCTACAGCCATGACTTTCCTGACTGGGAATTACTACTTACCAAAACTGGAGGGGTATTTGGTTCTTCGTGATATTGGCGAATTCTTTCCTCTCTTGTCTCCTGCAACAATGAATGTAGATTTAACTGAACAGGCAGTAAAGTAGAAGTTAAAGCCTTCCAAGTACTATGACACTCAGCAACTTCTTAATGATAAACAAAGCAGGCACTTCCCCTCGAGGAGAATGCTTTAATTAGACTAACGTATTGAAGAAAGTGGCAGGATCGACTTCAGTAGATACATTTTTTCCCTTCCATCATTAGCAGCAATTGTAGGTTGATCAAACAGAACTTGCATAGTCCCATTGACTGAAAACTTTCAGTCAATTCATCTAGTTTTTATCTTTTCAAGTATTTTATCTTTGTGCTCGCTTTCAAACGAGTACAGAGGAAGGTGGTGGAAGCAGATGCCTGAAGTGCTTTCTTCATGAAAAATGACAGTGAGACATGGATTTCCACTAATTAAATATGTTTCTTCTTTCTCAAGTAAGAATCACAATGAAGAATTTCCTTCTATGAATGGCTCTGCCATGTTTCCTGAGGGTTGCTGCTTCTCAACTGAACAGTAGTTAAAGAAATCAAACCAGAAGGCTTTGTTGATAAGGAAACATAGGAACACAACAGGCACTTGTTGCAGTACAGAATTTCCATCCTCCTCTCAGAAAAATATCAGGCAGTCTTTTTCCTTTAAATATCTCTTGCTTATCTAGAGACAAGTGAGCAGATTAAGTGACCACCTACAACTTCATCTAAATTCTAGAAGCACATCTTGATCTTCCATCTCTTCGTTGTCCCCTTATTCTTAATACTTCCACTAGCCACAGAGAAATTCTGATTACAAGGGCAAAAAGTATTTGGGCTGTTAAAGGATGCACTCCAGAAACAGCCTCCTGGTTAGCTCCTGACTAGCTATTTAAGAAAAAGCTCTTCCATACAGTGGAGATGTCAATCTCTGTGCCTGATGTTTAACCATTTTTCTTTCAGCTATACTAGTACACGTGCTTACTTAGTACTGGCTGTTACAAGGTGTGCTCTTTGCGGAGACACACATAGGTATTTTCTTATACTACAGGTTTGCATGCAATCTTAAGCTTTCCCTGTTCTGATAGCTCCTTCAGATGTTTAGATGTTTAAGCCTCTTAAAGTATGCTTAAATAAGGTCTTCTACATCAGGAAGCAAGGCAGCCTATTCCAAGGCTTTCCAGAAAAATGTTGCATTACATCTTCATGTTAAGATTTGTGTTCTTTTTTTTTCCCAATTCCATGCCAGGTATGAACTAACAGTATTTCAGATATTGCAAAGCTGCTGTTTGTGAAAAACATTTTGTTCCACCTCAGTACTACTGTTGCCAGCTCCTCTTCCCACTCAAAGAAAAGCTTTAGGAGGGAGTAAAATGTTATTGCCTCTTTCGGTATTTCCAACTGTTTGAGGAGCAGCGGTTAGACGTTCTATGGCTTTGTAATCCCTTGCAAATGCACACTATCATTACACCTTGGTACCCTTTGTTTGCTGTGGCATGCTTTACTTACACCCATGTGAGTGCTTTTATCATCTGGATCCAGGTAGTGAGGGTTAATGTTAAAAGGAACTAAACCTAGGGCTTGCAGGGAAGGCGGATAAACAATTGGCATGTCATTGGTAGTATTGATGCTGACGGTAGCAACATTAGTTCCTGCACTGGATCCCATGTACGGAACCCCATCCTGAAAAACAAAAGCAATGATTAGTATGCAGTATCACAACTGGGAACAACATTTTATAGCATCTTCTATCAATCTTGGGGATGCAGCAGTCAGATCAGACTTAGTCCTTCTAGCTCATCTCACTGCTAACTTTACAAGTGAAAAGCAGAAAAAGAAGAGCTCACAGTTTGAGGTGGGCAATTATTTTCTATGTATAATCATTGGCAGAGAACTAACTGGGGAATGCCCTGTACTCACAACTGTGTGATCCCCTCACAAGAGAAAACTTGCAAGGTTGTCATTTCAGACAGAGTTTGCTATTAAGAGATGAGGCTTGCCTATGTTGCAGTTACAGGAAATATCAGAAGTAGCTTTTAACTAGCTTCTAAAGAGGGTAGGATCACCCAAAGCTGAGCACCGTGCAGCCACATCGTGTATTTGTATATATTAAGATGGCCTACCTGACCTTTCTTCTTGGCAGCTGGCCTCTTTAAACATACTGTGTCTTGCATAAATTTGTCTGAAGTAATTCACAGTTCCACATTACTAGGGGAACACCTTGCTTCTGTTGTCTTCCACTGGTGACCTTTCTTTGCTGTGCTTTATGAGATTTACTATGGTAGAATGGGCTGCTGACTGTACGGGCTTGATGGCACTCATACCTCTCAATTTCATGTCAAAGAGACACCCAAGTTAATTACAACACTTTCTCATTTACTCGATTGTATAAAAAGCACATACAGATTAAATTGTACTGTTGCTTTATTATTAGACAACCTGCAGCTTGAGCATATCTATTAACAAGATAAGTGAACATAACCTGAAAAATGTGGGTTTTGGCCAATGATTAAATCCTTGCACTGCTCCTAAGTGGTATTATAAGTTACTTCTAAGGTATGGCATAGCATTGTACATCCTGAAGTCCTGCAGTCCTGTATCTTAGAAACTGCTGTAGGACAGTTTGCTGACCCTAGTCTTTTCAGGCTTTCATGACTAACGACAGCTTCATTTGGCCACAGCTTTCAGTTCACCAGCTTGCAAGAGATGGCTCAATATTTGAAGTACATTAGAAACAAAAACGTAGAATCAACATGAATTTGTCTGAACAAATATTTATGCATGAGATCCTATCATTCAGACTTGGCCTGAGTCATCTAGTTGTTACCTCAAGAACTCTCTTCCTGATCTCCTGTATCAGACAGTTGTCATAGAGAGCTTTCAGGAGACGGAATGTGTTGCCACCTCCTGCAGAAAAAGAGTCCAGCTTATTTAATGTGCTTTACCATCGATTTTAATTGATGCCATTACAAGCTTGCCAGACTCAGTGCTCTGTTCAGGACAGTATTCTGCTCTGAGCAACAAAAAACCCAGAAGCTTCAGAGGAATGCTTGTTTGGCAGGCCACGGGCTCATGTCCCAGGTCTTTCTGACAGATGACACTGGCTCCTTGACAGCAGATACTATTCTAATACCCTTGAGTGTGGTGTTAGGACTGTGCTCAATCTGAGCACAGTAGGCCTAGATCCTCTTAGTTTTGATAAAATGATAAAACATCTAGAATAATGTTTTAATGCTGAAGTACTGTTTAAGTGAAGAGTTTGAAACTTACTGGAGAAGCAGTTCCATTGAAGTCTTCCCTGCTTCTATTCCCACCACTAAATTTAGGGTCTTACTGTTCCCAAATAAAGTACTGTTTTCTGTAGCTGCTTCTAATTGTGAGGTGAGACTTTCATGCTTGTCTCTACAGTACCAGCTCTACAAAAGACTAATGAAGTGTCTTATATAAGCCCTCTTCAGGGAACAAGAAGTAAAACTTACCAATAAATATTGCTTCAGATTTCCTTACAGCTTCCACTGGATCACAGGATTCATGAATGCTGTCCAGCCCGTAACCTTAAATTAAAAGTTATTTACCTTTGCTGCTTCAGTTTGGAGGAGGAATGTACATTCAATCCCCCCATCCTGTTCTCTGCCCCCTTTCACCCAAATGTCTCACAATACAACCAGGGAACCTTCAGCGACCTCTACAAGAAAAAACAGTATATACCCTATGTTCATACAGGGCTTCTGCATGCAGCTGTACCAAAGCAAATGTTTCCTTTAAAGACATAGATGCCCAGTGTCTAAAAGAGCAGAGTATTTCACTCAGCATGTGCTGGCTGTGGTACAAAGTCCTGCTGAGCACTACCAGCTAGCTAGAAAATGAGGAAAAAGCTGTCACTGCCCAGCGTGGCTATGAGTCTGAACGGGATCTGCCATCGTTAATCTAGCATTAATAGTATGAATGTTGCATTTGAACATATTTTATGTAATTGTTAAAATGTTTGGCTTTGACAGATTTGCTCTGCTGTGGTTCACTGAGTATAGTATGTGCCAGGAGCCCTGGAAGAACACGGACAATTGATAGCAATCTTTCTGCAAGATAAAGAGCAAAGTGTGATACCCAAGGAAGTGAGTATTGATTGTTACTACAGTAACAAGTCCAAAGTTACCTGGAAGGTGACAGACACAGAGTAGGGCTGTTGCAGTAGGCCACTCTGGAAAGATCTTTGCTCATAGCAAAGCTCAGTCGCTGTTCATCCTGCAAACACCTGCCTGCCTGGAGCACGTTATAGCAATTGTCATCTTCACCTAGCAGTAGGTGCACAGCTTGAGCAGAGGCTTAATGTATACGGGAAGAAATGTTCCCCCCTGTCATTAAGGAGGATAACGATATGCCGCTTCACATCCGGGTGTACAGGCTTCCTCCCTGAAGTGGTTAGAAGTGTTTGCAGGGCGCTTTCTCCCGAAGGCCTCTGAAGTACCCACTTCTGGGTGAAAGTTTGCAAGCAGCTCGCTCCCTGCTGCTGCCACCCCCTCGCTGACCGCAGCCGAAGCAGGACTAGCCAGAGCTCCCCTGTCCCCCCCTCGGGGCCCCCCTTACCCAAGCTCTCAAACTTCTCCCTGGCGGTGCGGGCGTAGGCATCTCGGTCGTGCAGGGCGTAGGGCACGAAGAGCACCCGCTTCACCTTCCTGCGGGAGGAGAGGGCAGGGGTTTGCTGGAGCCCCCCGGGCACGGCGGGGCTCTGCCCCCCCCCCCCGGCGCTTACCCCCCGAGGAAGCTCTGGATGTGCTGCTGGCAGTGGCCCAGGTACCCCCCTCCGTGCAGGGTGGAGTTGGAGACCAGCAGCAGGCGCCGGGGGCACCCCATGCCTCGCCCTGCCTCGGCCCGGCCCGGCCCGCCCCTTCCTGCCCCGTGGTGGGGGCCGGGCCTCTCCCCCTGCCCCGGCCCGGCCATGCTGGACTTCGCCATCTTCGCCGTCACCTTCCTGCTCGTCCTGGTGGGCGCCGTGCTCTACCTCTACCCGGTAATGGCGGCGCGGGGGCGCGGCACGGCCCCAGTGCGGGCAGCGGGCGGCCGCGGGGCCTGGCCCGGCCCCTTCCCGCGGCCCGGACCGTGGCTGACGCCCGGGGCCGGGCCGGGCCGTGCCAGAGGGGCTGCCCGAACCCTGCTGGGTCAGCACGCAGTGGCACCCCGTGCTTAACGAGCCCATTTGAGCCCCTCTTGGGAAGGCTTTAGTTGCTCGGAAGTCTAGCTCTCTTGCAGGGAAGTTGGCGTAAAACCTAAGTTCAGAGAGGCTGATGTGTTCCCTTTACTTTCCAGGCGTCTAGGCAAGCATCAGGTATCCCTGGGCTAGCTCCGACTGACGAGAAGTAAGTGCTTCCCATTTTCACGTTGGCCACGTTCAGCCTTGGCACTGGATGTGGCTCATGCCCAGGTAACCACTTTGTGTTCCTCAGGGACGGCAATCTGCCAGATATCGTTGCTAGCAGAAGTCTGCACGAGTTCCTGGTGAACCTTCATGAGAAATATGGCCCAGTGGTCTCTTTCTGGTTTGGAAGGCGCCTTGTTGTCAGTATTGGCTCCATTGATCTCCTGAAACAACACATCAACCCCAACCGGATATGTAAGTGCCCTCTGCTTTGTCTTTGAGCTTATTTGTTCCTTCTGGCCTTGCTGAGCAGCATATGTCAAACAAAGGAAGCTGGGGTTTCATTCTGAGTAGAAAGAAAATGAACCTTAATTTGCAGCTGATGTGGTTCAGGCATGTCCATGGTTCCGCTTACTGGACTTGAATGTCAGTGACCGATAGTTGCTGCTGTCCAGTGGCTGTCAGGAAATTCCTGTGCTTCTACCTTTTTTCCTCTGCCTAAGGGCAAAAAAATTTGTGGAGAGAGAGCATCACGTTCATTAGGCACTTGAAGCAGCCAGGTGAAGATCCTGTAGCAACTTGAGGTACAATTTAAAAGCAACTTGAAGTATGATTGAAGATGGGGAATATTGCTAAATAAAGTCTGAAAAGAGCTCTGATATTCTGTGATAGCTTCCTTGTGTGGTTCAGTGTGAAGATTTTTAAAGTGTTATTTCAAGAACTTCTTTAATTTTCATTTTACTTTGAGTTATAGAGTTTTGAGTCAAACTCAAAAGGTTCTAGCCTTGGAAGTGGTTAGTGGAGCTGGTTGTTGAGTTGACCTTCTTAGTCCTGGGAGAGTATTTTAATGTCTAGTGTAAGCCTCTCAGATGTTTTGCTTCCTAAGGTGATCACAGACGGTAAGTTAACTAGGATGATGTTTGGGTTTAACCTGCTGTTTTTCTAGTTTTCATCCTCTGGGGTAATTTGAGGTGCTGGTTGCACACCTCTGACCTGATAGTGTAGATTATTTTCAGGCACAGGCAGCTATCTCAGCATCACTTTATGATGGGGTCACAATGGGTAAGCTTCTTGTACATTTGCATGTCAGACTCAAAAAAACTCTGATGATCGGGGAAAGGTGTAGGAGTTAACAAAGATCAGCAAGACATAGTGGATAGCAGTGGCGCACCAGAAGGTGGAAACACACCCTGAAAGATCTGAATGCACTCAAGTGTGCTTGGAGAATATTGAGCAGACACTTTCTCAAAGTTCAAAGAAGTGGTGACAGGCCATTGAGCAGACAAGTTCTCAAAAATGTACTGAATTTGGGAGAGTATCCAAATACTGGAGGAAAACAAATACAGTACCAGGGCTTAAATGTAGGAAGTTAAGTGACCAAGGCAGCTACTGACTAGTCTGACCTCATACAGATGCTGAGGACTAAAAATACTTCTAAGGATGGGGATAAGTGGAAATGTGATTAAGTGTGGTCGTACCATACTTCTTTGATAATCAGACTTCTAGAGAAGGAAAGTGATAGAACGATGTTTCTAGGCTATCAAACCATTAAAAGTCTGATATGCTTCGCTAAGAGGAGTGAAAATGTAATCCTAGAGCTGTTTTTAAGACCAAGACAAAGCATGAATGAAGTCTGTGGAAGTGCTCGGTAGGACAGAATTCTGTTTCTGAGAGATGGTTTGTGGAGGATGGCCTTGTGAAGTCACTAGTCTCTTGTAGCTGTGGAAAAACAGGGGTTTCCCAAATACTACAAGATGAGGGCAACCCTCTGCAAAGGGCAGCCTAGTCTCTGAAGTCCTAAGTTCACAACAGTGAGTGTAGCTGTATCATATGACTGATGGTTTGTGCTAGGGACAGGGAAGGAAGAAATGGTTCAGCCCATCGCTGAACCAGAAGTTTTCTTTCACACACACCAGGAGAACTATGCAATTTCTGTAGATGATGGTGGTAAGCATCCTCCGGCCTCTCCAAATGCCTCTGCATGCCAGATTGCTTTGTGGGCTTTCCCATCAGCAGGGGATGGTGGCATGAATAGCAGCAGCCACTTCATGGCAAAGTACCATGGAGAAGGAATTGTCAGCAGCAGCTAGAGTCACATAACAGCCTGTTCCACGTGCAGAGCCACAGGTACCATCTGCTGTGCCACAAGGCATATGTGTACGCGTCTTGTCATTTGAAGAAGGAAACAGGGTGAGCTGCAAAGCTTTAAAACATTGTAAAGGAAATGATGTGAGAAAAAAGCATTTAGGAAGGTTTACTGTATTTTTGCCTCTGGCCTCATTAGCTGCCTTTGTGTTATTAGCTGATAAGTCCTCTGAAAGTAGGAATTGTCTCTTGGATGTTTGTCCGGTAGCATAATAAGGCCCTGATCTCTGCTGGGAATCTTAGACGCATCCACAGTAGGTTGAGTCATAGGTGTCTAGCCTAGCCTTGATGTTTTCTGATGCCTCAGAGGCTTATTTCTCCATGTGGGAGAAATAACAGACTGTCATAAATAGTGAAAACCTCTCTTTTGAAACTTTTCTGATTGCTACTTCCAAATGGTTCCTTAAAGATTCTGCCAGTTCATGAGACCAACAGAAAATTTTACAGAAACAGAAAAGCATGTAGTAGACCATTCCTTATTGCATGTTTTTGCATTGGCTACTAGTGTACTTTAGCAAGTTAATTAACTAGAGGCCCCTGCTGATGAAATTCAAAGTTAAAGATCTAACTGAAGCAAACTGTGGTTATAGGAGATGAAGGATATGAGTTTTTTTTGCCTAATTTATTCACTGCTGCTAGAGTCTGTGTGCAAGGAAGATGGAAAGTGGTTAGAAGTAGAAAGCATTCTGTAGCTTAATGGGGCACTGTCTTCTGTGAGAGACCTGCAGCTTCCCCTGGCTGGCTGCATCTCCTGTGAGCTGATACGGGCTTGTGTGCATAGATGTGGTCAGGGCAGGAGGGTACCCCAGTTGTGAAGAGGGAATCTGCTAGGGAGGCTGCAGATCAGGCAGGAGAGATAGAGGAGAAGGGGAAGGAGTGTACCTACCACTCTTGCTGTTGTGACCAAGTGGTTGTCACGCTAGAATGGGGTTTCTTTTACTTGCTTTCAGCGAATCCCTTTGAGGCAATATTGAAATCCTTCCTGAGGTACCAGCCCAGCGTGAATGGGGATACAGGAGAGAGCCACCTGAGGAGAAAGCTGTATGAAAATGGTGTGACCAAGTCCCTTCAAAGCAACTTAGCTCTCATCCAGAAGGTGGGTAACTTGCTTTTGTATAGCAGAGAAGCCCTGTGTGGCTCACAGGGGAAAGTTTAACGAGAATGATTACTAGGATAAAGGAGCTGCATTCAACTTTGTGCTGGACCTACAAGCATCTGAGACAGAGAACAACCTCTGCCTGTTCGAGCATAGTGTGACCATTTGGTTCTGTTAGCTCCAGTGGGTTTGGGGGAAAGGGTTGGTCTTTGTGTCATTTTATGCCAAGGCATCAGATGCCCTTAAAGGTAGCACCTGATTTCTAGATGTATTTCACAGGACAGAAGGGGGGAGCAAGCTGTTGGAGCCACAAACAGGTGGAGAACTGTTCTGTTAACTCAGTCCAACAGCCAGAATATGGTCTGTCTTCCCAATAGTGGGCTACTAGTATTAAAGGGTTTAATGTATTTTCTGCAGCAGAGGGAACAAGAGAGATGGACAGGACTGCCTTACTGGGGGAAAACCATGGGGCCAGGCAGGATATATGATGCTAAAATGTTGCTGGTTTAAGATAACTGTGAAAGGAAGCCTTGAAAAGAGAATAGATGAGTGCCATGGCCTTGAAAGCATGTTCTGCCTTAGCAACTTAAGGTGGGAGTGCCTCCAGTTTGGGATATGTTTTATAAATAGGCTGCTGATATTACTGCCAACTAATGGTTCCTTTCCTCTTTAAGTTGTCAGAAGAGTTGCTAGCCAAATGGCTCTCCCTGCCTGAGGCACAACACGTGCCACTCTGCCAGCACATGCTGGGCTTTGCCATGAAGTCTGTTACGCAGACAGCTATGGGCAGCAGCTTTGAAGATGACCGGGAAGTCATCCGATTCCGCAGACACCATGATGCAGTAAGTGTCATGAAGAGCCAGGAAATTTCCTGTGCCATTTTTCCAAGCCAACAGCAAACAGTTTGCATCTGTGTACAGTGTAGTAAGGGATAGCACAAGCTACCGCTGAGACATTAAGGTTAAGAGCTCTTACTCAATTGTCCCAAACCAAAGCAATCGGAAAGATCCTACTGCTAATCCTGCTGTTATTAGTCTAAGGCCAGATATTTCTAAAAGATAGGTGGGAATCAGGAACCCAGATCCAATGGCAGTTGAGAGGGGTTTGGTACCTATGTCAGTTAAACTCTCCAGGGAAAGCCAGTGGAACTTTGCATTTTCAGAGATGTTTTGAAGGCTCTTTGGCATTGTGGAGAAGATTAAAACTGGGGAGATGTTAAGCTATGTCCACATCTGGGGATGTTAAATATGTTGGTGATAGGATGGATGGGAGAGAAGTTATTTCATCTGCCACTCAGGATGCCCATGCCTTTTCCCATACAGCTGTAATTAGAGTTTTTCCATTTCAACTCAACTTCAGCTATTATAAATGTAATAACTGAGTTGAGGCATAATGCTCTAAAGAGGAGACTAGATTCATATTCAGAGAAAGTCTTTGCTTTATTTGGTGTTTTCATTTTGATGAATATGGAAGAATAAAAGAGTCCCAGCATTCTGCCTGTGGTAAGTGATGGTGCTCTGTCCTTCTTTCAGATCTGGTCGGAGATTGGGAAAGGTTTCTTGGATGGGTCCCTTGACAAAAACACAACTAGGAAGAAGCTGTATGAAGATGGTAGGTTCCTCCCAAAATCACAGTCACCCCTCTGCTCCACTCTGATTAATGGTTAGAGTTAGCTAGCATATGGAAGCATTTAATTTGTCCATCCATCTTGGCTTTTCTGCGGTTGATTATGATGACATAAGCTACCGGATGTGTTCTCCATAGACATGCAGAAGATCAGAAGGTATCATTGTTTTGCAGTTCAGTGACAAGCCTGCCATTGTACAAAAAGTGTGTAGGACTAGAACTCTGCGTCTAGGTCTAGTTCTGAGGTCTTGGTGTGCTTGCTACCTTCCTGTTCTGTGTCTTGGTATCTGCTTTTGACCTCTGTTGGAGGCAGGCAATTGTGCTAAATGGAAGCAGATGAGGTCATTTGGTCTGGCTTGTTCAATCATTCCTGTGATGCACCATTTTATGAATGCAGTGCTATTTCAGATTGATTTTTTTTTATTCTTCAGTTGTCCTGTCCTTTTAGTTGTTAATAGTTAAGACTTTTTAATATTGATTGATAAGATATTACACAAAAGTAGCCTGTATCTAGAACTAAGGATTTGCTTGTAAGTCCTTCAGACCCAGTGTTTCCTTCCTCATGTTGCTGATTCTGTGGGCTTATGAGCCTTAAGTCAGCTACTGCCCCACTAAAATGGGCTTTTCCCACAGGTACTTGTTCCTGATTTGTATTAAGGATGCAATTTCACAAACTCCGGTTGGTGAGGTTTGGTGTTTAAGCATTACTGGCCTTCCTATACAGAGAAGAGATGAGAGAGGACAGATAATTCTAAGATGAAAGGGCTGCATTGGATCTTGGGAAATCAAGTTTCAGATCCAGCTTCTGCTCCATGTTTCTTGGATTGTCTGAATAAGGTCACTTAAATGAGACAGCCGACAGCATCTAGGTCCCTAACTCTCTCCAGTTCCCAGAACAGTCACTGGGAGTTAGGCACCCAAATATCTTTAGACGGGTAGAACCTTTGTGCCAAAATCCGCAAACTTTTTAGCTTTCCTCTAGCATTATGTCTATAGAACCCCTAGCAAAAGGGAGAATATCAGTAGTTGCCATAGCGAGGTAGGTGCTACATAGGAGGTGCCATAGCACTAGTAATTATAACTCAACAGGCACTGCAAGAAGTTATCTGGCTCAAACATTTTATTTTTTTGTGAGAGCTGTTTAAACATGTTATCTGATGGTTATAGTGTTGAAACTAACTTTACATGATCTTAACTCATAGATTACATATCTTGATTATACCTGTAAGGCCAACTCTTTGTAGGCAACCTGTGATATTTGGTTCCTACATTTTCAACTAAATTAGAGATACATACACCTTCCAAACTGACACCAACGTGTAACAGAGCCTGCTTCTGTAAGTGAGCCCAGCAGGGACAGCTGGTCTGAAAATCTGCTTGGAGAGATGGATTCATGTCTCTGCAGCTCTCACTCTGACCAGGTTTTAAAATAACCATTTATTCTTGCTTCCAAAGCTCTGAAGGAGATGGAATCTACCTTAAGGAAAGTCACAAAGGAACGCCGAGGCAGATCATTCAACAGGCACGTCTTTATAGACACTTTGCTGCAGGGGAGCCTGAGTGACCAGCAGGTCTGTGCAGCTGTTATGTCATTAGGAAGTAATGGAATTCTAGTGGATTGGCAACTCATTACATTGTAGCCTTTGATTAATCTGAGCTTTTGCATCTGGCAGGGGTCAGATTCCTTACTAAAGCAGAATTCTCTCTGGTTCTTTTTCCATTTCTACAGTGCTTAATTGAATTAGACGTCAGTAGTTTTCCTTGTCACTGTTTTCATTGCTATTTTTATAATCCAGAAGTGTGTTAGTATTAAGCATGTCTCAAGTGCTGTTACAGTAGAAGTTCAGTAGAGAGTTCAGTGTTCTAGATGAATTTCCTGCTCTCTGCACTAAAGGGATTTCATGTGCTTGAGTGGAGAATGTGCTGCTTCTTTTTAATCTGCATCTTACAGACTTCATTCTCTGAACTAGATTTTGTTTCCTAGGTTCTGGAAGATACAATGATTTTCTCCTTGGCAGGATGTACAATTACTGCTAACTGTAAGTATAGATTGCAGGTAACTTTCTGTACTTGGACTTGGTTGTCTAAAACTGAGAATGATGACATGAGACTTAATCTAGACTAATAAAAAGTAATACTTGTCTTTCTGTCTCTCTTGAGCTACAAATGTGTAGAAGCAGCTAATTTTATAGCAGACATTCAATACAGCCTCACAGCTAGTGAGTTGAAACTGAGGTTTGACAACTTTCCCATTCTTTTGGTGAACCTTAGAATTTCTTCCTGTTGCTTTTTTCTTGGACTCAAGTGATGCTAAATTTGATGAAAGAGCACCAAAAATTGCATGTCACAAAGATCGTGATACAAAATAGGTTCTGGTACACAGGAAGGAAATCAGAGCAGAGTACTAAATCTGACTGGCTGCTTTGAATTTATGGAGGATAGGTATATTCCATATAGGGAAGACTTTCCAAGGAGCTACATTGGGATTTAGATTAAAAAAAAAGGCAAATGAAAATACAAAATAGGGCTGTATAAAATGTCTTATGATACAAGGATGATTTAAACTGAACCCCTGATTATCAGGCCCTGTATCTCAGCCAGTGGGACTGGAACTCCAAAGAAAAACTCTGAGGTGCTGCTGGGTACATGGAAATTAAATTTGGCAACTATGTTAATAACATCCCCAGAGAATATACTCTCCAAGTACTTCAGGAAGACAGTCTTTTAAAGGAGCTTGACTCCTTAGAGATTGCCAGATAGTTCTCAGGAATAGACAGTTAGGAATGGTAGAAACATTCCCTTGTAGCTTTAGAGAAACTGCATCCTACACACTTATTTCTTATGCAAGGCTTCTTTTTTATTTTTTCACTGTGCTGTTGAAGATAATCTCCTGAGAACCTCACAAAATAGATGTAGAGGAGAAAAGTGCTGGCCAATCTGGTGCAGAGAGCTATATTGTTCTTCTCCATCCCTGTCAGGAGCCCAGACATTGGGTGCCTGGAGCACTTGTCAGAGATGTGCTGAGGAAACCCACTAAATAAGGGAGTTTGCCAATGCTGTGGACAAACCAGGCTTTCAGTTGAATGTTTGGTCTAAAAACCCGGGTTCCCTAGGAGGGGTAATTGCTGGAGCATCACAGCTGTTAGACGTACTGGGAAAAAAAACCCTGACTGATGCTTTGCTGGGCTGTGTGGTCCCTTCCCCGGGACTGTGAGAGGGAATGGGTCAGTCTCCCGCACAGCTTTCTAAGCTCCTCATACCATTGGAAAGGGAATTCAAGCTTGCAGGGTCTCTTGTTACACAAGAGTTTAACCTCTGCTTCTCCCTCTGAACAGAAAATCAGTACAACCTGCTGAGAACAGAGGTCACTCTTTTTGGGGTCAGAAAAATAACATTGCAAATACAGCAAGCAAGAAAACCAAAAACAGTTAGTAAAGTTTGAATTTTCTCGATCTAATATTGTCTTGATTCCTTCCCCAGTGTGCACCTGGGCAGTCTATTTCCTAGCAACCTCTGAAGATGTCCAGCAGAATCTCTACAAGGAGGTGGATCGTGTTCTGGGGAAGGGACCAATTACGCATGAGAAAATTGAGCAACTCAGGTGGGTCCCTTGAAAGGAATTGCAGTGGAAGGTTATCTTGTGAAGTAGGGACAGGGGCTTTGTGTGCTGGAGGCTGACGCCCAGTCTACACTGGACCAGCAGAAGGCATCCAAAAGCTACTCCCGTCTTTTCCTGGAAGTGATCAAACCACAGGATGATTTGCAGCACGGAGAATCTGGTGTAGGGCTCCAGACAATGGGAACCAGGCTGTTCTCTTCAGGGTGCCTATAGGAAACTCTTTAGGTTCATTGGCAGGGGAGGAGAGCACAGAATCAGTGCCCTGGCTGCCTGAAAGACTCTGTGCCATTTTTTTTTAATTGTGTCTGGTGGTGCAATTGGGTGTATTTTGTATTTGTACTAGAGTTAGGGTTTCAGTAAAGGAGAATGGATTTCCTGCTGCTTCTTTTATGGGTGAGAGGTCTAGGAAAAGGAGTAGTATGTTTATGCTTTTTAGTGGGGATAATTTGGTTTAAAATCTGGAAAAGGTTGGATGAGAGAGATTTTTTGATAAACTTTGGTAAAAGTTGCTGATGAGATTTAATGCTTATTGGAAAGATGCTGGGACTACTTGTCGGGAAAAAACAAATGAAGCTTTTCATTGTGGCTGGAGACAGCTCCAGGAGCAGACTATGACCCTGAATGCAGCAGGTGACTTAACTCTCCTTGCCTACAACAAGGACATGGATAAACGTCTTTCCGGGAGGGTTAAATTGACCCAGACTTATTGGTTGCAGATACTGTCGGCAGGTCCTGTGTGAGACAGTGCGAACAGCAAAGCTTACTCCCATTGCTGCACAGCTGCAGGAGCTGGAGGGCAGAGTTGACCAACATACTATCCCCAAAGAGGTACGGCAGTACTAGGCCACCCTGGTTTCCTGGAGGGGAATTTGCCGTTTCCTCTTCTATCATACTTCTTCCCATAGAGGGGTGACGGAGGGAGACCGTTTCTTCTGACACTTGTTTAAACTGAGCAGCTGGTCTGTCATCTGAAAGTGCAATATAGTCGAAGTTTTCCATGTGGTTCCTCTGTGGGATAGGCTCTGAGATTCATGTTCTCTTCCTGAGCAGGTTTGCACCTGGTTCTGGTCCACCAGGGATGAATCATCCTTTGAAAGGGTTTATGAGCTCAGCTGTGCAAAACAGTGTATGATTTCAGGACTAATCATATCACCCATATTTCCCACACAGAGTAGTACCCTCCATTGCAGAGAATACCTGCATACCAGTAAGAGTAGAGGAATGGGATCTGGCTTTCTCTAACCACTAAGAGTTGCAGTATGGGCCTTAAGAATTTAAAATCCTAATGTGTGTATTTCATTACAGAAATCTGTAGATGAATATAACATACTACGTTTTTAAACAACTTATTGAAACGAGTGGTCCACAGAATGTCTGGCAGAGTCGTCCAGGGGTGTATTTAATCATGCATTTCATTCTGGTCTGACATATATGTCCTCATTTTCTTTGCAGACACTTGTACTTTATGCTCTTGGTGTGATGCTGCAGGATAGTTCATCTTGGCTGTCACCATACAAGTATGTAAAATCAAGATCTTTATTCCTTTCCAAACTAATTCCTTTCATTTTTAATTGATATTCTTTAGATCTTACTTCCATGCACAGCCTGCTTGACTGCAGGACCTGCCTTAAGCAGATTTTGGAGATGAAAGGCAGTCTGTAAGAAAATCTATTTATGAAGATCTTGATTTGTTGGTCTCCATGGGCAGGAATATGGGGTAATTCAAGTTATGATCTTCCTAGGCTCCAGTCTGTTTGTGTGTGTCTGTCAGGGTTTAATAGTTGTTTTTTTGTTTGTTTGTTTTGTTTTGTTTTTCCTACACACACTGCTTCCCTGACAAACTGGTAAGTTCTTTTTAAGGTTTTTGGAGGAAAGAGGGGAGAAGGGGAGAAAAACAGTGATTTGAATGGTTATGGAATCACTGCTTGTCAACATGTGACACAAGGGAGGAACAGCCAGTCAGAAGTTTTGTGTTTTCAGGGGGAAGGAAGTGCTACTTCATTACTTTATCTGGAAAAATAATTCTGGATTCAGGTAGTATTTTGGAGGTTAAAGAAAAAAAAAATGCTGTAGCTTACTGTGGCCTCTAGGTGGCAAATACTAACATTAGTTTGACTTAACTTCACTTGGGCTAGAAAAAAATATGGGTCAGTTATTCTAGAGAGAGAGAAGAGACAGCTGAAATCTAGGAGAAAGAACAGAGCCCTTGGAACAGTGCTTGCTCCTGCAAGCATAGCTCTTGCAAAGGGGTCAGGCACTGATGCACAACCTATGAATACCTTGGCAGGGATTGTTTGCTCAGTAGGGTAGAGCAGGCACTGTGTTTAGGAGAGGTTCACTGGGGGCCACAGGGAAATAACAGGCGAGGAGTGCTGTGAACACTGTGTTTATTCCAAGAAGAAGGAGGGTTGAGATTGTGCTTGAGCCTAAGACAGATGTGTATGTATGTATGTACGTGACATAGACAGGAGATCAGCACTCTGTGGTCTTTTCTCCTACCTATCATATAAAAACACTGTGTATGGCTCTTTGTCCTCCCTATTTATTTTTAATGGCTAGACAGCTGTGATTTCTTTCCTATTACAGTATCTGTAATGTGCCACTTCAGAGGGAATGTAAGCCTGATGTTGCTTTAACTGAGGGTCAGCACCCATGTACCTGTTCACCTTGGTAGAAGTAGAGCTTGGATGTTTAGGCAGGGACCCGAAGACTTGAGGTATAAGCAGAAATATTTAACAGAAAGTGAAAGAGAATTACTTCCCATTCATTAAATTTCCTGGGGTTTGTTTGTTTGCTTTTCTATTCTGTAATACCATGTGTTTAAATTGAATGGTATTCTATTAGTCTCCTTTGGGTTAGTGGATTGTGGGAATCTTGTTTTAACTTGTGCTAGTCCTGGATAATAGTTTTTTCACAGCCTCCACCATCCTAGTGCTGGAAGCCACTTTTCTCACTTGAATGAGTCACCAGCTTCCCTCCCCCAGCATACACACATACACACACACCAGCTGCTTGAAAAGAAGGGCGAGGGGCAAGGAAAAAAAGGAAAATATTTTTGGAAGTGAGAGAGGGAGGGATGCAGAGAGATGGGGTGGGAGAGGGGGAGAGGGAGAGAAATCAGGTTTTGTGTGCCCTGGAGGGAAATGGGGGGCAAGTTACAGCATCAGCTCAGCTGTGTACTCGAGCTAAATACCTACTGCTGAGAGTTAATGCATATTAGTTCTAACCCAGTATCACACTAACTCAGTTATTCAGCATTTTGACAAAGCTGGGGCACAGCTCACCGGCTGGAAATATAGATGGAGTGATGCACAATTGCCTTCCTATATCTGTGTGGAATTACCCAGCATGATTTAGAGAGAGGAGGCACTAGATTGATGCTGTTTGCAAATTAGTGAGATTCTGTATTTCATTGCCAGCTTCTTACTCTTGCATGTGTGTGGATGTGTCCAGAGGAAGGATTCTGTGCCCTCACAAAAAGCCTCAGTGTGTTTTGTCTTTTGTAGATTTGACCCAGAGAGATTCAATGAGGAATCAGCGATGAAAAACCTTTCCTTGTTGGGTTTTTCAGGAAGCCAGGAGTGCCCAGAGTTGAGGTGAGCAAAGGGAAGCAGGTCTTTGCGCATTTCTGTGGTAGAGGGAAGAGGAGTTTCTTTCAGCCCATTCCTGTTACTGCTGAGACAATCTGTCCAAGCTGGCAGTTGTTCTTTGGCAGATTTGAATCGTAGCAAGGTTTTTATTCTCTTCTGCCTCCTTCCTCAGGTTTGCCTATATGGTGGCTACAGTTCTGCTCAGCGTCCTAGTAAGGAAACTATACCTTCACCCAGTGAAAGGCCAAGTTATGGAGACCAAATATGAGCTGGTAACCACACCGAAGGAGGAAGCCTGGATTACGGTGTCTAAGAGAAGCTAAGAACAAGCAAAACAAGGGTCTGAAAGTACCAGTAGTGAAGTTCTGGGCAAGAGTCTTAGAAGGAATTGTGCTGGCAGAACAAGGACAAAGCCAGGGAATTTTACATGCAAATTTTGTTACCTTCCACATTCTTAATCGCATACCCTTGGGTACTTTTTCTAACTCAACGAATAGTCATATTAAAGTAGATTTAATCTGTATACTTCTTTACACTTTTTGCCCAAACCATTGTAAAGGAAGCAAAAAACCCAAACCAAACCAAAACAAACAAACCAAAAAAACCCAGACACTTTCAGCAGTGTATCTATAAGTTGCTGGGTTCCAGCTAGTCAAATACCAGGCTGCTGCCTAGTCCAGTCCCTTTCAGACAACAGCCAGATCTGGATAAGGAAGGGACTGTGCCACAAGGAATGCTTCTTTTTGGATCCCAGCTAGATAAGACCTTGGGGACACAAGGACACAATCTTTCTCTATATGTAGGTATTTTTATTCAAAGTGTCTTCCTACCCTTGAGCTATAGCTATAACTGTCAAGAAGAGCAGATATATCTTGTGAGAAGTATGTGTGAGTGTGCGTGAGAGAAAAAGAAAGTGGGGTGGGAATTGCACCATCGGGTCTCATGCTGAGTATGTAATCTTGCTGTGCTCTACAGTTGCAAGAGAAAGGATGGCTGAGAAATGCCAGTAAACAGGAGGAATAAAATTGGTTTGGCCCCTGAGAAAACAGAAGCATTAGTAATGATATAATGAAATGAAATAAAACCACAGAACAAAGCCCTGAGAAAGGGATTCTCTGTCCTGACAGTTCTGAGGGCAGCGTCTAATCTAATCAGCATCAGAAATTGATGACAGATGCTTGCAATTCATTGAGCTCTGGGTCAGCATGAGACTGGACATGCAAGTACTGGAAAGGGAGAGTGCTGATTTTATAGGGCTCTGAATTAATGTTGTGCTTAATAACTTAAATGCCTTTCAGAGAGCTCTCTTCCTCTTCCAAAACATGTGTGAGCCAAAGCAGGCACATGTTCACATGCTTTTCCCTGCTTCTTTCTCCCTCTCTTAGCTTTATTAGGCCAGCTTGTGGAAGATTTTTCAGAGCCCAATTGAATGGCTTGCAAGGCAGGGACCTCTTACCCCTTTGTCTCAGTACTATTTATTGCCATCCAACCTACTACGGTTGTGGTTCTCTTTCTTTCCATTTTACATAGAATCACCCTTTACCTGATCTCGGTAAGTCTGTTCCCCATAAACCTGACTTTTCTGTTAACATGAGTTCCAAGCCCCCTTCCCATCCAAATGTGGTGTTATCATAGGTGAATTGTTGGTCAGTCTGCAGCTTCGTATGCCCAAGCTGCTTTTGCACACAGCTACTGATGCATCACAGAGAAGGTCAGGAACAAGGCTCCCAGTTTCACTGCCTCTGTAGACAGGGCACACTTCACACAGGTACACCTGTTTCACGTATCTGAGCAGCAGCAATTTCCATTTCTATAGACATTGTTTCTTTCACTGGCACCTTCCAGGTCAGGAAATCTGCTTTTACAAAAATGTTTTGGCTGTTGTGTATCTGCCAAGTGCCAGCCTGAATGCAGTCCTTTCAGCTCTTACAGGGTTAATATCTGATGCCAGCCTCTGTGGGCACCAGACAAAGAAAATTCAGCTCTTGGGTTTAATGTGTCAGCTCTGCTTTTGGTGGAGCTGTGGAGATTCAGATTCTCCCCCTCAGTGCAGTATGTGTTGGGGGAGATGTAGGACAGAGATTCTGTTCTGCTTTTTGTCTGCCGGGCAGGAAAAGGAGAGTTGTGCAGTTCATCTTGCTGCCTCTCTTGCATTGATTTTTATAATGAACTGCAAGAAAGCTCTTGCTAATCTGACCTCCATTTAACTGAAGGTTGGTCCCCAGATGGCAGTTCATGGTAGACTTTGCTTCACTGCTTATGCAGAAATGCCTGTTTTTCTTGAAGGCTGCAGATGTTTCCTAAACCTTATGGAGAAATCAGTGTAGTAAAGGATTTTACTTTAAAGCATCCCTGGTGTACAGAGGAGGCAAAACAGTAGGGAAGTTATTGCTTTCTTGGAGAAAAAATGGTAGCATAGCACTGTCCCTGCTAAGAACCACACTAGGAATAGCTGACTTGGTCATATAATCGAGTGGCTAAGATCTGCTTTATTACAGCCATGTGGTACTAGGGAAGCTTTCACACAGCAGAAAAGCTTCCCAATAGTAATTGTTCAGACTTCATTAACAGGGTTTCTCTGCCTTGCTGGAGTTGTGTGAGCAAACTGCCTTGCAACAGTCCTTACCCAGATGCAGGAATCAGAAATTGGAGTAATTCTGTATAATTTGTTACAAATTTTCTGTCAGTCTGCACAGGTATTGCATCCCATAAGACAGTATTCTCAGTGTGGGCCAGTAGCCAAACATACTACAGGAGTCTGCAACTGATAGGAGAGAAGAACATGGCTCAAAGTGCTCAAGAAAGCCAATGGTTAGTTTGCATTTGCTCAAAACTACTGCCAAAAAAGGCCCTGGTTCATCAGTAAAAGGTATGTGTTAAGTGTTGGGAGAAAGAAGGGGAGTGAGGGTCTCTCAGGCATTCATTATGTATTGCTCGGAGTGACACTGAGGGCACAGCCACATTGTTTGCTGCAGTCTGTAAGTTTCCATTGCTCACTCTTTCTGTGTCGGTCATTTCAAACAACTTAACTCTCAAGATACAGCACACCACTGATCAGCCCAGCTGTAGCTCCTTTTCTTATGCAATAAAACACCTTCTTTGTATGGGAATCTTCGTAGATCAGAGCTTTCTCTGAAAATTTAATATATTTCAGTTGGAAAATTGAAATACCAATTTGGTTCCATTTTTCCCCTCACCCCTTGTCCCACATGCACTGTCAAGTGGTTCTTTTTGGCCTGGTTTCCTGAGGAAGGCCTGTGTTCAGAGTGTGCCCCCACCCCACTTATGTCTGAACACTTCGCCCCCTCTACTCCTCTTGCAGGAAGCAGCTTCTGAGCCCTTGGGTCAAGTCAGCTGCATTTGGCAGGGACTAGGGTTTGAAATCTCAACACAACTTTGTTCCTACAAGTTCTGTGAAAAAATGACTGGTCATACGGAAGAGAGTCTATTCTAGATGTGTCACAAGATTGCATCCAAAGCCAAAGCATTGTTAGATGCCAGCCTGCAGAAAAACCTGAGTCAGAGCCTGCACTGTAGCAGATACTCACTCAGTCTCAGATGTCCAGTCAGTAGGGAAAAGGGTTTTGTCACTCCTGCTGCTCATAGACCCCACACACTGAAGACATGTCTTCTGGCCATGACGTGGGGATGCAAGCATTATTGCAACCTGTGGAAAAAAATGCCTTAGTCTAGGAACTGAGAGGAGGAAGGTTGCTTCTATAATATAGGAAAGTATTGCTTTTTATGCTTCACATTCCTGTTCTGCACCAGAAAGCTACTTCACAAATTCCACAGGATGGTTTTGAAGAGCATACAGAAAAGCTGTCATTTCATTCCTTGAGCTTTTACTGTAGAACAAGCTTCCACAGAGGGCTGCAAATTAATGGAAGGCAAGAGGCTAAATATATCTCTATGTCTATGCAACCTGCTGCTATCAGAAGCAGGCAGCCAGCACAGGTGCTGGGAGCAGTCAGACCACTGGAAATTGATTGTCGTGGCTGTTTCTGTCACAGGTGTATGCTTTTGCGCCTCATACTGGTGGCAACTGGTGAAACCGTTAGGTAACTTAGTGGAGCAGACAGCTTATTGAGCTTGCTTCCCAGTTCCTCCAAAATGTCCGTGAGTAATGTTATTATGTCTAGGTTTTAATTAACCTGGGCTGCATATAGAGCCATTATTGCAATGTAGTAATTTTCCTCTCCTTTTCCCAGCAGTTAAGGAGTTGCCAGTAATGGCTGTGGCATGCAGCTCAGGGCTGAGGACTCTATGTTTTATTTTCTATCATTAAATGGGAAGGATGGTCTTTGCAACTTCTGTCTTGCTTGCTGCAAAAGTAAGTGTCAGTTGTTGGACAGAGTGAACGTTTGCTGATTTAAAATACCTGGGCTGCTCTTCTGCCAGCTCTCCCATTACCCGTACAATTACATGAACCAGGGGCTGCTGGCAATGCAAAATGGGGAAACCACTTATCTGTCTCACTGCATAGTTAATTTATCAACATTTTGGTACTTCTTAACCCACAATTAACTAGTGTTGCTTTCCTGCTCTCTCTGTCTCAGGTGCTGTGCACACATTCTCATTGACAACAGGTGTCACTGCTCAGCAGGGCCATGCCTGACCTTCCTGAGGTTTCTGTTATTGCTGCAGAAAGGGCTTCCTGGCAGGCACCCTTGGATATAGATGTATCCTAATCAGCAGAGTGAAGTCTACAGCTTATTGGCTTCCTTTCTAAACTCAAATCCTGCTGTAGCTTGGGGGCAAATGGAAGTGAGTAAAGCAGTACCTTCATGAAAGCACTTAGAGTATACAGGACTTCACCCAGTTCCCTACCCCTCCTATCAAGAATGACAGAAAATGGTGAAAAAGGCTTGTAATGAGAAGTCAAATCTTCATCACTAGTGGGTTATGCCACCAGGAAGTGGAACTGTTGTGGTTACTGTGGCGGCTTGTCGCTGCTTTCCACTTGTCCAAATCAGAAATTGCTGGAAAATATTATAGGTATCTTTCTCTGTAGCCTGAGAGTATGCACCCATCTTGGCATCTCTCTAGTTGAGCTCAGGACTGTTTTTTAGCAATCAGTCTTCAACTAAACAAAAGGCCTGTTTGACATCTCGTAGGATTCAATGCCAGGTTTTTGGCAGCAGCAGACGGAGAAGAGGAACTACCACACGCAGGAAAAAAAAAAAGATGAAGAAAATGTTCCTCACATATGGAGGGTGGGGAAGGAGAGAAGATAAGGGTTTCCATGGCAACATTCCTTGAAGATAAGTATATTTAAATCTGTGTGAATTTTAGCATTCAAAACACAGTTGTGTTTCCCACAAAAAGATTTGGGGGAGGGCTGGAGTGGCAAGATTTTTTTCCCCTACTTTTCAGGTCGTTCCTTTTTTTACATAGGAGCCTGATCCTAAGATAAATTAAGTATATGCAATTGCTCTGATGCTAATGCTCCTGTAAAGAAAGGCCTTTCCAAGAGCAAGAAGCATTGGTCATAGTACTGTGTCTGCACTGACATATCTGGCCCAAGCATTTGATCCTCTCTTTAATGGGAGAAGTAGTTTAATTAGAAGAATGATAGGCCAGTAGAAAGTTGCAAGGACAAACTTACTGCATTCCAGGTTAAATCCAGTGTAAATCAGAGCAAGATCTTTATAGCTGACTCTCAGCTAAGCAGTAGTGCTTTTAAGGTAACTGAGGTCTTTGGCCTTGGCCAAACAGGAGAGGATGTAGAACAGAAAGAGCAGAGGAGCTGGGTAAAATGCGTCCCTGGTGAGTGCCTTTGTTGCCACAATGATAACAAAACATCACTGTAGGTAGGCAGCGTTCAGTTACAGTTCCTGTGACACTATTAGGCAAGAAGTATTTACTCTTTATGAGTTATTAGTGCTGGGGCTACCCCTGAATCTTTGAAGCTTTTCTGCTCCTATCTCTGCAGAGCTGAGCAACTTGCAGGCACTGGCATGCTCTGTTCTGCTCTCACCTCCCTGCAGGAATCCAGGCAGGTCAGCTCTGTCACAAGCCTGGCAGCAAGACAGCCAGCACTGTGCCTGCTTGGCTGCCAACTTTCTCATCTCACCAAAATAGGCTTTTTTTTTTTTTTTTTTTTTTTTAACAGTTGCTTCCAACTCAATAATGACTCAGACACTGCAGCAAGGGTAAAGCGATCATCTTCCCTTTCAGACCTTTACAGCCGAAGGCCCTGGGTATCCTCTCTGAAAAGCCAGAGCTTGCTGGGCACAGCCATCGGCTGAATTCAGTTCTTTAGGTTACCTGATCAAACCAGATGTTCCTGCAGTGCTGTGACCCTGCTGGCTACAGGGCTGTGTTACAGCAATAGACTAAATGATTCCTACAAGTTCTTTGTGTTTAGCAGTCCTGGGGTGGGGAGGCTGGGAGGGAAAGAATAGTCATACATAAAGAGGATGCGATTTACCCATTAAGGTTCTTGCCCTGACCAAATTTCCCTAAGCCATGAATCCTATAAAGAAACAAAGATCTATTGGAACACTGAAGAGAAAAGCAGTAAGTCATATTCAGGTATTTATCTTTTGAGGTGAGAGGGGAAACAAACACGGGTGTCTGAAAAAGCAAAGCTCATATTGTCAGACTGGAAATTGCCACCTGGTAGCATTTTGTATTGGCTGAGACCCTGATACAGAATAAACAACACTCAGATCTAGCTAAGGTGACTATGTTCCTTGTCAGCTTCCCTATGTCTTGATTGATAAAGCCTACAGGCAGTGTGGAATACTGAACTTTTTATGGATCCTCTATTGGAATTCACTGTTACCAGATACATTATTGTAATTTGTGGGACTAATATTCAAGCCCTGATATCAGCACTAACATGAAAACGCATACTCTGGCTTTATAGTTTCTTGGACTGAAAAGCAACTGACTTGCTGATGCAGGGCTTGTTAGCTGTGAGTTATTGATTAAATACATCATGTTTATTCCATCCTTCCGTTAAGACTGCTGTGGTGTTTTGTGCTACAAACCGATGTTCTAGCTCCATGCATTTACCTTACAGCTGAACCCGGGGAGATGCGACAGCTCTGGGATATCTAAATAACAGAAGTGCAGCATCTTCAATCCTTGTTCGGCAGCCTTCAGCATCCAGTATGTCACAAACTGTTTCTTACTCCCTCCTTAGGTGCTTGTATAATAGCCTGTTATGGTGATGGGGTTCAGGACACCATGGGCATTAGATGGCAGTAAGTGGATTGCTGCCCCCTTGAACTGCTCCATTGTTGCACCACATATGAACATCCTCACATCTCTAAGATTCTGCAAAAACAGTTTCCAGGCCAAAAAAACCCTGCCTTCTGGTAGGCTGGCTGCCTGCCTGTCTTGCCTGGGGAGAAAGGAGGTTGCCCACTGTGTGGCAAATTAGCTTCTGACCATGTCCTGGCTCTGTGACGTGGCTGTCCTGTTTTTGCAAGCTCTTCCAGGAACCTGAATGGGCGAAAGGTGCCTTGGGAGAAGAGTGAGCCTTGTGAGTTAATGGGAGCTGACAGGGACGCCTGCAAGAATACAGCATTGTGTATTGTGGAAAATCAGCTGGACCAATGGTTGCAGCTACCCCACGTTCATTGTTGAGTGAGGTATTTGGGAACAGAGAGGGTGTTTGAAGCACTTAGTGTTTCCATCATGCAGAATTCATATTAAATTTGCAGGAGCCTATGCCTTGATTTGATGGCATTTTTCTTGTAAAAGAAAGAAGAAAACTCATTGCTTGCTAGCAGTCTGCTCTAAATTAACCTCAGGCGTGGGCCCAGGCCTGCAAACCTTTGTATGATTGTGACTATTATTTATGCTGTGTGATTGCATTGAATGCCGCTGACTATTCATATATTAGCCTAGCACATAGTTGTGGCTTTTAGTAACTAGAAACTAAATTTTTGAAGCTGTTCAGGTGTTTGGACTTTGAATATCCCATCAAGCACCTACCTGACTATTTAAGTGCCTAGGCATCTTTGTAAATCTAGTATTGCCATAATGCAAAGAAGAGGATCTGCCCTCTGGTTTCATATCCCAGTAGCAGCACAGCAGCAACAACCAGGTAGGGCCTGCTGCTGTATGTGCGTAGTTCATAGCGAACCTCTTCAGTGTTTGAGGAAGCTCGTTGGTCATTTTACCCAGTAAAGGTAAAAATATTGCAAAATCTACATCCTGCATTAGCCTTTATATATCTTATAGCTGTACTGTTCCAGTGTGGTAAACTGAGTCGAGCAATCACATTTTCTCAATTACCCTAAAGAACTAGAAATCCTTATCACCTCTGTTTCTTTCTCCCACTACTGCACTGGTCTTGAAATTGTCATCGCAGCTAAAAATCCTCATTCTGTAAATTAAACTGCGATTTAAAAAAAATGTAACAGTGTAGCTTCCTCAGAAAACTCCACCAAGTCTTTTGTCGATGTGACTCACTCAATTACTCATGTGGGCAGACATTCAGATAATAAAAGTAGTTAATGGAAAGCAGTGAGAAATACTGCTGGTTCCCAAGGAGGTAGGGGAGGGGGAAGGCTACTGCGGGTATTTTATCCTAAGAACTGCTGAATTCACTTAGCTCCCAGACTTTTTTTAAGATAAGGATTTCTCCGGTCTGCTTTTTTTCTTTGTATAAAAAACAGCTTGAAAAATCAGATTGACAATAGAGGAACAAAAGTAGCCCGGCAGTATATGTGTGCTTCTCTCCTCCGCTTCCTACATATTAGAAATGGTAGCCAGTCTCTGCCCCAAATCAGTCTCTTCATCCTAGCAATGTATATACTTTAACAACACTCAATGAATTCCTAAATCAAAGAGTACAGCTAGCAAGTGATTAAGTGAATCCTTTGGCTGGAGATGTTGCATATAGTGACAAGGACCAGATTTGTCTAGAATAAATGATAGGTCCCTGAGATTTGGTGTACAGTAGGCCAGGTAATACAACTACAAGGCAGATTTCAATGGGACATTTCAGTGGATGCATGCTGGAGAAATATGGGCACTTTTTGAAGCTGGTGGGGCAGGAAGTTACTAAAAAATAGTGAGATAACATGTAGATGTGAGAGCCCCCTTACGCAATGAAATTATACATGTATTATGGCTTCAGGAAGACTTAGAATTAAGACAAAAGTAGAACGAGTGGAGGAAGACAAACTAAGTAGAGCTGAGGGCTAGCAGGCATTTACAAAACAACTACAAAACTTAATTCTTGGTTGTGTGGCTCTGAGGCTGCTAGATAATGGAGGGATGTGCAACTGCAAATGGCTGTGTGAGCCCCTTCCAACAGAAGAGATGGGTGGAGTGTGAAAAGGGAGAGGGCATGAGGATGTGCTCATTCCTCATGCAAGATGAGCTGGGAGGGAGACTACGGCTTGACTTGTAAAATAAAGCTTCTGGCACAGAGAAGCAATGCATGGGTGTTGAGGCTGTGGACCTGAGTAAGTAAGCTGTCAGATTATATTTAGCAAATATACACTGCAGAAGAGTGCAGAGAGAGAAGGAGGGGAGCTAATGCATAGCTGTGCTCCATGGGTAGCAAGCACATAGAGCAAGGAGCGAGGCTGTTTGGAGAAGATGAATTGGTTTGGTGTTCCTGATTCAAATAAATCTCTCTGAGGCCAGGGATCTGCACAGATCTGTATGATGACTTTGAACAGCAGAGCTCAGCTTTTATTTATCCTTCAGTAATAGCTCAGCTGCAGACTGTTAGGTGAAGGGCAACCAGCCTGTGGCCTGTGAGCCATTCACCTCTAGCTGCATCCTAGGGCTGTCTTCTGCAGCAATCCCATTCCCAAGCTGTGGAACCAGTAGTCTGATAGGTCTTGAAACCAATGTCACAAGCTGCTCTATACTGCAGCTGCACACTCAGCTCAGCTCCAACCCACGGAAAGCTTGCTACCGAAGGCTGGCATCTGCAAAACAGGTGAAATACCCTGCCCCATCTGAAATCGGGGGTGTCAATCCATTGGGCTCCTTGGAAAGTCCAGTTCTAAAGAGACAAAGATGGGAACAAAAGCTGTAAAGAGAGAGGCAGCTTAGCTCATACAAGAAATCTGTGCCAGATCTTTGAAGTGACCCTGTATTACCTGAGAATCAGGTCACTGCTTTAACTAGAAGGACTAAACGCTGACCTGCAAGTAGTTTGCAAAGCACACCGATGCAGGATGGTGCTTGTAAGTGCTTTGAAGGAAGAGCTGGAGAAACTGTTTTTCATAGCTAGACAGATAAGCTGATTTTGTGGGGTGACAAGGTACCCACCAGTAAAACCACAAGCCCATAGAGACGTTTCTGTTTTTACTCTTCTCTACAAAGAAGAGGGTTAAATCTGAACTTCTGTGCAAGACAAGGTGGTGGAAGGAGAGAATGTTTTCTCAGCACCTCAAGTAAAATGTGTTTAAGCCAACACATACATGTCAGCTGTCATTGTGCAGTTTCCTGGTCATCTGTGGGAAAGGAGACGTGGCAGTCTGCAGCCAGAGAGATAAGGGCAGGGCAGAGGATCTGTTTTTTGATCAGTACATTGTGATTTGAGAAACGAGTCCAACTCAGGAAACCTTAAAATGAGCAGAAGTTAACATGTCTTCAGGAATGATCTTTTTTTTAAAAGCACATAACCCAATAAATACTAAACTAAATAAAACTAAAAGTTTTATGGACAAAGTGAGGATTCCTGGGTGATGAGTAAAAACAGTTGGGTGAGGCAAAGCAGTTCATAACTTAGGCTTGTATGTTGTTGGCTTTTTATTTTTTATTTTTTGATGAGTGCAGGTGTTAAGGCTAGTGTTGGAATAACCTAAGTATTTCACTTGTGACTGATGTTCACAATGAGTCTGTCACATGGTATGCCCTGTTTTTCACTGTGTATACCAGCCAGAGCAGGCTATGTGGGGGAGAGAAAATATCTCATACTCCTGCATTTGATATCTTCCCCACATTGCCAGTTAAAGGCCCAGGTCCCGCCAAATCAATGTGTGAACACTCGGAGACATCAGCAAGGCCATCAGCAAGGCACTTAGTGTCCAAAATCTGTAGTGGGAGATTCAAGCACAGAATGCAGAAATGGGTCACCCTCTACCTTTGGCTCTGCCACCTTACGTGGGGGAGGAATTTGGCCCCTTGTGTTCAAAATGATTCAGATCTGAAATACTTGCTTTTCTGCTACAGCTCAGCCCTGTGGGAACGCACGCACCCTGCATGACACGCCACTTACTTAGAGGCACAGAATCTAGGGTACAGAAAAACAGCAATCTAAAACATAGATTTTTCATGAGAGCATGCTTGCACCTTACACCAGATTAGCATCAAGCCTGCCCCAGTCATAAGTCATGGCCCTTGGTTTGAGCACCTTCAAATAAGACAGAAAGAGCCACTTAACAATACCAGCCTCTTGCTTGGCCCTGTCCCTGTATTACAGCCATGTTCTTAAGTGCTCTGGGCAAGTGTTGTCATTCTTATTTTTGTTCACAGTGAGAAAATCAGGGTGCAGAGGTTGTGACTGACTGGTTTGTAGCAGGAGGGGGACAGCTAAGGCTGTAACTCTTCCCTACTAAAAGCTCACTCATATCATTCAGAGACGTCCTTGCCTTTGAAATAAATGACTCCTTTAATCTCCCTCTCAGAGGAGACAATGCAGGGAGGCCTGGCTGCCTTCTGCTCATAAATACTCTGTCAAACCAGTCTCAAACTGAGGTGGGTGAAGCTGCTATGACTGATGGGGAGCCATCAGTCTCCCTCTCCTGCTGGTCAGTACTGCATCACTGGGATGTGTGCTCTTACCAGACTGTCAAAAATAGCTGCTGGTTCAGAAAGGGCTGAAATGCTCCCAGGTGTTGGTCAAGGGGGAAGACAGAAAAGAGAAAGACAGAGGTGCAGACTGATGGTGACCAGAAACTGTGCAAAGAGGAGCTGCCTTCACAGGCTGGTGAAAGGGGATTACTTGTCCAGATGCTGGTGGAAGCAGGGAAGATGACTTCACAGATGTGATTTATTATCCTTCCCATGCAAGGGAGTTATGCTAATTTCAGAAACAGAACAGTTGTTTGTTGGCATCTACAAATATAGAAAGACATAAAAACTTTTTAAAGTGGTTTATGTGGTTAAAGCATAATTACAAACAGGACAGGATTAAAAAAGCTCCAGCGGCCAAGTTCCTGGAGTTATGTGAGTACCTAAGAATCTGAGCTTTAATTAAAAACAGGAAGAATCCAAAACCTCAGAGAATGGTTCTAACCATTGTAGCTGAAGAGGAAACTTGCAAATGTGAGGAGAGCATAAGTAGGCCAGTAACATCTGATCGAGTCTGAAGAGAGCCTGCAACAATAGTCGAGGATGATTTTTCCCATGTGCTGTAGAGGAGCATTAACTCTATAACTGACCCTTTATGGTCTGTCTCCTCTGCAGTCAGATCAGACTTACCTGGGGGATGCCGCAAGGGTCAGGGCAGGATGGGAAGGGTCTGACAGTTGGGTTTGGTTGGCATCTTTGCGAAGGAATACTGGCAGGAAAAAAAAAAAACAAATTAGAGCACTTCTTTCCTCCCCCCCTCCCGAGTGCTTTGTTGTTTGAACTCTTGGAAGGGAATCTGATGATGAACTGTGCTTTGTGCTGGCTTCTCTTTGAGACCATTTGTTGCCTGTTTTCTTTTAAAGTCTGAAATGTTAGAAGGAGATCATTATTTTTCCTCTTTAGGTTGACCTCTTCCTTGGAGAGTTTCTCCCCTTGTACAGGCTCTGTCCTTCTCACACAATGCTCTGTTGAAATAATGTTAAAGAGAAAACTTGAATTCCTAGAAAAAAAAGCTTGATATTTAGAATGAGACATGTCTGCGAACAGAAAGACCGAGGCTCCGCAACAGTCACAGACTGCCTCTGTCTGAGGTGTTTCTGAAACAGCACTGTTAGGGCAAGCACTTCCATGAGATGTAAACTACCCCATAGGGGACAATTTCTGCGCTTTGTGCAGCAAGCACTTTACCCAGCAGCGGTTTATCATAAGCAGAAAGGTTATCTGTGGTTACAATCTTGATTGCCCAGCAAATTGCTGAATGCCCGTGGAAGCAGGAGAATGTGCAGCTGCAGGGTGTGTGGGTTCTTCTCTCTGTGTTACAGCAAGGGCTGGAGGTTGAGTGTTTAAGATGCCTTGGGATCCCGGCACCATTTGGTGCAGGCACTGGATATGTATGAGCTGCATGCTGTGCCAGGCCACCCTGACGCTGTGGAACAGTCTTGGGAGTTAAATGTGCTGCTATTCCCTTTGTGCGCTTTGGATTATGAGACTAGCAAAGATCTGCCAACCAGCCAGAGGCAGATGCAGACGGTATCTAAAGTGAGTAGGATGGCACAACTCCGTCTTTCTTGAGGGAGTGAAGGTACTTACTTCAGCTACAGATTTTCTTCAGTCCCCCAGTTTAAACTCCTACCCCCATCCCTGCAGTAAATGTTACCTGCAGCTGAAGGGCATGGGCCCATGTGTATGGTCAGTACATGTGGCCATGCTTGGTGTCAGAGGCCTTTACCCTTTGTCCAGCTGCAAATCTGCGTGGCTCCGTGTGATGCAGCAGGCACAGGGATTTGAGGCTTTTGTTTCTGTTGTTTACAAAATACAATTTTGTTGTTAAGGAAAAATACTCAGAAATGGAAACCTCATAAAACTAGAGCAGAGTTATTTACAGAAGCAAACTGAAAACCTGCAGCCCAGTCTGTCAGAGATCTGACCTGGTCATCTGTTTAAATAGGATTAGGGATTGTGCCGTTCAGTCTCCCATACAGCAAGTAAAATGGAAGAGGCTTTTGATTGTGATGTCTTCCCGTGGCACTGAAAATGGTGGCCTTCAAGCTACCCCTTTATTACCTTTCTCCAATTAAGAACTGGTGATTCAAGCTGTGTTACGTAGGACACACAAAGTGCCCAGCTGTGAGATTGCACATGACCAAATGATTTGCTCGTCTGGGCAAGTTTTTGTGTGCAGGGGACTCCCTTGGGAGGTAAATAACTAATGTGCACGAGGGACTTTGAATTCAGACTCCTGCTAGATGCTTGCCTTTCTGTTTTCTAGTGACAGTTTTCCCAGTGTGTTTAGGTGGAAAATGCACACACACCAAGTCTCAAAGCTATTGTACCAAGGGAAAAAATATTGCACAAAAGTATTAAAAAAAAAGTTGGAAAAGTTAAAGTGTGTAATACTGTAATTAGGGCTCAGAGAGTATAAAAACTTAAAATTAGCTTAGCACATCGCTTGACAGATGGGAAGTCATTTATGTAAATTTGGGGAAGTGGTAGTTGGATTCAGTTGGTCTAATTTAAAAGCTATTTCTAATCATTTGCAGTATGTGTACAGAGAATTATAGGATAACCATTATTCTGACAGGAGGGCTCTTCATATTTAAATTTAAATCCACAAAAGAGTACCCTATTAAAATGTAAACATGCTGTGATAACAAGCACCTAATTATGCAGACAGGTTAGTCCAGCTACTCTGGTGAGCAGCTGTGTGCACATATTTCAGATAAAGCTTTTTCTCCATCCCAGAGATGACTGGCGAGGCCACTGAGAGGTCAAGAGGTGCCTGTGCCACAGGTGGGAGCTCCCTGTAAGCAGGGCTGATGCTGAGTGCAGAGCTGGCAACAGATGAGCCCTCACAGGTTTCCACTGACAGCCAGGCCCTGATAACCCAGAAGCACAGAGAGATGATGCAATTAAGTTCCCCCTCCCTGCAGTCTGGTGCTACCAGTTGAAGTTAAAACTCCAAACAGCATCTTTGGAGAACATTCCTCTTCACATCTTGACAGCTTTCTCATTTTGCCAAGGGAAGGATCATGCAGGTTTATTGGGGAGCTGCCAAATGACAGCTTGACTTGACACCTGAGAAGTAAATGAAAGGAAAAGGAAAGCCTCAGCCTGCCTCCAGCTTGGCACACATGCAAAGTCCTGGGAGCGTGGGTGTGAGCAGCCACTAGAACTGCAGCAGCAGATGTGTTGTAAGGGAGTCCAAGCTGAAGCTAGTGTGGAGGAGGGAGATGGGGTCCGTTACTGATACTCATCAGCTACCAGCCTGGCCGATTCTTGGAGATGTGAGACAGAGCTGGGAGCCTCATGCTATGTAGCCGCGCTTTGCAGGTTCATTTTGGTTGACTTTTTTTTCCTGGAGCCCTTGCAGCAAAGGCTCAGATCATCTCTCTCAAAAGGTGTGCTAAGAATCAGCAGAGGGACCGACACATAGGATTTATTCTTTAATTGCAGCAGAACCAGTATTTTTGGATGTGTTACTCATGGTTTGTAAACCTGGGGGCAGCAGCAGTTGTGCAGTTCTAGGGCAGGGAGTGCCAGGATCCAGGAGGCCTGACACCCTGCTAACCCAGCTGCGTGCTGGAGCGTGGGCACTGAGTCACAGAGTACAAGAGCAGTCACCCCTCTTCTTCCACATACATCGTGGTGACAGGTCCCTAGCAGGGTGGTTTGTGGTTCCTGGACTTTTTTGTTGAATTAAGACTACAGCTGTAAAATAGGAGTTACCCTTCTCGGCACCTCACCTGCCTGTAGAAAATGAAAATACACTAAAATTAAAATAATCAAGTAGTTGAATGTAACTTTTAACACACATATTAAAAGTGAAAGAAAAATGCTTTGCACACGAGGTGTTTCAAAGCTGAATGATGAACACTGTGCCTGACTCGTCCTTCACAGGGGAGGAACTAAGCAAGCTGAGGACGATGTCTCCAGGCAAGCATCCCTCTGGGCATGGATTTTTATCTCATTTTTAAGGGAAGAAACCTAAAAGAGCTAACCCAAAGACTAAGTGTTTGCTAAGTGACCCCGCCAAGTGTTTGGAATCTGTCTGTAATGACGGATCGCCTGGAGGACAGGCACACACAGCTGGATGCCGTCGGGGTGCGGGAGCCACCTGTGGTACCAGGACTGCAGCACCGCATCCCCTCTGGCTGCTGACTGCCCCAGAAGTGCCGGTAACACGAAGGCAGGGGAAATCGTGTAGAAAATATTATCGCAGGACAGCGTGCACGTGAGGGATGCCACGACCAGGGGCTGTGCCACGGGGGCTCTGCGGCGCCTCAGGGAGCACGAGGCGAGCAGCCACAGCAGCAACTCCTTTCCAAGAGGGAAACAGAGACAGCTTTCCTCGCGGAGCTGAGTGCCCGGACCCGGCCAGGCAGCTCCCCCTGCCCTCCCGCGGGCACCGCAACCACCCCAAACAGCCACCCAAAGGCGGTGCCTTGCGAGGAGCGCCCCCAGCCCTAGCCAGGGGCTCCCGCCCGGCTGAGCCCCTCATGCCCAGTCCCAGCGCGGGGCCGGAAGTGGGCGCGGGGGGG
>CM021771.1:14047993-14118073 GCA_011076525.1 Nettapus auritus
GCCCGTCCGCGCCCCGCCCCCGCCGCGGTGGGGGTCCCGCGCGCTCCCTGCCCGCGGCGCGAGGCCGGGCCCGTGCGGCGGGTGGCGGCGGGGGGAGGGGGCGGCGGGGGCGCGCGCGCGGAGCGGGCAGGGGACGGAGCGGGGCGGGAGGGGGGGGGGGGGGGGGGGAGGGGGGACACGCCCGGGGGGCGGACGGGAGGGAGGGGGCGAGAGGATGTGAAGATGGCGGAGCTGCAGATGCTGCTGGAGGAGGAGATCCCGGGGGGGCGCCGGGCCCTGTTCGACAGCTACACGAACCTCGAGCGGGTGGCCGAGTACTGCGAGACCAACTACATCCAGGTGCGGGGCGGGGCGGCGCGCGGCGCCTCAGCGCCTCAACGGCCGCGTGCCGCCTAACGGTCGCCGCGCTGGGGGGGCTGAGGGGATAACGGGCAGGGGGAGGCCGCTTCGCCTCCGCAGTTAAGTGCCCCGCTGTAAAACGTGTGACTGTTCGCTACGTGAAATCGCCTCCCCTCCGCGAGCGTGCCCGGTATTTCTCCCTGCTCGCCGATCCGTCGCCCCGTCCGTCCCCTGCCCGCCCCCCGCTCCCCTCCGGTGACAGCAGCGCGGTGAGCCGGGGAGCTCCCTGCCTCCCTCCGAGCTGGCGTTTGTGCTGCACAGCGCGGCCCCGCTCTGGTCGGGGTCTGCCCGTCCGCTCTGTGTCCCCGGCCGAGCAGGGCTGTGGCGGTATCCAGAGCTCCCCAGCGGTAGGTGGAGGTGGCGCGGTGTGGCGGCGGCACGGAGCTGAGGAGATGTAAGTTGGTACCGCAGTCTGTGGTGTTTGCCGTGCCCGCTGAGGAGCCTGCTGGCCAGCTCCGATTGTTCCTTTCGTTCCGTTTTCACTAGGAAGCAAAATGTGGTGATCGTAGGGTCAAATGGAAGAGTTTCCCCCGAAACGAAAGAAAACGGCCATCAGTTGTGAGCCATTCCTCTGAACGGTCTGAGCATGTGGAAGGGAAAAAAAGGGGACATGGATTTGTGGTGTCAGTGCTGAGAGAAGCGCAAAGGCTCCTGGTTTTATTTTTGCTTTCAGTCCTCCAAGTGGAGAGTGCTTGTGTGTTAACTGAGGGTGAGTGGGGCTGAGATCTGTGGCTAGATTGTTTTTGCAGTGAAAATGGGAGAGTATATCTAAACAGTGGTACAGAACGATGAAGATTTCAGTGTAAAGAAGCTCAGACTATTTCTTTAAAATTGCTGAATGACAAACCATCTCGCAGAGAGAGACTTTACGTATTTTGGGTCATTTACCTAACATGACAATTGCAATGACATTCTATAGATGCACCTTGTTATGTAACTAATAACATTTCATATGCTGAATTAGTGTGACTTACGCTCTTTAAGAAAAAAATCAGTGAAATGTTTTATTTTAGTCATAAACTGACATGCATGTGTTTAAATCAGTGCTTTTCTGAAAACAGGGAAACTGATTTTTTTCTGAGAGGAGAGTCTTGGAAGGCAGATCTGATAGGAAGAAGTGGATTTAGCTTTTTTGTTTGTTTGTTCTTTCTGTGACCTTTTTGTTTTCTTCTTGTAAATCAAAGAATATAAAATCTGTATAGAACAGCTCCACTTCTATTGTTTCAATAAAAACTACAGAGGAGGCCTCCATGCTGTTTCATACAAATAGAGAATGAAAAGAGAGGGTTATCGCCCCGGTTGGTGTACAGTCTGTAAGATAGGCTAGATAATAGGAGCTGGGTACAGCCAGATGGTGAGTGAAGGAAGAGAATGAGACACTGTTGGTCAGCCTGATGGGTTCTGGCCACCGTGCAGCAATACCACCCCAACTGCTGGCAATTTGACCAACCGTCATGCCAACAGAGAGCTTTGAGAGGGAGGTGAGAGTGAAAGAATGGAATTGTGTTGTGAGTGCTGACTGAAGTGCAGTACGGGGTCACTGTGTGAAAAAGTTTACGTTTTTAAGTAGGGAATGGAGGACCTTGGCCAGGTGGTAGGCTTTGGCTTTTGGATTTGGCTGAGAGACTAGAGGGTGGGATTACTGTAGAGAAGAGGTCCAACTGGAAGAGATTCTGGATTAGTAATTTGAGTGTCCTCATAGCAAATCTGCCAGGGAGTTCACCCCACGTTCACAGTGCCAAAACTACATAAACTCCTGGTTAGGTTCCATACCCAAAGCTAACTGTCCCCCCCCTCAAGAGCAGGAGTGAGTAACTGGATATAACTAACAGAACTGGGGATTTTGCTTCTAATAATAATTATTCCAAAAATCATTACTCTCAGTGAAGTTCAAATTATGTTTTTTAAAAAAATGCTTGGATTTTGTGACAAAGATGTGCTTGTAATTGCTCAGAAATATGTGGGACAATAATCTTCCTGAAAGTCAAAAAATATTCCAGAAGATGGACTAATTCTACCATAATCCTTTAATGTTCCATTGTTGACAGAAGGTTTTATCGTGGGTATTCCTGAGATCTCCTAGCAGGGGCTCAGTATATGACTGAGATCTGAGTTTGATCTGCTGGATGATAGGCAGGACAGCGATTGGGGTGTTGAAGACATTTCATTGCCTTGTATCTGTCAGTCGACAAGCTGTCACCCCCCCCCCCTCCCTTTTTTTGACAGTTGGTGTTTCGAGGTGGTTTCATTGTCAACTACAGAAATTGTTGCAAAAGTCAGTGGAGGCATAGGTCAGTTTAATAGATGCTTTGGAGTTCAGCGTGGAGGTCAATGTGTTTTTTCTTTTTGCAACATCTTTGCAACATCATAGCAGCTTCAAAACAATTGAGCTCATTCTCCCTTAGGCGTGGGAATTGCTAGGTCATAGTCATAGAGCTGTGGTGGCTGCAGCTCGTTAGACTTCTGTTTATGGAATTAAAAATGTTCTTTAAATTTTGACAGTGTTTGATTATCCAAATTATGATTGATATTAGTGAGCTCAGTTACTTAACAGCAGGGAATGTTAAATAAATCGTTACCCTTCCCGAGTGCGTGATACAGCAATATATCAGAGCACATCAGCTTAAAAGTTTGTGATAAATAACTAGGAAATACAGCAAATATATAATAAATGGAACTGAAGCAATGAAAGATGAAAAGCTACTATTTGGACACTTAAAAAAAAAAAAAAGAAAAAAGAAAAAAAAAAAGGCTTTTTCATTCACTGTTTTTCCACAATGGCTGTTCCTTTTAAATTTTCCCACCAGGAAAATTCGGTCTCTCAGCGCTCCAGCCAATCAATTAATCTAGTAAGGTGGTGTATTTTTCAAGGTGCACTACTCTTAAATAGGAAAATAAACTGCTAGAATAAACATTTAAAGAATGATTTTTCACTTGCATAGTACAATTAATTTAATATTTTTTCTGTGATTATGATTGTACTTTAGAATAGTATTTTTTTCTAAATTTTAAACATAAGTGCATAAATTACACATTTAAATCTGCTTGTATTACTACAGAAATCAGATAACTTCTTAACAGAAAGCTGGTCTTCTAAGAACTTGGAGAAATCCTAGAGTTACTGCTATGTATTGACACAATGTCAATCACAGGTTAAATTTTATGCTGCCTTGATGTTATACTTGATGTTATACGATATCAAGTTATATTATACGATTATATGTTATACTATATTATATTATTATACTTGATATTATAAAAAAATGTTTGCAGCCCACATTGATTTATCTGAGTCTTTCATAAAAAGCAAAGTTTTCTAGTTATGATGATGTAAATAACAAAAACACTTCTAAGCAGTGATGTGATTTGTGCAATTTGTTACTGGAATAGTAATATAAATTCCAGCACTGCATTGGCCTGCCCAGTTCCTTTGAGCTTGTCCTGCCTAAGTCTGTTTTAGAATAATCTTGTTTCTAGTGACCATCACTCTGAAAAAAATCAGGTTTTCATTTCATGCAGTGCATAGAGCTTTCTAAAGTAACTGGATGCTTGTGTCTGTTATCTTGCCATTTTCAAAGTGTCAAAAAAAATTACCAGATTGGTGGCTTTTCAGCCCGTAAGTATGTAGCAGGAACAGATACAGGGTGAGGTCCCACCAGCAAAGTCAGCTCACACAATTGAGTGAAAAGCCAAGCCTCTGTGTCCTGTCCAGATTTCAGAAAGTGTCTGGGACTTCTGTGTGCTGTGTTCTCCAGGTTTTTCTAAAAAGCTCTGTATTTCTTGGTCTTTCAAGATTTTTATGCTTTGCTTGTCATCTCTGGAGACTGAAAAGGAGGGTTGAGCTTCTGGTTTTCCTCTCTTCATAGTCTTCATGTTGCTATGGTTGTACTGAGTTTTATACACAGAAAAAGCCTTCTTGTATTTGTAAGGGGAAGGGCTTTAGTCATTTAATGTGAAATTTCTGCTGAATTGCTTGTAACGACCGGTACGAGTAGCTAACTTGCTTATAAACCATTAATTCCTGACACACAAGTTTGAGTAAGATATCTGTTCTCTTTGCTGAAGATGAGATGTGTATTACCTCAACAAAAGCAGTTTGTTGAGTTTTTTTTTTTTATATATATATAATTTATTTTAATGATCAGAAAGTGGTTTTCACAGTTTTCAGTTCTCCTGTTCCTTAAATTTGATGCCTTTTTAATCCAACTTTGGTGAAGAGGTGGTTAGCTTAGTGATTATAGAAGACTTGTTCGGCAGGCATTGAAGTGGGTGTTGATGAGATCCAGAGGTTTTTTGTCCAGAATTTCAGGAAGATGCTGTCAGGTTAAAACTCTTTAAAAATACAAAGTAAATGGGCACCCCACTACTTTCTTCAGCGTCTCCAGTCTCATGCTGTCTCATGTTTGGACTGTAGATCACTTACAAGGTTTCCACGTTCCCTAAAAGTGGAGAACAGAAGTAACTGGATGGTGGGCAAGTGGTGCTGTTGTAACGGAACTAATAATGATACTGATGATCTTCTTGGCTTCCTTTACTTTTTCATGTCCTCCTTCCCTTTTACTTACTGTATCACCAACTGTCAGAGTTTTCAGGACTCGATAATTTAAAGGGAGGTTGGCAGATGCTACTGCTTGAAGTGGGGAGTTGGATAGCCTCCATATTGCATTATTAGGGTGTACAAAAAGAAAAATCCTCTGCAGTGACACCAAATGTTCTCAGTATTTATAACAAAATTAGAAAAAAAAAAGTGCTAAAAGATGCCATTTATGTTTATGGATCTTTGGTTTGAATGTTCTGAAATAAAATCCCATGGCAGTAGTTCAGTCACAGTGGAACTTAATGCTTCTCTGGGTTGCAACTGTATTAAATGGCTGTACAAATTGTTTCTGCACATCTCTCTGCTCAAGATCTGCAGAGGGCTTGTTGTTAGGTAGTGAATTTTGTGGGAGGTAGAGGCTCATCCTGTTTTCTTTTAAGAGAGTCAGAGTAGCTGGTAAAGTTGGTGAAGTACTTATCACTCAACCACTGCACTTCCTCTTGTATTAACTGTGCTGTGTTTTGCCAGGAAAGCAAATTTAATTCATTTAATAGTGTCACAAGTTCAAATGAGGGTTCAGGAAGAGTAGAATTGATTTCTATTGAGTGGATATGGAAATAACATGAGACATTTTATCAGTGGGAGTTGCTGGTGGTAATGCTCTATGTATAAACATGAAAATAAAATTGGTAAATACACCATTAGAAAGTAAATCTTGTAATGGTGTTGGTTAGAAGTGGCATTCTTGTAGTTCCCTTCCATAGGTTATTTTCTGATTGTAGTTACTGAATAAGATGGATCAAGAATTGTAATTCAGTGTAGCAAGCTTCTGCATCTTGCAGTTAATAAGCTCTCTAAAATATATTGTTTGTTCCCGTTGTTTTACTGGTGTTTGCAGCCATTCATCTTTGTGGCTTAGTGCTGTAGGTTTTAAGGCAGGAAGTGGTGCGCCACAGTGGTACACCAAGTAAAACAAGACCTTCTCCAGTCAGTACTTGAACAAGTGAAATCTTACTCTGCTGTGTTCAGCAGAATGTTTCATTGGAGAAGAAGACAGATTTGTGTTAACTGCCACGTTTTGCAACAAATTTTGAGTGGAGTCTACATGTCAATCTCTGATGGCCTCATTTACTGGATTTTTTTTTTTCATATAATATATTTTCACCCTTGATCGTTCATCTGAAATCAGTATCTTGCTTATTAATCAAAATTCTGTAAATTTTGGTGAATGCCATTATCTGGAATTTTAGTTACGTGGCTGCTCACACTTCAACAGAGCAGGTAATGGCAGCATAATGAATTTAGGTGCGTTTTCTCTTTTACATTCTACATATGCTATTCACTTTTCTTATAGCTTATTTCCCAGTAGATGTCATTGTAATATCTGTTCTTAATGGTCTTTCAGCCTGAAATACAAGTCATTGCTTTATTGTTATTGGCTTACTGTTACCGAAGTGAAGTTGTTTTATGTTCAGTGAATTGAAGGAGAGGGACAAACATTATTAGGTTTGGGTTTTGTTAGCCTCTGTGTCTCAGTTATACAAAGAGCCAAAGCTAGTTTTGTGCTGAACTCATAAATTAAGCATATATTATTTTCTTAGCGTTAAAAGCTGTTACACATAGATGAGTATGTTTTTATTGGGGTAATTTGTAACTTCGTTATGAATATATTGCTTGAATTTGTATGAACTCTAACAGAATTATTGGGAATGACTTTTGGACTTTTTGTCTGTTTTTGAGCTGGCTGGTAGTTTACTGAAGTTGATTCTTACTACAGACCATACCAGGATTTTAAAACTATACTTTTAGAAGATCAGATCAAGGCTATTAGATTGCTTTTTTTCAGCAGGTTTAAGGTAAGCCTGAGATGGTTTTGTTTGAAGATGCTCATTTCAATCTGCATGCCGTGATTATCAAAATTATTTAAGTTTCAAACTGATATTTACATAAATACATAAGCTTCATAAGAACTGTTTCCTGTATTGTGAACTATTGTTCTTTTATATCTGGATGCCATCTGTCTTATTAGGAGTTTTGTTGAAAGTAACTGATAAACAAGCTGATGATACATATTTTACGATGTGTTACAGGAAGAAAATTTTTGGCAATTTATTTGGAGGTTGGTAAACTTCATTAGAAAGCAGTTTTTATTTTCTTTTATTGTTTTTGGTCAATCTGGTCAAGGATTAAGATAAACCTTACAAAAATTTCTGTAAGGTTTTGTTTTTTTTTGGTGTTAGTATAAATAGGTTCACTGTGTTTGATGGGGGAGACGAAAGTGGTTCAATGTGGTTTTCAGAGTTGAAAGAAATCATTCAATCATAGTTACCTAGAATTAAGTAAATTTTGCTTTAGAATGGCTTATGAGAGGAAGGTTACTTACTTGTCTGCATTAGATATTAAGTTCCACTGATGGGACTGAGGTTTTCAGGCAGTCTTTCAGCACTGGAGGGAAGATACTCATTTTCTCTGTCCAGTGCATTGCCAGCAGGTTATGGCTCTAAATTTTGTGCTGGGGGCAGGAATACTAAGAGGCATTGTGGCTGAGATTTATGAAGGCCTGCCCTGGGCATGTCCAATTTTGAAGTGCTGAGATTGAATGGGTTGTCTGTTGGACCATCCTGAAAAATACTGTGTTTTGTAGGTTTGAAAATTTGCCTTTAAAATTGCTGAGTGCATAAATTCTTCCTGTTACCCACCTAGAAGCCTTTGGATTGTAAGGTAGTTAGAAATGAGAGCAGCACCTCCCAAAAGATGCAAATCTTAGACTCTGCTGTTGTTTAGGAGCAAGATCCCTGAGTTCATCTAGCATCTTTTTGAGTCCAGTTCTTTCTATATTCTAGTGCTAGGTCTCGTCCTTACCTGGTCATTGGTGAGCCTATCGTGTTAGCTGAAGGAGCAGAAAGCTAACTAGGCCAAAGAAACATTGTTCCTTTGCTAAGTGATGGTGGAGGGTGAAGCCAAGGAGGAGGGTGGAAGGCAGCAGGGAAGGAGTGGGACCATCCCCACTGATGGCAGTGAGCAGTGAGATTGACTGCTAAGGTAGAAGAGAAGTTCTTCCACATAGCATGTTTCAAACTTGGTTATTCAGTCTGTTCTCTGGGCGTGAAGGGTAGTAGTGAAAATGTCAATTGTTTCTTCTTTTTTTTTTTTTTTTTTTTTTTTTTTTCCCTAGTGAAAACTGTGAGCAGTAGGGGCTGACACCTGTTAAACATGAAAGGATCGTGGCAGATAGCCTTTAGGTAATACGTGACATTTGAAAGCAGAATAAGTGCTCATCTTTCTATATAGGCTGTGTGATGGAACAATCTAAGGCTGTTCTTGGTACTGCTCTTCTTAGCAGTCAGGGATATATAAACATAGCTGAATTAGTATTACCGATTCTCTTTTCAAAGACAAAGTTTCAGTCTATTTCACGAACAATATACAAGGCCATTTATTAAAGAGTAGTCTAGTCTTAATTCAAGGCACACTAATTTGTCTTAATATTTTTTAAATACTGTATGTTTGCTGAATATAGTGCCAGTTCTCAAAATGATTTTGGAGTGTGTCCTTTTAATGCAGTAAGTTTGAGAGAGATTATATATTGCAAAGTTTGTAATTCATGTTGATTTTTTTTTAACTAAGTGGTAAGTTTATAAGTTGGCACGAGAAGTGGAGCTTGTTTATGTGTGAGGCACATTTGCTGCAGATTGCAGAAGTTTGTTCTGTGCCTATGTAAAAAAACACAGGCCTGCTGCAACTCGTGGGGAATGTAAATATGTTAAACATCCCAAGTGAAGTAGCTATCTGGAATCAGTCAATGTACGTGTATCTGTCTGGAGGGTGTGTTGGGGTGTCCCCCCCTTATATGACAGTTATGAAGTATATGAGTATTTAGCCAAAAGACAGGAAAAATGGCTATAAAGCAGATAACTAAAGATACCATGCCATTATGGAAAGTATATAGTCATTGTCACTATTTATAAATCCATCCATTAGGGGGACTAGTAAAAACAAAAGCCAGCTTCTTATCACACCGGTAACAGCAAAATAGGAGACCGACGTGGATGACAGCCATCAGATATATTGATAAATGCATGTATGAGTAGGACCTGGAAAATGGGGCAGTAGTTTTTGATAGATAATAAAATAAAGAATATAATTAAAATAATATGCAAGTAACGTTGTGAAGAGTGTGAACAACATACACTAGTTTTCTACTTTTCTTGAGCAAGGTACAAGGATATTCAGTTTAGTCTGATATTGCTACTTTAGTTTGGTAATGCTTCTTAATGTAATCTTTGGAATTATTGCTATGAGTTCAGGCTCAGTGTTTAATGGGATTCTAAAAAGGCTAGAGAGACATTTTGAAGAAATAAGAATGTAAGCAGTTTTATCTTTTCTTTTTGTATGTTTTTTTTTGCCTTGCATTTGTTTTGAATTTGTCCATGATGGTTTTTTTTTGCCCATATATATTAAGGTATTTTGCACTGTACAGTCTAATCTATTCCTATCTGTATAAATCAACAAGTCTGGATAACAGAAAAAGTTACCTGCAGACTGTAGATTTCTGTTACCATTGTCTGGTGGTGATAACAGTTACTTTAAACCATCTCCAGCTTGAGGACACTCCTTCAGCCACTAAGGAACTTGTTGATATGAGTTAACAGAAATATTGTAAATCATTACCATATTGTGATCTGTTTAAAATTTAAATTTTGCGTATCTTTTATACATATAGGATATTTACATTGATTTCAGTCATGATTTCAGAGGGACCTTGACAGGCTTGAGAGATGGGCTCACGCAAAGCTCATGAGGTTCAACAAGACCAAGTTCAAGGTCTTGCACCTGGGTTGGGGCAATCCCAAGCCCAAATACAGGCTGGGTAGAGAATAGGTTGAGAGCAAGCGTGAGAAGAGAAGGCTCTAGGAAGACCTTATAGCTACCTTCAAGTACCTAGAGGGAGCCTATGGGAAAGCTGGGGAGGGACCCCTTGTCAGGGAGTGGAGTGATAGGACAAAGGGGAATGGCTTTAAACTGAAAGAAGGTAGATTTAGATTAGACATTATGAAGAAATTCTTCACTCAGAGGGTGGTGAGGCACTGGAACAGGTTGCCCAGAGAAGCTGTGGATGCCCCATTTCTGGAAGCGTTCAAGGCCAGGTAGGATGGGACTTTGAGCACCAATTTTAGATCTGAGGTTCTGGAATGTTTGGAGGTGTACTGCACAGTTACTGTATGTCTTACTGTGGTATTTCTTGAACTGATTTGGCATTAGCTTTGGGGCTTCTTGGCATTATTGCATAATAAATGCTATGTTGAGTGAAACTCCCAGGGCAGCTCTGAAAGGCCAAAATTCCGTAAGTGGCATTTGTCATTTAACTTCTGCTAGAAATGGAAATGAAAGACCGATTAAGGGTGTTAAGTTGTGGAAATCGAAATATGAGAATTACTCCTTTTGTGTGTGTGTGTGTATAGTGTTTGTCAAAATGTCGTCCGTCTGTTTTTTCCCTTTTTTGGCTAAATACATAGAGTCCTCCAGGATACCATTCTCTTAATTACATGGCTCTTCACAAGCTATATCACAACATGAGCAGCCATAACTTGAGCAGTCAGCTTTTTTTACCTAATTCTTTCATTTTTAAGTAGTTCAGCTCTGATTAGATGCTTTTCCTCTCTAGACCTCATACTTTACTAATCTGGGTAAGTACTACATTTGTTTACAAACAGAGTGTAAGGAGCTTTTTTCAATTTTTTGGACTAGGTTTTATATGCACGTAAGGCTGTGTTTGGACATAGTCCTTTAAGAATTGTTTTCATATGTTTCTTCTGGGGAACGTAGGGGGAAAAAAGGATGGTATTTCCTGTGTTTTAGGGACAGTCTTACAGAGGATTGGAAGATAGCGAGTGTTACAAAAAAGCCAATTGTCAGTGTCTGGGAGGTGCAGAATTAGAGGTTATGCAGTTGGCTGGGCATCCTGCAAAATGAATAAGAGAATTGCTTGACAACAAAGCAGCTTGGAAATTTCCTCCCCCTCTGTGCCTCTCTCTTAAAGTCTCCCTATCACTCATAATATGAAACTCTTCTTTCCAGAGTAGGTTTATTTATTGGCATAAGTAGATGGGTAGAGAGATGATATTATTTAAACATGTCTTGTCAAATGAAAAGGCCTTTTGTGCAGCAGTTTAATTTATTAGGGCATTGAGAAAAGCTCTTTTTTTTTTTTTTCTGATGGTAGTAGAACTTGCTGAATCTACTGTTGTAACAACCTATTAGGACAACTTGAAAACGAATGAATTAACATCCAAAAAAACGGAAGAATGCAAGGCTAGAGAACTTTTTATAAAGTAAAAGGGTATTCAGCATTTGAAATTTTATTTCTTGTGTGTTGCACTCCCTGATGTTTCTATTCTTGTGATAAGTGAGAGCTCAGAACTATCGGAACAATAATGTTGTTGAAATAGGCGAATAAGCAAGTTCCGAGCTTTTTCTGTATCAGAATGATGGTGAAGGTAAAATCAAAGGTGGGGATTCCTTATTTCCTTTAACAAACTGCTGAGAGGAGTCTCGTGGACTTTTACCAGTTTGCAGCATCATTTTCTATTTGTATGCCATAAGATTTAATTTCTATAACTTCAGTGCAGCACAGCTGTGCTAAGGATAATGATGTAACTGGTCACTACATCAAGATACACTGAAAAGAACTTTACCATTTTGTGTTTTCTTCTAAACTTTCACATTGCCGGAAAACCCCATCTGAGTAATGAACAAAGCAGTGGTGATGCAGAGGACTGCTGTTTGGTACTTGAGCTTGGCTTGTTGCTCCTGTGGGACTGGCACTGGCACAGAGCTGCCCAGCTGGGAAGAGCACTTGGTTGCCTGGTGGCTGTTGGGTTTGGCTTGGAGGGCATGGGCTATGCTGTTTCCAACATGGTAGCTCATTGCATGGAGGTTTCCACTGGATTGCCCTTGGGCATTTGTAGTGCTGTGGGTTACAGAGTAAAAGGTGTTGAGGGTGAAGAGAAGGGATTTTCCTTAAGCCCAAATTTATCCAAGCACAGAGATCTCTCAGTACTTCAGGAAAAAGATTCTGCTGACTGACTAAAAGTCTGTTCTGTGTTATTGTGCTTTTGTGTTAGACTTCCTGCACGTTGTTTCTTTGTCTCCGGAGGTGTCAGGGCAGTCTAGCTTTTACTGTTTGTATCCTTCCTTTTAATGACTATTATTTCCTTAGCTCTACTGAAGCTAAGGAAACTCTTACGTGGGATTATTACAAATATCTAAATCTAAGTGGTAGCACTTCTGAATGCAGTCTCCGACTTGGTTTACCATGCTTGTCTTGGCTAGTTCCTGAGTCAGAGACACTTCTTCGTTGGCTTTCAACTGTGGGGGAAAAAAGTAGAGAGAGATGCTTGTAAGTTGCAGTCATGCTGTGGGGGCAGTTCAGGCAGGTTGCCTTCAATACTGCACATAATCCTTAGTGATGTGTTTTATGGTTGAGGGCTCTTGCCGTTATGAGAGTTACCAGAATGAATAAAGTTATCTGGTGTTGCCGGTACTGGATATGAAATTTGGCGTATACAGGGAACAGGATAATAATTCTTATCTGTGGGATTAAAGTTGTTCTTTTACTGAAGTATTTGTGACCTGATTTAGATTGTATAGCAGGAAGGAATTGTTTTCCCTTATTTGAGGCAACTATAGTCTGTATCTGGCTCTTTGAAAACTGCGTAAAAACTGACTTTTAAGACTACTGTACCTGAAAGGATTAATTAGTAGGAATTTTGTTAGATGAGGATAATAAAAGATTGTTTTATTTCATGGAAGTTTGGAGCTTAAGTTTAATTGGACTATGGATGTGGCTGTTGTAGGGGAAAAATAGCTGTACATTTTTAGCTTCTGCCAAGATATGTGTGGCAGATGGTGTCTTGTCTGTCCAATATTAATTCTTTCTGCTGTATAAATATTGATTGGAGAAAAATAAATGGTGTTCCATAGCTTTAAAAGATATATTCTTGTTGGTACAAGAGTGACTAACCCCTATTTAAAAAGGTCTTGGACAGAACAGCACTGGTACATGCAAAACTTAGCACCTGAACAAATCTAAAAGGCCTGGTAGAAGTCTCTCTTCTCATTAGACAAACAGAGAAAAGAAAAAAATATTTGTATGTTTTGGGGAAATAAAATGGTCCCTGTGACTTCTTTTGTGGTAAAAAACATACTTTAGTCAAAGTGGTTGCCTGGAAGATAATCAGTAAATGTGCAAAGATGGTCAGCTGCTAATCTTTGGGCAGCGCAGGTGCTTGATGCTGTATTCAGAGGCCTTGTCTGCTCATTCATCTGTCCCTTTCTCAAGTACCCTTCCAATTTTTGTGATGACCAACTCTTTGTGACAGACTTGGTGGAACTTCAGGGCTTCAGAACCTTGTGCTGATCCCAAATAACTCATTTGTCTAATTCTTTGTCAGGTATGTTGATAGAACTATGTTCTGTGGCTGCTGCCTGTACAAGGTCCTTCACAGAGATTTTCTTCCAGATGTTATCTGGGGTATTGTTGAAATCGTGTTTTTTCAAGGAATCTTATCATGTAATTCTCATGAGGTTAGACATACTAATTTTATTAACCTCCTGTGCTGTTGGTATTTGGTACATAATCAACTCTCTGTGCACGAGTAAAAACAACCACGTAGAATTCACAGAAGTTTCACTGAGGCATTCATTTCTAGTATTTTGGCTACCAGTTAATACCAATGTTGTGCTTTCCTTAAGCACTTTTTGATGTTGCTGTTGTTTTTTATTTTCCTTTGAATACAGGGTTGAATTTTAAACCTTAGAGGTATTGTGTGCATCTTGCAACATAGAATTACTATCATCAGTTATTATCGTTTAAGTACAAATAGCAGCCTCTGGAGATATGCTCCAGATAGGTATTCTTCTATAAGCAGTAGAGCAGTCAAACCCGTACCAATAAAAGCATACACTACAGTGGCATATTCTCATGAAAAGCACTAGCTTGAGGTCACATATTGTTTCCTTCCTCCAAGTTTCTCCTTTTTCTTTCCATAGGTTTTCATTTATAGCTGTGATTTGCTATAATTATTTTCTAAATTTCATTCAGAAAATACATCAGAATATTTTTCTGTAATTTTAATAATTACTGAAAATTCTTCAAGAGTGCAGAATTAACATGACCAGTGAGTCACTTAGCAGAGTCGTTCAAACAATAGTCTTGGGGTTCAGCCAAAGTAAACAGTCCTGATTAAGAAAAATTAAACAACTGTGGAGTGTTTAGACAGAACAGTGACTGAATGCTTTCTGTTGAACTAGAAGGTTATGCCAAACTGTTAAGACACACAAAAAGCTGGAAAAATGTCCATTTCAGACCTTCTGCAATACTTTTTCAACTCTCTGATCTGTCATTCACCGTTGTACTCAGACTGTTTATTATTTCACCAAAATATTTTGTCCTGTGTTTTTCAGAATTGATATAATAGAATTAACATGGTAGCACCTACATTGAAGTGTTGATGTGCTTCTTGCCCTTCAGTAGGCTTCCTGAAATCAAACTAATTCCTTGTAGAATTTATATGTCTTCATATTTAGAATAGATGGGCACAGTGCTCATGAACAGGCAGCACAGTTCCAGCTGAGTTAATTCTTCGCATGGTCTTGTAGTTATTGCTGGATTCAGTGTCGAAGCTGGTTTGAGAGTTTCACTGCTAATTTTCTGTAGCCTAGCAAAGAAGAGAAAAAGCCATTCATTCAAAGAAATCTTTTTGACTGAAGGGGGAGCATGTATTGACTTGATTTTTAATTTCTTTTATAGGAATCATGAGATTTTTGGTAGATTTGGCTAATGTATTTAATCTTAAGACCTATTTGAAGTGTTTCGTACACTCAAATGCAAGAATAGGTATGTGTGGGTCAGGGATTTCTGAAGTTCATTAACGTTGAGTAAATTAGTAAATTGACAGCAGTCTTACCCATTCACTGTATGAAATCCTTGGTATTGTTCTGAATGAATTTTCAGAAAAAATATTATCTCTTCATGCTCATCCCGACTCAACATTCGGAACCACGGTATTTTATAGCGGAGCAGGAAGACCCTTAACTGCTGGTAGGTTTACGTCTTGCAAGTTCTAGCTTTTCTTTAGCAGCGAAAAATTTCTACATATTGCTAGAGAGGAATTCTGAAATGGCTCTGTGACCTGCAAGGGAATCATTGTGTTTTCTGAGCTGGGAAAGGTAAGAATTACTGTATGTGGAGAAAAATTTTGCCCAAGCTGCTTTTGTTTATTAGGCATACTGCTTTTTCATACTTCATTGTGATATTTGTTTATTCCTAAAATAAGTAATTGTGTAATTTGCAGAAGGAACTAGTATTTAAATTGTTTGGAGATAACTGTGTTACAGTTTTACTATTGTTAACTAACATGGGAGATTAAATGCACATTCTTTGATTGCATGTAAAAGGTCATTATAGTGCTTTAAAAAATGGAGTTACCGCTGACATAGAACAGTCTCTGGGAAAGAAGCACTGTAATTAGTGTGAAAGTAGGTCATGCTTAGGAAAATCTGTGTCTAAAATACAGATCTCAGTGAAAAGAATTACAGAAAACTTGATGCTGTGGGGTTAAGATATATACAGCAGGTTGAACAGCACTTTGTGTGCTGTTCTGGAGCTACATAGTAATTGACAGAAGGTTTACTTCTAATTTTGAAGTAAATGGACCAAAACTTCTGGGTAAATTGGAAGAAAGAGGATAACTACTATGTACAGTGCCTGCATTTTTTTTTTTCTTTTCTGTATTTCTCTGCTAATTTTCTATAAGAACTCTGGTTCTTGTGTGCTGACAACTTTTACAAACATGAACAAATTGAAGAATGTTTGAAAAGTGCTTATTTCTAGCAATTTACTCTTGGGATTTAGACTGGGGCTCCTCCTCTCTTGAGGAGATGACTTTCGGATTATCAGTTGTTCAGCAGTTCCTCAAGGGCTGTAGAACACTGATCTAGAGCTTGGCTAACAAAGGTCTCTGCATCAGAGGCTGGAATCCCTCTCTCTCTCTGCCAATATTGTGTTTTCTCCAGTGCTATGGTAACAGGAGCAAAAGGTTGGAAAAACATTCCCTGCCAGAAAAGTGAGCAGATACAGCTCTCAGGGCACACAAGGAACAAATCTGTTGAATAGGAAGGCTCAGGTTTTGTTCAGCAGTTTTTAGAGTGAACTTTTCCTGACTTTTCCTGACTTCTTGCCACTTGTTTGTATTGGGAATGGTAGTTTGTGTAATTGGGCGCGCTGCCTGGTTCCTTGATGCCTGCTTAGCACCGGGTGTCACCACCACCTTCAATGGAGCAGTACAGCAGAGGTCACCTTTCAGCAGGCTGACTGTGGGCATCATGAACAAATTGTTTGACCTGTGCGCTGTGTGTTCTGGTAAAGGCAAGGGAAAAGGCCTGTGAGTTGTGGGGACTGCTGTGATTTTTCACAGTCAGAAAAAAGTGTATTTGTGTCTGGTCATGTAATGAGGTGCATACGTGCATCTAGGGTGACAAGTCTCTGGCAGACCTGGGGATGTAGCACTGGAATAACTGGAGACTTTGGCATTTAGCTGGTTCTACAGGAGGCAGTAAGGGCTGTCCCCTCTTCTTGAGAGAGAGGGGAGAGTGGTTGGAGGGAGGGGAGAGATTGGGGAACCTTTCCTGGGGCGATGCAGGGAAACCTCTTCTGATTTCTCCGTTCCCAGGTTTAGTGTTGATCAACTGCCACTGCAGCTCTCTCAGGCTGTGCTTGTTTGAGCTTAAATCTCTAGGTGTGGGAGGGTCAGTGTGCTGCCAGTGGCTCTGTTGCCTCACAGAGGAATGTTGTATGTTGCTACTGTTGTGTGAAGGCTTCTTTTTTGATCTTTTTCTACGTTCTTATATGAAATAAAAGATTTTTTTTTTGTTGTTCTGTCAGTTTATGTATCTGAAGTTGTTCTTTTTAGTATGTCTGAATTGGCAGCAGCTTTAAAAAGTACCAAATAAGAGTAATTAGAGTTAACTGATCATTGTGAAGGGGGCTCTGTAAGCCAAGCAGGGTTATTTCCCTGAAGATGATTATGCCAGTCCCTGGCCCCTGGTTGATTTAAGGGGCCTGCTCCTCTATCTCTGAATTGGCAGATTCCCATTACCTGGTAGCTGCACAGCTTCACTTCTCTTACAGCTTTTTTTAACCGCAGTTGTCAAAGGTAGCTAATTTAAAATGTGCCACGGTTGCTGGGGCAGACAGCAAAAGCTGCCCAGCAGTGTGTGTTCCTGGGGCCACTGGACTCCTTTCTATGGTGCCCAAAGACTTGGGGCTGCGGCAAGAACAGGTCGATGGCAGGCTGATGTAGCTGTGCCAAGCGATGTGGCTGGCATCTCCACTTATTTGCTTGCCTCTCTTTTGGGAGCTGCTGGCTGAACAGGGTGCATATCATCCCCTTACATGCTGCAGTTACACTCCAGCAATTACAGGCTGTCCTGCCATCTGACTAATTATATATGTATATAGGCTGTAAACTATGATGGCGGATGACACGGCTGTGTGTCCTACTTAGCTTTTCTTGCTATGAGGTTGCAGTGTCTGGCAGTGGACACTTGGAAGCAGAACCTTCTTCTGTTGCCACAGCTAACTCTGCCTGTGATTTGAAATTAAAGCTGTTAGTTGGCCTCCATCATTGCTAGGTACCGAAGTGATCTGAGAAGTTATACTTGGATGGAGAAACTGGCAAAGTTGGGAAATAAATGTTACATTTTGGGGGAGCTGAAATAGACATCCTTCTTAGGGTAGATTTTGTTACATTTCTTGAGAGAGAGAAAAAATCTGTTCCTTTGATAGTGTTAAGGAGAAAATGGTGAGAATAATATTGTTTGTATAGTGCAGTGTCATTATTGTATGATTGTAATTTGTTCTAGCTTCTGAAAGCCACTTGAATTCTGAAAAGTGACTTTTGCAAACTCTGTAATGAGGTTTAATTGTTACCAAGTAGCTGTAAAATTAAATATGAGTTGAAGTGCATCAATGATTCTTACTTGCACACTCAGTGAAAAGTAAAGCTGTGAAGTGAGTGAAGAGCTGTAGAATAGCAGGTGCATGAAATAGTAGAGGTAAGTCTCTGGATCTTTGCTCTTTCTTTTTTTCTGAGGTCCTTCATTCAGCACATCTGTATTGGAGTAGTCTCTTATGGCCACAAATATGATCAGCTTACTGATATTAAAGCTGAAGTTGGCCTTGTTTTTGGAACTCTAATAACTACATTGACGTATGAAATAGAAAATTATCCACTTCTCTCTGCTGCGTTATTGCAGAAGTGCTAACAGTGAAGTGAAGAATCCACTGATGAACGAAATAAACAGTGACAGCTTTAAATACACATGGAGAATAGATTTCTGTCATTGCTGGTCAAGGAAGAGCTGCATTTGATGCTGTAAAGCAGTAATTAATTACTGTTAATGTAACTTCATGTTAATAGCATTTCAGATGCAGATGTATTTGGATGCTAGCAGGCTGTTCAGTTTCTAGTGATAAATCATTTTAAACTATATTATTTATGTGTTGAACAACCTTTATTATAACCTTGTCTAGTATGCTGGCTTTTTTTGGTTTTGTTTATTTTGGCATAAACAGGACTTTGGCTCTGCTTTCAAAGAATAGGAAGTTGCTAATTTTTGTGAGAGCAGGACATTTGCATGTGAAAAATGGTCTTCAGTGCTTGTATGTATGGGAAAATAAATCCTAAATTTGATCCTGGTGTTATTTAAGGGAAGCAGATGACAGATTTATTGCAATGATGCTGGCAGCATGAAAACAGTGGTGTAAGTGATTAGATGTCAGTCAGGCAAGTTGTGCTCGACCACAGCTATCATTTGTTATCTTTTTTGTCTGGGTGCAGTAGACTGATACTCTTGTCATAGATTTCAGACCAGTGGGTTGTTTTGCCCTTACTGGCAGCCTTGAATGTAGTATGTATTTTTTTTTTTATTTATTTTTTCCATTTCAGAGGCTAGTTAGATTTCTGTATATTTTTGAAAGGTAGTTTTCCTAGCTACTAATCAAACCTACATTTTGAGGTCCAACACAGAAATGAAAATACCAAATGATTCAACTGCAGTAAAAACAGAAGACTAACTTAATGAGAATGAGCTGATATTGACTGCAAAGGTTTACTGATACTGAGTTTCAGCTGGCTTAAAATTTAGCAAGTCACTTATGATCTAGAAATTCCACTAACACTTAGTCGTTGTTAGTATTTTAGTAATCTGAAAAACAGAACAGCCTGATGTCAGACTCTTCAAAAGTGTAAATAGTAAGAGTATGTTCCTCAGCTAGCATGTTTTTTCATAGTATTCAGCTAAATTATCACCATAATTTACTCATAAAAATGGAAATAACCTTATTTATATTTATATTCATATCTGTCATATATGATGAATGCAAATAACCCTGCATTTGAAAATGGCTTTTCTTTTTTTAAGTCTATTGCTTCTTCTTTGTATTGTAGAATCTAATTATTTGATTTATGCATTTTTAATTGTAAAATTGGTGTCTAATGGTTATGTTTAGCCTAAATGCCAAAGTTCTCTATACAGCTTTTTTTAATTGATGTGCTTTAGATTACTGGGTGATCTGAGGTGATGTGTTTGATTACATTTAGGATATTCAAAATTCACAATACTATGAGAGTAGTCCTAATTGCTTTTTTGAGTTGTATTCAGAAGAGCTGACTGCAGTAACTTCACATTTAAAGGTGTTTCAGTTGAAAAACACATTGTATGAGCAGCAGGTTAAGTGCTTTCATTGATTAGACAGACTCTTCATGCAACTGTGAAGGAATACAGTTTTTGGTTAGACAGTTATTTACAAGGTGGGATGGTTTAGATGCCTGACTGTTACCTCTTTCAGTGCATGGACGGTCCACTCATGGCTCAAGTTTAATTGTAGCGCTGATTCTTGCACCGTTTATTCTGCAAGTAGTTTGCTCATAAAAAAAAAAAAAAAAGGCAAACGAGTCACTAGTAAACTAACATGTTCCATTCTTACCAGGTGGTACAAAGACTTGTCAAGCAGGTTACTTTAATTGGAGCTATCTGTCCCAGTAAGGCCATGTTAAAATATTGTAAAGTATTGTAAACTATTCTGTCTCCAAATTCTGGAGGTCCTGTTTCTCGTGAGTTGTATGCCAAATAACCAGTCCCACTGATCCTGTTGCTTTCTCAGAAGCGTGATCCCAGTGCATCTTACTGTTTGTGGTTGTTGTTGAATACAGAAAGCTGTGAGTGGGTTTTCGGAAGCATGTGTAGGGGAAGGAGTTTCCTATTCATATCTGAAATAGGGTTTGCTTATATTTCTTACGTTTGATTAATTCATAATGGTTAGGGTGTAGAATACATGTAAATGAGCAAGATGACTACTACCTCTCCTTATTTTTAAAATAAACATATAAACATTTAAATAAAGTCATGAGGAGATCAAGCTAGGCCTTTTCCCTGCTGAAATAATAACAACAGTAATTATACAAATGAGCAATATGTAGAGAAGACTGTTTACATGTAGGGATGAATTATTTAGAGATTACAGTATTATAATTCACAAAGAATTAAAACTCCCCCCAAATCCAAGTACTTTGGAGCTCTGGTTATACTGAAAAATAGGTGGACTGGATTTCCTCCTGTATTCCTCCCGTATACAGGATCCTCCTGCACATCTGAAAGGGAGATATTGGAGTTTTCTAGTTGTTTTGTGGCATTTTTTCAAGAGCTCTGGAATACTAGGAATGAGCCGTTCTAGTAGTGAAGAAAGGAGTAGGGGATATTCTTGAGCAAGTACATATTTAATGAGGCAGTTTGTTTAAAACAAAGCTATTCTTTTTTTACTGGCAATTATGTAACTTTTTGGCTTGATTCTGGCATACTTATTAAATTAGCGATTTAAGTCCTTGGAAAGCACTTGGATAGGCTAAGCAAATACCATCTGTGCAGTTGAATAAATGTGTATAAAATATTTAATTATGGGTAAGGCACGTTGTGTTCTGAATAGAGAAAGCTTGTTGAACTCTGTCTTGCAGCGTTTGTTCTTGGGGATTCCTTAAGCTGATGCAACCTAGACAGAAACCTGAGGAGTTTCCCTTGCTGATCCTTAGACAAGCGACCCTTTGGGGACAAAATAAACAACTGCCATTGACTAAATTAAGTTAAATCTTCTCATTCTAAGATTACGCTGTTACATTTTTGTCACATATACTAAGTGTAAGATTTGTTCTGCTAAACAGTCCTGTTTTGAATGCTATCCAGATATACTGTGTATATTAGGGAAGTGATGATAAGATTCTGGGTGCACCTCCTTGCCTTTAGTCCCATACTACACTATTTAACCTCAGCTCCCTCTTTGACATCAAAATATTGTTCTGTAAAGGCATTATAACCTGAAGAGCTGATTTGAGTATGAACGAAGATTCTTGCCTTCAGACCTCTGTAATACGTTTTTAAGTTTAGGCTAGTTGAGGGCAATAGTAAGTTCAGGAAAGAAAAGTTCTCTCTTTTATTTTTCCACTCTTAATCCAACACTAAGTATTAATCTCAGAAGGAAAAGGTTGCCCTATTGATATCAAAGGTAACAACTTGTGTTAATCTTCTGTTGTAAGAATCAAACACAGTGTCTTTATCAACTCATAGGTCCAAGCTTCAACTAATAGGATTTGTTGTATAAGTCTTGTTAGCCCAGCTGAATACTTTGTACTTCCAACTAGATGATTGCTAGTGGTTGACTAATCATAATTTTTTAGAACTAAAGCAGGAAAGAAACCTAGCTACAATTGCCAACTAACCCACCAGGATCTTTCAGTACTTCCTGTGAAGCACCAATTTCAGACCTCTCTTAATTAGTTCTTTCCAACTCATAAGAACTGAGGTTTTTTTTCTTTTTTAACATGTTGTTGTCTTTGAGTTGTTTCCTTCTATTTTTTTTTTCTTTTGGTAGCATTTTTCATTTTGTCTAGATGGGTTGGTAATGTGAAAATCTGTAGCATTCGTGTTGCCTCCATCATTTTTTTCCTTCTTGTATTACTTTCTGCATTAAAAGCTATCTTTTTGTTCAGAATTGTTGAGGTTTGTGCAGTAGCCTAACAGACTTCATCACTGTGCTCCTGCTGATCTTGCTTTGGGGTGAGGGCATACATTAAATTCTTGTGTGTTTTCTACTATTCTTTTTGGGGGGGATTTATGTGCATTTAGGTTTTCCTTTTGCTTTTCACATAAAATATTTTTGCATGTTGCATACCATGCTGCATGTTTTTTTTTTTCTCCTCTCATCTGCCCTGCCATTTCTAGGCCATTTCTAATTGAAATCTGGTAATGTAACTGTGCCGTATAAATGGCATTTTCAGAGTGGCTAGAAGTAGTGATGCACAGGCACTGTATGCCACCATAAAAAATAGTCAGCTTTGCATTTACAGACCATTGTAAATTCTGCACCAATTCCTCATCCTTTCTACTGCAAGTAATTTGGGTTATACAATCTAGTATAAAAAAACAGAAATATTTTCAGGTGAACATTTCACAGAATCACAAAATAGTCTAGGTTGGAAGAGACCTCCAAGATCACCGAGTCCAACCTCTGACCTAATGCTAACAAATCTTCCACTAAACCATATCCCTAAGCTCTACAATTTGTATTGAGTTCAATACATTCCTGAGTTTTGTTAGACTTAGTGTCCCTCTAAGTCCATCTTTGGACTTGCATATAGAAGTGCAAGTGTGTGGGATACCACTTCCTGCTGCAGCAGAGGTGGCATTCCCAGTAGTAGCAGGAACATCCTTGGCTGGCAGAAGCACCAGGTGAGAAGAGCGTTGATGCTGAGCTGCTGAATGTGAGCTGGAGAACGTGGGAAGAGAAAACATCAATGATACAAACATTTTAGCTCCTTAAGGCTGTGCAGATGATCTACATGTGATGCTCAACTATCTTCCTAACATTGCTGGAGAAGCTGAAGCTGGGAGTTCAATAAAAAGTTTTCAAAGTTTGTTTCAGAGAATTTTGGGCTCTGTGTAAAGGTATGCAGAGCGAATCATATTTGTTCAGGTTATCAGCCAAGTACCCAAACTGGACTTCTGAATCAAAAAAGTTTTTATGCTAATAGCAGTTCCCAGTGTATTTGCAGAACTGCTGTTTTATGAGAAGCCAGTTCCTTGTTGAATTATTTTAAATGGGGATGACTTGAATTTAGCTGTTAGGTGTGTACATCAGAGAAAGACTAGCTCTGAAGGAAGATTTATGTTTGTATTTCTTTAAGCAATAAAACTGGAGTAGAGGCTCCTAATTTCTAAAATGACAGATTGCCTTCCTTTCGTTCTCCAACTCTTTGGCTATTAATGAAACAAATTGTGCTTGTTGGCTTCTACTCAGCTATTCTGGATGTACAGTGTGCTAATGTAAATCAGCAGTTTCTGCTGCTATAGACTTCAACAGCAGCTGCAGAGCAAAACTGACAAGCTTCTGGTCATTTTTATTATTGCCATTCAGAAATTGTTTGAATAGCTGTGAAAGTGTCCTGTGGTGTGTCTGCTTGCTGTAGCAATGATATTTGGAGACTGAGCTGAGGTTATGAGGAGAGAGAGAGTGCATTTAGATCCCAGTGGTGTGAGAGCTGAGACTGAGAGTTGTGTTCCTCCATTTGGGAGTCCTTGAGCTACGTTTGGAGCTTTTTTCTATAAAATGCATGTTACCCAGCTGGTTGAAAGTCAGGAGTTCTTAAATGGAGTCCAGACTCCATATTTTTCTGATGTCCTTTATAGCTAGATATAAGCCTTTATAAGCATCCTTGACTGCAGGACATCATCATATTGTGTCCTGAGAAGTTGTCCTCTAACATGTTTAGTTTCTTCTGCGGCTGAGGCGTTTTCTTTCGTTGCATGGGGAAGAGACAGCAGGGCAAGAATGCTTGCCTTCTACATCATCCTTCCCCTCCTGCACCACTTTAGGAGCTCTTGCACAATGAGTAGCAACTGCTGCTGTCCTCCTTTCTAGGAAGCAGAATGGAAAGTGGTACGTGCGTGGCCTGCAAAGGTGGATGCTAGCAGGCCAACCATTGTTGTGGCTGGACACAGGAGATGTTGCCAGGACAGGAAGAGTGTTGAATATCTTTCATGTGGGCATTTAATGGAGTCCTATGTTTATGTTTACATGTTGTTGTTTTTTCTCTTGAAATCCTGCTTTTGAGGATCTTGGTACAAGGCCTCAGGAAATATCTTTAGCTGCAAAAATGATTTTCCTGTAGTAAAGATACACTTAATTTCTGTGCTGCCCTGGAGTGCATGTGGTCAAATGGAAGGTAGAGTCAGCTTGTGCTGAAAGATAGGGAATTGCTTTATTTTCCCTCTCTAGTACAAACATGTTTCTAGAATCTCAATACTCAACCCGTGTGAAAAATAGGAAGGTGGGAGCAGAACCCGCTTGTCAGCTGTTACTTTAGAAACAGCACCATCAGCCTGTTAGGAGGCTAACTATGACCTAAGTGAAATTCAGACTGTATTCCAATGCCTAACTGGAAACCAAAGTCCCTTAGAATTTAGTTGTGTGTTTTACCAGTGGTTTATGCTGTATTCTTTATACTGAACTAGGTTCTAGTAATGTTAACTATTTCCAGGAGGAACACCTTAACAACTAGACTCTTATTAATTCTAATGTTGTTTGAAGTAAATGTATGTTCTTCTAGTGGATATTTTCTGGCTTGATAGCCTAAGTATTTTAAGTGCTCTACTACTAGAAAAATAGAAGAAAACATAGACTCATTCTTTTTAATAATGATTCTTCTCATCTTTTAATTTAGTTACCACTTTCAGGGAATAATTATAGTTCATTCACTGTGACTGAGTGCTTCCATTTTTAACGACCATTTGTGGCAATAATGAGGTCTATATAATTGGAGAGGAATATGTATTTGGCAGGTCCTTGCAGGCTCTTTTGAGAGCACACATTGAAGTACAAAGTTTAGAAGGGAGCCTAAATTCTGTAACAGGAATTGGATAAACTACCAAATCATGATTATAAAATCATAGAATATTAAGTATTTTGGAGTGCTTTTAAAGTTCATTGCAAAAGCACAGTATAAGAAGTTGCATTTTCAATATTTCTAGAAAAGATCAGCATGTCGTATACTAGCTTAATTCCATTTTTAAAATACTGAAACTGTTAAAATATGAAGTTAATATATTTTGTGTAATGAAGAAATGCAAAAGAGGAGAAATGATAACTTATGTAGAATTAGTTGGACTCTATAATTCATTGTTCTTTAGAGACAGGCAAAAGGAGTTTATTCCAAGAATGTTTGTGCGATAGACTTTACTGAATAAACCTTTTATTTCTGCTTTCAGTCAGCAGATAAGCAGCGAGCCCTAGAAGAAACCAAAGCCTACACAACCCAGTCATTAGCAAGCGTAGCCTATCTGATCAACACTTTGGCCAACAATGTTCTCCAAATGCTGGATATCCAAGCATCCCAGCTTCGACGGATGGAATCTTCAATCAATCATATTTCACAAGTGAGACCTTTTTCCTGATTTCCTGTTCTCTGTTCATGAAATTATACAGCAGATAAAACTCTCACTGCATGTGACTTACCTGATGTTTTGTGAATAAGAAAAATAGTTGCATTTAAAATAGAAGGATGCATTTCTCCTCCTATTAAATCTAGGAATGGGTGTCTGTGTGATTTGGTATTTGTGGTAATGTGAACATTTTACATAGGATAAGAGATAAAATGTAGTCTTTGACAGTTTGTTGTTTGGGGATGGGTCCATTTTGTGTATGAAGCAAAAAGTGCAGGTAGGCAGCTAATGGAAAAAAAAAAAAAAAAAAGACAGAAAATTATGTTAAGAAATGGATTAGCCTTTCCAGTTCCTATTTGTGATCTACTGTGTATGGTATTAAATAGCTACAGGCATTCAAAATTTAAAAAGAAAAAGAAAAAAGGTATGAAACAGAAGCTGCAAAACACTACTTGTCATCTGTCATCTTTTTACTTTAACTGTTGCTATCGTACTGGCCTCTGATGACGAAAGCATAGGTGGCTTTTCTTAATAAAATTCAATTAGCAATTATGTGAACAGAAGGTAAAACTGATGTTTCAAGTTTATGTATGGCTAGAGAATGCCTGCAACTGTTTGCATTTTTTTTGAACAGTAACAAATAAACTAAGCTACAGTTATAAAGAACCCATGTCCTACTCCACACTGATGAGGGAGTTTTGACTACCAGAATAGGCTGAGGATGAATGATAGATTTGGAGGCTTTCATGGCCATGATGGATTAAAAAGAGAAAGTAAAAGCAATGATACAGCACTTTCTGTTTTTCTACTACGGGAGAGTTGTTAGGTTTCCTGACTGAATATTCTGTCTTACTCAACCAGTACATTTTGGCTACTAGTGTTTCTTTATCTCCACATGATAATGTTACATATGTAAAAAAATATATATCTGTATATATATACATATATATATATATATATATTCAGAAAGACATTTGAAAGTGGGAGCTGCATCAGGTAGGAAATAGATAATTAAACAGTATGTAGATCTGGAAGAGACTCTGGGGATGACACAGCATTATGACAGAGGAAGCAACACCACAGCAGGACATACAAGTAGTAAGATATATTTTCATCAGTGGGTCAATCAGAATGGATGAATGTGTTTTATTATTATTCAGAAAATGTTTTAGCTGGCTGCCATGTTCTTGATGGCTACTTTTTCTTTTCTGCTGTGTGAATGATCACATGGTTCTCCAAAAGTTGAAGTTGTGTCCATAGAATGGACTGAGATCTGTTAACTGGTTGGTGCTGAAAAGGTTGCTAAGCTGGTAGAGATCTGGACCATCAAAAGAAGTGAATAATTTTTTGCTATCTTAATGGGCCAAATTGGCTTACTGAGTGGTAAGATGAATTCCAGAGCAGGTGGAAAGGAAGGGACAGGGTGGATTTTCCCTTCTGGTGATAGTATGCTAGATTATAGTATGATAGATTGCCTCAGTTATCCCATGCAACTGCAATCTTCAGAAATAAGCTGAGAAGTTTGATTTCTTCTGCTACATGCTTTTTGTTAATCCATGGACAACTCTTTTTTTTTTTTTCCCCTCAGAAAATGTCTTAAGTTACTCTGTGTATGTATGTGCGCTATATATATGCTATGTATGTGTGTATATGCATCTGTGTGTGTATGTATGGTGAGTGGTGAGCGTGCTTGTGTGTGTATGTATATGGTTCTTGAGTGGTTTGTACCAGCTGACAAGTATTTCAACTATCTTAGACCCTAACACAGAATATGGATATGGATAAAAATTCTTTCACTCAGGGTTCACTGGATTTTCCATTTTTATACATGCATACAGTTTATTTGCCACACAGTTTTTCTAAAGCAGATTTTGGGGAGAGTGTCAAGGCATTTTTAATTTTTTTTCTTTTGAGAAACCGAGTTTTATATGGACTGAGATATTAGGTCAGATTATCTTTGGAATTTGTATTAAATGGACTGTTACTTAAAGTAGGGTGCTAAATTACCATTACCAAATACATAACAGAGATGGAACAGCCAAAATTTGTAGGCTGCATTTGTACAACCAAACAAAGTTAAAAAATATTTCTGAATTTGTTTATATCACTGTAAAATTGAAAATTGAGGGTATATTTTGGTTGTGGTTCTTGTTATTGTATCATCTGTATGTCAGATGTTCCCCAAATCTTCATGGAAGAAGTGATGTTAGAAAAGCAGACGGTATTTGAATTTTTGGATATTAGTTACATGAAGTGTAATGACCTAAGGAACTTTATGAAGTTGCATTTAATGCACGCAAAAGTGGGTTCATCCCATGATACTGAGGTTGCAGATGATACATTCTCCCGATTAATTTTGGTGGTTACTTCTTAAAAAAATGGATTTATTTTGTCACAGTTTATATGTAGTGCATAATTTCTGTTCAGTACCTATGATTGTATTTATCCTGGAATAAGCCTAATCTGCAGAAGATTTCTTGAGTGTTTTTTACTTCGGGTGTCAACTGTAGTGGATCGTCTTTAGCACTACATTAAATACCTCATGGTAAAATATCTTGTGGCTAAATTAACACTTTGGTCAGTTTGACTTGATGTCAGTAAGGTAGAACAGGTAACAGATTGTTAACTACCATCTGCTCACATTTGACAGTGCATTATTATTAATACTTTGTATTCATACTTTGGTCAGTAGGCATTGATATTTAAATTTAGAAAACACTAATGCAAATTACAGTATATAAATGTGTAGCCCTGCTTTTAATTCTGATTCAAAATTCCACATACTCTCCAAAGAGGGAAGCAAAATCATTTGGCTCTTAGTAAGAAAACTTTTTCAAAATTGCTTGTTTTGCTCAAGTGACATTCAAACTCGAAGAGACATGATTAACTTCAGAATATAAAATATTCTAGTTCTCTGTTCATACATAGAATACCAATTTATGTCACTTTCTGTTTCCTTTTAAATGCCAGATTAATCAAAGAACTGAAAAGGAAGCTGATAATCATTTGTGGGTTTTTAGATTATATATAGGTCCTGAATAAGGAAATTGTTAGTATTGAAACTATTTTTTGCAAGTGATTAAATCCTATTGGTTTAAAATTTATGATTATTTTGATTTAGTCTGAAGGCTGATGGATCTGTTCTTCCTTGCCTTTTTTATCTTTGTCCAGAAATAGATGATATGCAATGTTTCTTATTTGGCTGAAAATTTCAATGCTAAATACAGATCTTCTGTATAAATATTTATACTTATTTTTAAAAAATTGTGTTAAAGTTTTTTCAAGTTAGCAGACACTGTGAAATGTTGATCGTATCCAAATACTTTAATCTGGCAGATTTTCAGGTTTTAATATTTGTTTGATGAGAAATATTTTGTCAGATTTAGTTACAAAATGGTCTTAGCAAGCAAGTTCAGCTTTAAAATTCTTCTCTGCCGCTAATTATATAAACAAGCATGCTATCACAAAGAGTTGAAATATAGTAAGAGCCATCAGTTATCTCCGGTGACGCTGTAGGATGGAGAAATCTGCTTCATCCCCTTCTTATGGAATGTGTCTCCTATGAAGTTGCCAATCAGGGCTGTTCCTAAGTAGTGAATAGACCGCAGACTGGAGCTTTTCTGTAGGCAGCACGTAACACTTAGCTAACTGTAACGGCATGGGGGAGCTGGCTGGTGCGTGCAGGGATGGTCACTCAGACATTAGAGTTGCTATGTCAGTAAAGGCTCCTAACCATGTTCAGTTGTCTTTCTCTTGCAAGTTATAAGAATAGCCAGACTTATTTAAAAATGGTAGTCCAAGTCTAACTCTACATAGTAGATATTACTAGTTTTTGGAGCAGGTATCTCTTTAGCATCTTAGTATCACTGTGACCTTTTAATATATGAAATACATACAATTTAAGTTGTGGCAATTAGTATGTCACATTTCTGACATTTCAGTTACTTGTTGTTACTATGAGTAACTACTCATTATTTATTACTAAAAGTAATAGTCCAGTTTTCAAGGTAATTTGAAATAAGTTTGTTGAAATTCTAGTAAACTAATGTAAAAAAAAAAAAGCTCACAACGTTGTATTTAAGCAACCTTTTCTCCTAACATTTTTTTAAAATGAATTTTAAAAGCCTAAGCTAGCAAAGTGACAATGCATTGATAAAAGTAAATGGGAATGTTTTGGGCAGAGGAAAAAATGAAGGCTTATGGAGGCTTTTGTTTCTGAAATTTCACTGTAGATTGTACTTTCAAAGTGCTAACTTTAATATTCTGAGAAATTTCCCTTATAGGTAGAATATCTTTCAAAACTCTGGGTTCAGTGATTTTGAAGTGAAGCAGAGAATAATGTTAATTTTGGAATCCCAGGCATAGTTCAGTATTTCCTCTGTTTTAATCTTTAAAGCATTGAAGCTAGTTTTTTTTGAACTCAATATGGAAACTTGATGTTTCAAAATGGCCAGAAAATTTCTAATAGAAACAATGAAGTGGTTTATATATGTTTCTCTAAGCCAGACCTTGCCTCGTTGTAGGCATCTTGGAAGGTGTATATGGTAGTAAAGAGCCTAACTTCTCAGAAACTGTCACCTACAAGCTTTTGCCAAAGGAGGTGGAGCAGTAGGGGAAAAAAAGTGCATAACAATGCTGTCAGGAGCCTTACATTTCTTATCAGAGAACAGGGTAAGTTCTAGAAGAGGAGTGTATCCCATCTGCTGTTCATGCCAGACTTTACGAGCTTGGTGTTCTTTTAGTCCAGCTGTAAGCCTAAAAACTTAATTATACTTTTTTTCTGTTGTCTTCTTGAAGATTTTCTGAAGACAGTCATTTAAAAATGCTATTTCTCCATAGATGTTTATAAATTGCTGAATAAACATTCTGTTGGCATTCTTCTGTCTCACTTAAGGGATTTATGCTAGTTCTGGAGGCAATAATTACCTGTGCATTGAGGATAAATGTTTTCATTTTCTTTAGTAGCAGGTTAATCTTTGTTCCTTTTTCTACTAATCAGATAGTTCAATGTTCCTTTCTGCTGTTTTATAAATATCTTAAGATATTTTGTCTCTAGTAATCTACTAATCAAGAAAATGAAATTTTGGAAAAACCTTTCAACAGAGTGCTTTTCAGTGCAATTTTGGGAATATTTACCAGAAGTGTGTGCTGTTTTAATGCATCTAGTTATTCCATAGCTGTTGAAGATAAAGGAAATGTTCTGAATCATCATGCAAGAGAATTCCCATTAGATGAGCTTCAGGATTTAATTAAATTTTATGCATTTCATTGTTTGTTACTGTAGTCATGCCTCACCGATCACTGAAGCCCTTAAGGAAACTGGATGTACTTACGATTCCTATTAATAATTAATAAAACTCTCTCATCGTTCATGGAAACAAGTTTCCACTGTGCCAAGATACCATCACGGCAATAGCATGTGCATTAAATATCTGCACTCATCTTATGTTTGTAGATAGTTGCATGATAAAATACTAAAAGCGCATGGTTAAGTTCACAGAGGTCAAGTACTTGAAATGCAGAGAAAGGAAGAAATAATCTTATTAACACTGGACTAATTCATTTCTTTCTGATTTGTAGATCGAAGTCAAGGTACTGCAGGTGTACTGTCAAAGGCATAAAAGAGTTTTGAATGTCCAGATTCAGATTCATAAGATTTTGATGTTGCAATACATTCAAAACATCATATAGCATTTGAGATGCTGTTGCAGCTGGGATTGTTTAACAAATAGGATCAAAGGCTTATGAGACAAGGAACGTAAGATAAGCAGTATAATGTTTCTGCAGTTTTCTAGTGTCATGTCTAGATCACAGATAAAGTAGAGATTGAATTCTTCAGTGGTATTAGACATGAGACCATCCTCTAAGTTGTTTCAGTCACATATAGTTAGATAAAAATAAATAAAAAAATACATTTGTGCTTTCTAACTCCTGAGCAGATGAGGTGAGGATTCTGTAGCCAGTCTCTTTGGTGTGACACTTATATTCTTGTTCCACTTCTCCTTCCACTTTTCCTTCCACTATGCTATAAAAGCAAAAGTCTGGCACAGGGTAGGGATTAAATCATGTGATGCAAGAGAAATTACTGAATCTTACCTTGACGCAGAACGGTATGTTTTTGGTAATCTGGACTGGAATATGTTTATGTGCTGTTTGCACATAAATAAAATATGAAGTCTTTCTGGTACCATTCATGGTCACTGAAATGATGACAAGAAATGTTGTGAATTATTAGAAATCCTAATGATGACAGTTCTGGGTGTTTTCTGACTTTAACCTATAGCTAAAATGTTTGTTCACAACCAGCAAATTTTTTGTAAGGAAAGTTGTTTTGTCAATAAAGAATTATTATTATTATTTTTTAATGATGCAAGCAGTGTCCTGCACCTTGATTTAAGAGTTGTTTTGTTGTTTGTTTGTTTTTCTCCTGCAGGGGCTTTTTGGTAATATTCTATTTTTTTCTAGTCTTGTTACCAAACAAGATTCAAGTACATATTTTCAGACACTGAATTTTCAGTTGGGCTTTGTCTTATACTCGAGAGTCTCCCGTGGTACTCATTGTATTATGTGGAGGGATGGCTTTTCCATGTTGGCTTTACCTATTCCAAGTAAAGGCAATGGGCTTTGTAGTGGATAGCTAAATGAGTACTGAGCACCTTTTAAAATCAAATTGTTACTTTGTGATGAGCAATTTGTAGTGACTGAAATACCTGGTCCAATTTGTCTGAGTGAAATTTTATTCTGTTGTATAGCTACCAGTCCTATTTTAGCAAACTGTTTTACAGTGTGAGAGGAGCAGCTTACGGTTTGTTTTTAACTTGTAAAAGTTAAACTTTGGGAAAGTATCCCTATGCTTCATCTAGTTGGAGACTATTTCAAAGACCGGTTTAGAGAGCAGTTGTAGAATTGAATGAAAGAATCATATAAATCAGTGTCAGTAAATTAACAGGAACTAAGAATGGAAAGTAGGTATTTTGCTGAATTGTAAAGAATGAAAGTAGTAGAAAACCCAAAGAACCTGTGACTATCAGCGTGGGTTTAGAGGTGATGAGTTCAACAATAAATTTGACAAAGATGATGTAAGCAAGTATATGTAGTAATATGTTCAGCACAGTATACAGAGATTTTCAAAACATTGGAACTGATTCAGTGTTTTCTTTTCTACTGACTCTGTATTCAAATGCATACCACTGTTAGTAAATACACTGCGTCTTTTGTAGACGGTGGACATTCACAAAGAGAAAGTTGCTAGAAGAGAAATTGGTATCTTGACTACAAACAAAAACACCTCAAGAACTCACAAAATCATTGCACCAGCTAACCTGGAGCGACCAGTTCGCTACATCAGGAAACCTATTGATTATACAATTCTAGATGATATTGGACATGGAGTGAAGGTAGGTGATATTGTTCAAACAGCCAAACTGCAAATACAATGTCTTTGTATATTTTCAAAATAACCTGATGCTTTTCATGATAATATACCAGTTTCTCCTTCCCTGGCCAGTATGTCTATACACGTAAGAGGAGTTCTGCCCAGATTGCAGTTGCTCTTTCCCTCGTCCTTTCCCCCATGTTTCTGAACCTTGCAAGCTCACTGAATCTTATTTCTGAGGATATTTGGTACTGTGGATCTCACCTTTTAAAATGCTTCTAAACACCTTGTGTGATGCTGCAATTACTCTTCAAGTCAGTTGTGAGGATATACCTGAGTAATGAAAAGCTAATGACCAACTGTCAATTTTCTCTCAGAACTAGCAACGCAAAGTATGTTCCAGCTTTAATTGCACTAGGTTTAGTTTGGAGCTCACCTGAAGAAAGGGTTTGCATAAGATTATTTGCTCTCTTTATTTTTTGTCAGTCTGTTATATCCTGTAATGTGCTTTGCTAATGTGAGCTTCCTGCAATTTCTGTGCCATACAGAGTTTAAGAATGAGAATATTGCTGCGAAGTTCAAAGCCAGCTGTTTCTCCCTTTTAAAAGTAGGAAAAAATGAGGGATTTCAGGGCAAAGATCAGAAGGAGACACAACTGGTGGCTGTTGTATGCAAGTTGTAGATCAGTGCACACAACGGCAGTAATGTCATGTGTGAGATTAGTTTTTTTTTTTTTTGTTTGTTTTTTGTTTTTTTAAACATGTCCTGAATGTAAACATAGTCTTAGCAGGTGTGAACTCATTGTTAACTTGCGCTGCCAGGAAAACAAATATGGAAATGAGAACACTGACAGTGTTAAAGTTCCAGGAGAAGAAAGGTAAATAACACAAAGCACTGTCATTTTTACATGACAAACTAACAAATCTGTAAACCTGCTAAGTAGCAGTAAGGTAAGATGCTTCTTCCAGTCAAAGTACGCCAGAATTTCTTTTGCTTGACACCTAACTGCATTGGGTCGTCTGTGATACTCAATTTGAACTGTCTACTTGGATAGTCATTTTAATGACAACATGTTGTTTGTCCACTCTCCGAATTCTTAATAGACCTGTTTAGATATCTCTTCAGAGCAATTATACTCGAGTCTTCTTCACGCCCTGTTAGTTAACAGAAAGTCTGTTTTCCCCATTTCTTACCAAAAGAGTCAGCCTCAGTTTGTAAACTTAAATCAGATTTCAAAACCACACTTTAATTTGGAGAACACGACAGCAGCAACAACAACAGAGTGCGCACACGCACACCACCATTAATAGCTACTGTTTTGGCCAGGAAATTGTTATAATTTATATGTTAAAATCTACTGCCAATTCAAAATCTGAACTTATGCACGTCAGCTGAACTCCTGGTTATGGACGGAGCATATTAACCTGTAGGATTACCACTGCTAATATTTTAATGAGCACTTTTGTTTTAATGAGATTTGGTTTAGAACTCATAAAGGAATAGTTTTTAATTGTTCTACAAGACATTACTTAGCACTGGCTCTAAACCCTTACAGTTGTTATCCCACTTACCTCAGTGTAGCAGAATCATACCCACTGTGATGCAGTGAATTATGTTCTACTGAAAGGACATAATTCATCACATGGCTGATGACTCAAATGTGTGTTTGCATCCATTTGTTATGCTTGTGATATGCTTGAAATAGCATCCAAATGATATTTATAATGTGCTATATTTATCTGGAAAATTAAGAAGCATTGTGTACTTAGTGAAACAAGAAGGAGCAACTTGTCTTTAATCATGCTATCTTTATCTGTGGAACTGATCTATGGATCAGTTAATCAGGTTAATCCAGTGTTCAGTGCATAGGAAAGAACCACTCTCTTGCTGGTGGGGAGGAAGTGGCCAGTTGTGTTTGTCAACCTGTTGTTTTCATTCTGATCAAGTAAATACAGAATAGTTTTTTAGATCTCTATCTGGGGGACAAAGAGGAAAAAAAAAAAAAGAGAAGAAATAGGAGCTTTAAATTTGTCTATCTATAGCTGTTTATTGCTTGAGCTGTGGCATTTTTCCCTTCAAATCAGTACTCAGCAAGAGTTATTGGATAAATAGCATTGAAGTTCCAGTTAGTATCAGAGTATCTGTCTGCATTCTTAGTTCTCTGTCTGCTTTTTTGGCTGTAGGGCTTTCCCTTTAGTACAGGGACACAGAAATGTTTATTGTCAAAGCAATCAAGAAAAAGTAGCAAGCATTCACTGCAGTCCCTGAGAAATCCCTGATAAACTGTACAGACAGCAATATAGGGGAAACATGGAGCATCCTTGGCCGTGAAATCCAGTATGCCATGTTGAGGTAAATAGTTTAACCAGCTATGGCCACCTTCAGAAATTAAAAGCATCGGTTGATGCTATCTTGCACTGGTGGATGGGAAAAGGTGGTTTACGGTATGGTTTCTTAATAGGGGAGAGTGAATGTAAATGCCACCATATAATTCTAGCACTCCCTCCTCATCTTCATTCCCTGAAGTCACAATGCTGCAAAAATCCCAAGAACTTCTTATCTGAAAGAGACTTGCTCAGTTTTTTTTTTCCTTTAAATATTCCAATCTGCTTTTCCTTCCAAAAGGTTCTCTGGTCAGGAGAATGGGGGGGGCGGAGGTGTTGATCCATTCAAAGTAGTGTGTAGTTGTATTAAGGTACTGTAATTATCAGGCAGTACTGCTGAGGGAAATGTCTCCCACTGACGGACCCTTTAATGCAGTTGGCCAGTCTTTCTGGCCAGTGCAGGGGGACCTGACTTCGCTGTGTAACTGTGTGAAGCAGAGACCATTTTGGTTAATATCTCCATGGAACGTTGAACTTGAAGACAGGATGTTTTCTAGTAAATTGGATTATGTTTTCTTTAATAAGTTAGGGCCTCATTATGAGCTATATGGATGAACCAGAGTAGTCACTCTGGATGCTCTGCTGTTGAGATTCTGCCATATGTAATCTTCAGTGTTACAAGAAGTCTAAGAAATATAATATGTTTAGATCAGCTGAGCTGAAAACAGATCAAAAGATACTCAAATGGAAGGACTACTTTTTTTGAGATTTTTATTATGGGGAAAGAAAATAGATATGCTATTGAGCCAGTAAGATGTCATGTGACTTCATGCCAGACAGCTAGCACTTAAGCTTTAAAATACTTCACTCTTGGCTAATGTTTTAATATATAGTTTAGAAAAAGGTTCAAAACATAATAATTTACTCTTGATCGTTGTGCAAGAGATTTCTCATGGCACCAGGTTAAGAATTAACTAACAGCAGTGTCTAGGAAAGAGCATATGTTAGCTTAATATTCTAGAGGATTTTGTTCAGCTAATTGTAAATATTCTAATACAATTAACAGAGTTTAAATGAGCTCAGGGTATTGATAAGTCTGTTCTTTGACAGCTCCAAAAATTAGTCTCTGAAGTTAATCCAACTAGATCTTATATTCCATTCTGAAAATTGGTGACTTTTTGTTAGCACTGTAAGAACTTTAGTAAACAGAGTACAAACATTTGAGCATTAATTTTCAGGTGTTAAATCTAAAGCCTTTGTGATCAATGCGTATTGAAAGTTTCAGCCTGAAAATCGTTTGTTCATGACACATTCTGCTTTAGCCACTCTTTTTATGATCTACTGATACATTATTTTGTTAATGCTGAATGCTTAACTTTTTTCTTTCTTTTTCCTTTCTCTTCATATCCTAAAGTTCCAACTAACCTTTCAATGCTTTTTTTCCTTACCTCTTTTATTTGCTCCATTTATGCATTAAGTGGTTGCTTAGATTTAAGGTAAGAAACCCCAGGGCTGGATTTCCATTCTTATTCTTCTGAGACTATTACACACGGGGAGATGGTTATGTGAATGTTATAGATTGTTTAAAACAACACCTGCTCTCCTTCCTGTGTATCAGATATTCTGTTGAAAGACTTCATTACTGATAAATGTTTTGCAATAGAAATTGATGTATTTACGTAAGGAAGCTAACGCAATTCATTTTAAAAGCTTTGTGGCAAAATATTGACTGACTTAAGCATATCTACCAGGTCATTTACAAGGGAGGAATATTGTGCTTACCATGCCTAGATAAAAAGATAAGTGAATACTTAGCAGCTGAATAGGAGCCTCCCCCTGTGTAATATTCTTTTTATCCTATATACGGTGTGAATTATGATTTGATTGGGATTAATGTTTCAGCGTAAGATTGCTCCAATAAGGGGCTCCAAAGGTATGTAAAAAGTTCAAATCTGTACATTATTTTTTTAAAGTTGCAGTATCCTTTTTTCCAGAAACTGCTAGCAGTATTTAAATACTGAGAGGCACTCACATATGGAAATATTTTCAAATTTGGTAGTTGTGTAAAATCCTTAATTTCCCATAAACAGCAAGCAAAGTGGTTTATGTAGTAGAATATTAAATGAAAAATGCATCAAAAAACTCAGACTGAAGTATGGCAAATTCTCATAGATCTTAGAGAAATTAAAACGTTAATAGTGTTAGTGGCTGCAGTTGTAACAACAAAAAACATCAAATCGATTGGACAAGAAATTAATGAAGTTACATGATATTACATTGGAATTCATTGCACGTTAAACAATAAATAGGTTATAGCTTTATTTAGTATTTTGATATTGTTGTCTTCCTGAAGTGCAACTGATTTGGTTATTTGGGGAAGGGGGAAGTAGAAGGTTTTTTTTTAGTAGCAGCCATGGTTTCAAAGAGGGAACTATATTTTAGAATGTAGAATACTGATATTTTATATGACAATGTTAATTAAAAGTTCCAAGTGGATGTGGAATTCTTTTTAAGTATTTTCCAGAACTGGGAAAAGCTAAAATAAAAGCCTGCACATTCCTGAAAAGATTGCCTTTTAAATAGCTACTACTGGAGTTATCCTAACAATGTCCCTATTGAATTGGCCAGCTGGTACTTTTAATAAGGTATTTACGCATACGTAGCATATCTGATCACAATGAAAATTGTTTAATAAATGGAGATTTCTTGCATGTCATTTTAAATTTACTTTTACATGAGTGTTTAAGGTACAGTATTTCTAGTCACATAGTGTTTAAATTGGTTATATTTGAGAATTAAAAAGTTCATCTCCCTGTTTCTGCATATCCCCATGAAGTGCATACTTCTAATGCTGAATATGCCTTATTCTGCATGCAGTCCATGCTAAGTGGTGCTTTTCACAGTGATGTGAAAAAAGGAATTGGCAATCTGTCAGTTTTCTTTGTTGCTCTCTGCAGTTAGAGTTATGAACCATCCTAATGACTATCCTAAAAAAGTAAAATATAAAAATTGTGCCATTACAGATGATTCGTGAACTGCCATATCTGCATCATCTGCAGTGGTGAAAAGACTATCTTCAGCTTTTCAGAGAAAAATATTTTTTCAGTTTATAGATTTGGAATGAAAAATAACGTTATTTGTTATAGCAGCAGTTAAAATATGTGTCTGTTTTTACTGGAGTGAACCTGATTTGATTTGGAAGATAAAATATGTCAATCAACTTCTGATTGCCAAAAACAAAAATTTGATTTTTTTTTTTGAGGGGGAAAAAAAAAAAAAAAAGAAAAAAAGAAAAGGCAAAGAACCATACAGCCCCCATCTTAGTGGACATAAGAGGTCTCACCATAGCCACAGTGCATGAGCCTGAAAGAAAAGTAAAAGGCTACTAACCCATAGTTTCATGTGAATACTAATTTTACTTCACTTGAGAGATAATACATGAAGTTCTCAGCCTGTATTTATTTTTCATGGCTGCAAAGAAACCGTAGCTTGGTGAGCAGTTACAAAATTAAACTGACTGATGGGGCGAACTGTGCTTGTGTCTAGGTAGCTTAAATTTAAATTTTAAACAAATTTTGAAGAAAATTTCAGCTGCATGTCAGAGGAGTATCTGTACCATCTCCTGTGAGCAAATCAGTTTAAAATTACATTGTTTAAGCCTTTTTCTACTTCCTGGACTTGGTTCTCCAATTATTTTACATAGGTGAATGTGGTAAAAACAGGTAAACTAGCTTGCTGAAGCTTTTAATTGTGGTCATTGGCCAAGACAGTGAAATTTAGACATTTCACTTCTATGTCAACGAGGTAATCAACTGGTGAAAATATGGTTTAATTAGACTTGCAAAGTAACTATTGAAGTGGCTGAGTACAGCCTGAAAAGGAGTTTACTCTGAGGTAGCAGATGACAGGCAAAAAATCTGTCATCCTCTCTGGAGCTTTAACAAGATGAAGCAAGGCGTGGGAAGTTAGTTTTCATTCAGCATTGGGTTGTTTTTGCTGGCGTCAGATACAAAATCATTCAAGAAGGCTGGATAGCTGATTGATGTTTCTGAATGTCATCCATGCAACATCACTGCTGGGACACTCTTTCTTAATAGATTTGCCAAATTGTTTGCTGACCTGAAAGTTCTAGAAAATCAGATTTGACAATAGAGCAGCCCTTAAAAAATATTGGGGCAGAGTCCAACTTTAGCTTTAGAAAGTAGTTCTTTGTGAGGTTTGATTGTGTGGAATATATGCTATTGAGGCTTTTGGGGGAAAAAGTTTCTCTTGGTAATGAAACTGACAGTGAGATGTTATACTGAAAAGTAAAAATGTTGTAGGTTTAAATCTTTGCTGCTGTTAAGGCCTTAAAGCCGTTTAAATAAACAGTTAAGTGCCTTAAAGTTGTGTAAAAAACCAGTGTGTTTGTGCAAATACGTTTGTTTAGTGGGTCTGATGACCAACTATATCTGACCAGCTATGTATTTCTGCACTTCAGGGAACAGTGCCTCTCTTAAACAGAATAATCTGTAGTGATCACTTCAAGCCTTCTATTTATTCAAAGATTATTTTACTGCTGTTACTGTGGAGGTGGATCCCAGAGCATCCTCTAGGATATGGTACTTAACCAAGATCTGCTTGTTTTAGGTTGTTTATGCAATTCCTTCCTCAGCAAAGCTTCATATTCCAGCTCCAGCACTGCTGGAGTTAGAGCTCTGGTCTTTGGACCTTTTCTTCTGTAGCCGTTACATGCTACTTCATGTATAAAAAGCTTCTGTAAGGTATCCAGTCAAAGAAATGTTTATCTGAGAGTGTCTGTGTCTTCTCTCCAGAATTATTTAATACGCTTCCCTCCCCCCCCCCATGTAATGTCAGTGGGTGATGTTTCCTGCTTTTTTTTTTTTTCGCTTAAAGGGAAAGAAGCAAAAACGTTGGAAGAATCTCTCCATTAATTCTGTGTAGACCATGTACAGTGCTTTTCTGGGTTCACTGCGTTTTCTTCTTGTAGAACACTCAGCTGTTTGTTTCTTTTTTTCCCCCCCGATATTTGTGCCCAAATGGTTTTTGCTTCTTAATTTTTTATTTATTTATTTAATAGCACAATGGTTAGCTGTTTTGACAGTTGCAAGCCAGAAGTACTTTTTTGTTGTTGTTGCAGGCTCTATTTTACCATACAGTTTCCTAAAAACAATTTGCAATCTCTGTGCTGCAAACTAACCACAGATCTGTGGAGTCCTGCAGCTAAACTAACCAACAACCAGATGTGTCTCTCTGATTTCACCCTCTAATTACGTAAGTTGCAGCTGAACACTTCTAGCTGCATGGAGCTAGGGGAAATGTCATCAGAAACAGTGCAACTTCTAGCGAGGACCAGCTTACTCAGAAATTCCAACTTAATGAGAAAACTGATTTTTGCAAATTGACAACAAACTCAAATGTGACCTTGAGTTTTAGTGATTGCTTTGCATTGTAAAAGTTTGTAAGAGGGGATGTATGTGGATGAGGACTTGGGTATGGAAGCTCTTTCCAACCATACGTGCAAAATAGGAAAGGCAGTAGGCAACAGAATAAAGTTTGCAAGCGTTAGGGAAGTGTTAAATTTTTTTTTTATTATTTTATTTTTTTTCCATCTAGTAGACAAAAGGAGAAAGAAGTTGGAAATTTTGCAATGTTTGTATCTCAACTGAAGTTACAACTAGTATAGCTTTAAATTTTATTCTCTTTTTCTTTCCTCAGGACAGCCTGTAACCCTTTTAGTGTCTTGCATAATATTATTTCTACAGATCTGTCTACATTGATTAGAACTGTTGGAATAATTTTGGATTCTTAATTTCTCTTCTGTGATTATTTGGTTATAAGTAAAAGGGGAAGTTATACAGACAGAATTGTTTAACTTGCAGTAGTTAGTCTTAAAGTCCTGTCAGATTTGAAGACAGTCCTGGTAAACTTTACTTGTTCTTTCAACATTTCAGTTTCAGTGTTAAAAAGTCATTTAAAAGAGCCTGAAACTAAACATTCTGTCAGTGCACTTCCCCATCTTTCAGCCTAGTCTTTCTGAACAGCTTCTTTGTGACTGAGATTTCTTGTTTAACAAAGAAATTTTTTTTTTTCTTCAGCCACATTTTCTAAAGCTGTCTTACCATCCTATGTCAGGGATGTTTGTTAGCAGTGTTAAAAGCAACTGGCAGTAACTGGAGTTCTGCATTGGTCAGACAAGTATTGCTTCCACATCTTACTGTATGCTGTGCGATGTCACTTCACCCTCCAGCTGCATTCCTCTCCTTTTCATGTGATACTAGCACAGTGCAATCCTAAGACATCATTTTTCTTCTTGAAATTATTGTATGCACATAATACCACTCTTGAAAGTAGGGTTAAGTAGGATGCTCTCTTAACTGTAGGACATTTTGTTAACTGTGAAGTGATAGCTAGTGCTGACATCATCTGGGGAGAAACCATAGTGTAGCTAGTTAAAACACCTACTGGGACTGCTCAGGGGCACACAGATTGGTCTAAGTTTGCTGTTCTCTAAAGACATCCAAAACCCCTGCCCTACTAGGCTTAACAGTCTGTTTGAAATACCTGTAGCAAGTGTTGCTGTGAGTTTTTAATTAAATGGTATTGGGTTTGTTTTGTTTGGACAACTCAAATAGGTGGATGAAACAGACATCTTTAATGAAACAAGAAATACAGGGGATGCTGCAACTTTAAAAAAAGAGGGGGGGATTTTTTGCTATTTATTGATGTTCCGTGTATAGAATAAAATATAATTCATTTTACATTTTCCCTTTTCCCTTCAAGTAGTTGTAGTTCAGTGCTTACTTCATCCCTCACTTGACTTTAGAATTATTGTTGCTTAGAGTTGGCTTAAAGGACTTTATAATGCTATTCAAAAGACTTTTCTCTTAAATTGACATTGCAAAGCACTTTTTGCACAACTGAATCCAAATGTTTGTTTTTGAATCTGACAAAAACAAAAAACCTTACAAAGCTTGGTTTTCTTTTCCTCCCAGGAAATTGAAAATGTAGTAACACGGGTTCTTGAGAGCTAAGGAATCAAGTTTCAGCATCAGAATACTGAATGTATTACGCTTTACACTGTCCTCAGTATTTACAAATTCACAAAAGTAAACATTTCCAGGATTTTAAGCAAGTTGTTATAGACAAATTATAAAGAAGTAATTTGCCTTTAATGATGTTTGCAAATATTCTTAATGTGTTGATTACTGTGCCTTTTTTTTATATGGGAGGTGGGGTCAGTAGACAAGACTTATACTTTGGAAATAAGAAACACTGAAATAGGGCATGATAAGAACAACAGAAAAAGGGATGTAAGCATACTTATTTTGGTTTGTTGAATATTTCTGTGCCTAAGCAAGAATTTGAGCATTCATAAATCAAAAGCTATTTAATGGAGACTTTTAAGAAGACCACATACAGATTCCTGTAATGGTGCATGCATTGAGAGAATTATGCTTGGCTGGCAGTATGCAGGTAAACAAAATGCCTTTGTCAGTAATAATTGTCTACGATTTCTAGATTGATCAGACAGTTAGGAATGCAGGTGACTTCTTGATTTTTAGAGGTTATAGTAAATTCTCTTTATATAAAGTTTCTTCTTTGTAATTTAACCTGAAAGAATGCAAGGGGATGACTGCAGTCACATCACATCACTGCAAATAATTTTTCTCCCCATATCTTTATGTATAAATTCTTAGATGTTAATTTGCTACAAATTTGGTGGGGAAAGAAATACATCTCTACGTTTTTCTATATAGAGCTTTCTCTGTAATTTTGCATGTGTACTATTAATATTTATAACAAACACTTTATTAAATAATTTTAATACTGTGAAAATATTAAAACATTAATGGAACATATTTGGACATTTTGTTGGCTTCTCTGTATTTGTATTAATTACATTAATTACCTTAATATTTTTAAAGAGTTCTTTAAAATATTATTTGAAATTTACCATTTGGTAGGGCAATGTGAAATAACTGCCTTTGTCTTAAAAGGTGACTGGGAGGTTTAACCAATTCACACACAATGCCTGCATTGTCACTGATTTAATGTTTGTGATAGCCCAAAGACAAATTCACTCTTTGTATATATAATTTTTGAAAACCCTGTGTAATAAAGAGTCCTTTGAGCGCAACTCTTGAGTTCTAGCAGAGTGGAAATTGCATATAGAATGCATGGCCTCTCAATTTATTTTTTGTTTAAACCTTCCCCTACTTAGAGTTAATTGATAAAGGCATCTCTCTCCCTAGACAGTGAGCTTAGTGAAGGCCATTTCTCTGCCCGTTCTTTCACGCAGGTCAGCACGCAGAATATGAAGATGGGTGGGTTGCCTCGTACAACACCACCCACCCAGAAGCCACCAAGTCCACCAATGTCAGGAAAAGGAACTATTGGGTAAGTGAAGTTACCAAGCATGTAAAGTGCTTAGGTGAATGAGAAGTGGGGAAAAAAAAAAAAAGATTCTTTTTGTGTGGTCTGTTTTGGTTGGTTGGTTTTGCTTTAACCATCCACAGGATGAGATGTTGCATCAGCATCCTCATATATTGATCATGTCTTATATACTGGTTAGCACATGTCTGTCACAAGATAATAGGCATCATCAGCCTTCCCAACAGAACCATTTTTTATCATTGCAGAACACTTAAAACTATATGCTTTAGCATAGAGAGTCATCAGCTGTGTGGCTTTGACAGGTGGTGCTAAACAACTGGAAAATTAGCATGTGGCGCTGTTGTACATGAAGTACATGAAAAATGTCCTTGATTTCTCATCCTCTGAAGTAGATATTGCAGACTTACAGGAAAACATTTTAAACTCCTGATGCTGCTTAGCACGTAGCAAACATTTCAAAGAATGAAAAATGTCTTTGTATTATCTTAATTTGCTTCTTTGCTAATTTGCTTATTTTCTTAATATTCTTATCCTTGTGTAGGCGTCACTCTCCTTATCGTACTTTGGAGCCAGTACGTCCTCCAGTGGTACCAAATGACTACGTGCCTAGCCCAACACGCAATATGGCTCCCTCACAGCAGAGCCCTGTTAGAACGGCTTCTGTCAATCAGAGGAATCGCACATACAGGTATTCAGAGTAGTCCCACACAAAGTGTACTTAGTATTTCATAAGTGTATGGACAAAAATGCTATGATAAATGTGAAATCTATCTGCACCTTGACAGTGAAGCTTCAAGCAAGGATAACTGGGGATGGATGCCATTTAGCATGTCGACAATTTGTTGTAATAAAGCTGGAGTAGTGAGTTGTGAATGGTTCATTTAATCCCATGGTTGCATTAATTTTAGTATTATAACATAGTTATAGCACTTAATAGTGTACTAAAATTTTGTAATCTTCCAAGTGTTTAGACTGTGATATTTTGTGAAAGGTTTACAAAACTGGGAAAAGACATTGCACACAACTTAAGTTTTGCACGTTGAAGGATTGCTTGGTGTGCTTACCGTTCGCATTTTTATTTGAACAGTCTTTGATGTTTTTAGATTGAGAAATTGAAAAAGAGCATTGTATTTTGAGGGTATTGGTAACTTCAAACACTGAATAAAGCTGAGTTGTATTACCAAAGGTTCTGTAGAAAGCTAGCCTTCTCTCTAGGATAACGAGAAGAGTTTCATGATATGACAGGTCTAAATACTTCCCTTGGAATCTTTACTTTTTAAACTTCATAAGTACTTGATGCTGGCTAAATAGATTGGCTTAATGTGACTTTTACTTGATTATCTTAAAATTTTCCTATTTCAGTAGGCTTATATGAAAGCACATAAAGCAGAGTTTAAACAGTTGATACCTTTTTTAAGTTACAGGAAAAAGGTCTGTATTTGCTCAGCAGAGATTTTACAATATTGGAATGGCGTGCTTTGGCATTAAGTTCAGAAGCGTTTCATTTTGGAGCAAGTTCACTAGAGCTAGGTGAAAAACCTGTTGCTCTGTAACCAAAATGATGACGACTACTGAGAAAAATAAGCTTTATATAGGTCTTTATAACTGTTTATTTTCCATTGTTCCCCATTGAATTAGTTAAGTCCTTTCTGAGGGATCTTGTGTTTCAGCACGTATAGCAGCATATTCATTTCCTGGAGTATTTTGGTTTCTTACAGCAGCAGTGGGAGTAGTGGAGGAAGCCACCCAAGTAGTCGGAGCAGCAGTCGAGAGAACAGTGGAAGTGGCAGTGTGGGTGTTCCTATTGCTGTTCCCACGCCATCTCCTCCCAGTGTCTATCCAGGTAAATGGAAACTTGCTTTTCCTCTTTCTGACTCAGCATTAGCTTCAGCATTTGCAGATCTCCTAAAAATCTTGATGAGTAAACCCCAAGAGGAATCTCAAAATTCATCTTCCAGAAGCATGCAGTCCTTGAAATTGGTCCTAGCTATTGATAGTATGAATCTGCATAAAACAGAATGTTTTCTATGAGTTTCTGATGTTCACTAGTGTTTATTTTATATATTACTTGATTTATCAGAATTTTTTCCTGGCTGCCTGGGGACCAGATAGGACACAACAATTTTTTTTGGTGGGCAGGGGAAACGTCTCCCCTGTCGTTTTAAGCAAATTGATGCTTTTTCATTGGCTGTTAATGCAGGTCTATAAAATCTTGCTTTTAGAAAATTAGATTAAAAGAGAGGCAAGCAGAATATAAATCTTTAGTACATTAATGCAAGCCTAGCCGAGCTGTCATGAAAAGGCATTTGTTCAGTGTAAACCACCCCAGTCTTCCCAGAAACAGGAAGTGATTCTTTTCCCTTTGCTCAGCACTTTTAGTGAAGAAGAGTGTATAGTTGGCTTGCAGTGTGACCTGAAATATATGATGCTTCTGAACCAAAGAATGGGAAAATTTTGGGTTTCCTCTTCTGTATGTTTTCTAATTAGTACAAAAGCTAAAGGCAACTGTGATAAAGATTGCAGTGTAAATAACAAAGAATAAAGACATCTTTCCAAAGTAATGACTTGCAGTGAAAAGTTCAGGGTTGTTACCTTCAGACCTGGAAAGAAGCAGTGGATTTGCTTGACTGTCATGAGCTGCCTACATAAAAATGAGCCTTTCTTTAGCAGCTTTATTTTTCTCCCATCTCCTTGTGCATTCCAAAATACTATGCATCTAGTAAGGTGCTAACAATGAATAGTCAAAGGCTTTCTCTAATCCTTGCTAACGTATCTCCTTATTAACTCCACCTCTTCCTCCCTTTCTTCACGTAGCCCCTGCTGGCTCAGCTGGCACTTCTCCCCTTCCTGCTACCTCTGCTCCTGCCCCCACCCCTCCTGCTCCTGCCCCTTCCTCCGCTGCCCCAGATGCTGCTGCAGGAGCCCAGCCCCTTGCTGATGGCTTCACCTCTCCAACTCCCCCTGCTGTTTCTTCCACACCCTCTACAGGTGAGTGTCTGCTCTGGTGTGTGGGCAGATGAACCCAGATGTGATCATGGTCCGAGGCTTTTCAGAGTTCCTTGAGAAGCACTGATTTTTTTTTATTGGTTTTTCTTTTATTTTACATATAGAAAAAGTATCTGCTAATACCCAACTATAAGGTAATAGAGCAGACAATTCAAGGTGTGCTTGTTTTATAAACAGCAGTCATCACTTTATTATTTTTACTTTTTTTTTTACATTTACATAGCTAATTATTATTTTATCATTTTATAGCAGTTTGGATACTGGGACTTCTATTGAGTCTGATTATTCTCTTCCAGGAACAGATTAAAAACAGTGCAACTAGCAAAGTATAATTTATATGATTTGTCTTTTCAGTGCTTTCAAATGAATGTCAAGTCTCCTTTCAATGAACTGTTAAGGAGAGCATTCTTTTTGTAGAAGTAAAGTAAAACAAGTTTTTGCTATGGAGAATAGTACTAAAGCATTTTGGTTTGATGCTTTAGAGTCAGTACTTACGGCACATAATGCAACTTGCTTTTTTACTGCTTATGAAATCACCCAAATTTTTCATTTTCTCATGTGCTGAAGTTGCAGCATGTAGTACTTACTAACCATAGCGCAGTTCTGTGTTAGCTTTTGATGAGATGCTACACTGCATCGTAAAGCTCTTAGATAGCCAAATTCATATGTAGCTACATGTTTTCTTACTTTTCATTGTAGTGGAATCTGATTATAAGGGCATCAGTTGATATGTATGTTTATTAGTGTTGGTCTCTCATAGAAAGAATTTCACCAGGTGCCAGAAGCATTCCTGAAATTGTATTTAATTTAAGGTGCAGTGGTTCATATAAAATTAGAAAACACTTATAGTAGAATCTGTGACTATGACAGAAGTTTCTGGACTGTGATGTATCCCAGTTCTTAAGCCATATCACTTCTGTATTTTGGACAAGTCTAAATCAAGCAGAAATTAATATTTCAATGGCTACAAACCCTTACTTACAATTATGTAAGAGAAATTTCAGTGGTTTTTTTTGCTATTTAGTTTCCTTGTGTTATTAGTGAGGCTGTTTGCATAGCTTCTCTGAAATAAAGTATATGAAGAGACTGGATAGTTTACCATTTATGAGGTTGTAGCTTTTGGTCTTTAAGGACCTCTTATCCCTGTTCCTTCTCTCCCCCTTCTTTGCAATCACCACCAATTTCACAGTCCTTTAAGTACTGTGGAGACATACTGAAAAGGCACGCTAGGAATAATGTGGAAAAGCATTTTTCACTAAGTGGATTGCTTCTTAACTGCTCTTGTTCCTCACCTGTAAGAAGTGTGCTGTTTGAGATGCACATACCTGTACAAAGCAGGAGGAATGGGAATCTCCAGTTAATGCAATTCTTCTTAGAAGCAAGTAACGCAGAAAGCAACTTGCATTTTCTTTACTGACCTAGCGTAGAGTTTTGCAAAGTAATCAAGCATAATGGAGAACCTCCTTACACCTTATGTAAAAAGGAGAACAGTGCAGATTTTTTAAAATTGCTCATTCATGTGTTCTGTTTCCCTATTTACTTCACTGCATGCATGCCTCCTCAACCACAATGGCCATCTGGCTTTCTTCCCTCGTTTTTCTGCAAACCCTGAAACTTACCTCTAGTGCAAATGGTGGAAGCAGAATAGTTAGGGAAGTTAACCCATATGGGTGTAAGAAGTCTAGTTTAATGTGTGCTGTTGTGTACCATATATAAGCTGGAGAATTTTATGTGAGCACAAGGGCTGCCTTAATAGTCTGTCTTCTTGGTTAGTATTGGGTGGTGATGAGTGACATGCAAAGTCATGCCAGTTTTGTGTTCATATGTTTTGTGGAAAACATATATTGCTTAGTTAGATTCAGAATCAATTATTTTGATATAGGAAGTGATTAGAATGGAGAGCAAGTGTTAAGGAATTATTTCAATTGACAGCTCCTTGAAAATTAGGTCTTTGAGTATGATTTCATTTATTCCATACTTGAAGCGGTTTCTAACATTCTCTTCTCCCCAGATGATTCTCTGTATATTTCTTGAACAGCAATAAGAGTTAGCATTGGGTTTTTCAGTTGCAGAAGGTAACATCTCTGTATCTTAGAAATGGCATACATATAGTTTGTACATGTTGAGTTGCTTGATGGCTGGACTGTGAAGTGTTATTTTTCGCAGGTTTATGAATGAGATGAGTGAATTTGCAAGAAGTTGTTATATAAAATATGCAACTGGGAATGACTGTCTTTCATTTTGAAACTTGGTAGCATAGATACCTTTGCATTTCCCTTTTGGCTTTGCAATTAGTGCTAAGTACAGGCAGTTGGGAGAATTATTATGTTGCTATTGAGACATCCAGTATTTGGCAGTCTGGTAGCTGAACTGGCTGAATGAACCTAGGACGCAGATTGTCTTTAAAGAACAGAAACCTTTCCAAGCCTTTGAATCCTGAATGTAGCTAATAAAAAAAAAAAAAAAAAAAAAAGGCAGGCAGGCATCATTCTTCTCTTGGTAACACATTCCCTTTCTAACCCAGGTCACCCAGTTCAGTTCTACAGCATGAACAGGCCTGCATCTCGACACACGCCCCCAACAATAGGGGGATCTTTGCCATATCGGCGTCCTCCTTCGATCACGTCACAGACAAGCCTTCAGAACCAGATGAATGGAGGACCTTTTTATAACCAGAACCCAGGTAAGAAAAAGGTTTTCTGCTGTGCTGAATTCAATGCAGGGGTGAATTGACTGGACTTCAGGTCCCTGAAATTCTGTCTCCACTGCAGATCTTGCAGTTAGTCTCAGGTTAACTTCCAGTAGACTGCTGGTAGCCATGCTGAAGCTGTGGTGCAAATACAGAGCATTCAGCTTGCACTATGGCAAGCAGCCCAGAACAATATGGGCTTTGTTGCCAGATGAATTACTTTCAATCTCACAGAGATCAAAGAGATGTGTGCATTTAACTTGAGAAGGAATTGGATGGTTCTTCTGGGGACAATAAGGATGGAGGAGCTTATATGAGTAAACTGCAGTCCTGTTGCCTGAAATGTGTGGTATTTGTTAAGCACATTACGCGCATATTGAAATCTGAAGGGGAACAGACAGGAAGGAAAGGGAAATAGCTATAGAGGAAACCTTTCAATATTACCTTTTGCAATAAAGAGGAGCTTCAGTATATCCAGAGAGTTTCTGAAAACTGCTGTGCATTTCTGTATTAGTTAAGGGGTAATTCTCTGGAATTTACCGCTGCATTGTTAAAGGTAATCATAAAGATGCCAAGTAGACTTCAAATAAGTTACATAACCGTGATTCAGTCTGTGGACCCAAAAAGAAAGTAATGATTATGGTGATTAGTCACTTGAGCTGTAAATCACAAACAAAATACTTCAATTATACTGTCATACATAAACAAGCTGTTGTATTAAGAGCAGAATACAGATTTTATTAGCTTTGTGGTTAAACTAAACCATTTTTTTGGCCTGCACCTTGAGAGGAGAGGATGCTCAAATATGTGTAATTGATGAATATCCTATGAATAGAGGGTCTGTTGTCTCTGTAAGGAGCAAGGGTAATAGGCAGGATGGAGGCCACAGTTGCTTCTCAGCATTCCCAAAGAGAAGGAGAAAATACAAACTTCTGGCTTGTAGCGATGAAAGAGAGACCCTACCCTACACAGGCAGAAGGAGCATGTCAACTATGGCTTGTTCTGCTTTGCAGGTTGTTTGGCAATAAAGCAATACTTTTCTTCCTTTCTTTTTTTTTTTTTTTTTAAAGTATGGTGGCATAGTCGTTTTTGTTTATTCACTTCAATACTGCTACTAACATAAGGCAATTTTTCTGTTTCATGGTGAGACCTTTTCAGCAACTGAAAAGAAAATAGTAAGGAAATGCAGACCCTTAACTGATCTCAGCATAAATCTGTCCCAAAGACACCCTTGCCAGTTATGTCACCTAACAAATGGTGCAACTTTGCTATGTTAGTTAAATACCAGTAAGAGTTCAGCTGCCAGCAGTATAGAGCTCAATACAGGCTGAAAACCCTTGGGAAAAAGTGGGGGCGTGTTGGGATGGTGGTATGCGCTGCACACGGTTCATACAGCTGAATTCTTACCAGGCTGAAGCTATCTTGGGAAAGGTGCTCTCAAGCATTTCTTAATGAATCCACAGCAAATGTGTTGATGAACTTTTATTCTACCAGTGGTCTATATGAAAGCAAGCTGAGTGGGAACGCTTAAGATGGTGTTTATGTCACCTTTTGAGATAGCAGGAGTGCAATAGAGTTCTTCTGATGCACTTTATAAGTCATTATTTTAAAATGAATATGAAAAAAAAATAATACTGTATTGACCAAATACAGTAAAGGCCAAAACTAGAGTCATTATGTATTATATAGAGACAATATGATGAGGTAGCGCCTGCACTGTGTGTAGACTGAAGTTTAAAACTTGACAAAAGGTTAAAATAAACAAGGAATGATGTCAGATAGTGTTAGCCATCACCATTTTGATTAAATTGTGCAACCCAAGCAAACAAAGGGGTTTTTTTGTGTTTGCCTAGAGTGCTTGTCTGGAGTGATTTATTTTACTACCTAGAAAGCCTTGTTATCTCCTTCAAATAATTATATATAGAACACATACACAGCATGCTGAGGGGATGTAGGAAACTGAAGCTAGTCTCATATGACACATATGGATTGTATGTATTCATGTGACTTGAGTTGGGGAAACATTTTGAAACTAAGTATTTTCATAGCGTATATAATTAAAAACGTCATAGTTGAACAGGAATGCTGAATTCCTGAATGTTATTACATTTAAATAGTACTTCAAGTTCCTTTTTCCCACTTTCGTAAATGCAAGACCAAAATTCCCAGCTACAGTGGTTATTCTTGAAAGAAGGAATATACTCTCTCTGGAGTCACTTCATTCAGGTCAAAGAGGTTGTAATTAGAAAAGTATTCTGGAATTTCTCAAGAACTGTTAGTTAAGTGGTAAGATAATGGAGCTTGCTTTGTGTAGAAGTATGAGGTTGTTCTTGCAACAAGAAGTATGGTTGCTGCATTGTGCTTTTTATGTTTATTTTGCATGCTTTGTTTGGGGTGTGTGGTTGTGACAGGAAGGTGAACATGAGTGGTAGAGAAAGCGCTGGTTACTAAGATGAGCAAATAGGAAAATCTGAGATGTTAATTTTGAATATCTTGGATTTTTTTTCATTTGATGATGTGAATTAATTCTGAGAAATACTAAGAATTAATTCTGAGAAATATTAAGTCATATGTAGCAGCTCTGGAATTAGCTTGAAATTTAATTAGCTCTGTTCTTTAAGCTAAATAAATGTACTGGTAGATGAAGTGTAGACACTTTTCCCTTGTGTTCTTTTGGACATGATTAAATGCCTTTGTATGCCACTACTAACAAGAAATAACTTAGTTGTGCTTTTCCTGAGGTGTGCTTTCTGAAAAATAATCCTGGAACTTGCTTAAAAAAAAAAAGAATTGTACTGCATTACCCTTACAAATTGAGACTAAAACTAGATAAAAATATTAAGTAATTTAGTAATTTTTTTTTACCCTAACTAGATAACTGAAACTTTCAGTCCTAACTTAAACCACAGTTTAATGGTATAACATCTGCAGCTGGCTGAAAGTGTATTCTTTAAATTTGAATTCATGTCTGTCACACAAAGGCAGTTCTTCTGTTACCAGCAAAACAGCTATTCAGAGTTTAGTGGATTGCAAAATAAGGTAGAAAGATACCAAAGGCAGCCCATCTGGAGTAGGCTGTTGCTCTGCAGCAGCACAGTGTGCTTTAATCTGCCAACGAGGACCCTGGTCAGAAGTCCTTTGTTTCTCAAAGGCATCTTTGTCTGGTTCACCTAAAATAAGTTAAATGAGTGGGGTTGTTTTGTTTTGTTTTGTTTTTGCCTACATTTTGGAGAAAACTCGTTATATCCAGCATCAGTACTAAGGATTTGTGGATGCTGTTACAGAAAAGGTGTTACCTTTATAATATTAAGTGGATCTAAAAGTGGAGGATTGTAGGGAAATAAACCTCTTGGCATATTTGTTTCTTAGGCCTATTCATAAAGTCCTGTAGTAATAAACTGCTGCAGTAATAAACATGTATTTGAGGGAATCTCGTAATCAGATTAGACTACTACTTCAGCGTGGATTCTAGATCTTACGAAAGAGAGCTGAGGTGGAAATACTAAAAATAGAGAAATCTCCTTGAAGTGAGGATTGGAAATATACTTAAACACCCCAAACCATTTTTCTTTGAATGCCATCGTTATCGCAGCTTCTTGGCAGACTGCTGTGTTGTCTGAGTGGTGATGATGTCTACTTTCCTGTTTGCTGCTTTGTTGTGTTTCTAACTGAATGCCTCTTTTTAATTTCTGTGGCAGCATCCCTTGCTCCTCCTCCCCCCTCCATCCTACAGGTAACTCCACAGTTACCGCTAATGGGATTTGTGGCCAGAGTTCAAGAAAACAGTAAGTTTGCTGCTTCCTTGTGCGATGATTTAGTACTGCATGTGGCTTTTGTTTTGAGTGGATGAAACATCTGTCTGTGTACAGCCAGAATTCTGCTTTCTTTACTGTCTCTGCAAATTTGTCAGAAGTTCCTAAGGGGGGCTAAAAAGGAAATAATTTAATTGGAGGATCCTGATTCATTGAATTTTATTGTCTCTAGTGTATCTTCACAAGTTCCAAACATTGATGCCAGAGCCAATAATTGGGATAGGGAATCTTATTTAAACCTTTAGCCATGGCTCTTAGAGATACTTTCATGGTTACATTGCTGCTTATTTTCAGTTTCAGATACTCCTCCCCCACCACCGCCTGTGGATGAGCCAGTGTTCGATGAATCCCCCCCACCGCCCCCACCTCCAGAGGACTACGAGGAGGAGGAAGCAGCGGTGGTGGAGTACAGCGATCCTTACGCAGAGGAGGACCCTCCCTGGGCACCACGGACCTACTTAGAAAAGGGTAGGTTTAAAGCTGCTAGAGATGGTGGGATTACTTTTGTAATAGTTTCTATACGCTCCTGGTATCCAGCCCTGTGCAAAGTAAAATCTCTCTTACAGGTGCACAAAGCGTGCCAAGGGTCCCACTGTGTGACTCTTAAAACATGGGTGGGTGCTCTTTGCATGCCCATAGGACCCTGTGAGGGCTTCACATGCTCTTCATGAAGATGCCACGTGTCTGCACCTGTAAGATGCTGGGCGTGCTTTGCGCACCCCTTATAAGGGGGCTGTGTGCCTGGATCCTTGTAAGAGCCTTTTAAGGGGTGTGCAAAGCACACCTAGCATCCTAAAGGCATGTGCGCAGCCCTCTTACAACGGCCTCATTGTAAGGGGCATGCAAAGCTTGCCAGTCTTAAGAGACTCATGAGTCTTCCCTCTTAGTGTTGCACATGCTTAAGACACCTTTCTTACATATTGTGCATATGCATCTGTTATGTAGGTGTCTCTGTACACAGATATGTTTATTTTATTGTAGGTGTATGTATGTATTTCCTTGTAGAAATAGTTTCTTAACAGCTATGCTGCATGATTGTAGAGTTTTTTAAATGTTATCTGGATCATGATACATATCTTCTGTTTTGTATTTGCCAGTGTTTTGTCATATTTCTTTGACTTTCTGAAGCATCTTTCACCTGTTTAGTATTTCCCGCTATTCTGTGGTTGTAGGAAAAAGTTCCTGATGATACAGGAGGCATGCATTTTGTTTTAGAGAGGCACTGTGTTTCTTTCTCTATTTCTTAAGTGAATTTCACTTACTTTGGTATTATGTATAATGGGAGTGATTTCTTGATAATGGGACTGCACATGTGCATTTTATATATCTAAATGTGGAGGTAACAGGTACGTGCTTGTACCTCTACTAACAGTCCATACTCTGATTCTCTGTTCTTTAGTGGTGGCCATCTATGACTACACGAAGGACAAAGAAGATGAGCTGTCATTTCAGGAAGGTGCCATCATATATGTCATCAAGAAGAATGATGACGGTTGGTACGAAGGGGTCATGAATGGAGTGACAGGGCTCTTCCCAGGGAACTATGTAGAGTCCATCATGCATTACTCGGAGTGAAGACTCGAGGACAGAGCTCTGCATCTCCTGTTGCAGGAGCTGTCAGGGCTTTCTGGATCTCCACCAGCCTCTGGGGCCCTATCCAGAATAGCTGAATGAAGGATAATTGTAACAACCACTCTTTTTTTTTTTTCCTCATTATAAAACAATAGTGATTTGTTTGAACAAATGGCTCTTCCGGCTGCCAGAAGAGGGGCTATCCTGAGCCACCTGATGGTGAATTAAGCTGACCCATTCAGATGTAACAAACTCCTTGAGTAGCTGACGCTTCAGTCAAATTCTGACTTCTGACAGGCTCTGGGATCGGTCTCGGGACTCCTGTGCGCCCTCATGGTACTACTTTTGGCAGCAGTGCCTGGCACTTGGGATGTCCTGGGATGCGTGTGGTGAAGGGTTGCTGGCCAGTGGACGTCCCTCCTGTTTCTACACTACACACCTGTGCAGCTGGAAGAACGCTCGTGTGCTAGGGAACACTGGGATTTGTGCACAAAGCCGTTCGTGTATGACTTCCTTACAGGTGGTTACATCTTAGCATAAACACTTTTGCAGCTGCTCTGCACATGTAGGCTGACACAGGGCACACAGAGCTGGCTTTGAATCACTCACCTTTTAGTTTAGACAATTAGGATGGCTGCAGCCCAGAGGACCCTCACCCCCATTTCCTCATCTTTTGAATGCAACAGGTTTGGTTTATGTTATGCACTGATGTAAACGTGCTGCTCCGCACGAGCTACCAGCCATGGGTGCTGCTGGGTTAAACGGAACTCAGATGCCATTGACGGTGAAGGTGACACTAAGTTTACAGGTCCTCCTGGGGTCTGAGGATAAACTCTAGGGGCTGTGATCTCTAAGGTTCAGATCTACTCACGCCTGCTTGCACTACAGAAACTTACCCCCAACTTTAGTCTTATGCACAATATAATCTTAAAAATCCAATCAGGTATTGTAAATTGGCTTTTTGTACTTGATGACTAGATTTGCATATGTACTGTGAGAGCCCTGTGCAGAGGCAGGACAAACGGCAATTGTCGTCTTCATGTCTGTTGCCAAAATCTCTTCAGTGGAAGTAAAAAGGGCTGTTGTGTGTACTGGTTTCCCATGGAAATCCAAGCAGTAACTAGTAGTAGTCCTAGCTCTTCTCCCAGTCCTTTCCATTGCTTATTTTGAAGAAGTAGATATTTTGAGCTGTACTGGTGGATCTGGGGTGGAGTAATACCAAGCAAAGGCCCCTGGGTTAATAGTTTGCTTTTAAAGTTTCAGTTAAAATGCTGCTCAGTGTTCTGCTTTGCAGATCAGTGTAAAATGATGGCTGTTACTAGTCTGCCCTCAGGAAGGACTAAACACTGTCTTTGGGTGAATGTCATGCACTAACAGAATGAACCAATTAAACCTCCTGTTGCAGTTCTGTTGGCCCACAAATGGAGCTGACCCCTGCATTGTGAGAGCTTCCTGAGCCAGGGCATCTTCCTGGACAACTTTCGACTGTCGCCTGACCAAGTTCCAGCTGGTACCAGCAGTAGCTTATCAAAGGCAAGGTAACGCTGCAGCTTTCTTCTGAGGCCTGTGTGTAAAACAGCAGTGCAGAGAGCAGTTTGTGAGGGTGAGTTTGTGATAACATTGGCGGGTGGACTTGACACAATCCCCTTGCTTGGTAGCCAGTGTAGTATCAGGATGGAGGTGCAGGTTTCGTACAAACTCGAGTGGGAAGGAGCCACAGCTGTTCAAGTGGGAAGAAAGAGGAAACAAACAGGTGAGGTGTGTGGGGGATACTGGTAAGTTTTATTGGTACCTGCGGTGAGCTTGCAGAAGAGGGCGTTAACTCCTGTGACAGTGTGTAAAAGGAACTAGTTTGTTGGAAGCTTATAAGAGGTACAGTTCTGAAGGAACAAGTGCAAAGATGGAAGATAATTTCTCCCATGCTTAGTCTGCAGCTGTGTAGCCAAGATACTGTTGTCGTCTTTCTAGAAGCTGGCAGCATTAGTATTTGGAATAAACGTTAGCCAGAACAGATACCCTTCTACCCTCCTTCTGTCTTGCAGCAAGACTAGCAGAGGCAGCCATGTTCAGTTCACTCAGCCCATTGCTCTGGGAGCATACCTAGAAACACTGGTTGTCCCGTACCTGGAATGTCTGTTTCCAGTGCCACAGGGCAGGCCTACAGCTTTTGCATAGGGCAGTGGTGCTTGCAGCATGGCTAGAGATCAGGGTGATTGCACTGCAGTATTACACAGCCACCCCCTATGCACCAAAGAATTGTGTTTTCCAGGATTATTGGAGCTTTCCTGCCTTCTGTTGTGCTGGGTTTGTTTTTGGTGAAGACTGAGCACACGGTGCACAAATGTATCCAGCTTAAAACATTACTACAGGAGAGCGAATGCTCTCTCCTTGCACACCCATATTCCAGCTGGGAGGTCACGCATTAGTGCAGTCATGTCTTTAACTCAGTATGTGTAAGAGCATGCGCTTGAATACTTCTGACTGATGGGTGGTGACAGTGTGTACTTCCATAGTGTGTGATACACGCCCATGTCCTTAATTTTCATTCAGCTGGTTGTGTATCTTGCAAGTTTTCTGTGTTGAGAGCTGCCAGAGCGGAGCAGTGTTTACTCTGGAAAGTACTGCATGCATGTCAGAGCTCAGGACAGAAGATGAGGCTGAAAAACCTTGAAGATGTGCCAAGCTCCTTCAAAGGCTGGTTTGGCTTGATGGGCCAAAGGTTAGCTGGGTTTCTGCAGATAGCATGTGGTATTGTTTGTCCTGTAAGAGCTGCTCTGCATGGAATTTTGGGGTCACCTCCTGCTGGTTTTAAGCTTTATTATGCAGTACTAATGCAAATAAATGTGTTGAGTTTTATGCACACTTTTTATTTTGTATAGATTTTAATTCTGTGGCTTGTTTGGGGATGATGTGATGTTATGGTCATAGACCGGGCCGAGGTAAACAGGCTTTGTGCATTAATGTTACATAGACTGCATGCTAGTGAAGTCAGTGAGGGTTGTGTTTCCAGTTTTGTCCCTTGTATGTCTCTTCCAAAACCTTCACCCCCACACCTCCTTATTTACATATACTTCTAAAAGGGGGGTAGGGGAGAAGTGTGGAGAAAACCCTCAGTAATTCACATAGATGCACAACTTCTCTTCACTGAGTTCTGCTGCCACAGTGGGAGGTGTTCAGCATTGCAAGCCATTGATCAAAGCAGCAGGTGTGCATGAGAGAGGCAGGGGAAGGAGACACTCCAGAAAGGCCAAAGAGTGCTATATGGCCAAAACAAACTTATCTCCCTTTGTGAGAGCTGTGTTAGCCCAGCCAGATGTTTTCATTGTGCACATGAATCTCTAGCTGTGGATTTTGCTTTGGTTTGCTGTAGCAGAGTTCTTCCTTGCTCTTGGCCCCCTTAGGACAAAGCTATTAACTACAGCTATTCCTCTGCCACATGCCTGTGTGAAAGGAGGTCATAGACTGTCCCCAGCTAGTGTTGGTGCAAGTTATTTTCATGCCTTTGTTCCTGAGGTGGCTGGGGTTGCATGTGTCTTATGTTGTTGTTTTTTTGTGTGTTTTGTTTTTTTTTTTTTTCCTCAGATTGCTTTTCTTTGTTCCCCTCACTGGCTGTTGCAGCAGCCAGTTGAGAGTGGCAGCAAAACCAAGCCACCCGTTTTATGCTTATGCATCCTGACTGCCCCTCCATGCCCAGGAGCTGGAGCAGGCACTAGAGAGCAGAGGCAGTGCCGGGGGACTTGCTAGCCTGATCCGTGAGAGATGCATAGACACGGACATTGACGAGCCGCTGCTCTCACTGGAGGGCAAGAGGTGGAGCATGGCCCTCGTCGTGTTGTAAGTGGTAACAGGAACTTGAGTTGCGGTTTCCTGGAAGTGGGTGGAAATTGCTGCTGGTTTGCACCACAGCTCCCCCCCACTGTCCCTCTGGTCTCTGGCTGGGTGTTTGGCTGGGTGTTTTACCAGGGGTGGTAGGAATGCTTACAACCAGCTAGCCCTTGCTAGATCAGGTTGTTCTCCTTTCACACCTCCTCAGAACTCTTTCTTTCCTGTTTGAGGGCTCTCACTGTGCATTACTTTCTGGAGTAAGAGGATTTGCCTGTCTTCTGCTTATGCCAGCACGCTTGTCTCATCAAGGCAGCCCTAGCACCGTGTTTGCAAATAGGCAGAATGCTTGGTCCCCTGCTCTGCGTCGTTCTTCAGCGCTCTTGGTGACAGCCAAGAACCAGAGGGTACGATGGCAGCAATGCAGCGTCTGCCAAGCAGCACTTTTACCTTGGGCTTTTCAGCTGCCCTTGAGAAGGAAAGCAGCGACAGGACTGACGCTCCTTTTTGGACAGAGGGTGTGCTGCCCTCCTGCCGCGTACATGTGAGTCGCTGACTGGTGGTGGAGGGTCATGCACTGGTGCAGCCTGCTGTGCTTCTGGGGTGTCTCCTACCTGTGTCAGAGGGTGGCAAGTTACTGCTCAGCAGCTTCCAGCAGTTCCCAGTGAACCCTGTAGCTGGGCCTCTCTTCATGAGAAACAAGCTCACTTTCAATTATGTCTCTGGCCTTCAGGCATAGATCGAATGCAAAAGTTTTACATTTTCCTGTGGAAAGGATAGGACTTTTCTTCCGTTAGTAATCTGGTGGCATTTACAGGGCAACTTGTTGGAAGCTGCTAGAGACTGGTGCTGCAGCTTCTACTGGGTTTATTAGCACTGAGTGTAGAATCACCGACTGAGGACTGCAGCATTTCAAGAAACCTTGCAAAATCCTTACAGAGTCTTTAGTCAGATGAGCCTTTGCTGGCAATAGTGGCAGTGGGAAATGTGCAGAACTGTTGTGTTCACTAAGGCAAATATTTAGTCTTGAGAAAAGGCAGTGTTGTAAAACAGTATGAGCAGGTAGATGATGGTCTATAGTGTATAGGGAGCCATGCTGAAGAATTTACTGTGCTTACGGATATATTCTCCACCTTCCTCACCCTTTGGCATCACTCAGTATTAGGCACAGCCATGCTTTGTGGCTACAATGGTATTACACAGAGGTCAGAATAGTGCAAGAGGGGAACAGTTTTTGTTTTCAGTAGCTGAAGTCAGTGTGGAGCAACAGTCCTTTTGATATTTTTTTTGAAAGTGCAAGAGTAGCGAGACCTTCATCTCCTTTCTGTGGAAAGGCTGTTGAATGCTTGATGCGGCCAAGGTTTGCCAACTGCTGTTACAAAGAGTAATCCACAGACCACGGTGTTCTGCTGCTTTCATTCGAAGAAAAGACCTGATGTGTGTTGTGCAGCCTCCTCTGAATGCAGGAACTGTTTTTTTTTTTCCTTTGGTACTCTGAACATACCCCTTTTATTAGTACCTTTCCTTATTCCAAGATGAGTTACAAAAAGGTAAAGTCAGCAGCCCGTTGGCCAGAGGTAAGCCTATACCCAGCATCCTGCTGAATACCTGTGTGGTGACTCTGCTGAAATACATGCAGTGTAATTGTTACTATTTCTCTTAAAACCTCAGAAAAATCCTACCAGTATCTACTAATGAGGAAGAGCTTTGTACAAATTCATTTCCATTACAGCGCCTTGCTAAAGTGCTGACGTCTGGATTTTTTTTTTCTGTAAAGCCCAAGTGCTTCTTTTCACATTTGAAAAAGTGTCTTTTGCAACTTGCATGGACAAGTAGTTTCTATGAATTCTCTGGAAATGTTAGTGTCTAACATGGATATTTTGTCCATGTACTTTTTTTCTGAAAGCAGAACCCCCACACACACCGTTGGTTTGCAGTCAGAGGTGAAGCACCCTGGGCTTTTGATTTTGGCACTGCTGATGCAGTGGATGAGTGCAGAGCCCACTGTAAATGATCAAGCCTGCAGGACTCTGGGGAGCTGTGTGCCGCCAGTAATGTTTTGTGTGTGCCATTTGAACCACCTTCCAAGTGAGTGCAAAACCCAATTTTTAAATTTTTTTAATTGTACTTGGAATTAACTGTTGCTGTGTACTAAACCCTCTTGTTACGAGCCCTAAATAAAAAGAACAAAGCACACACCATGTGTTCTGTCACCTTGTGTTCGGTGAGTGTGCCACTGCTGCGTCACATTCCTTGTCTTTTGCTACAGCCTTTTCAACAAGTTGAGGCTGGGATAAGTAGCTTGTGTATGCAGCCCTGTTCCAGAGGAGCTGAGGTCAGCCCTTCCTGAGGTCAGCACAGGTATGATGACTTGCGTCCAGCCTTCTGCCTTCAGCAGCTGCTCTCTCCACTTCTCTATGACTGCCTTTCCTGCAGTTACCACTACTGGGTGGGATGCCAGCTTTTCTTCCAGGACAGGGTGCCCATGCCATGTTCACAGCTCAGAGCTGCCATCCTGTTGCACCAGCTTTAGGCTCGGATTCGTCTGAACTGGCTGGAGAGCTGCTCTCCCTTGCCTTTCCCAAGTAACATTCTGCACCACCAGGCAGAAGTCCCTTCCTCTGGGCCTGCAGGAACACAAGAGCTGCTCTTCTTTCAGCGGTGACGTGCCTGCCCTGGGGCCGTGACACTTGCTCTGTGTGCTGTGTCCTGTCCAGCTCTGATCTCCTTGTGGTATGTGCACAGCTGTGCTGCTTCTGAATTCCTTTCACTGAGCTGCATTCCCTCTCCAGTAGGTGAGAGCATGCACTGCAGCTGCTGCTTCGCAAGGATGGTGTTCCATATCCTGGCTCAAGGCAGAGACTACCTCAGTTACGTGCAAGACCAAGTACCTCTAAGAATGACTGCCCCACACGAGCAGCAATTCCAGTCTGAGCTCCTATAATCCTGACTTACAAACCCCTGCAGTAATAGCTCAGGACTGCTGCGTGGCTAGCCTATGAGCGTCCCTGAGGGAGAGGTGAACAGAGCTGAATTCCCTACATTGGACCCCAGAGAGAGGCTGCACCAGCACTTACCAGCCATCAGCTGTCTTGGGTGAGCAGAGATGTACAGAGTAATGCCAGGACCCTGCACGTCTGGGGAAGCACGCAGATGGAAAAGGTGAGCCTTCACTCTGGGTCCTCTTTAGACCTGTAGCTGCTGTGCACCTTGTTACTGGTATAGCCAGTTCTAACCCACTGGAAAGAACTGTGCAAAGGAACAATACATAGCAATTTTATCGAGCGTGCACACAAAAATTGTAACCTGTAGGCTGTCAGATATCTGATCCCTAAAAGGGGAACCACTCCAGAGTGGGCTCTGAACTGAAAAAGGAAAATGGCAAGACAGAGGATTAAAACAAATTATTAAATTTAACTACATCTTTATTGAATTGTGCATATTCCATTGTATAATGATCTATATTGGGTACTCTATAATGTAGTATTTCTTTTGTCCTCTCTCATGCTTAAAAAAGTATATTTATACATATATTTATATATATTTATAATATGGCAAAGCTCCCCCCAACCTGAAGCTATCAGTCTAAAAGAGCTTTGATTTTTCTTTTTGGAAAGGGAAGAAGAGGGGAGGCAATCCCACTGAAAGATAGAATGTGCAATTTTCTTGTTAAAGCAGTAAACATGAATGTATTTAAGCACTCAGCACAAGTTTGCTGTACAGAAAAATCATCATTGCAATGACACTTTTTTCTTACATTTGCATCCCCAGTATTATACAGGATATCACCAGTGGCTGCTAACAATTAGTGTAAGCCATAAAACAAACTGCTACTCCAGTTAATTTCTGGTCCACGGCAGTCCACTAGAAGGAGAGCTAAGATTTTAGTTACAACTTGTGGAAGAATTTCATTTTCCTTTTTTAAGTACAAGCTTTAAAGTGCTGCACCACATCAGCAGCAAGGGAGCCTCTGGGCACAGGTTCCCTCACTAAACTGCCCTTGCCCCCACCCGTTGCAGATCTGTACCCACAGTTACCAAAGGCAAGAGATGCGCAACAGCTGGCAGCGGCAGCCCTGCTCTCTTGCCAAACAGCAGCTGCAGCCCCTGTCCACTTGGCTCCAGGACCAGCTGGTGCAAGAACATCTGAGTACCTGAAATTTAGCTTTGAATGCATCTTTGGCATCTTAGGAAAGGTGAGAGAAAACTGTTTTCCACTGTAGGGAACAGTTGGTTCCATTCCTAAGCGTCCTAACAGACAAGTTGCCTTTAAGTGTTGAATAAGGGGGTTTCCAAAATCTGTTCCTCAAGTTCCTTCTCACACATTCCCCTCACAAAATCCCTGCTGTGGGGGACTGTGCATACATATAGCACCAGTTCCTGTTCCTCCAAATTCTTCTCTAGCTCACCTCACTGAGGATGTACAATTCTCCTGAAAAGAGAGCTCACTGAATCCTTGCCCTACTTTTCCTATGTTAGTGGCAATTACTTTAATTTACTTATGACAGCTAGGCATGTGTTGTCATCTCATTTGCAATTTAGTGTCTTAAACTTTTCAAAACTAGACAAAGCCTGTGACTCTCGGTATCACAGTATTAGTGAGTGGTAACCCCTGCAATATAATGCTGGTTTTGTCACTCATATATGTATTTAATATATATTAAATTGAAGGAGATAAATAATTCAGAAAGGAAAATTATTCAATTTCAGAGAAACTTATATTTCCAAACTTAAACTTTTAAATCCACCAGCATGTTACAGAAACATCTATGGAAAATCTGTAGTGTTAAATGCTCTCTGGTTTGGAGCCCGTCCCGCGTAACCAAAGGACTGCAAAGCTAAACACCAGGAGCCAGAAAATGGGGCTTTGGGAAGCTCCTCTCCAACAGAGGTAAGAGTCCCCTCACCCCCAAATTAGGAGCACTGTTTGAACAAGTACAGAATCTAAATCTTAATAAAAGGCCAAAAAAAAAACCACAACACACCCACAAAACAACCAAAAAAACCCCACAACAAACAAAAAGCCCTCATACGTTCTGGCTGCACTGTCACTACCTTCTGTCAGGAGTTTATATATTGCTTTTGTGTTTGGTCTGAGACAAAACTCCAGGAAAGCATCTATGCTGACAGGGTGGAAGTCACGTATGCATATACCAAACAAAAAATACCTTTATAAACTTCTGCCTCTATGTTAAAATAAATGATTAAAAACCAGGAAGAGCATCAAGTCTTGGAAATTCTGTATGACAAATCAAACGGAAACACCAATACAGCTCTAAGAAGAATTTGGCTCTACATAAACAAGATTTTCAAATGGTAAATCTAATTCTCTAACACGGTAAGTGTTCCCCCGCTGTAGTTAAAACCAGTGAGCCATACAATGCTCCAGTTAATCAACGAGATGCAACTGATTTTAACATGACTCTGTATTAGACATAATACTCATAATAAGACCCACTTACTTACTATCTTACTTTGAATAAGAAATTAATTATTTTACCTGTAACGGCACCATTGAAGTATAACAATTTAGTTCTATGGTTTTCTGTAAGCAGAAAATTTCTCTTTTTGCCCTTCTGTTGTTGAAACGGCACTTTTGGTTCCTTTAACTGTGGAAAAAATAATTTTAACCCAGAGCAAAACTGGCCCCGCTTTCTCTGAGCTGATTTGTGCTACCTGGTTGCTTAAGAGCACAGAAAAAAGAAATTAGAAAAAAACAGCAACAACAAAAAACCCTCTACATGTGCAACTCTACAACAGCGAATCTTAAAATGCACTTGTTGAACTATTGCTCCCTCTCCAATCAGCCCTGAAACCAAAGCGATTCAGGTACCTTGACTGTTTCCCTGATGTGTCTGCCAATCACTCCGTGTTGCCCTGCAGGAAATCACACAGTAAGTTCAGGAGAGGAGCTCTTTGGCTTTGAGGTCATGTACCTAGTTAGAGCAAGCAGTGCTTTGCTGCAGGAGAAAGCCACTGCACAGGGGGAAGCAGGAGCTTTCCTCTTCCATATACAATAACTGGATTTTTAAAATATTTATTTATTTACTGTGAGACACGTGCCTAACCTCCTCCCCCAAACATAGGTTTTGAAAGACAAAACAGAACCACGGGCATGTCTACCTCAACCACGCTACCAATGATTTATTCAGAACGACTTGCTCAAAAGCTTTTCTTGTTACTATCATTTCTCCTCTACGATTAGTGCTGTTACGAGAGCCTAGTTTTCCCTTCCAAAGCAATTCCACAAGAGCGGAATTAAACTGGAGTGCCTGAGCAGACCAGGTTCCTGCTTTCTACAGCTGTGCTGCATGCACAGAGAACCTCCTCTCTCTGCTGGCTGAACAGATCCCTGCTACCTGCAAAGGTGGATGCTACAGCTGCTTGGCAAAGAGGAAATGAAAAGCATAAAGAATGCAGCTGTCAGCTTCTCCTGCAGGAGCAGGGCTTTCCCTGACACACACCTTAAGTGGCAAAGGGTATACACCCTTCATCATGCCACATAACTACAGCTATACTCTCTCAGTATTTTAGGATAAAAGCATCTGCTATCTGTGGGTCCAGAGTATGAGATCTCAGCTCTCACACGCTCATTTTAGTAGTGCGCAAAGGATTACCGCCCCTGTTTGTAGCAAGTATCTTGCTCGGTGTCTGAGCTTTGGCCCCTTTATTTTCTGATTTTCCAAGATAAAGTGGTACAATTCTGAGACCAGTGCACAAGGGGAAAAATAACTTGCAAATAAGGCATGATATTTGCTGTCATAAATACAGTACTGGAAAAGCAAGTTCCACTGACAGAATCCATAAGCTGAAAAGGTAACCAGGTTGTCCGAATCACTCTATCCAAATTTCAGCACACAAAGCTGCAGCCACTCACTACATTTCTGTATCACTACTGTCTGATGAAGTACATTCTGCTAAGAAGGATGCGACCTTGCAACCTTTGCCAACGCTCAGCTTGCAACGTTAAGCGTGGATTCACTGTCCTAGGAGGAGATGCTGGGTAAATGAAACTGGGCACAAGAACATACCAAAGTTCAAACGCCTCTGAAAAAACTGCAGTTCAAACATTGCTCTGCCAAGTGCAAATCCCAGAGGTACCCGCACTGAGTGAACAGGAGGAAAAGGGCTGCAACCATCACCCACCAGTGGAGCTAACTGTCTTGTAGGGAAAGGAATAGGGAGGGAGCAAGAATTCCCTGACTGATTCTCATCTGGGAGCCCAGATGCACCCTGCCAGGGAGTAGAGGATTTGTCCACTTACCTATCATCAGTAACAGCTGGGAGTTACGACTGTATTTGTACACCTTCTGCACTGGTGGGTGTGAGCCCCAGGAGCTGCATACAGTATGAAGCAGCAGGAGGACCAACGTAGAAAATTACAGCACCCATGAATTGCAGTATAGCTTAACACTCTTCCTGCGAAGTTACTTGCCAGCTATACTGAGCATGCTTAAAATCAACAATGCAAATGCTGTTAAGGACACTTGATAAGCACAAAAATAGTAGAAACAAAACTTTGTGAACAATTTGAAAGATACAAAAAAAGTGCCTTTCCATAGCAGTGCTTTAAAAATGCACACAATGGTATATTGTTATTGCTCAAAAAAACTAGTCAAAATATTAAAACAATTTCCAGAGGTGCTGAAACAGAGTTCATAAAATCATACGAAACAGGTCAGAGACAGCACCATTAATTTTTCTCTTTTCATGATGCACTTATTTAAAACTATATACTTACAGATGTATCAGTTTTCCCCTCTAATTGGCAAAACCTTTTTCCTATTCATAAATTATTCACAAAGACATTAATTTTATTATTTGGATTAAAAAAAAAAAGAAACAACACAATATAAATATATAAAAAGGAATAGGGGACACTCACAATACTTCTTATCAATCTGAGTTACTCTAATGAGAGATCAGTTTCCATCTTGTTTTACACACTTGAAGATACTGTCAGGTCAGGCTACTTCCTTTGATTCACTTTTTGGGGGAGGAAAGCATATAGTATTTGCTTTTGGAATAAAGGTAAACAGTAGAATCCTTTGCCATCTGAGCCTTGACAGTATCCCTGTAATCACCAGGGAAGTTGTTAACAACTGCAGATGGCATAGGTACAGTCCAGGTATTTTAGTTAATTTAAAAAGATTGTGTACCACTACCCTGTAATGAACATGCATCACACCCAAGACCACTTATCCTAATTACAATACCTTATTGTGTCCAACATGTAGGTAAGACTGTATAATCAAACTCCTGAAATACAAGATGAAGGACACTAGTACTTGATATGGTGATTGTGACTTGGTAGCAATAAATAATAATAAAAAAAAGGCAAATATGATAATCTATTTCCGACTCATACAGCTCCTTAAATTAAATGAATAGCAAACATTATTGCCTCACAAAGTTTTTTTCCAGTCCTCTCCCTTGACTGCTGGAAGTGTAACTTCATAATTAACTGATTTACGCATTGGTCAGAGCCTCTGGCAGGTCAAAGAAAAGAGAATTCGAGCTGTGCTTGGCCTGAAATTGCCATTCCCTTCTCTCTTTCTAGAAAGGAATGTTTCCTGACAGTTTCTAATGAATTACAAACAACACTTTAACTGTTTCCAGACACTTGTTTTTTTGTAAAGATAATACATCTTATCAGGCACAGACAAGGTGATAGCGTACGCTGTGTGTGTCTGTGTGAGAACAGAGCGTTCTCTACAGAAACCTACCTGTTCGTTCAGGGAAAGAATGACACGTACAAGGGATGGGTCCACACGGGTCAGCCTTGTGGGTCGGCACTGATTGCAGGAGTCCTGGCAGCTTTCAGAAGGGGTTAACACAAATGGTCATCTTGTGCCATAAAAACAAACGATCGAGCCTATTATAAATTTAAAATGCATAATGGATTGGAATAATACATCTTCATCCTAGTTACTTCATGGGCAAATAATTTTGAATTAATTTGTAGCAGTGTATATTTTTAAACTATTTGGAAGGAAGGGGGAGGTTCTTTATAGTATAAATATATTTCACTCCAGCCCACTATATATAAAATCTATTTTCTTCGTCAGAACATACTCATTTTCAGTAGTATTATGACCAGAATGTTTTGGTATGTTGAGTCTGTATTGAACAATCCATGACCAATGTACAATTACTAGCAGAACACCTCCACTTTGCACCATTATTTACCCATCACAAACTGCCAAAAAGTTTGTGGTGCTTTTTTTTCCTACTTCTTTTTCTTTCTTCTTCCTTTCTTTAAAGTGCCCTCTACATCTTCATCTTATACGGTAAGATTTGACTGGTTACAGAGTCTGATTCCCAATAATATAGTGACTGAAACAATAAATACGGCTCTACAAAAACATTCTGGTTATCTTCTATAATTGCGACGAAATATATCACAATATATTATATACCTACACTTATAATACATGCACAAACATGTCTCACATGGACAGACACTACAAAAATTATCTTCCCCCCAATGCAGAAAAAGTAAGAAAAAGGGATTTTGGTCCAATCCATATGAAGGGTAAAAGAAATTGAAAGGATTAAGTCGATGCCTCTCTACCCACCTCCCCCAATAAAATATTGACAACCCCAAGCCCCCACATTTTTGGCCTAGCCATGAAAGGGGAACGTCTCTATCTTTAACCTTAGCTACAGTTTGAGATCACCTCTTTTGACGGGGCTATTGTCCACGTCCCCACTTTCTCTCCAAGCGAACAACATCACAGGCTGCCTGACCACAGAGCAGCCCTCCAGTCAGAGTATCGGCCCCTGGGGACTACCAGTCCTGCGACAGCTTGGTGTTCTGATCCCTTTTGGGAGGTGCAGGTGGCGGTCCCCTCCGTAACGTTGCATAGCCAGATATGTGACTGCCCTTGAAGCTGCTCGTCTTCTGCTGGTCAGCCAGGAGCTCCGGTGGGGGTGGCGGCAGGGCCATGTCGTCCATGGTGGCTGTGGGCTCTGCTCTGGACATCCGTGCAGAGGAGAGGGAGCCGTGCCGGGTGATGGATTTCCGCTGCAGCGTCCGGTTGAGGTCTGCCAAGAATCCCGGCTGAACACTAAGGCTGGACTTGGGTGAAGTGGGCACTTGGGTGCCAGGAGTCACCGGTGGCTCTGTGACGTCTGCCTGTGTCAGCCGAGTGCTGTCATTCCGCTTCGGACGCGTGGGCGGTGGGGCTTTTTTAAGGGATGGTTTTGACCACGCCTGAGGCTGGGGATTGACAACAGCGACTTTCGGGGAGGTACTGCCTGAAAACACGGATGGGATCTCAACCGGTGGGACAGGAAGATCTATTTCAGGTGGCGGTGGTGGAAAGTCTGAATCTGACGGCGGTGAAGGGAATTCAACCACGGGTTCCTTCCCAGACACACCTGGCGCAGGAGCCTTGGCCGGGATCCCTCCCTGTGGAATGACGATGGGCAAGCTCACACCAGAAAGGTTGAGCTTTCCAGGCTTTGGAGGGGCTGCAGGAGGCAATGACTCCTTCGAAGGAGACCCTGACGGCTCTGGTGGGTGTGCAAATTTGCTGACAAGGCGGTCCACTGAAGGTCTCTTGGACTCATGGTACTCAGTGGAGCTGGTGGATTTGATGCTGGAGTTCCGCTGAGGTGTTGGAGGTGGTTTCTTCCCTCCAGGGCTTGATGTCTTGCTGGTCTTTTTGACTGGAGACCCTGATTTGTCAGGGGGGGGAGAACCTGCAGAGGTAGCTGGGGAAGGAGGCGGGGGAGGAAACACTAAGCTGCTCTCTGGGGGAGGAGGGGGGAAATCCGGAGAGGGAACAGAGGCGGGCTGCCACTTGGGCTTCGCCTTCACCGCTGGAGGCGACTGGGGAGCCACGCTCAGCGGCAGGGGTTTTAGAGGCTGGGGCTCCATGGCAGGTGGGGTGGGAGGAGGTGGGAACTGGCTGACTATCTGCTTCACCACTGACGGCACTGGGGACTGGGGGGACGGAGGCGGCTTCACAGAGAAACTCTGCTGCTTTGGGAACACTGGGGGAGGAGTGGGGCCTGGAGGGGCTGGGGGCAGCAGAGGCACCTGGGAAGAGGTGACACTCGGTTGTTTCTTAATCGCGAGGGGCAAGGGAACTGGCACAGGGGGGGTGACGTGCGTGACCCCTGGTGCCGCTGCCTTCCCGCTAGGCTGTGGAGGGAGAGCTGTCACGAGAGGCTTTGGGGGTGCTTGGGGTGGTGGGGGCGCAGGCACGGGGGGAGGAGGGGGCGGCAGCGGGGGGGCTGCAGCGGCTGCAGCCTGGCTTATATTTGGTTGCACCTGATGGATTTTGGGGGGGGGTGGCGGAGGTGTGAACTGTGGCACGGAAGGGCCGCAAGGTGCTGGCTTCAGCTGTGCCATGGCCGAGCCCGGGGTGGGAGGGGGCGGTGGAGGGGGGGGAGGCGGCATGACCCCGTTGGGGGGCACCAGGATCTGAGGCTTGCCCGAGGCTGGAGGGGGCGGGGGGGGCTGCTGTGCGGCCGGAGCCTTGGAAAAGGGCCCGCCGTGCTGGGCAGCGTTCTGCAGCCGGGTGATGGTGCTGTACTTGACGAACATGGTGGCGGGAGAGGCGGCGGATGGGGCGGCCTGGCTGGGGA
>CM021771.1:14118173-14146735 GCA_011076525.1 Nettapus auritus
GGTGGGGGCAGTGGGGGGGATGGCTGTGAGGCTGCATAGGGGGTCGCCACTTTTGTCTGCGGGGACACGGGAGGTGCAACAGATATGAAGGGCCGACCTGCGGGCTCCATTCGGGCCTATTGGGCAGGGAATTTTAGTGAAAGTGGAAAGGGAGAAAAAGAGAGATAGGGAGGGAGGGAAGGAGACAAAGAGATTATAAAGTCAAGATCTAAATGTGCCTGTCATTAAAAATCAAGTGGCAGATCTCAGCATGCAGGAAGTTATTAGGAAAACAATGCAGCAAGAGACAGTTCTTCACACTTATCAAGCCTGAACCGTGCAGTCTGGCCACACAAGCTAGTAGGGGAGCTGCCAAGAATCACCGGGGCCAGGTCTACTGCAGGCTACGCCGAAACTGTGGGAGAGGCAGCTGTACCCAGTGAGACACATTGGTCCTCCTGCAGGCCAGCATAATGAACCAAACAGGACACTCCCCAGAGTGCCAATGGCCACAACAAAGGACGCTGGGCAGAGCAAGAGACTGTAGGCATCTCTTCAGCTCTGTAAGGCTGAAGTTAAACCATACACAGCCTCCCAGAGCGTCTGACAAGTCGTTATGTTGTCAGCGCAGGCCTTAACACAGCTTAGTGTTGCACAGTGCAGAAATCCTGAACTGCTCTAAAACACGAAGAGCAAGCTCTACAAAAGAGTATTTCTGAGGTCCTTCTCCACATGCTCTGACACCAAACACAAAAAAGAGGGACAACTAAGGCTTCCTATGAAAATTTCCCCAGAAGGAAATATTTAGAGACCTGCAACACAAGTTAGCTTGGAAAAGAAAAGCTAGGCATGCAGCAGTTATGTTACTCAGAAAAAGAAAGGAAAGACAGGGAAAAAACGTCTAAGGGAAGGAGCAATGGGAAAGCAGCAGGCAATGCTTTCATCTACTCGTTGGGTTTTGCTCAGGTTAAGTTGCTTCTCTAAAATTGTATACCTACATTCATGTTAAAAATTAAAAAGATAATTACATTATTCAAGTTTATCAACAACTTCCTAATACAAAGCGGTTTTGCTACAAGCCAAGTTTTGAACTTCACAGTGCACAGCTTAGAAACATGCATTAGAAATGCAATACCAACACGACAACTAACTGCACTCAGTACCTACACTTCATTAGTAGATATTTTGCCACAAGTTAGCCCAATTATGTTCATTTTCGCTGTATAAGCATGTTTGCATATTGCTTTGTTTTAAACACAGGTGCACAGAGTTTCTATATGCACAGGAACAACACCACAAAGATTAGAGTAAGAAACAACAAAGGGCAATTTACAACAAACATGGGGTGTGCCTCTATCTGTCACGTTAGATCTGTGAGGCGAAGAGTGTAACAAAGTTCTGGAGCTTCATCAAAGTGTTCACATAACAAAACAGGGAGAGATCTTGATCTCTTGCATATGTTAGTCTGCAATTACCATTCTCCCAATCACCCACGTTAATGAATTTACAAGTAACATCCCCTGACCTTAGTTCTGCCCTGTATAAGGCACCACGGGTGTGCTGACCTTCACTTTTGACACCTGAGACAGCAAAAGGCAACAGGAAAAAATAAAAGCGGCATAAACAGCGAGAGAGGGAGACTGACGCATAAAAGAACAGCTATCCCTGAATGGCAAGACCTTAGAGAGTCTTGAGCAGGGAACTGTCCCTTATTCCTTGTCACGTAAAGCACACGCAGTGAGCACACATTCTGACGCCTGTTGTATTACCCTATTTAAAAGAACATTTTAAAAATCTAACAAGAAAACAAGACGTGGTATTTTCACTGTCCAGCTGTGATGAACGTGAACAAGTGAATAAAATAGTATTTGGGCAAACAGCAGCATTTTGGGAAATTACATCAATAATACCAATATATATTAATAATATACGAATTATATCAATAATGTTGTTTCCTTTCTTGCCACAGAGTTTAACATTTACCCCTACCAGCCTAATTTATTGAGCATTTAAGTTCCTTCGGCCAGACCTGTACAGTATAAAAAAGAACGTACAGTAGTTTGGCTTAAGTTAAATTTGTGAACAATTTACTCAGAATTCTTTTTAGCATAGCTTTAAATCATAATTTTACATGGTTTGTTTCATTTGGAGTCTTTGCAAGTTTCCATTCCCCTGGGTTAACATGTGAGGATATGTACCTTTTAACGGATTTGTGCATAGAAGGGAATTCAAACTGATGAAATCTTGAAACATGGATGGCCCTTAATAGGGAGCAGTCTGAATATTTTATTTGTAAAAATGCTTTAATCAGATAACATAAAAATATGGGGGTTTATTTAAATGAGCAAATGCCAGCGGCACTATGGACTTGATGTGGTCCATAGTGCTAATCTCAGAATTTTCTCCAGAAGTTCACAGAGTGTAGTAGCAAAGAGTTCACATTAAAAACAAAACTTCAGAAAACAGTAACATGACAGTTCTCATAGCACCTCTGTTGTTGGATAGGTGTTGGATAGACAGTTCTCTTCCACCTCTGTTGGATACATGCTAGACAGACTTGAGTGCCCTGTCTTTTCCATCAACCCAGTCCCTGCAGAAATGATGCACCCTGTACACATACACAAGCCATCTGCTGATGAACATGCAGCAGGTGTTGCACACATGCAGTAGAAAAATTTGAATCACAGTTTAGTAAGCTACGTTCCTGGGCCATCACTATTACAACCAGATGATTTCCAAGCCAGCAGGCACTGCAGAAAAGTTATAAATCCCACAGAACAGATCCAACTCAGTTTTCACATTGTGCCACCTGTGCTTTTTTATGAAAATGTGATGTTGTGTCTTATTTGTAGTTATTTATCTGATGCACCAATATGAGGTATAGTGACCCATGGTTTCATTTTTAAAAAGCTTCCTTCTCTATCTAGCTTGAACCTGCAGTTTGGGAAAGATTCGAGACTGACAGGAGAGAAGATGGCTTCCCACAGCATCCTGCCAATACACTTCCACACATAAGTGCCGCAGTTAATACCTGCATCGTGGCTGTTCAGGAACCTGGAGATTCCTTTAAGCCTGACAACCAACTGGCTGAAGTGGTGGTTCTGCTGCGTGTGCAGGTATTCCCCAGGAACTAGGCCAGCCAACTACCAGACATAAAACTAACCAAACCACCAGAGACTCTGAGTCAATGGGTTACTATCTTTTGTAACTCTCTACCAGCAACAGCAGACATCAAATCTGTCTCAATCCACAATTACTTTCAATTTTAGTACTTCTGCTTTAACCATGTCTATCTTTACTGCTTCCATTTCCACAGAATGTAATAGCAACCATTAGAATAAACACATTAGAGCGTGTCTTAAATAGGTGTACCTGCCTCCAGATCTCTGTCATTTACATCTTTACAATGGAAAGATGTAACTAGTTAACTAAAGAAACATCTTAGTAAATTAATTTAATTCATCAGCTTGTTAACAGCTGATCTTTTTATTTGGTCCTTACTCAACACTAATTAATAGGATTCTTGGGAAGGTCTCATGCCTTCAAAGACCAGGGGGGTTCTGTGCACACTAATAAAAACAAGAGTTTCATGATTGAACTCCCTGAAAAAGCGACTCCTGAAAAAAAATGTATGCAGCAGTGTATGCAAATTATATAGAGTAATAAAGAGAAAAAAATCCATCCCATTCCAGACAGAGGTGGAAGAGGTAACATTCTGTCTTGTGCATTTTGTTGGGTGTTGGTTCTCAAACTAAAGTCTTCTTGTTACCTTGCTGGATTCCTCCAGTTGAGTGCCTCGCTTCCAGGCCTCAGAGAACATGGAGCTGACAATACTTTGGGAACGGACATGTCCAGTTGGCTGGGTGTCAGAAACTCCACTGTCAGACTGATTAGAATGATTTGATTGAGATTCTGTTTAAAAGAAAGCAAAGAAAGAGTTTACATTTCTGAATGTAAGAGTAAAGCCAGTGTGCTTATAATGCAAGTCTGTATGACATTTATTGCTCACGCTTGTTAAATGTGTTATTCCACCAAATAACACTGTTCCCACTAACTACTGCACAAGCTTCAGCTCACAGCCAGCCCACTGAAGACTGCTGTCTGGGCAACACAACAGAGCAACAAGACCATACTCATGCAGGCACACCAAATTTGTCAAAGGAGCAGAACCACTATTTTCAAAGCTTCTCTCTCAAGAGATTGTCTCTATCTTTGACTATGGGCAGGGACTATTTCCCAATTGCCAATTTCACATATTTTAGTTAACAAAAGCAGTTTACCTAATTAAAACAGGGACCTTGATTTTTATTTATTTATTTATTTATTTTTTTCCAAATAGATGAAGATAGTGGCATCAGGAATTTGAAATGAAGTTCCTCTTCTCAGTATCAGAAAAATATTCTCTTTTGGAAGTGAATGAAAAAGAACGGTATGTTCTGAAAACACACACCACTAGAAGTAATAAAGGTTAATATAGTCCATTTCCTGCAATAGCTTCTCCTGCAGTCTCCAAATAACTGAGAATAAAAAAGGTAATTAAGTCTTTCCATTATGAGACAGATCACATTATTACCTGGCAAACTAGATGAGCTGGAGCCTGACTTGATACTGGAGCTAGACAAGGAAGTCCAGTCATATGCTGATTCTGTTCTCTTCAATGCTTCCTGATAATTCATGTACAGTTGCTTCCCATACTAAGCAAAACAACAAACAAATGTAACGACTATACAGGCAGTGTACCCTTTTCAGACCGTTGATCTCCACCTCCGGCTTCTCTATTCCACCTTCTTTTTCCCCACAGATAAAAAGCAGGCTCTATGTAAAGGAGCTCACACAAAATTAAATCAGTGCAAATTTCATTCTCTTTTCATTTAGCAGCAGTGGCAACTTCCTCCTCCCAATCTTTTGCCTTTTTATTAGTGAATTGCTAAAAGAAATAAAAACAGTTTCTTTATGCTAGAAGAGATTGCATCAAACCACCCAGATAAATGCAAGAAATGGGCCAACAAATAAACTAAGACAACCTGGGGATCTTAGAAAACAACTCTGTCAAACCCAAAGTCCCATTTCTTCCCAAAAGCCTTCCTTTTAATGTCTGTAAGAGAGCTGGCTGAAATCTAGCACAGATGTCAGTCAGAATTATGTCACGTGACAAAAAAGTACAGCAGAAATGGAATAAAACGGTCCCATTTTTCTAGGGAATGAAGGACATAAGAAATATTGTATAGTTCACATTCAGAATAGTTAAATAAAAGGAATTTGGATTTAGCACGTATTTTGCCAAATAACTAAAAATGGTTTCAAAGACTGGCTAGAGGAGGTTACCTTAGCAATGCGGATACCATTGATCCATTGGTGTAGAGTTCTTACATCATCACAGCAAAGATACTTGATATACTGGGATTTCTTCTGGATCTGAGGATGCTGCAGAAAAAAATATTAATCCCCACCGATATTTTAATAGCTAGGAATGAAAGGAAAGCCATTTATCTGCTGAGTTTTATACAGACAAATTTATTGCTGGAAGCTCTTGCATGGTAGTACATACTTTGGGCCCACTTACAAATGTTTGAGAGCATTTCAGGAGGTGGGGGGACTGCTTTACACACAAATTGGCAGCATGTCCAGCAAACACTGACTTCAGGTTTGAAACACTAGGAAAGGGCGACTCTTGAGTATTTTAGTGCTGTACCTTCCATGTACCTACAGAGCTTTCTGCATCCCTAAGGCTTTTTAGAAGTATTTATACTCTCAAGCCAAACAGTCAGAACAGTGTCAGCTTGTAAAAACTGCAAGCAAGGGACAGTCAAAGTGTGAAGAGTTGTCTCCTTTAGCGGGCTATGGACTAAATCACCACTTGAGGGAGACAACTGTTTTAGCTTCCTCCCACCAAAACACGCTGGCAGAAAGCAAACATACTCTTCTCTGCTTTTGCATGGCTTGAGTGAGACACTCCACAAATGACATACTGTGAGCATAATTGTGTTCTCAGCTTGTAGAACCTTCAAGGTCCCTGTCCTACTGATACAGGGCTGTCATTTAAAATACTTGCTGCTCCCAATTGCATGTAGAAAAGGAAAAAATACTGTATTTATAAATACAGAAGTAAAGAAATACATGTATTTTTTTTTTAAATCAAACAATGGAAATCACTCTGGATGGATTACTCTATTGTTTGCTATCCGTGCTGCAAAAGTTACATGTCACAGAGCTGTCGTGGCAACTGTGAATACTCAACTTATTACTATCCTGTATTAGCTTATACACCAGCAATAGAGTTTTGCTAGACGTTCATGGACATTTCAGTTTTACTGGAGACTGTTTTAAATATATATCAAAGAACTTTTAATCTCTTTTCAGATTGTTTTCTCTTGCTACGTCTTCCAAACACAACTGTTTCAAAATGAACATGAACACATTTATCTCCATAACCAGAATATACGTAACTAACTTCACTATGATTTTAGGTCACTGTTGTTGTGTAACAGAGAGGAGTCTATGAAAGCATAAACAATTACTTCCCTAATAAGCCTTTTTTCCCTGGACTTGTTTAAAAATTTGGCTATACATAAATAAAAGGAACTCTCAGAAATCTAACATTCAGGACCAAGGAGCTAATATATACAGCAGGCAACTGTCATATTTAACAACAGCAACTGTCTTGCACAGTAAGGTTCATGATAAACAAAAGAGACAAACATGTAAAGACTAGTCCATTCTGTACTTTATTAGCCTTTCAGTGCTTTTCCCATTCCTCTCCCCCTCCTCCCCCTCCAACGTTCATATTTTGGAGCTATTTCCCAGCTTAGTGAGTCCTGGTGGCACAAAATCAATTGTGTATACAAAAAATAAATAAATAAATAAATAATTGCATGGCTTCTATCTATTTTGTTGATACTAATATAAAACACTGATTTAACACGTTGATAATTGAGGAAAGCAGAACTCAATGTAATTGGTGATTTGTCAGTTCCACACTGAAAATACTCTATTTTGTATAAGTTAGCCAACTAACTTTACAACATGGATCTACTTAAATAATAAAGGAAAACTTAGACATTAAATTCTGACTTCAACATTTCCATGCCTTCCCTTACACTCAGAATGGCATTATATATTTTTTTTAAATCTCCTAAGATAAGACTTAGTTTGATTTACTCTGGGTGATCAACGTTTGAAAAAAACATCAATTTTAACCTGTCAAAATGACATGGATAGAAAGTGACATGCAAGCATAAGAAATCAATTTAGTTCAAATAACCTAATACCTACAAACACAGGTATTTTTGCCTTTAATTGTGTTCAGTTCACTATGCCAAGGACTTATAAGACCAGAGAATATACTTCCAATTTCAGTTTTATGCTTTCTCCCTTAATCTCATGTCCCATATTAGATACTCAATCTACTTAGGGTTATTTAACCTAGAGAAAAGGAGGTTCGGAGAAACCTCAAGTTGCCATGGGAGGTTTAGGTTGGATATTAGGAAAAAATTCTTCACTGAAAGTGTGGTAAAGCATTTGAATAGGCTGCCCAGGGTATTGGTTATGTCACCATCCCTAGATGTATTTAAAAGATGTGTAGATTTGATGCTTAGGAACATGGCTTAGTGATAGACTTGGCAGTACCTGGTTAATGGTTAGACTTGCTGATCTTAGAGATCTTTTCCAACCTAAATGATTCTATGATTCTACCTCTCAGTGGGCTCAAACACATGTTGCCCTGTTTGTTGAAAAATGAAATCCTTTCACACCATACATAGGCAGCCACACTCTCCAGGCACATAAAACATTCTAACGTACTGACATGCATAACACCGCAAAAGATGGGTATTAGGGAAGATAAAAGTTCAAAGGAAAATTTTAAGCACAACTGTAACTATCTCATTACTTGTACCATTTTCAAATCCATGAAAACGCTTTATTTGCTATGAACATACTGTGAAAATCTGTTTTTAAAAAGCTTTGTAGCTAGCTATCTTGCAAGAACTAACACCATTTTGAAAAACGTGTGAGAGTCAAGAGAGACCGGGAGATGAGTTGATGCAATTTAAAATAACTGAAAGCACTCAAGTCCCACCGTTTAAGATCAGGTCATTACTTTTGCAACATTTTTTCTACTTGTTCTTTCTATTTGTCCTTTATACGCTGAAGTTTCTTCCTTTATAGCATCCCCTTTCCCTCTGATTGGGCAATATAGGTAGCCTTGACACTCACAATATTGATTTCTGCACAACTCTGGACCTATGCTCTGAGAAGACAGGAACTCCCTGACATTAGTGCTTCAAGGAGCACTTCCACTGAACCTGAACTGTTGTAAGGCATACAGTTTCCAAAGAAAGATTTTAGTGGTATATTTTATAGTAAAACAACAACAACAACAACAAAAACAAATAGATTAGGACTCAGTCTGGAAGTAAGGCAATTCAGGACAATATGAAAATGTTTACGAAGTCACCAAGAGCATGAAGAACAAGCAACTGTTCACTTACTGTTCACTTACCAATATAAGAACTACGGAAAATAAAATGGAAAGCAACTGATGGATCAGAAGAAGTAAAAGAACATACAAGGTTTATGCTAAAGGTTTCTTGGGGTTCCAAAACAGAACAGCTGAGATCCACTCCATGACTCCCTAAATTTCTAAAGGCTGAAAAAGTATTCTGTGAAGTATCTCTGCAAGACTGTTGTGTACTTCTAATTTTTCCCTAAGCAGCTTATAAAGAAAGGCCACTGTCAAAGAAACCAAGAATGCTAGATTAACCCAGCAACATCATTCTTCTGTTGCTCTCTGTACGTATTACAAGGAACTAAGACTAGTGTGGAAATGTCTGAAGCTCTTCAATTGCTATTTTTAGTGTTAGGAGTTTTAAAACAATTAACAAGTTACCTTCAGCACTAAGCAATAGTCTGTGGGTGCTTTGTATTTGTTCCGATAGTCTTGTCCATAGTAAACGTTGACATGATCTAGCTGTAGAAAGCATACAAGATCCCGCGAGACCTATTAAATACAAAAATAGTCATTTACAAAATATCCTTTAAAGAAAACCACACACACTGAAAAAATCAGTCTAGTGTTAAGATTCAATACTAATACAAAGTCTAGTTAGAGTCTAATATTAGTTTCAATCTGATTTAAATACTAACAATACAAAAAGGGGATACAGCCATATGTAAACTCTTGCATCAGACATTTATTCTTTTAACAAGGTTATTCTTTTTCAAATTCAGTCAATTTTTATGTGTGTGTGTTTTATTTGTATTTTGCCTTCTGACCACATTTTACAGCAAACTGCTAACGTTTATTCAGAGTTGGTATCAGGAGAGAGTAAATAGGACTCATTTGATCAGGAACTTTTTAACAGCTGCTTGTTATATTTCATCTTAGTAATAAGAAAGGTCTCCAAATTCCAATCTGACCGTAAGTATACTTCTTACGATGTTTGGCAGTGATTGTAGGGCACAGAATTTCAACAGGGTATCTTGCATATAGATTGCTTTAATGAAGGCTATAGAGAGAACATTTGAGATATATTCAAGCCTAAAAGGGAACTGATGCACTGGCAGAGCACAGGGACGATTTTCTCTTCATTGACAGCTGTGTGGGAAGCAAACTCCCTGTGCTGCAGACCAGTTCACACTGTCAAGACCCACGGATTTGTGGACAACTTGAACTTGCAGGAGTTCAGCCTTGAAGCTCTAACGCATTTGTAGCAGCTTTCTATTTCCTTTTCATTACCGAAAGATACAGAACAATAGTAAATGACACTGAAGAAACAGAACAATATTTACCAATTTCAAAAAATGTACCACAAATTGGTCCAGAAAAGAATCCCATTTATATGAAATAAAGAAACCCAATAAAGTTATGCATATTGATTGTGAAGTTGGGTCTTGACATTTTATGACCAGAATTTGCAGTGCAACTTGGTCCTTCATCTGAATTCCACTTGAGAAAAGACAGTCTCTTAACTCCACCAAGCCTTTTTCTTCAGTGTTTCTGACCACCTAAGCCTGAACTTACTCAAAGAGCAGACCCTTGTTGTCATGCTATTTGGGGTTAGACAATTTACATCAAGTGCCACTACAGTAATTTAAAGTAAATTTATAATTTTCTTCCATGATAAAGCTGCAACGTTAATTAAGGGATGTGGCTCTGGTCAGGGCATAGCTAAGCCAAACTCTGAGGCTGACTCTTGTGCACAAATGATTTACCAGCAATAAACAACTCAGAGAAATTGCTTTAGAATAGCATACCTTTGCCTTCCCTTTAGGGACATAATAGATTCCAGAAGCTCGAAGAAGAAAATAACGTTTCTTCCAAGACTTCTTACCATCCTCTTTCAGCCACAAAACTCCCTCAATTTCTGGCACAGTTACAGAACTTCCACAGAAACATTCCTGCAGATGAACACACAGTGGTTTGGGAAGATACAGAAAGAGGACATACTGCATGCAGGGTTTTTTTCAATGACTGAAATTCTGAAATTCTTTATCTAAGGAACGCATACACAACAAGTACTTTCTCCATGCAATAACATGACCCAGAGATTACATGCAGAAGGTCTAATGTAAATCAGACAGATGCCATAGAGGATCTTAGCATTTTCTCAACAGAAATATTAGTAGCTACTGTAAAGATTTTCTAACCACTGCTTATCAGAAATATCCTCCCAACAGCTTTACTGGCCTTAAAGCCATGAGGTCACCTTATAGATAAAGCCTCATAAGCCTACATATACACAAGACCTAACTACCTATGCCTCCATTACTTGAGTACCTTGTTGCTACTAATGCCAATACTACATTTCCTATTATAGTTCTATTTATAAAAAGCTAACAGCAGAAAGAAGAATGCATTAAATACACTCCAGACTAATACGCAGAACAGAGATTAATGAGGAACCCTAGAAGACAGGAAGAATTAGACAGCACTACAACCTTCTGTGTGTTGTGGTTCCAAACAACTTTTTGATACACAGTATTCACATAACTACTTATTAAAATCCGTAGTAATAATAGACTGAAAGTCTGCAATATGCTGCTCCTAACAGTAATTGTATTATTAAGTATAATCAAAAATTAAATATTCAAAATATTTACTTTTGTGTAATGATTGAAATAATAATCATTATTCTGGAAATAAAGTGGAAACTATCACACTTCAGCATGGGTACATCTCTACAAAAATGTCACAAAACCATTCTGGTTTTAGCTTATAGATACTATTTGTACTGCTTGCATTATTTTGCTCCACACTCCCATACTTTTTCTGTTGTCCTCAGTTCCGTAAACTAATTAATGTGTTCAATATTAAATAACTTCCTTTTCTGTCACTCATTTTTTTTTTTTTTTTTTTTGCGGTTTATTTTGGAATGTAAATGAAACTATTTTTAACTGCTTTGCTTACTAACAAAATTTAAAATGCTAACATAGACTCATCAGTGAAACAGTGCTATAGAATTTTGTAGAGAATAACAATTTGGAGAGAACTAGTTTAAAAAAAATATTTCTACCACCTCAGATAAATACAAGTTTTGACTGTGTTTAGCCACAGTTAGAGGTAACCTCACTTTTGTTACCAAACAAAATAAGGACACATTTTTATTAACCAATTTTCTATGAAAACTAACATTAAATTAGCAATTTATCTCGAATGCAACACATTCCATTCCATTTCCCCAGAACTACAATCAGCTCCATTCATGTACTTCAATAACCACAACCTTTTAGAGTTTAGCTTCAAACCCTGAAATGACTATTACGTCCTTTTCATTTTGGATTTCTCACCTCTAGCAGCACCTCTTTATTTCTGTCTGCCATCTCAGAGGTTTCTTTTTTCCCCAGAAGATAGTTCTGTAACAAAAGAAACTCAGTATTTCTATAGGCATCATGAAATGTAGCCAAATAATATTTCTCATGTCCCTTTCTGAAGCAGTAAGAAGAAACAGCTGTTATCTAAGAACGTTATGTTATTTAAACAAAACTTTATAGTCCAATTGAGACTGTCAGACTGCTAAATATTACATGGACCTTAATTACTACTACCTCTTCCAGTAGTACGAATCAGTCTCTAACTCCTGGCCTAACTAACAGCCTCATAACAACATTATCCTTGCTTTCTACACAATTAACAGCTGACTGGTACAATGTATCCAGAAATAAAAATACTGGAAACTTGAAAACCTCACCAAAAAATAATAAACAGCTATCTTAAAACTTGTTACATCCTGATTTTATTCACGTGTTGACAGAAGCACACGCAGCAGAAATGTACTTCTTTCCACATTGTGCCTACAATTCTCTGAATATTTTTCATAAAGAATTACTAAATACTCCTTGTCTTCTTAAAAACAACCTAATTATGCATGGGTACTATATCTTATTTAGTAACATGTCATACTGATATAAACATAATCCATGGCACCAAGAGGTAATATTTTAGCTAAGAGTTATAAGAGAGCAAGTGATATTATATGCAGTTCTTTTCAATTCTAAATCTTCAAGGAGTCACCTTCTGCTTTTCTGTTCCCTTTAACACTTTCCTTCACCTCCTTATGGTACTGAACTGCTACTGGATATCAAATCCATAGCTATCATCTGGTAATCTCCATTACCGCTGGCTGACAATCAGTGCGCAAGAAAAAAAAGAGGACCCTTAGGTTTCCTAACCAGGGAGCAGGATAAAGGGCATGCTCTCTTCTCTTGTCATTCAACTGTGGAGTGGCTATCCCCTCTGATTCTCTGTTTACCTTCTTGCCAACAAAATAACAATGCACTGAGGAGAGGCATTATTCTGAGCAGTATCTGTCAACACCTTTGTATTATCACATATTTACATATGTGAAGAGCATGGAGTATTGGTGCAAATACCATAAAACTGCCTGCCTTTATCTCTATTAAAATTACCCACAAACACATTAGAAAACAGATTGCTTCAGCTCATGTTTTTCTGTTAGGGACCTGATTTTGTACCAATCACATCCTGAATGTACATGGCACTGGGATGTAAAGTTGCATAGCATTTTTATGCACATAAAAATATCAATCTGTAAGTACTGAACTGAATGCTACAAAAAGTAGTAAGAAACTGAAATCAGGCATGCATGCGTGCATAAATGTATACATTTACTATGAGCCTCGGGATTACCTGGGGATTCTTGAAAAGTGCGTATTTCTCTATACGTTCCACAAACATTAGTTTGTTTTGACTGTCTCTTGTCCAGTTCAGAAGATTTTCAACTAAATTTTCATGATCTTCAAAGATCCTTTCTGCAGCAATAACAAAGGAGCAAATAAATTTTAGTCTGTCACATTTAGCAAAATAAGTTACTCTGTAGTTGCATCTAGGAGACAAGGCATGTATAGAAAGAAAATACAGTTCAAGGTCTACCAAAATGGAGAAAAAGTTTAAAACACAGTAAGAAACTAAAAGAGCTTAGTCAATTTTCAGAAATGCCTGGCTTAAATTTACACATACATGCACTCAGTACTCTCACTTCCCTCTCCTCAGGCTTATGGTCTGTATATTAAGCCTTAACAACACATTTTTTGCTGTGTCACCATGCTTACCATCCTACTTGAGCACAATGGACTCAAATAACAATATTTGAAATGTTATGAGTACAAATTAAAAAGCTATCACATTTATATGTACTCTGGTCCACAGAGCCCCTGAAGGAATTTATGAGGTGGCTTTGTCAGCACAAGATTTGATTCTATATACCTAGTCACTATCTCACTCTTATGAAGTATCCAAAAAAGTAATACACAATGATCAGAGAGAAAATCAAATGTTTCTGAAATGCAGAATACCCATAGTTAGTGGGGGTATGGTAGAAGAATTCTGAAAATGGACACAGTATTTCTTGTAACTAATCTGTCCGGGTAGATAAAGGAACAGTGGCTTCTGAGAACACTGAGCTATGACTCTCTGTTGAAATGGTCATCAGCAGTACAAGATAAGGAATATAGGCAAAAAGGAAGAGAGGAAGAAAAAAGAGAAAAATTTACTGAAATGGCCAAGAAATATCTTTAAATCCTTATTCTAAAATAAATAATATATCTTTGAGAAACCACTGGACCAACTTTCTCCTCCTTTAAAAGACACTCAAGCAGAATCTTGCTTTCTGCATTTTGTTCCGTCTTCATATAGGCCATACAGCCGCACTTAAGCAAATTAGTTCTTCCAGAATCCTTGAGGACTTGCTTGACCTTTCATTAGCATGTGGAAGCAGAGTATGCTTCTCAACCCCAAAATCAATTACATCACATTTTTACAGAGGGCATACGGCACTGACCACATTCAGACCTAGGATCTATAACTAAGAAAGACTGAGATGACAGGTGGCACCTCAGCATCCTTAGTAATTAAGAATACTAAACGGGGTGAATGCAACAGAATATCATATGTAGGGAATGAACGAAGGTTTAAGATGATATAGGCATAACACAGGACATTACTGAAGTCTCAGTGACATCTTTCTAAGGTGCTTTCAAATTACAACTCAACACCAAGCTCTATCAGCAGCACAACAATGCTGTCTTCCAAGAACGTAAAAAAAACGTTACATAACAGAAGAACAGAACAGAAAGATCTTGAAGACTGTGATACAGGCTTAAATCTCACCACAGTCTAACTGGGGAAACTGGACAGCTTTCCAAACATATTAGTTGCTATTATCAATAACTGAACTCAAACATGAAACAAAATATTCACTATGTATGTACCCCTAGTTTGCAAAACAGCAAATAATGCAGTGTTCCCATTATTTAAGTTATTACATAGAACTAAAAAATTATAGCTCTTGGTTATTTCATATACCTACTCTGCTCTAACAATAAAAATGAAAACAATCTTTGTACAAACCAGAAGAAACCTTCCAGAGTCATTTTTGTTAAAAACCTGCAGAGTACAACTGGGAAAAGCATTTCATTCCGTGTCCATTCCTACATTTGTGAAATGGAAGTAAATATCACTAAGTTCTTGGGCAAAGCACATACAAAACTACTAGTTAAACCATTACATAGTGGCCTTGTACTTCATGTGCATGTGCCTAAAACAGACTCCTCAAAAATTAGTTAACCACACACATTTGAAGCAGACCACATAAAAAGCAAAGACGAACAGGAACGCTACAGGCCACACGTCTTTCTTCACAGTTTGTTAGCTTAACACTTTCACTGCATTTCACTGCACTGTGCAAGCAATGAACAATCAACTAACAAAGATAACATGACAAACACAATGTGAAGGCAGATAGGTATTCTATGCCTAGCTAAGGGAAAACATCATAAAAAAAGGTGTTCCTTTATCTTACATTCATATTTCCAGAAATAAATGTTTGGAAAGATGAACTGGTTGCAAAAGTAATGCAATATAAAATAGTACATAAGATAAGAGCTTTGCTTTAATCATTTTTCATCTGTTTTTTAAGTTCCTGTATAAAGCGTATGAGGAAAATAGTCTGCGTTTTGGATTTTTTTAAAAAATACATGTGATTTGGATTTTCATAGAATTTGTACATATTATTTCTGTTTTCAATACAGGACAATTTTAAGACTTATTTTATTCAAACTTTATGTTTTGTGCCCACTAATGCGGTATTCTTCGTATGAAAAGTAGAAGAGGATACCTTGTCACCCAATAATAGCCTTTTTTGTCTAAAAATAAGTAACATTAACAGCCTAGCATGGGATAAAAAACATTATAAAGATAAAAAATTTAAACCACTGAGGACACAGATATGGATAAGTATTACGTCAAAATATAAGAATTATAAATTTATAATGATTACTTACCCATTTGCAGTTCAGAGATGGTTTCCACCAATGACCAGTCTAAACTGTAACCACAATGAGATTTGTCCATCAGATTGTCTAATACTTGTCTCACTGTCTGCCTCTCATCCACCATCATTGTTTTTGAGCTGTCATCAGACATGTGGACTCTGATCACCAACTATTAAGCAGAAAATTAGGACAAGAAGAGGATTAACTTTCCACATTTCCTTCATTTAAAATAAAAACCTATTTTTTAAGATCTAGTTTCTTTTTCTAAGATTTTGTTAAATAATGTAAAATATTAAGATAAATCAAAATTATCCTTCAAATGTAAAAAGCCATACATGATGATTAGATATTTTTTCTTGTGTAAACTTGGCAAAATACCGTTTTCCTTCAGTACATGGGGTAAATAAAGGTTTTCCCAATAAAACAGCAATGTACTTTAGCTGTGTGTTAAGGAGGAAAAAATTCCATTCTGACAAAGTGCCCTGATCTGATTAGTAATGTGACTATTTTTCTCATAGGTGTAGGTAGCACAAGCACGGATCAAGAGCTCTGCACAAACTTCCAAAGAATCACAATTTTTCAGATTTGCACCTCAAAATTTCTGCCTGTTTCCCCTATATTTTCTAAAAATGCTGATCATATAAACTGTATACCTATATTAAATCTTCCTTTCCTTGGGAATATGAAGCATTAGTGTAGAACAAATCTGCTTTTAAAACATAGTAGCTTTTCATAGCTACTTTAAAGAGGTTGCTGCCCAGAATGCAACATGCAGCTGTTTTTTCAATTAATCAGAAACTGAAAACAATATTCTTCTTGTCAATTATTATGCTGTTTGCTTCCTCTTTACACCTTCCTCAGCTGGAAAAAGTTAAAGCATACTAGCTGTAATGCACTGGTTGGTTTGTTAATTCTCTTCTTCCAGCCAGGACAGTTTTTCAGCTTTTGTTATAAACACTAAATGTAAAAGACATCAACAGTTATGGAAGAACTTCTAAATTAAAATATGAAGACTAAATCTTGAGGGAACACCTTATATTCTTTGATAATACATCAGGTAATATCACTAGACTTCCTCCATTTGGTAACCTCTGTCCATAATCTGGAATACCTGCATTCCATTTATCGCTAGAAAATTCTACTACGCAAAATGGGAAGCAGGTATGTAAAGAAAACAGACCCAAATTTTAAAGATGAGACTGCTTAATACACAAAGACAATCTCAGGAGGCTGGATCTTTTTCAGCTCTGGGTGGAAGTCGGCAGTCTTTTAACAGTGCACTAGCAGGAAAATAAGCTATTCCTTAAGGAAAACATAATGTTATTATATATGCTAAGATTTTTTGTTAGGTGTTCTTGGGTCTGTCTGGGATGGAGTCTAGATGACAAATACATTATCACTCCAGATCAGAACACTACAGCGTTCCTATTTTCTTTAGGGGTTCTTAAGTGTAATTGACACAAATGAGAAGAATTCTTCCTGCATTTTCCAGGTGAACAAAATTTAAAAGAAAGATCTAACAAAAAAGTGTAAATAATTTACCTTTTTCACTTGTGCCTCTTTTATCTTCTCTAACGCGATTCTGATCTTCTCAGCTTTCAGTTTAGCAGCCTGTTCCTCCTGTGGGGACAAGATACACCAAATTCCAGTTATACAAACTTCAGTTGTGTTTTAGAAGATTTAATTTTTAGGCTATCACACTTTAAAACATGAACTGAAATGCAAATTTATGCACTGATAATTCCATAACTACTCTTTAGTGATGATGGCTATTATTTTCAAAGCAAGAAATATTGCTATACACGCCTGACTCTTAGAAATAGAACTACTATTATGTCCAAAATAACATGCCGGAGGTATATAATTTCTATAAACACAATTGGTTTATCTTTATTCTTTCATATTGTAAATACCCTTGAACATTATTACCAAGAACTTTAACATATGCATTTAAAGTCATAGTTTTGGACAAGACATGTTTGGCAAGAGCTTACAATTGAGTGCACTGAACAGATTTATGGTTGATCAGCATAAGACTTACATTCTGATATTTCTCAGTGTGCTATTTAACAGCATAAAGAAACTATGTGAAACAAATTCTCTAAACAGGATTTCACACGATGTCCATTGATTTGGAAGACTTAGTTTGCATTACGTAAGTAGTCTGAACGCTCCCTTTATCCTTACTAAATTCTGTATTTCTCCTCACTTGATGTATTTTAAGACACATAAAGCAAACAGGCATTCTTTTCTTCAGTGCTCTTCTAAAGTCATTAATCCAGTTTTGTTACAACCAGAAGAAATGCATTAAAAATTCATGTGACAAAAATCTATTCTATCTGCTGGTACTAAAGAAACCTGCCCATTGTGACATTATCAATACTATCAGGTTTTAATTTTTGTCATTTCTAATCAAAATGGACTTGAAATGAGCAGCTAAACAAGTAACCAATCTTTTCAACATGATCATATATGGGTTTCAGATTTCAAAAGTCTTAAAATGTGGATTTTCATAGGGGCTAATATCTAAAAGCACCATAATAATTTACCATCCCCCCCAATAAAAACAAATAAAATAAACAAATACATTAATAGGGAAAAAATCTGCTTCAAATTATTAAATCTTCATATAAATGAAAAATTAAGATTTTTCTTAAGTAGTACAACTTATCTCAAGAACAGCACATCATATAGATTTTTTTCTGCATTGCTTTCGTATTAATGTAACTTGTGGTTTCTTTATTACATTTAGATAATTGCTTTCCTTGTAAATATCAAGATTCAGCTATCCTCAAAACCACAGAGTTTAATCTTTCTACTTCTCAGTGAATTACTAATATTCCCATCAACTGCTGAAAGGTTTTCTTATTGTATTCTTACTTAACAGCTTTTGCTCCCTCACACCTGTGGCCGTACTATGCACTGGAAAAAAACATGAAAAGAACATCAGCTAGACAAGACAGCAGGCTGTCTTGGGAAACATATACCCTTGTCAAAAAAAAAGAAAACAGTAAAGTGGCGCATGTAGAAAATTTTGGCTTGAAGCATTATCTAGGAATTTTATTACCAAGTAGCATTTTTCTTTTTACTAGTCTAGGAAACTAAAATGTTTTATTCGTCATAAAAATGGCATCACAGAACTTTGATAGGTTAAATCAGATTAGTATTCTATTAAAAATTAAAAGAAAAAAGCACCATAATATCTACAATCGTTTAAATATAAAGCATGCCCAGAATTTTACAGTGTTCTTCCTCTTCCTTAACTGTTTTCATCCACAAAAATTAGTACCAGAAAACCCAAGGATTTAAATACTTGCAAGCTTCTAACAGTGACACTACAAACCCGTGCATTATGAAATCAGCAAGCCTTCTTACATTTTAATACATATTTGGAGAAACTTTGTTTGAAGTTTTAAAAAGTTGCTCATTAACTCTACCATAAACCTTTATTGCTGTACAAAGGTTGACAGCACGTTTGTTTTTGCTCTTCACTAAACTCAAGTAACACAATTTTCCAGCCTATTTCACTGTGCACCCATGCAATGCAGCTATCTATAGCAAATCCCAGCAGGAGCACTTTATAGCCACAGCACACAGGTACATGCAGCAACAACAGAGAGCAAGCAACAAGGAATCAGATGGGGACCTCTCATACACTTGTGTCAACACAACTAAAATATCTTAGTTTATCTCAAAGTTCATAATCCCTTATCATTCTCTAAAACATTTTAAAAAAAAATCTACACCAAAAAAGATTTCAAAGATTTACTGTTCTACTACTTATCAATCATCATTCACTTCCCACTCAACTTTAATGTGGTTCCAAGTGTCAGAATTTCTTATACTATTATTACATTTTAACAAAGTCATTTTAAATTTAAACAAAAAAACAGATTTACAATGCTAAAAATAAGATTTTTTTTTAACCAGATACAAGGGGTCTGAATCTACTTACTGAAAACACAGAGGAAAAGGAAGTAAGAATTTGAATTTCTGAAAGCACAGAGTAATTAAGAATTTTAAGTTTTTTGTTGTTGTTGTTTTTTTTCTTTTTTTGGGGGGTATATAATCAGTTTTAAGGCTGTTATTGCAGTTTGCTGATGTGACAAATTTTTTTCCGTGGAGCAGGAGGAATAAATAACAATTTTGATACTTAAATAACCAAATAACTACCGAATTCTTCAACATTCACAACAATTTATTCTATTCCTCTCATAATTGCCCAAGCAATACCACCCATCCACATCCCCCCCCCATGAGAGCCACCACCAAGCCCTTCCCTTCGCTAGTAAATCCTTCTAGTACCAGTGATGTGAGTGAGGTTGCCAAGCGGTCATCAACGTGCACGTAAATGGCAGGACTGCCACCTAGGTCATGGTTTCACAAGCGGTATGTAGTAGCATAAATCCCTGGTATGGCTGATACAACTGCCTCCCTTGCACAGCACTCCTTTTCAGTTGTATCAGACACAGACACCTTGGGTGGGGAGTTGACCTGGTTGAAAATTAGCACAGCAGGAAGACTGCTTTTCAGCTGAATCTCCTCCTTGATAAGGCTGCCTTTACAGTCACATACCTGCTATATAAAAGCATAAAGGAGACACAGAGGTCATAAACTCACAAAACAGTGTTATCTCCACCTCTGATGGGAAATGAATATTCTCTTTTAGTAGCAGTGCACATCATTAAAATTGCAACATAAATTCTTCCTTTAAAGGGACAACTTAGGGAGCACAGTTATACTTGCGTTCTGAGGATTTGAGCCTTCATAGGCTTTTGACCTTGCTGAGATTACACTGAGTTATGGAAAACACTGCACCTGTTTTAAATAATGCTTGGCAACACACTTATCATGAGAACTTGTTCATCCTAACGTACTATGAATGAAAATTAAGAGCATAACAACTCTGCAACACAATGGTCTTAAAATTTACATTTTACTCTATAGCGTAATATTAGTAATAATAACCCCAAAAATCTAAAGTTGTCTTTAGTATAACAACAATAATCAGTGTTCTGCCCAGTTCCCAGTTAAATGTGCAGTTAAAGATATCTTGGTTGTGCTTCAGTGCAACATATGTGCTATGACAGAGCTGACCTTACTCAAATGACTTCATATTTCTAGGTAAGGGTTTTATTTTTTGTTTCATTGTACATTCTAAAGGGTCATTAACTGATTTCTTCTGCTTGCCACACAGAACATAGGCAGAATAGAAAAAAGTGGAAAAATATAATTGAAGAAGTTTAGTATTTAGGAAAGCCAGCAAGTAAATTATAAGAGGTAAGTAGCAAAGTCCACATTCCATTTAAGTCAGCATGGAAGACACAGAGAACACAAGACACACACAAGCAGAAATGTGTTTTATGTCTACTATTGGAAAATTTTCTATAGTCTTTTTTGAATGAAGATAATTAAATGCACATGAGCAGCAGTGATTTCTGAAGGATTAAAACCAGGTACCCAGTGTTTGCATCAATTCAAGCGTTACTGAAGAGCTTTCTATTTTTTATGAAAGGAATACTAGAATAAGTGTACATGTGATTAGCACTGGAAGGGAAACGCTGAATGGATGCATAAGTCATCAGAATAGTGTTTTCCTCCACTCTAGGTGAATATTAACAGCAGTTCTGTATTTCCTGACAAATTCATTAGGAAGGACACGTAAAACAATGTGTAGCAAGAGTTGCATGGTCCATTTATGAACTGAAGCAGAACTAGTTTTTGACCATTCTCAAACGTTTGTTTTATTGTATTTCTACCTCAAAATAATGAGGAACGACCTATACCTGAGGAAAGCAAGAAGAAATACAAGACACTCCTCTCTTCTAAGGCTCACTAAGCATGAAAGGGTACAGCATCTACTTCTGCCGTGAGAAGGCTGCACTCTCTAAGGTTGTCTTATTCCCCTAACACCCCCTTCTCCCTTCCCAACTCAATATAGCATTTTCTGTACTTCTAGCAGTCTTGACTTCTTGTATTATATTAATAAATTCAGAAACGTATGTGAAGCAGTAGTATGCTTTTGGAGTTTGTTTGAGACAACTTTTTCATGTAGAATGTTTAAATTATGATGATACAATGTACAAGCAAACAAGAAGACACAAAAAGGAAGCTGTAATTTTCACTTTCCTTTAATTGAAAGGGTAGAGGAAGTGAATCAGGGGACGACTATTCCTGCATCCATCCATCATTCAAAAAGCAGCCAACCCTGTTTTCTCAATCTCATCTAATAGCTCCCATGAATGCCATCTTGGTTCCCCCTCCAGTATTAGTGTACCATTCACAAGCTTTTTGCTAGTAGAAGCCTTACTCCAAAAGGGAAGATGGCTTCTGACAGGAAAGTGGAAAGCAGCAGTCACATTTTAAGCGTATCTCAGAGCCACAGCGGCCCTTGTCAAGAGCTCCTGCAGAAAGGCTCTCTCCCCTGCCTGCAGTCTGTCGAGGCAAAGAAGGAAAGCAAATACAGAGGGCAGTTGTTCATGAACTTCAGTGAAGAATGGCATCTACAAATCTCTCCAGAGTCTCCATTGTGCTTGATCAAAATTAACAAGTACATAAGAGTTGTGGGGTAAGCAATTAAGTCCCATACAGCTGCTTGCTCGCTTCCCCCACGTGGGATGGCGAAGGATAAAAGCATAAAAACTCATGGTGTGTGATAAAGACTTTAATAGGTAAAAGCAAAAGGTTTGGGTACAAGAAAAGCAAAGTAAGGAGTTCATTCGTTAGGTCCCATCCATGAGCAGATGTTTAGCCATTTCCAGGAAAGCAGGGCTTCCCAAGTAACTATCATGCATGGTGAAGATAAACCTCAACTTGAAATACTATCCCCTCCTCCCTCCTTTCTCCTTTTCTCTTGGCTTTTATTGCTGAGCAGGACATCATATGGCATGAAACAGCTAATTTTGCCCATGTCAAAAAACATGGCTGTCCCTATCTCTATGAAATCTGCTTTTCCATTCTCACAGAATGGTTGAGGTCACCTTCACCAACACGCTGCTCAAGCAGGGTCACCTACAGCATGTTCCCCAGCACCATGTCCAGGCTGTTGAGTATTTCCAAGGAGGGGGGTGCTACAACTTATGTGCAACCTGTTCCAATGCTCAGTAACCCTCCCAGTAAAGAAGTGTTCCCTAACGTTCAGAGAAGCTCCTATGTTTCAGTGTGCGCCGTCTGACTGTTGTCCTGTCACCGGGCACCGCTGAAAAAAGCCTGGCTCCATCCCCTATTTGCACACTCCCTTCAAATATTTGTACACATTTCTGTGATCACTCCTGAGCCTCCTCCTCTCTAAGCTAGTTAGTCCCAGCTCTCCCAGCTTTTCCTCATAGGAGAGGAGCTCCAGTCACTTCATCTTTGTTGTCTTCTGCCAGACTCTATTCAGTATCTCCATAACTCTTGTGCACTGGGGAACCCTGAAAAGGGCACCATACTCCAGATGTGGCCTCACCAGTGCTGATTAAAGGGGGAAGAATCACCTTGCTTGACTTGCTGGCACTACTCCCAGGATACTGTTAGCTTTCTTTGTGGCAAGGGCACATTGCTGGCTCACATTCAACACTGTGTCCACTAGGACCTCCGGGTCCTTTACTGCCAATCTATTTTCTAGCTGAGCAGTCCCCAGCACGTACTTGTGCCTGGGCTGGTTCCTTCCCAGGTGCAGAACTTTGCACTTCCCCTTGCTGAATTACATAGGGTCTCTGTCAGCCTATTTCTCCAGCCTGTTGACATCTCCAGATTTTGCATCATCAGCAAACTTGCCAATGGTACACTCCACCCCATCACCCAAATCACTAACAGATGTTCATCAGTATTGGACCATTACTGACCCTTGGGGTGCACCACTGGTTACTGGCCTCCAACTAGACTTCGTAAAGCATGCTTCAAGGCATGGCAGAGTAGAATCTTACACAACAGGGACCTATGTTCTACTGTCTCCCTGACAGGTTGTCCCAACGACATGCAACAAAACCAGTAGTGATGAAGGAAGGAAAAAAAAAGGCAAAAAACAGCAACACACGCCACAAAGGATTTCATTCACACAGATGGTTCATTCAAGAATGAGCGCATCTGAACCAAACTGGCCCAAGATGCATGAAGCCAACTTCACAGCTGATTTATACTAAGGTTTGGAGAGATTTCATTGTGTAGTAACCAAAATATACAAAAAACAGGGGAACCAACATTTGTAAGAAGCATATTTGCCTTTTCGGTCAGCAAAAGGATGAAGTACTAAATATTTGTGAAATAAAGGCATAATGTGAAACCTTATCTTTTCTCCAGATGCTGACATTCATAGCTGAAGCATTACATCACTAAATCACCATCTGGCTTCCTGAATGTAGTCTAACCTTCACATGCATCAGAATGATAAAAGAACTGGTAACTTTGAAATTCCACATCACATTTCTATTTCCTACTTGCATGTCCTAAATTAAGATATATTTGAGTCCTGACTACTCTCTCAAAATTATTTGCATGTATTCTGTATCTCACAGCCATGAGATTAGAAACATGAAATAAAAAAGCTTAGTTTTCAGTATTTATCTGATGGCTTAACTCCAAACAAGCTTGAAGCTTTGACATGTTGCTTTATTTTCAATATCCAGTAAGTTACTTCATTGATGTATACTCACTTCCTTTTCCAAAACAAAATGGGCCAGTGGGTGAATGCTGTGAACAATAAAGCACAGCACTACATTTAAAAATGAAGAGACCACCACAATGAATAGGTCATTTTTGTGCTGTGATCTGCCCTGTGCTGCAACAGGACCTGTGTCTGTGCATAGCTCTAATGCAAAAGAAACCCAGTCCTAGAAGGAGGAAAGCATACAAGAAACAATAAAACAGTAAGAAATACACTACTGACAAGTAAGAGACACCAGAAACAGAGCTGCAGTATGATTATACAGTTTTAACTCATCTAACACCTAACTACAAATGCAAGGAAAAGCCCAATTTATTGGGACTGCTTCTCTCATACTGGGGCTTATTTAATATTACAACAAGCTGAAGGGATCTATCTAAGCCAGCAACAACATGGACTTAATTGAGATGCATCTGACTGTCCCAAGGAAACTGTCAGATGAAGTTCCTAAGCCACTATCCATCATGTTTGAGAAGTTGTGGCAGTCCAATCAAGTTTCCACTGACTAGAAGAGGGGAATTTTTATCATTTCCCAATTTTTATCATTTATCCCATTTTTATCAAGGGAAAAAAGAAAGACCTGGGGAACTACAGGCCAGTCAGTCTCACCAGCGTACCTGCTACAATTATGGAGCAGATACTCCTGGAAATTACTCTAAGGCACATGGAAAACAGGTGACAGCCAGCATGGCTTTGCCTTACAAATCCGGTGGCCTTCTATGATGGGGCTACAGCATTGGTGGATTAGGGAGCAACAACTGATGTCATCTGCCTGGACTCATGCAAAGCACTTGACGCTGTCCTGCACAATATCATTCCCTGTAAAACTCAGGGACATGGACTTGACATATGGACCCCTCAATGGATAAAGAATTGGCTGGATGCTTGCATTCAAAGATTTGCGGTCCATGGCTCAACATCCATGTGGAGACCAGATGAGTGGTGTCCCTTAGGGGTCTGTATTGGAACCAGTATTATTTAACATCTTTGTCGGTGACATAGGTATAACCATGTGGTAACCACCACTCATCCAGTATAACTAGGAAAGGAGGATATGAAAATACAAGGAGATGACAGAGTATTATAGTTTGTTTGTGACACAGCCATTGTTAATCTGTTAATCCATTTGCAACCAAGCAAGATTTGCTGGCATGGCGGCTGTTTGCTTTATTACTTGGGGTAGGTGGTGCTGACAGGTGGGAGGGGAAAGTGACACAGACTTGAAATTCAGGAGAAACAGTCACAAAATAAAAAAAATTACTTGTTTTTGTCTGTTGCTTATATTCCTCTAGAAGAGAACCTAAAAGTTTGCTGTCAAAAGGCTGAGCATTTTGAGAAAAATGTTAATGTATTTAAGAAAAATACAGACTACTTAAACATTATATTGTTTAGAAGTGACAAAATGTACCGTGGCAAGTTCAGTCTTGCCTGAGGTTTTTCATCCATGGTGTCTCTTTCAGAAAAAATAATCAAGGAGTGGTTTGCAGTATGCAAGTAGCATCAGACTTATCTGACACCTCAGATATTAAACAGCTTTCTCAACAGTCTGAAGCTGCGTATACATGTCTGTATCCCAGCACTTTGTGTGTCTGGGAGATTTATAGCTTGCTCCATCTCTCTTACTCTAGAGAGAAAGGGAAATATGTATGGAAATTACAATTTTTAAACTGAACCAGAGTAAGTGAATGGCAATTTATAGCCTCTTAGTCCATTATTGACCTGTAAGGAAAACGTACCTATAATCAGACTTTGTCCATACCTGGCTCACTGTCTTACTACAATATTGTGCTCACGTTATATCAAGACAGTACTCAAAATGAAAAAAAAGTCCCATTACTTGCTACAGTTTATATAGCAAGTAAACTTATTTTAAGGATACCACTGCCTTTCAACAGCACTGAATGCTCCTACATATTTTCCACAGTTGTAGCTGTCTTCTTAAAGTATTGAGTGGGAATAGTAACAAAAGAACCTCGAGGTCACTACTTTTCCTGTTTAGTTAATACATTTTTACCTGCTGACATAGCTATTAAGTACTTGTCAAGAACTCAAACACTGATGAATCTGCAGAAACAAATAATAAAATAGTCTTTAAAAGCACATTTGACAATCATTAAAATAATGTAAAAGTAAATGTAAAAGTTCCTGGAAAGGGCAGGGGTGGCAGGAGTATAGCATCCAGCAAAAGCATTTTTTTCTACATAGAAATAGTCACATGCAGGTGGAAAGAAGAAGCATCACCTTGGTCAGCAAGTGAGAAGGCTTTCCTGCAATGTTTCGGAGAAGGAGGGAGGTTTCCCTGTCCAAATAGGAGTGCTTGTGCAGAAAGAAAGAGAAAGAACATAAGTCAAAAGAAGTCAGTAATTTTATAGTGTATTGACTATAGAAGATAAGCAGAGTTTAAGGAAAAAACATCTTGCATCCTCAATTTATTTCCCTCCCATAAAAATGTGAACATTCCCAAATATTACAAGCCTAACGCACTAGTGTAACAGCAGTTGTGCTAACAGAGGACATAAATTTAACCTTCCCCTGTACAAAAGGTCACACAATAGAATTAAGATTGCTTACCTGCTACTGGTTTCTTTTCTGCAAGAGACAACTTATTTTTAAAGACATTTACAACTGTAACAGAAAACATCCACTTATAACACTTAAAAAAAAAATCTGTCTAGTGTTCTAAAACTGAACATTCTGCTTCTGCTTTACAAACGAATCCACTAAATGACCATGGAGGCAAGGAACTGGTTTCATATTTTCTATACCAGCTGCTGCTTCCATAGTTAATGAAAAAAAGATGTTACTATAATAGTAGCAATCTAAACCTGGCTTACAATTAAGCTTTCTTTTTGTAAATAAATAAATAAATACTTATGTTTCTCTTGTCTTGCAGTCCCAATTATGTAATTCAAGAAGATGGGAGCAAATCCCCAAATTTCTCTCAGAAGAGAAATTAGCAGAAAATATTTAGTCTGTTCAAAAAGGAGGAGCAAAACTAGCAGCAACCCATAAGGCTGATTCTCAAATAGTAAAAATCAATTAATGACAGAATTAGAGCAATCTGCAGCATCTGCTACAGAGGAACAACAAAACCGTCACCCCACAGCAGTCTGCAGAACTGCCTAGTCGCAAGTCTGCTAAGGAAATTAGAGTAATACTATGGCACTGAACAAGAACATTGAATGTCTCATATACTATCACTATACTGCAAATTCCACCCCTTGTGGCTGCATCTGTCCCAGCTGTTATTTGTGTTGATTAGTTTTACCCTATATAGAACAAGGCACAACAAAGGCAGCCTACCATATTCTTTTTTCAATAATTAAAAGCCAAATACTGCATAGCATCACTGTGTCTTCTTCAGAGCCACAACAGGCAACAGTCTCCTGAAAAAGTTGAAGAGACCATGTCTACAATTTCATGCAATGCAATAACAAATAGTTTGGTGCATGGAGACCATGCAAGGGGATTATCCTTGATATGAGTGCCACATTCTGTGATGAGTAATTAAAGGTCTCTAGCACACTTTAAAAGTTACAGCTCAGAAGAGACTCTACACAGCATCTGAAGTAAAACCTAGGCTCCAGCCCAAACTCCAACTGGTACTTAGCCACTAGCATAGACTCAGTATATGATGCTAACTGAACAAAGATTTTTCTGCCTGCAAATTAATTACCATGTGCGTCTATATCAAATGTTTCAGAAGCACAGCACTGCTGCCTAGTGACAAAATTTTCACACCTCATACACAGCTTTGTGATATAGGACCTGCCATGATTAAAAGACCTTGCACATTGATTACAGTAATTCAGAACTCTCAAATTAGGCTTCCTAACACACAATCAGAGCATTTTGACTTCAACATTTCTTAAGAAAGACTGTATTTAAAGAACAGCTCATTTACCCTGCCTGAGGTGACACTAACATTGATGGTAGATAAATACAGTTTTGCTTAACTTGAAGGTAGACCCATCCTCTTTTTTTTCCCCTCTCTTTAAAATGATTTCTGCTACATGTATCTTCACTCTGAACAGTACTCCTTCCTCCACAGAAGCTGTAACTTCACATATACTCCAGAATTGTCTCATTACAACACACAGGATGGATGTTACCACAGAACGTCCAGGATGTTACCACAGAACGTCCAGGA
>CM021771.1:14146745-14198813 GCA_011076525.1 Nettapus auritus
AACGTCCAGGATGTTACCACAGAACGTCCAGGATGTTACCACAGAACTTCAACTTCCAACTTCCAGAATAATTGGTTGGCTCAATCTACAGCTCAAAAATATAATTAAAACAACAAGGACAAGTTCAAGGAATTATTTTAAAGAGCTTCTGGATAGACTTTGTCAGATATTGTGGATTCCAATAAAGATACATCACTTTCTTGGTGAATGGAGCTCTGAGGGTAAAAAAAAAAAAAAAAAAAACAATGTACATTCACAGCCTCTTTATTAGGATTTAGCCTAAGGAATCTCTCTTTAAAGGAAATACTATTCCCTAGAGAATATTTCTCTGAAAGAAAAGCTTAAGGGAGATTATTTAACCCTCTTCCTATCATTGTTTATTTTAGCTGCTGCCATCTTGCATTGCAGTACAGTGAGACATTTCTCCGCTAAAGAGCTTTAATTCTATGCTAACACTATTTGCCAGACTCGCAGCAAAACATGAAAACAGACAACCAGAAGAAAGTTACTTTGGAAATTAAGAAAAATGGTATTTCATGAGAACAGGTGTTGGCCAGTAAAATATCATCACACCATTACTTCTCAAAATACCTATTTCTAATTTGAGCTGGAAAGGCTTGTCTAGAAGGAGGAAAGCAACAGTTCTTTGCCATATGTCTCTTGACGGTGGCTCCTTACTACTGTGCAAAACATCCCGCAGTACTGCAGATACCCAGAAGTTAGAATGAGCAGTAGTAAAGCAACAAGAAAGCCCAAGTTCTCAAGAATTATAGCTCAGCTAAACAACTGTGTGCACATAACTACAAATATGCATAAACCCAGACAGAAAAATCAGTTCATCCAGTAACTGGACATAAATTATTTTTTAAAATTGCCTTAGTTTGAAGGCAGAAACGTAGCATTCTTTATCTTCAGGCCTAAATACTACAAGTTTATGAACCAGGTGTTGAATATTGCATTTAATTGTGTTTTCAGAGAACTCCTTACAAAACTTCTCCTAAAAGATAAGTAGCTGCTTAAACCAGAAAGTTTTCCAGTGCTGAAATACTTTTTATCTTCATCAGGGACTCTACAAGCATGAATAAGTGTGTTTGAATGTAACTTTCTGCCTCTGCTTGTATTTCAGCATTAAACAAGGGAAAAAAACACACTATTTTAATCAATTTAGCATAGGTTTCACCCTATTCCACTCTCGCATCTTACCTGAAAGTCAAGTTCCTTCTAAGTACATGTAGTTTTACTTTCCACACTGGTGAAACTATTGCCACTAAGTCTGTTAGTGGCAAAAAGCAGAGAGAGAGAACTACAAAAAGGATGTTTGCTAGAACAGATGGACCACCAGGAAATGAATGTACTTTTCAGATTTTCAGAATATAATTACTTGAGCCATACAAGTAATCCTCTACATGGCCAAAGCTCAAGATTTTTCTTCAGTTATCCTTTTAATTCCTTTTTTGAAAAGTTCAGTTGGTTGTTTTAATTCTTGAAGTTCTGATGTCTCATAATGAAAGACAGTTTCAACAACAGCAACAAAAATCTCTAAGTTAATACTGAATTTAGAGCATTAGAATTATTTCCTGCAGAGAGTAACTAATGGGTGGATTTTAAGTAAAGACGTTTTTAGAAGCTGTGATAAACTAAGCTGTCCAGTTAGCTTCTGAAGGATGCAAGCTATACAGCCCATCTTGCAAGTGCAGCAGGCCATCATTCTGTAAGTAATGTGCTATATATATTTACTCATTGTCTCATTTCTTCAGTTTTCTTTGTAGATTTCTGCAAAAAGTTGACAAGTACATTCATATCAGACACTGATCCATCTTCTTATTACACACCTGATCATCATTCAGTTCAGACAAATCTAAAAAGAGTCAACCTCATTTAAAAACCAGAGTTGTATCTAATTCTTCTAACTTTATGGTAGGAGCTCAGAATACATGTATGTAGGCATTAAAAACAGTAAAATACACTATGAAAGGTGCCAAGTGTGTTTTTTCACACTGTCACTTTTACAAAGAGTGAATAAAAACTGTCAGGTCATCTTTTTCTTGTAATTCCCACCCAATCTTCCATGGTATCTCATTTTACTGCTTTAAGTATGTTAAATAGAAAAACTCCTTCCTGGTTAAATATTACCTGTTGGTTCAGACATCATTCACTCAAGGGCTATACAACAGAATAACTTACCTCAGTACATACTAAACAGACTTATACACGAGTCCTGAGTGTCTTGTTAAGTATCTTGCCATATTTATTGTAAATCTAACAATTTAAAATTAAGTCATAACATGTAGTTAAACCAGCTGGTGGCACTCTTGTGCCATTATTTTAGAGTTAATTAATGACAGCTGAGAAACTCAAAAACCTTTGTAAAAAACCTACTTCTGTTCACAAGAAAACTGCAGGAAATGCAGTAAGCAGTGTCTGATAGAAAACTATATGCTTTCAAAAGGTTTCTTGAAAAGTTAATTATTATAGCTTTTGACTACATCAATACGTTGAACTCTTTAGTATATTCTAATTGATCAAGCTGATGTCTATTTTCAAAAGAGAACTCAAGAATTAAACATTTTTATTTTTACACATACATATTTTTTAAACTTTGTCCCAAAGGAGCCAAAGAGAGAAAGGAAGAACCAAATTTTTTCTTTGCATATCCTTTGAGATTATGTTTTCATGTATAACATAGAAGAACATAAAACATAAAATGATGAAGATCTGATTTGAAAGATTACATCTTCTGCCTTCCTTTGCAATGGACTGTCAAGAGCAACTACGCTTCAAAAGAAATAAAAATTGTTACATGTACTAAGTATATTTCAAGTAGGTTTCTCCAATTAGTAACTAGAAAACATATAATTATCAACTTAAGACTGAGAAGCATAACTTTAATGATGCATATGGTTACCTTACTGCACTGTTGGGATACCAATGGATTCAAATTGAAATCACATTAGTGACCTGAGTTTTCAGGCAAATGGATTCAACTACTGATGTAAACAGAAACCATACATACATGTGATAGTAACTTACAGGAATCAGTTCAGCCTCCTCTTCTGTAAAATTAACGGGATGCTTGGACTGATTGATGAAATGTCCCATAAAAACAGAGTAAAAATGCAGGAAAACACAGAGGAAAGGATGAAAAAGGGAAAGGAAATAGGACAGAAAAGAAAGAAATGGTTTATTCTCAATCTGAAGGATGAAAAAACCAGTAATGACAATTAATGGAAGCAAAAGAAACAAAACAACATTAAAAAGTTGCAGTGTCCCTTATCCCAGTTTTGTATGTATTAATGATCAATGACTTAAAGACAAGAAGAGATTCAGGTTTTCTGTTCCTATTGGAAGGGAAAGGAAATAGGACGTGATTATGTTCTCAACCACAATGAGAGTGGAACAGTCACTAAAGTAAAAGCACTGAAGTAAAACATCTGTAAACATACTCAGCAAAAAAACAAACCCAGGTAGCATTCTCTTGTACAGCCAATTGCTCACTAAGTCAACAATTGAGTTAAACTATCTAAATACTACCAAAAAAAAAAACAAAACGAAACTGTCACTTCATAAAAGTTCATGTAATTTCCACATCAGTTCCTTCATACCAGTAAGTAACACAAATACACTTTGGTGACAACTACCAAGTATAACAAGAAAAAAGTGGATACAGATTAATCTTATTTTCAGCTGGACATACTATTCTAGAACTGAGCACTCCCATATTGCAAATTATTTTAAAAAGAAATCAAGAGAAAGTATTTCACTATTTCCCTAATCATTGCTAAGAGAAGAAGGAGGAATAAAATAAATGTATGTATCAGGACAAAATGTTCAGTCATGACACTGACATGCTTTTAAGTGTAAAGTATCAAAAATTGAACATTTTGAACATTCTGAAGTACCAAAAATTGAACTACTAATAAGCAGTGCCTAAAGATTTCCATTCAGTGTGCCATCCAATGCTTGCTCAAAGGTACAAAAGTATTTATTTCAGGCATATTAATTTTGGTAACTGAGTAACACAGGCTTTGACAGATGAAAAATGCAAAAGGGGGTTACAGTTTATTCTTATCAAGACTTCAGAAAAGGAATACACCTATGCCACTTAGAAACTGAAGTGGCACTGTTAGATAACAGCTGCCTAATACTTCCATATACAAGATGTATTTTCAGTTGCTTATAAAAAAAGTTTCCAAACTATAACCACTAAGAAATTTTACGACAAATTTCTGCTTTAGAATTATTACTAGTAATTTATTCAAAATAAAGGTACTTAGTTTTAAGGTTTTAATACCTCTGTATGCCTGACCACTAAACAGTTTATTAACAGGGACAGCCTCACATACTGTCTCTTCTCTGCTGGTCCATTGGAAGTTACCCAAATTCGCCTGAGCAGGCGCCTTCAGAATTAAAACTGTAGTCCACAAAGCTTAACTCAAGTCCAGACCACCACAACTAAAAACCTCAAGGCTGCATCTTCTCACACAGCACTGCCCAGTCTTTCAAATGGGCTGCAAACAACTATTCTTGAACAAAAGATTGGTCAAGTTCAGGAATGCTTGGGCCCATGGGGGGAGAACACAGCAGCTTTCTTACAACTGCAATGCCTGGCTGCTGCAGAGCATATTGGAGCCAGACACTGGAAGTGAGAATCCAGAGCTATTACTCTGTGCTCCCAAGAGGCCAACCCTCCTGGAACTTGTGCAACTCCGTTTCACTGCAGGCAAATGGAATTTCCTAACTCCAAGCGTTCAGTTCTGCAACTTCTTTAAAAAAAGAAAAACAACACACAACTATCAGGACTCACAAAATCCAGCTAACAGCAAGTATTTATCAACTGCCATGGACCCTTTTAACTTCATGCCTGTTTTGGCTGTTACAGTCCAAGCCTATTGAAACTTGATGCAGTTTAAGAAACACGTCTGTGGACATTCCAAATTAAGAAGCTGCTGCACCATGTGCATGAGATGCAGTATTTGCTAATCCACATGCCTCCCAGGTCAAGAGGAAGAGCAGACAGGTTGTGGTAGTTCTTTGTAGAACACAAATTGCTGGTGACACAAAAATTTAAGGCAAAACTGCCACAAGAAAGAGTCAATCCTAATCTCCCCCAGCCACGTGCTCACACATCTCTTGCGTGGACAACAGGGAGGATTATTTTGCAGGAAGACCACGAAATTATTGGAATCACTAGGCAGCTGCAAAAACACCAGAGCCAACACAAGGTGGGGCAAGACTGCTCAACTCAGCAGAAGCACAGACCTAAATTAGCATAAAACCAAACACAAAAATCACAAACAAAATTCGTCTGCAAGGGTAAGGTTTCAAGCGGTGGAATTTTCCCAAAAGAAAAAGCATAGCAGGAAAAAAAATAAGCAAAGCTGAGTATTATTTCATGGAAAATAGTTGTCCGACCTGTCCAAAAAGAGATGCTTTAGTTAAGTTGGAAGACTAAAAGGGAAAAGAACAAAAACACAAACAATAACAAGCCTGTAGATATCAAATCATCAAGAACTCCACCACTAGAAGAGAATGGGTATGCACAACTGTGGAGTTAAAGTCACAGATCCACCTTTTCAGTTAGGAATAGATAGGACATACGGAAAAAAAACAACAAAAAAAAACTATATACTTTTAAAAAACAAAAACAAACACTGATACTGGTGGTCTAAAATCTACAACTTTTAAGAACATGACATTAAGCAAAATATCCAAAATAAGCAAATGTAACCAAGGTTAATAGTAAGTTTTGTTAACTAAAACTGAAGATTTGTCCTTCTATTGACAGGCAACATGCTATTACAGCCTTACTGCTAACCACCATGCATAAAACTGACACAACTAGAAGGACCAGAAGGTCAGTTCTCAGTTGTTTGATCAGAACATGAAGTCTCATTTTGTGGATTCAAATTCCTTTGCAAACCAGACAAACCCTAGCTTTCATCTTATATTATAACAGTATATGCAACTGAAGTAAACTGCATAAATTCCTTTCTCCTCTTAGATGTTAATGTCCCTTAATGGACTGCTTTGTTCTCAATTTTTGTCATCTGTTCCAAATTTCCTAAAGACGTCCTATCTCTTCTCTGATCTCATTATATGTTGCAAAAAAAGTGAAAGAATTTATCTGTGTTTCAAGTAAACTGGTATATCTACAAGGAAACTCAGTTTTAAAAGCTCCACTAATTAATTGCAACTTGTACAGTGATATCTTCACTGTGAACTGCAACTGAAGTGTATAACTCCCCCAGTACTTTTGATAAAATTTGGTGAAATCATAATGCAAGCATTCTCATTTCTAACCTGCAGTCTAGTGGCTTCTTCTGAGATGTATGCTGCTTAGATATACTTGGTCATTGATCTACAGTATTCTCTTGTAGATCATTCTAGCAAGAGTTCCCCAACCTCTGATCAAACATTTTCTTAGCTTGTCTGTATCAATGTTATGATTATTTTGTTAATAAATCCTATCATAAACACAAAAATATTTCTAAAATGCTGTGGAACCTGAATGAATTCAGTGAGATTTATTTAAAAGGGTGATCATTTAGGCAGTACCCAATTCAAGCCATCATCTACAACTGATGGAAGTCTGTGATGGTGATTAATCTAAGCATGTAAAGAGGTAGATATAGAACGAAGGTAAAAGGATAAAAAAAAAAAAAAAAGTCTCTGGACTGCAGACAGCTTCCGTAAGTAGGAGCAGCTGTTTTATTTGTAGTGTTACTAACCAAAACTGCACACGTACACCCCCTCTTCCCCAGAAGTCTAGCTATTTTAAGAGAATACCTGCTCAGCTGACTACCACTGCTACCAGCTTACATTCTCTTCCTGTAACAGTCAAAATGTTTCTGTGACTGGAAAGTGGAGACCAATGAAGCTTGAAGTGTGTTCCTTCATCTTAAAAAGTCAGAATAGTTGGACACTAGCAATTAAGCGTTTCAGATCTCCATATCATGATGAAAAAAAGTGCAAGAACACCTAAGGCAAATTTTACCCCTTTGCTGGAGACAGTTAAGGTGATACCACAGAAGTTTTGGGCAGATCGACAGATTTGGGGCAGCCAGTTTGGTGATCTGCAGATGACTCCAACATCATAGAACTGGCAGAAAGAACAACATTTAGGCATACACAGTGCCTTTTGTTTTCAGTGCCTTAGTTTTAGCTGGGATTGAGTTAATATTCTTTGTATTTTAAATGAAAATAGTATTGATAACATCGATGCTTTACTTGTAGAGCACTGCTCACACAGACCCAAGGACATTTCAATCTCTCATGCTGCCCTGCCAGTGAGAAGGCTGGGGGTGCACGAGAAGCTAGGAGGGGACACAGCCAGGACAGCTGGCTCAGGCTGGCCAAAGAGATATTCTATGCCATATGGCATTGTGCTCAGCCGTAAAAGCTGGGGTAAAGAAGGAAGAAGGGGTGGATATTAGGAGTGATGGCACGTCTTCCCAAGAAGCCATTACATGGGATGGTCCCTGCTTTCCTGAATGCAACTGAAAACCTGCCTGCTGATGCGAAGTAGATAATAAGTTCCTTGTGCTTTTCTTTATCTAGTTAATTGTCTTTATCTAGGCCCATGTTCTCACACTTTTACCTTTCCAATTCCCTCCCCCATCCCACCTGGGGAGAGTGAGCAAGCAGCCATGTGGTACTTCACTGCCTGCCAGGGTTAAGACACATCACACAGATAATGGTAACAAAATATACCGTAACTGCAATTTTTGTGTGGACACCAGCTTTGCCAGACAGATGTGTCAAATAAGAAAACGATACTGTCCCTTTTCCCATTCCTTTTAGGGTGGAAATTTTTAAGCTTAATCATCAGTATCAGGCAAATTTGAATGGCAATCTCAACAGGTAAGTATATTCTTGAACATTTTACACAAATCAACTTCCTGCTACATTTTAATTAGTCACCTCCTATGTAGAAAAAGTTGCAGGGCAAATTTTAAATTCATGGCTATGAAATCAATTGGATCAGAGAATCAAGATCTAACAACACAGGGATAATATTTAGGTTCTCATTTCCTTTTCACTTATTTTAACTTGACATACCCCATTTTTTACAACCACATGTGTATTAATTTAAACTTTGAGAACGTTTCCTACAGATTCTGAAGTTCTTACCAGTAAATAAATAAAAATCCACTACCACCATTTTCTTTGCAGATTCCATAAGCATGTGAAAAAATAAGGTGCTAGTTTTGCAGATGTGGAGATAAGCATATTAACAATCGTTGTGTTCTAGCATATCATAGGAAGAAAACTGTTTTACTGTCATGCATAAACTTCACAATGAATAGCTAAGCATATCTGAATACCAGAACACAAAATATTGCTTACATTTCATAAACTCATAAGTTTATCTCAGACGATATTTTGAAAGCCTCAAAAGAACTGGCAAATGAGTTGCTTTACTTGTACTTCAACGACATTTGAAAACTGGACTGCTCACGCTTCTTATGCCAAAAACAACGGAAGCCAAAGTAATGCTTCAATGATAGATACACAATTTTCTTTTACTATTGACTTATTAAAAAACACTTGGTGATTAATAACTGTAAAAAAAAAAAAAAAGAGAAAGAGATGGTCTAATTGTGTTTCAAATCAAGTCTTTCCATTGACTACTTTCAGCTCAGAAAAAGGATAACTGGAAACACTCTGGAATACACTTTTTGTGTACAGAACTAATAGCATAATAGAACTGGCAGATTTATTTTTGGCTTTAAAAAAGAAACAAAGCAAGAAAAATAACAAAACCAAACAAAATGCCAAAACAAACATCTACCCTGACTTGTTTGTTGTATATCGGTGACTATTCTCACAGAGGCAAGCATCTTTAGTGTTTGCTAACCACACAAAACATGGAACATAAGGAAGACCACTCAAACCTCAGGCTCCCAAATACAAGAGCCAATAATGCCCTATTACTCCAAGAACTAAAACAGACCACAACTGTTCTTTAAATCAGCTACAAATTATACATGAGGTTCAGCAATCCAACTCTATTTTAAGACACCGTCGCCTACCAGAGACTGTGTTGTGGACTTCCTTCTCTACATACAGGAACAGTTATAATTACATTTTCATGCAATGTAACATTTAGTAATCACACACAAAACATGACCTACAATACTCTTTTATGGTTAGAAAAGCTTCTGTATTCCTTTGTGTAGCAATCATTATCTTTGGGGCAACTAAGATAAACTATATAAGAATAATAGCAAAATTGCTAATTTTTTTTTTTCCTTACACCCATTTTTAATTTTCCACTTTGTCCCACAGGAATTTCTGGCCAACGCAGACCTATGTATGTATGCTCAGCTTGCATTACAATCATTACTGTCAGGCCCCCAAAGCTCCCTTCATTTCCCAAAAGAAACATTACAGTTTACAGTTCCTTCTTCTCTGCCAAGTGAAGCAAAAAATCCGTAGTTTTAATGAACTAGTAGTCCCCCATCATAATTTTCAGTTCTCATACATAATGTATAAAGCTACAATGAATTTAAGTAAAAAAAACAAAAAAATAAAAAAGTATTTTTAATATTACTACCCACTAAATTATGGATTATCTTTGCAAGTCAAAATCTCTCAGTTGCACAAACTGGGTTACATACAGAAAGAACTCCATCGTGTTGGGAGGGGAATTCGGGGTCAGCGTACTGTGCCAGACCAGATGGCAGACTTCATACTTATCTTCAACCTCTTCACTGAGCATATGCAGGACAGTAACAATGACTGTCCATGAATAGGCCCTTTCACCATCAGGCATAACTAGCTACACAAGCGTGATCAGCACAGTTCTCTATTCTCTCCCTGCTATTTTCTCCTCCTGCTCTAGCAAAACTTGCTGAAAACAATTTCTGGATGGCAGAAACAACGAAACAGAGTATGGGTGGGTAAAGGGGATGAGTTAGTGATATGGTCATCACTTCCCCTTCCTCTACTCACACTATTACATCACTCATTCAGCTCTACATTCAAGTAATATCTGACAAGCAGAAACTAAGATTTAAAGATGTTACACAATTACAAACATAGAAGACATTAAGAAAGGGAGAAAATTAAATCATTAAGACAAATAAAATAATGATTTTAGGCAAGTCAGAGAATTCCAGACAAGTCTCCTGAAAACAGCACAGAGACAAATTCAAGAAGGATTGTCCTGGTAAACAGCACCACTGAGAGTAACTATCTGTCATGATACTCAAGCATCTTGCACACCAGTAAGTTTCTACAGTGCAGACTGCTAGAAGGAAGAAGAGAAACTCACTGAAGTGCCTGTCCAGTTGCTCAGGCAAGAAGATTTGAATACTCCATTACTACTAGTGAGTGTATTCCCACTGTCCCTTTCAGTCTCCAGCTCTTGGCTACTTATCTCCCTGCTGTACATCAGTACACATCAGAACCCCGAGCTCATACAATTCACCCAACTAACACAGAATGAGCCCCAGAATAAAACTAGGAAATTCTGGTCTAAGTACCAGTAAGCACCAAAGGTGGGGCAAAGGAGGAGATGAAATCATGTAGGACTGTGGGTGGGGAAGGGAGACAGGAAAGAGAAGGCATACCCTTCCATTCTGGGGGATGGGGGCTATGAATTGCAGCCTCTTTCCCTAAGACCTGTCTCCAGTATTAGTGAAAGCATGCTAGGCTATACATACCTTCAGCATGCCAACTGCATAGCTGTTCTTTTGCAGCATTTCTCTACATTTCCAGGTAAGGGGGCTCAAACACACTGCAGAATTATTTTCTAAGGTAGAATACTGAAGCTACTAGCTGCTAAACTTAATTTTGCTTTTCAGGTAAACATTTCCTCCTATTGGAACAGTCTTCCATCTTACTTAATGTTACTTTCTTCCTCTAGTGATTCCAATAAAGCTAAGTTGCAGAAGAAAAGATGGCTTGGAATCCCTATACTGCCTGGAGAGGACAGAGGATCACTCAAAAGGGCAGAGCTGCCAAGTCACTGACCTCTTTGATAAAAACCCTAGCAGAAAAGAAAAAAAAATTAAAGGTCAACTCAAGTACAGACAGCCACCAGGAAGACAGGCAAAAAGAAAATGGCTAACTTAAAACACTACATGGGAAAAACAAATTCAAAACACATCTGTTGAGGCCATGAAGTAATAGCCTCTCCCAGTTTCCAAATTAAAAAAAAAGTCTTTGCTGTTCCCCCCTCCCCCACACACACACATTGGCAGTAGGTCTTCTCCAAAGACTACTCTCTCAAGCGGAGTGATGTCCTCCACTAGGAACAGAACCACTGAGACAACTGCCTAGGTGGGAGGGTAGAATTCAGCCCTACCAGGAAAAAGGTGTTTTGGTTCAGAACCTGGACATGAAGGTTAATATAACCCTTCACAACAGTTTTTCATGCACTAAATGAAATAGGAAAAAGCCTCCTTTGTTGAACCCAATGATTCTACCAAGGAACCCTTGGGTTTCTGCCCATTTTTAAGATGAATTTGATTGAGCAACCTCCACCACCAACTCTGTCAAAACTCCAAACCAATTTGATTTTGCCCTTTTACCAGTGTTGAGAAAAAAAACAACTCACAGTAAGAAGTCCCATCAAGTAACGGATTTAATATTGAATAGTTAAATATAAATTCTGTAAACCTGGGTAGAATTTCTCAGAGATGAACACTTTCCCCAGGCTACTGAAATTAAAAAGACCACAGTAAAACAAAGCAGCACTGTTAATGACTGCAAATATTTCTGCTCTCAAGAAAAGAGCAGAATTTGGCTCTCAAGTTACCAACACTTTCTGATTACCTCCTTTAAAGGAGTCAGTCTTATCAATTTATCTGGGCAGGGAAACAATAGCCACATTCTTACGAGAAGCAATCACTGCGTTTACAAAGCCAGCTCTCAAATGTCTGTGAGAAACACTTTGGGGGGCAGTTCTGAGCTTCACAGTCAATGGTTAAGAGCTCAGAAAGCAACTGTAACACTTGCAGCAATGTGGATTAGCCTCTTGTGAAGGCAAAGCAACTTCTTGAATTCTGCCTGTTGGCTCAACAACACCAAAACACTTAAGTGGAGCTGGTGGTTTGTTGATTACCCATGCCATGCAAAGAACTGAAAAATGTGAGAAGGGTAACTTTACTGATGCCTCAGCATATCACTCCTGAAGTAAAACGGCTGAGATCTCGATTGATACCTGCAAAATCAACTGCCACATCTTGTATTTTTAAGAAGTAAGTTTCAAATTTTCCTTATGCCATGCAAATTGTAGAAGAGAGTAATTCAATTAAAATATAATTTCTGCCTGAGGAGAGATAAAAATGCATTACTGCAGAATATTAGGCATTAAAAGAGATATCCACATGACTAACAGTCACGGATCCAGAAGAAAAGTAGGTCTTATCACAGAAAGCAACTGAAAAATGAACAGCAATATAAAAATCAATAACAGTCACAGACAGGGCTCCAGCTCTTAGACGTACAGCAATAATGCCAAGGTTTGCATTTTAACTTCCTAAAGAGAAAAGGACACATTTCTATCTACTGTTGTTAAGCTTCACTCGATACAAAACTCCAATTAAAAAAAAGTATTGATCACCAGCTTTTAAGAAAAAAAAGTTTACCTAGGCTGTAAATGTAAATCACGTATTTCTCACTATTTCAAATGAAGATTTGAATTTAAGTGTGACCTTGATGTGTTGATCATTAAACTGACAAGTCTGCATCATTCACTCTTTACATCAGATGAACTTCTGCTACAGATGGATAGAGGCACACTTTCAGCACAGCTCACTCAAATTAGTGTTAATTATTGACTAGAATAAACTCAGCTTGTTCCAGTTTTCTCTTTGGTGGAGAAAAAACTGAAAGAGAACATTCATGTTAGTACAGCTGACTTCTGAATAACAGGTCAGGTTTCTATTTCAGAGTATTTCTCGTAGATAGCTTCTAGTTTACTTCTTGTTTAAGTTCTTAAATTCAGTGGTACATTTTTCCTATTTCCTCACACAACTCACCAGCACTTCCAGCATTCCTCAAACTCATTTTTTTTTTTTTACTGAAAAATTTCCTCTGATTATTAACCAACATGGGGGCACCAAAATCTCAAATGAACATATGCTATTCCTGTATCATAGAGCAATTTTTTTTCTGCGTTGGGCATTGCTTTGAAACATTATCTCTGCCATATATTAAATAAGAGTATTAAAAAGTGGCAAACCGCTGGTATAGTTTCAGATACCTGGAGTGCCTATCTGGAACATATGCAGTAACTTAAGTGTACTGTAACAGGAACATTCTTTTGTTTAATTTGTCATTCCTTTTTTCCAAACTGTCAACTCCTCAGATTTGAATTAAAAACAGTATGTAAGATTTACCCAGAAGAAAAACATTAAATATTATTGAACATTAAAATCCCTGAGTGGCTTTGGAAGAGCAAGAGAGATTGGAAAAGTCTTAAAAAAAATAAATAAATAAATAAAATTCTTTAATAAGATTCCTTGCAGACAGATAGCCACACTGTATGTAGCCCATACAAAAGCAATCCTGATCTGCAATCAACCCCACTATACTGAACATATTTAGCAAGGAGTATCACCATAAGAGGAAATAAAAGGAAAACTCTTGAAGAAAACAAAAAAGATTGAATTAATGATACTACCTCAGTGATTGGTTGCCCTTGTGATGTCAAGTCCAATTCCTGAGGCCTTGTCACCTTATCGATATCCAAGGAGTCCATGCTGGAAGCTGCAGAAGTTATGCTGGAACGGGAGGAGTTACTGATTGAGCGCACCTCAGCATCACTCACTGTGCCAGCAGATGCTGTCCTCCTGTGCTGAGCAGTAACTACTGGTTTGGTGTCTTCTGCAACTGACTGCTGGGCTGCCTCATCCATGCTCAAAGAGGCTTTCTCTAACTGTGCAGTGATGTCATCCAAAGAAACGTTGGCATGTGATGGTTTAGTCACCTTACCAGATGAAGTAGATAATCCTTTCACACTGCTGTGCTTAGTAGAAGGTCGGCTAGCAGGTGGTTTCTGAGCTTTGGGTTCTGTGGCAAGGCGTTTCACTGCAGTATTATTTGCTGAATGGGACCCAATGCTGCTGAGCTCCTGCTCTATGGAACAGAGATCAGCCATGAGGGCATCTAGATCCACAGTCTCCCCCTGATTCAGGGCTTCTGCAATGAAGAAGAGTTTTTAGTATGCACAGGTTTGTTACATGTCTCCTTGGAGTAAGAGGGAAGAGGAAACTATTTTCATTCCCTATCTATATTGCAAAATCTCTCCTCACTGCTAAATACCAATTTATTTGCACTAATACTCTTGACTGGTCTAAGAATAATTAAATTACTATTTAGGTTAAACACATTTGCTGATAAGAGAAACCTGTAATTTATTAGATTACATTAGAAAGGTCCAAACTGCTGTCACACGAACAATCTAAAAATGTACTTGTATATTCTAGCTTTTTAAAATAAGTGTACTTTGCCAAGCACATCTGACATTGCTTTAAAAAAAAAGCTACAAAATACTACATGAATAATCAGACTTTTAAATTAAAGCTTCCTATGTTACAACCATAGGAAGTTATTTTAAGACAAGGAAAACTATGCTTTCAGTTTAATGTGAAAATATTCTGTAGCTATATTCCTGCGTTCTGTCCCATGAAGCAAAAAGTTCTTTCTTTCTGTTTGACAGATATGTTAATTCATTCTTTCATGAGACCAGATCCCAAAACAAGTATTTCTTTAGAAACACTAGACTACAATTGTTCAATATTAGGTGCTGTAAAAGATACAGTTTGGGGATATTTCAAATTCTATGCCATCAGAAAGCAAGGCCTTTAGAGCAAACATTTTCATTTCAGCTAGAAGTGTATTTTAATGCTCTATTAAACCATTTTACAATGATCTTATTTATGGCTGAAATAGTTATTTCCCTAAAATATTATTTGAAAGAGTTAAATAGTTCAACAAACCATTCAGATTGTACATGGAGAAACGATATGAGAAGTTGGCAAGATTAGTTTCCTGATGGAGAGGTGATCTCTTCACTGGTGCTACAGGCTTATCTGTATCCAAACTCTGAAAAGGACAAGAGAAAGGGCGGAATTAACTTCGACAAGGAACCAGACAAGGAAATATTCAAAATGAATTGAAATTGATTTTCTTAAAGATAACATTTTCAAAATCTCCTGACATATCAAAATTTTTTTCAGGCTTTAGATTGAACACGTCACTGTATCACAGAGGTTTAACTTCAGATAGTCAGTGAGAAGATATTCAACAAGTTCTGTTGTTAGAGAATTACATAAAATCATATTCCAAATGTATTTTTCAGTGTTTACATACCAGCTCGTTTTGAAATAAAGCTGATTTACATATAAGAACAACCCTGCAGAGAATTCAACATGGATCTAAACATGTGCAAACTGTGGCACCCTAAGAAATCTGGTATATAAGCATGCCCGTTGTATAAGCACAAAAAAGCCGTTTGTGGAGAATTCTGTTTTATTAAAAGGGATTTTTAATTACTAAATCCAGACATTTATCTCAGTAAGTCTTTCCCATGAAAAATGATGAACTGTGAGAACAACTTCAAACCAAATATGACAGACTTTTTTTAAAAAAAATATGGGAAAAAAAAATATAAGACCTCTTTCCACCTGATATATCTAAATGTTATATTATAAAGGCTGATACAGACATAAAATTTTACAAAAAACATCAGCATTTTTGTATATAACAAATAGTAGGGCACTATGTTCCAGCTGGTGAACCAGGTAGTACGTAATGCCCCAGAAGTGAGAAGTGTTATGTGGGGAATTATCTCCTACTGTTGCTTGACAGGCCTCCAGAGGACACAAATTAAAGCAAAGTTTGTATTAATAAAGGTTTCCTGACAACACGTTTGTCTGAAAGAAAAAAGAATCTTCTAGCTCCAAAAGAATTAAGTTTCTCACCTATGTTTTTTATTTCCATTTTCCACATCTTTACTCATGCCTTTGTTAAAATAAAATGCACTAATCTTTTTGTTGTTGTTTGAGCTGAACAACATCTTTGCTGAACCTCTTTCCTTCTCTCAGTTTGGCTTGAACTTCAAAAAATAATTTTATTACGAAGTCAATCATCACTTAATGAGCAGAAGCCAGTAATGCAGCACTGTTTTCCATCATGTGGAAAAAACACCTGTAGTACCTCTCATGGGGCTTACATATGGCCCCACACAAAATAGTTGAAATATATCAATTAGAACCCTAGAGGCAGCAATGAAACTTGAGATCAAGGAAGCAGGTTAGAGCTCATTCCTTCCAACTGAACCCAAAGACTGACCCAAAACATCTCCTGAAAAGCAAATAAATTCTGGTTAAAAGCATACTTAAATTCAGTAAAACATATTTTAAATAATTATGTTAGAACACGTCCTTGGAAATAATTGGGATATGCTCTTACTAATTATGAGAGCACATTCTCCATCATGCATTATGATATTAAAATACCAGTTTAGAGCATTGCTGAAAACTGAAACAGCACTAAAAGGTTAGTTCTGAGAAATGAGAAGCAAGGTAAGACCTTATTTATCCTGCAGCACATGGCAGGGCAATCTTACATCAACTGCTAACACACTCTGTAACAGATACTGCTCACATATGCTGCAAATTTTGTGACTATGTTTTATAGTGCTTTTATTAGGCAAGGGGCTAAAGCAGGCAAAGTGAGTTGAAATGATCGTAAGACATCTCAACAATCACACATCTTTTAAAAAAAATTCCATCTGGAAATGAATCTGGGTCTTACTTTCAATCCCTCCTAACAAACACTTAGGAAATCCAAAAAGAAAGTTAAAGTTCAAGGAACTTAGGGACAAAAAGCTTTTTCGCCCACTGCACTCAGAGTGCAGCTGATAAATAGCAACAAATGATGAAACTATACCAGAATGTACTTTGGAGCTCATGAGCTGTAATCATGCGCCTTTACTGGGACTTCAGCTCCATCAAGACACAACCACTTTCCAAACAAACTAACTGAGACACAACTGACTTTATTCATTTGTTTATACCAAACCATATGAGGTCATTAAAAGTTTTGGGGGAAATGTCACTTCTAAGTAGTTGCAAAAGGCAGAATTGCAACTGTAGGGCTGTGTTGCAGGCTGTGTTGCATGGTGATATAGATGTGTGAAACAAATGCGTGTCCTCCCCTTAATTACCTGTTAGTATGTTTTAAGCATTTTAAATGGATCAGCACACAAACCCAGAAAGTCTATATTAATAGTAAAGCTGTAAGTCCCAGGTAGAGTACACTTATATTTCTAGGCTGCTCATAGCTGCAAAAAAACAGAGCAAAGAACAAGAAGTCTAACACCAATTACCCATTGTGCTCATCTCTGAAGATCCTCATTTGAGATAATTTACAGAGCCCATGCCTTCAAAAGGGCTCCCATTTACCATTAAAAATCCTTTGCAGGGAATTAAAGATAAAAAGAAATATGATATGCAGATTTCTTTCACACCATCTTCCATTCATCTGAAGAGTTAGATTCTTTATTGACCTGTATGCACTAGTTCAGAAAGAAAAAAAATACTTCCCCGTTTTAAAGCGCTACCTACATACACAACTTGCAGGCAGAGCCTTTAAACAGAAAATAGCATACATGAGTATGAATGTGAAGTGCTGCTGTATGATTAGCTCAATTTTCCTTCAGTCTCTGCAAAACATGATTCCTCCTTTTTCCCCACACTTAGAGCAAACAAGTGACCAAAAAAGCCCCTTGTGGCTTACTGAAACAAGGAGTATCACATCTTTGCTTAAGTCTAAGTGACAAAGAAGAAGATGAAATACACTATTCAGGAGGACAGCTCACATGACTGAAAAAAGCATAGCAGTCGGTCACAGAAATAGACCGTCACCTCAGGAGTATGGCATCTCATTCCAAATGCAAGGTTTTTTTGTTGTTGTTGTTTTTATTTTCCTAAAAACTCTAGAAAGCACAAAATGCAAAGAGAAGATGCATCAGCTGCCTATCTGATGCCAGAAGAGTACTCTGGGTGTATTACATTATCTTTGCATGTAATCAGTGACACCATTCACGCTTTTTCTTATTGCTGTTCAGATGCAAAAAATAAATTCAACGCTGTTGTGGCTGGACAATGTCCAACTACGCATTTGGAGATAAAGCCCAGCTTTAGTCAGCTAAAGTCAGTGTTTCTCTACATACATGATGACAAAAGACTGATTCCATAGCTTTCAGAAGGGATCACACCCTTTGGGAAATGCTGAACTACCAGATTGTGAAAAATTAATTTAAGAACTTTGAGATAGGGAAAATAACCTAATTTAGAAATCTTTACAGAGTACTAAGTTGGTCACATGCTGCAGCCTGTCTTGCTGAAAGCGGCAGTGCTAAATAACTGAAGAAGAGAGGCATCTTTTGCCCCTGCACAATAAAACTGGGGATGCAGGCTTGGCCCTAACAAAATGCCATAGCTGAAAAAGCCTTAATTCCTATTCATCTGAAATGTTCAATAGGATCCTTGTCAAAGCTAAAGTAATTAGTATCCAAATAAAAAACATGTAATACTTCTAAATAATTATTCTGTGAGATGACTAAAACCTTCCTAACCTGTGTGAGTTTGTCTAGTTCTCCCAGCCAGGCCCCAAACATCTTGTCCAGATCTTGATCTTCCTTATCACTATCTTCTTCTGCACCATGGTCAAGCTCTTCATCTGATAATTGCTCCATCTGGAAAAAAAACAAAAACATTAATCAGGAGTGTGGAAGTTGACACCAGTTTTCTTAGACACTGATACATTCTGAAGTCAAAGCTTATTTGTTCATAAGCTTCATAAAAATTGCACATTCAGTAAGTTTATTACAATGCTTACACATAAAGAATAAATATGAAAGCTGCAATGGATAATTGCAAAGCCAGGCTTACAGCCCAGTTTTGTCCGAATCATGCAGGAAAAGATGAAGAACAAAGTCTACAATACTTAATACACCATCAGAAGTTACTTCATGCTAGCCTTGCATACACACTCATTGCCAGCTATTGTTGGCAAAGTTAACTGACTTGATGTTAAAAAATTCATCTCTGTACAAGGAATTCAGCTGACCACAGTTGAGCAACACCATTCAACGCACAGGAAGTGCAGTCTCACTACATTACAAATAGCTGACTCCACACATCTGTAAACAGAAATGCTTAAACAAGCCACAGAGAATGCCAGTAATGAGACAGTTTAAATTCTGGATGCTCTCCAGATCACTTCAGTGATACTGCACAGTTTTCACCTGACAAAGAAATCCCTCCCTGCAAGCAAAGGGACACCATTACGCCTAGGTGACCCTCCTTCACTTGAGGAGTCTTAGTGACCAAGATAAAGACCATTATCCAAATGTTACCTGTTATGAATTCAAAATAAGTGTTTTTGTTTTTGTTTTTGTTTTTGTTTTTGTTTTTGTTTTTAACAAGTCTCACTTCCCCAAACACATCCTCCAAGCCCCTTCCGTAGGGCTAAGACTCAACATGCCTTCCTGGGTATACCCATGCTGTTACAACCGGGATTTGTTCAGAAGGAAAATTTACAGAGATTTAAACATACCTTGGGGGAAAATGACATAGGTAGCAATTTGGGAGTGATTGGGCACTACAAAAGAGTAAATGCTATAATGCTGCAGAATATCCAAAGAGACATGAGAACAGATCATCATCAAGAACTACACAAACAAATCATGGTGTGCAGTAGAGCTTGATTTTGTCAACCCATGGATTACATAGTGATTTACTACACGGCTTTCAAAAGCACTCTTTACATTTTGTAGACCTGAAAGCAAACTTTGTAAATGTTACTCCTCAGGAAGAAGAATCTTGGTCTGAAAAACTTCACAGTGCTGCAGAGTTGAACTGATGAGAGAGATTACTAAAAATGATAAAGGTGGTCTCAGAGAAAAACTGTTCAATCAGTTTTAGGCTATTTATGACAATAGTTCTTGCTAAGACATGACAGAAGAAAAGACATCCATGATCTGAAACTGCCTTTATTTCTATTCTTACATTGCTTACATTTCACTTTACATTGATAAAAATAACCAGGCAACAGGAGATTTCAGAAGTGATCTACCATTCTAAGGTCAGCACAAGCCAATAACTCCCACAGATGCAAGATACTGCCATCCAGTTGCTCTAGGCAAAGCAGCTTCTATCTCCTACTGAGGCTTTGCTTTTGTGGGAGAACAGGATGCGGCCGCTTATCTTAAAGGGGCAATAATATTAAAGCTGACATGGCATACTGCAGCGTAGATGCAAAACAGATTAAATTCACCTTCTAAATCTCATTTCGTCCAACACCTGCTCTGAGACCTTTAAGTACTTCTGAGACTCCAGGGAAGAAAGCTCTTCTAAAAATCTACAAGCAATGTTGAAATCCAAAAAACAACAATATGCTCATGCAATAGAGCAGCAGCCTCCCACCAAGACTACACCAGATTTTATGTTTCTTAAATCAGGCATACCTACTATTTCTCCCTCATTCCCCAAGGAAGTCTTTTCCACGATGTTACCCCAAAACCCTCCCGCATAAAAAAGTGGAGACAGCAGGGCAGCAGCAACTCATGCTCTACCTAACCTTCTGTAAATCAAACATAAGTTGGATTCCATTTTCACACTCCTTCAAAGCTTTGCCTTATTAGTTATTAGGCTTTTATGTGGACCAGAAGCATCATAAATTCAAACCAAAACACATTATACCTAAGGTGACATGGCAAACAAACTACAGTAACTGTTCTCATTTGAGAACGTATCATTTCTCATTGTCTAGATATGCCTGATGTTTAGAGCTTTCATTTGAAGGCTAAGGGAAGCTATTAAATGTGTGCCTTAGGAAACATGACTATAAACGGGTGAATCAAACGGAAACTGTGATATAAAACAGACAGAGCTCTATTTACAGAGATTTTACATGGCTAACCTTGCCCTCTTTCAGCTGTTTTTGCCCCTTACTCTACAGTTAGATGAGACTATTTCTGCAGGGCATTCATTGTACGGCACTGTTCATAACTAATCTGTTCAGAAAAATTTAGTAATAAGAACAAACTTTTCTCTTACTAAAGCTCTGAGCTGTGGAAAGAAACCAGCATTCTCAATTTCCCATAAATTGTTGCTTTAGCTTTTTAACTTGGCAACAGAGACATTGCTTTAGTTCCAGTTACTCCGAAGACAGAATTAGCAGCCTAAAGAAAACTTTTACAAGTAAAGTACTGTTGTGTCAGCAAGCCTGGCACTAAACCCAGTAGTATTTGCCAGCCCCTTGTAGGCCCCACCCAAGCTTTCTAACGTCAGCTGCATTTCCTATAAGCCTTTCAATGTTTGCTTGCAAAAGGCACACAGAGGATAGTGTCTCACTTAAGAAATAGGTAATATTAACTTGCTAGCTCTGTAAAATGGATCTCTTAGCACAAGCCCCGCTACTGGACTAAATCAATGAATTAAGGCAGTAACAAAATGTTCAACTAACAGTTTCTGAACTTTCCATCAACAGAAATCAAAACAGGAACAACTCAAAAGGAGTGCACGTTACCATTCAAAAGTGACTTTTTTTTTTTCCTTTTACAGAAGTTTTCTCACTGCAGCTGAACGCGGCAGACACATACCATACTTCAGCAAATTAGGACCTAACTGGCAGCTATCACACCTTTCTAAGGCTATGACATTTCTATTCATAACAAGAAAGGAAAATGACAAAAGCTTAGAAGTGTTGTTTTTTTCTTGTTTTTTTTTTTTAAAGGAATCATTTAGAACCAAGTTCAATCTAACAAATGAAAAAAGCCACTTACATATCTAAAGCATTTGCAGGTTAGCAGAATTAAAGTAGCTCATGCTTTTGTTTAGCTCATGCCAGGTGAAGTGACAAAGTAACAAATTCAAGCCAGCTTTCAGCACTTCACATCCATTCATTTCAAGTGTATCTCAAAACAGTACTTAATGAAAATGAGCAGCTTTCAGATTTTATTGAGCCTTCTATAACAGAGAATAACGTTTTTAAACGTGCCCATTGAAATTCCCAACTAAAGATGCTCATCTGTTCTTGACCTGTCCAGGGCAGCTCAGCAGTAAGACAAGCTGAATGGACTCAGCAGGACAAAGCAAGCAAGTCAGAGAAAACACAACGAAGATTCACTGCCAATTCGTCGTATGTACAGCAAGGCTCTGACCTGTCCTCCTACGTAATACACACCAAGTTAAATTTCTTCCAGGAGCGTGACCACAATCCTAGCTGCATCCTATGTACGGCATAACAAGGCTCTCTAAAGAGGTTTTGTTGCTCAAATCTGCTGGCCATTCCCTCCCCTGAACATCATCAGTGACTAAATCTTATATTCAAACACTTATACAACTACAGCCACTGGAAGTTTTAAAAAACCTCAATGAATTTAACTCTGGCACTTGATGTCAGTGATAATTCCAACTCGATTCTACTTTTAAAGTGATATAGCACTGACAGCTTACCAGATAAGACTCTAAAGATCTCAGTATTGCTCCTCCGTGAATCCCTGCCAAGCAATGATTAAAGAAAGATCCCTTTTCTAAAGATTTACTCTAATTCTCATCTTAACCATTTTCCTATTTGTATCCTATTAAGATTCATCTAAACCAGTTACAGTAAATATGATTCTTATTTTTTTAATTTCTTTTCAGTGTTAATGCTCTGGCCACCTTCTTTTGGTTTTCTCCCCTAACAAACAGGATAGGGCTGGCATGAATAACTGATACGCTAGTAAGATGAAGGATGTTAAGCTGTAAATACTGTTTGGACCAGATGACCTTGGAGGGCTTTTCCAACCTAAGTGATTCTATGATTGTGTTTTACAGAATCACAGAAAAGTCTAGGTTGGAAGAGACCTACAAGATCACCGAGTCCAACCTCTGACCTAACACTAACAAATCATCTCCTAAACCATATCCCTAAGCTCTACATCTAAACGTCCTTTAAAGACCTCCAGGGATGGGGACTCAACCACTTCCCTGGGCAGCCTATTCCAGTGACTAACAACCCTTTCTGTAAAGAAGTTCTTCCTAATAACCAGCCTAAACCTCCCCTGGCGCAACTTTAGCCCATTCCCCCTTGTCCTGTCACCAGGCACGTGGGAGAACAGACCAACCCCCACCTCGCTACAGCCTCCTTTCAGGTACCTGTAGAGTGTGATAAGGTCGCCCCTGAGCCTCCTCTTCTCCAGGCTAAACAGTCCCAGCTCCCTCAGCCGCTCCTCGTAAGACTTGTTCTCCAGACCCTTCACCAGCTTCGTAGCCCTTCTCTGGACTCGCTCAAGCACCTCCATGTCCTTCTGGTCGTGAGGGGCCCAAAACTGAACACAGTACTCGAGGTGCGGCCTCACCAGAGACGAGTACAAGGGGACAATCACATCCCAGCACCTGCTGGCCACACTGTTTCTTATGCAAGCCAGGATGCTGTTGGCCTTCTTGGCCGCCTGAGCACACTGCTGGCTCATATTCAGCCGACTGTCAACCAAAACTCCCAGGTCCTTCTCTGACAGGCAGCTTTCTATCCACACATCTCCCAGCCTGTAGCTCTGTTTAGGGTTGTTGTGCCCCAGGTGCAGAACCCGGCACTTGGCCTTGTTGAACTTCATACCGTTGGCCTCGGCCCATCGGTCCAGCCTATCCAGATCATCTTGCAGAGCCTTCCTACCCTCGAGCAGGTAGGAGCTTTAGGAGCCCTCTACATGAACATTTTTCATAGCAGCACTTTGCCTCTCATTGTTCCAGAAAATCAATGATAACATATAAAAACATGACCTATAAAAATACTTAGATTTTGCCTTTTATTTTTCCCCCTCCTTTTTTCCCCCCTTATAAGGACTTCTACTTCTTAGCACCTGTTATTATCGGACACCTAGATAAAGAAAGGTCCCAACATGGTGTAGTCTTCTCTATGCAAGTGAGACCACACTTCTGGGCAGGAAGGCTATGTACCATCTCTTTTATCCACTGTGGACTATATCAGCCAGTTGTATCTGTTTAAAATGTTATTTTAATAGGCAGACCCATAATCTGCTGTAAGTCTGCTAGTTTTCTAATTGTTCATTAGGTTTGTTCACCTTTAAACGCATGAAGCCTAGTGTTCTAGAATTATTTCATGAAGAAGTAATGAGGCTTTCATTAGAAATCAACAGTTAGAACATTTAATCATAATCTACTATTTTAATTACACAAAAACTGTATCCACCATTAGGAAAATAGGGAAACATTTACTCTTTCAAGCTGGTTCTTATGCAATCTGTTAAAGCTTTTAGTATGCTAGGATGAGTATGAGATGATGTAATATCAAGAAAACATAAGGAAAGATGAAAAGCTCAAGAAGATTTTTTCAAATCTACCTTTCTGACATTTTCAAAAAGGGACAGCACAACAGAATTCTGAAGCTAACAAATCATAGTCATCAGAAAGCAACAGCTGATCTTTGGGACAGCAGGAAGTTGTAATTGAAAGCGTCTCTAGTGTCTTTCACTGAGATCCCATTCTGCAGACTTCGGCTTTGAGATGCTAGTTCCTACCTTAAATCAATCCAGTTCAAGGCAATAGGAAGTTTCATTATTATAATATTTCCTTATAGTAAGAACATGCAGCACCAAAATAAAACTTTGTAAAAAAACACACACTACAGGATTTGTCTATGCCATCTTTTGTTAATGATAGAAAGATTTTCCAAGAAACAACAGTATTCCAACTCCAAGTGGAGATGCCCATATGCTTAAAGGGTCAAGAATGTGCTTATTCACTATAATTTCAGAAGTACTGGAATACGGATTTTGGACTAATGATGCTTAAGTATGTTCAAAGACAAGTGACAGCATAAAACCCTAAAAGCAAAACAAAACCATCTCTTTCAGGCAACTGATGTTTTCACCCACACCCAACCTTGTTATTTAAACAACCTTGTACATGCTCATGCCTGTTACTGAGCTAAGGATTTGCTTATTCAAAACAACTATGGAATTTGTTAGAACTCTACTCTAGGGGTAGAGTGAGCAGTACAATAATGCTCAAAACACCATTTGAATAAGTAACCGAACTTCTGCATTTTAAAAACCTAGCCTCACGAACCTAAAGAAACTATGTAGCACACAAGATGTTTTTAGAAATCAGAGCTCTGCTTCCATTTGTGATCATCCATTTCTGTTCAAGAAGCTGGACATGACAACACACTGCAGTAATGCACCAAACAAGTGCATAAGCATGGCATGCATACAAACAGGAGTAAGATTCTAGCATGTTTTTACCTGTACTACTCATTCATCTGACTGCTTGAGGGAATAAAAATACTGTGTAGTTAATAAAATTTGGGCTTAGGGGTTACCTATAGAGGAGAAAAGAACTGAAATGTATTTGCAAAACAACCGAAGCACACATCTACATTTCTACCCAATTCCTTGAAGTTCTGCTAAACAATGAAAGCTATCTTGAGCACAAAACATTTATTTCATATTAATAATCTGCCCACATGACAAAGATCAAACAAATCCACCACACCTTCCAATAAAAAAATAACAAAAATCTTATACTAGAACTGACACTACCTTTCTCCTTTAAATTCAATACAACACTACACCAAGCCAGTGATACACTGGAGATATTTCAGTATTTCCATGTTTCCTCTTAATAAATGCAAAACTTAATGAAATCTATTACTCTGTCAAGGAAAGGGAGAGAGAAGATCTCAAAGGGGATTAGAAGCGATAGGAGATTCTTTGCACATCAGTGTCCTACAATCCAGTTCACATTGAGTAATTTAGGTGAAAACCTGTACAAGAGCAATTGTTTGCTTTCAGCTTCAAATAACAGAGGTACAGGCTGAGTACATCCCAGGGCTCCTATAGCACACATTCCAACACCTCTCGAATTAAGAGATACAGAATCTGTCAGCCAAAAACTTAAATTCAAAACATCCCAAATAAAAGTCTTGCAGTAAGTGAAAGCCCCCTTCAATACTCTATTTTGAGTAAACTGAGTTTTTATTATTATTATTATTATTTATTTTTTAACCATGCTTCAGCAAGTTTTCCAGGCTTGTACTCAATACAACATGCTGAAAACACACAGGATGTCTGACAGAAGAAAAAACTTCAGCCACTTCAGTAAAGCAAAAAGACCATTTATAACCAATAACTTTGTATGCTTCTGAAATTGCTCAGGCACTAATTTCAATAGTTAAAACTGTATTTATGCATTACACAAAGATAGCATCTGTTGCCACATTTTAAAAATCATGCATCTGTGCACTCCTTTGTCCCAGTTAAACAAGCACATTATTTACGCAATGCAGCTTTAAACTGGAAAAGTAAGAGTCTATGCCTTGCATACAAGAAGAGGGTCACATAATCAGAAGTACTGTGGGTGACATATTGAGGTCTTTGACAGCAATCTTTACCTGCCTCAATATAAGATCCAAGAAAGAAACTGTTGCACTAAATCACACCTCAGTCGTAAGAAGATTTATAAAACATTTGTAGCTACTACTAAGTCTCAATACTTGGTCGCTGGATTATTAAGCAATGCAACAACCTTTGACCCAAGTCTACTACCTGTTTCTCGTTCATCTTTCTGCAGAAATCCAGCAAACATGAAAACCAGGCATCCTCATTGTAAGGCCTTATTCTCAGCTTTAGCTGTGAGGTGCAAAAAATGGACAGACAGCCTGCAATCTTCCCTACTTTAACCACTTATCTGTGAAACAAGCAAGAATGTCTCTTTGAAACCATGGAAAAGAAATCTTCATGTCTGAAAACACACATTTTGAATTGCGGACAAGTCAGAGTTCCAATAAGAGATCAATTAAAAGCTGCTGAAAGTAACAATTAGTCAGCCAAACATGTACAGCGTGATTTCTAACACTACTCTTAAAATTATGCACATGCCTGTACAAGACCTTGTCTTTGCCCCCAGCTGTTTGTGTTTAAACCCTATCAAATAGCTACATTTTCTCTAAGTCCTTACAAATATTTTTCTTTATTTCCAAACTATCAGTTTGGAATATTTCCCAATTATAGAATTATTTCCAAACGATCAGTTTGGAATACGAATATTTGTAGCTACATAACACATAACTTACATTAATTTTAGAAACTCTTAATAAAACAATTGTCTGAATAAGCAATTGGAAGAAGAAAAAGGCCTTAATCAGATATCAGACATCAAAGCAAACTGTCTCAGTGTTCTTGAAATCCCCCCCAGATACATCAGTGCTGTATACAGCAAACACAGGTTGTCTAAAACTCAGTGGTGTTCATGCAAGAGCTGTTACACCTTTCAGATTATAACTACCACCCCAGGGATTCTAACCAGGAAAGTCAAACATACCACAGTCGCTCCCTAGTTTTCCTCAGATTCAGTACCAAATCCTTGTACTGAGGCAGACAGTCAGTTAAAGAGGGCTAAGAAAATGCTGCACTCTTTACAGACAAAGCAAATATGAAAGAAAAAATATTTTTGACTAGCAGCATCAAGAAATAGAAAAACAATTCCCTGTATTCACATCCACAGCAACTACTGACTCCCTTGGTATTTAATCAAGGCTGGTACATTCGCCTTCTAACTTTAGTGTACTCAATCACTCACCAATCTTCTGAAATAAACAACCTGAAGATACTAGAATGTTTACTTCATGATCTTGATTTCAAATTAACAGCAAATTCCTCTGATGTGCCACAGCAAGAACATCCACAAAATACCCGCCCACCCTTTCTTTGCTTGAAAGCTTGAAGAGAAAAGTAAAACACAAAGTGGATCAAGGAGAAGTCTACCTTACATTCCACATCGTTAGCTTCTTATTACCACTCCAGTATTTTATTATTATTATTATTAGTATTTGTATATATATATATATATATATATATATATTGACGATATAGCATGAAATTTTAAATTTGCCTTCATAAGGTGACATCGAAACACATTTAAGAGATCCTTCTTCCTGGAAGGGGACACACCAAAATTACTGAAACATCTAGTAAAGAATCTAATTGCACCTGAAGTTTATACTCAGCTGAGAAAGCACACAGTAACACCTTTATCCCCTCAATATATTCTAGTTCCTATCTCAGATCTAGTCAAACAGATGTTGCTTTGAAAAGACAGGGCTTTATCCATTATTGTGCCCAATTTCCTGAACCAAGATTCCAGCCAGAGAACCCAAATAGTACTAATTAAGTCATGTATTAAGAGCATGCTAGCTCCATGTCTCACATGTCTCCCAGCAGATTCTTTTTGAAGACAACATGAAGACAGCTCTAAAAATAACAAACAACTGCTTAGTCAGGGATCATAAAAACAAAAGTTGCCTTAGTTAAAAATATAGCTCAAAGTAGAGAGAAGAAATGTAGGTGTTCTCTCAAACAACGTCAGTCATCAGCTACAGGAGCCAAAAATCTTAGTCTGGCCAGTTTCTGCGAATTTTCAGCATGAAAAGAAAATGAGGTTATGTAAGCAAGGGAAGTGCATAGCTTTAAGCCTGAGTTAAAGTATAATCTACCTTCAAGAGGCAGAGAGATGTATTTAGAAATACACATTAGCCCCTACTTTCCAGAATCTTCATAACATATTTATTGTAACAGAAACACTGATGTAGCATCTCTTCCTATTGAGTTCTAACTTTGGAATCTGATGTTCAAAAAAACCCACCAAATATTAACAAGTTGATGCAGAAGGAGAAAAGCAGTATTAACACAAAAATTTCAAGAGGAGTTTTTCTGAACACAAAATTTCAGGAGGCTGCAATCTGTAAATAAGATGTATAAGTAACCTTTTAGAAATATTAGTAGGTAGCAGACAAAACATATTTTGTATTGTAAGTGAAACAAAAATATCTTAGAATAGTTGCAACCTTAACGAAAGACATAGATGTCAAAAAAAGTTCCATAATCAAACTAAGCTGTATTATACAATTTGAGAATGTACAAATTCAATGGGTAGAGTAAAGGGGAGGTTAGTTAGGTGACTCCAACCGATTATAGTTTGAACATGCTTGTGACAGTATTTGAAGAAGATACAAATATGTAATCAAGTCAACCTATCTTAGGGGTTGCTAGATAAATGGCAAAATATATATATATATATTTAGTAAAATCATTGAAAATCATATCTTTCTTACCATAAAAAAACCTTAAGTAACTCAGGTCAAGTTCTACTATCCCAACCCTAAGTTCTTCCCTTAGAAGCTTCCTACAAATCCTCAAGACTGACCTTCCTATATGTTGCAGGCCATTAAACCTCCCCCAGCTACACTGACAATACTTTTTCTAACAGGAAAAAAAGCCGAATATTGATACAGACTGTACAGTAAATGTGAAATTACCACGCAAAATGAATTTCAGATGCCTCTAAGAGGTGATTATTCATTCATATGAGATGCAGGCACCTCAGAATGAGGACTTACTGTCCCACCTCAAATCACTGAGCTCCTTGCTCTGCTATCCCAGTTCTAGCTATGGCCTCATATGTCAGGAAAACACAATGCTCTCAAGTATTTTGGTGTGGGGCAGGAGGGAAGAAGGAAGAGGAAGATGTGCAGCAGCACAAGGAGAAGATGAACATTCCAGACTTGAAACATAATGTTCAGTAACAGTTACTATCCTAATACACAGCTGTAAATGATAGCAGAACACTAAGGGCAATGCAGGCAATTCTTTTGTCCCCAGGGTACACAAAGGAAGTAGATGAACAAAAATCCAGAAGTATACATATCCTAACATCATGGTGGACATGCACACACCGGTCAGCCAGCACAAAGCTCCATTACTTTTTTTTTATAAAACATTTAGTAAAAGAAATAAAGAAGTTAGATGTCTCAACTTTTACTAAAACTTCCCAAAGACTGAAATAAAAACACAGGCCTGTTAATCATTTATCAGCAGTTCTGTAGCAGACAAGTTGGAAGAAGGAAGGGAAGAAGGAAAACTTTCACCTTCCATTTTACAGCTAAGAGCCATTGCAAAGAACACAATGCAAACTGGTCACTGTTTGGGAAGACAAAACAAGGAAAACTGTCTACACCTATAACTGCATCCTCAGCAACATTCTGTATGTAACAGATCATGAAACGTGACATGCATAGAATTTTGCATAACCAGTTGAAGGATTCTGTTTTGCAATGAAGACAACATTTTCAGAAACACTGTTTGCAACTATCCAAACAATGATCCAAACCACCTAACACATTGCAAATAAAAGAGCAGGTAGTATGCCTGATTTGGTCTCTTTCCTCAACAGCTGCTGATGTTGAGTGAATTATAAAAGAACAAAAAATTGTATCAGAATCACCCAGAAACAAACAACAAAAGCAAACACCTTATTCTGTAGGTGTACCACACAACAGCCTTCAAAAGTAATATTCAACTGAAACATTAGCAGAGCATTTTTGTGATGTATGAAACTGCAAGAGATGTACATTTGGTTGGGGGAATGTTTTACTATGTTTAATTATAAATTGCAAGGCATATGAGCACATTCCCTCATAAGACCCTCAGCTTACCCATGTTACCTGTCTGTGGACAGTAACACAACACTTGGATTTAGTAGTTAAAAACTCATTTTTGCTCAAGGGACCCTCTTGAAGATTAAAAACAATAATTGTGCCAATGTTCACTTAAGTTACCACACCAGGCACTCACAACTTGTGTGATGTGGGTACTATCTAGTACGACTCAGAACGAGTTGCCAAATCCCCTTCAATTAGGGCCATGTCAGCATACGAGCTATGCTTCAAAAAATTAAAGAGCAGTGTTTTAGCAAAGGTAAAGAAACAACATTCTTCACAGGTTGCTTATACAGAGTTGTGTATCAGGTTGTGTTTTCTTTACACTAACCTCAGCTGATGTAGGCTTTCTGGGAAGAATTAAGACTAGGGATGAACAGCTGAATTTCAGTGCAATAGCTGGAATTACCATCTCCAGAAAACGCCCCGTATATTTTTCAGAAAGCCGACAAATGAATGTTTCATACACCAGCGTTTCATTTTTAGCATTTATGAGTAAGCACATTTTGATGATAGTTTCATAGTTAGCCATTAATCATTTGAAAGCAAACAAACAAACAAACAACAAAACATGTTTAAAGGGTGAATAGGGAAATAATCTTTTGGCAGATAAACTATCAAAAAGGAAAAACCACTTAATTTAGAAGACATCTGCTTTACTTTAAACCTACTCCTAACAACCTAAGCAAAAGCATGAACAGTAATAGTGACTTAAATGCAAATACCTAAACAAGATACACCAGCTCAATTTATTTTACATTTTAAGCCAAACTTACGAAGGAAGTTTAACTGGCAGTCAACTACCACCCAACCTCATTGCAAGCTGCAAGCAGGGAAATAAGCCCCCCTGCCTATCTCCATCACTTTATCATCTCTGTCTTCAATACCGTAGGATGTACGTCTATTTAGGTGCTAGGCAGGTAAGCAGAACTACTCTGATGGGGGAAAACCACAATGACATTACCAGAACAGAAAAGTACAAGAAGTTGTCCATGGAGAACCTGTGCCTTGGAGGAAACTTTGAAGGACTGCATATAGGATAATCTTGCAAGCCTACGAGAAACACTGATGTGAGGGCATGACAGAGAAGCCCTAGGAACCAATACTGGAAAGAAAGGATGGATGTTAATAGGAATGGGGCAGTGTTACAAGATATGAAAGGGCAGGGGATCATTTGGCAGTAAACAGGATTAGACAAGAGTTCACTATTACAATAAACCTCACATGTGATATAAAACTGAAGGCCAACTTCCTGCTGCGTTATCTAGAACTCACCTATTTTCAACTCAATATGGAAGAATCCAAGCTATTTATTGACAACCCCACCAGGCAAAAAAAAAAAAAGAAAAAAGTCCCCCTCAAATTCCTACATTGTAAAAAACCCCTCTCAGCACTTGCTCTTTCTCCTCAAAAAACAAAAACCATTCCAGGATTTCAGACCCCAAAGCAACTTCTCCGAGACGTCTGGTTGAGCAAGGCACCAAAACCTGTAACAATTCCACCACTATCCTCTAGTTAAGCCTGTCTGAATTGCTGAAGAGAAGAAAGTCTGAGCTAACAGAAGAAAGGATATGATAAAGGCTGAAAATACAACTTAACTCTTATCTTCCCATCTGAGCAGAGTATTACTGAAAAATTCTCCCCGGAGTTCCTCAAACCACAGAAGGCTGACAAAATATTTCTCCCTGCATAATTAAAAAGAAGCCACACACAAACACCTTTCTTCACATTAGGTTTTGCTCCTACTGTCGATTATATATATATATATATATATATATATATTTCCTCTGTAAGGATGGTTTAATTATCTTAATCTAAGTCCACATGATAACTCAAAGCAGCATCAGCAATTGGAAGAACAAAGCAGTCTGTGACAAATTTCACAGCTTACAGGCACTTAAGTGTTGCTGAGCACTGCTCTTCCAGTTTATAATCCTCATGAAACTCCAAATTCATTTAAAATATATTAAGAAAGTCAGTTTGTGTACTTACGATGTGCTCTAAAGATACATATTCATACTGAAAAGCTGCATTACTTCAGTTTCTAAGTAAACCTTGGCAGCAGGGGCTGATGATGAGAAGGAGGAAGAACACTAGTAGTGGATTCTACTCCCTGGAAAGAAAAGCACTTAAAGCAAGAAAGCAACCTCAACATTAGAAAGGTTTTGTTATGTCAAAGGTTGGAGAAGTCTAAAAGCCAGTGAGGCACACACAGATGCATATCAAAAGGACTTTATCTAGAATTGAATCATAGAGAGTAAGACCAAATGTAAATATTTAACACCAAATCACTGCTTTAAAGCACACATTCCTGATAACATAAGAAATCAGTTTCCATAGCAAAAAGGAAAAAAGAAAGTCATCCACCAAGGAAGTGAACATGAAATTCCTATACAGTAGGACAACCATGGACGACAGGGCTGACAGCTGGATCTTGTTACAGACGGACTTGAAACAGAAAGATTTAAATTCATGGGATTAGGCTAGCATTCCTAAGAAACACTGTTCAGATCCTAAGCTGCAGAGACCTTGTCTAAACAGCTCAGCACCTGAGTCACATAAACAACTACTGTCTGTTAAGCCCGCTGCCACCACACACAGTAGTTCTGTGAATGGAACTTGCACATAAAAACTAAGACAATAGCATGCTTTACAATTGTGGAGGGGAAGAAAAACCAAGTGAGTCAGTCAACGGGCTCCTAACTGCCACTCAAACACAGCAAGTTCCAGGAATTTTGCTAAAAAGTTTTTTTTGACTACGACTAATTCTACTTTTTTTTTTTTTTTTTTTTTTTTTAAAAAAAAAAGAAAGAAAACAACTAATGAGTTTTTCATTCAGTGAAGGAACACAACCCTAGAGCAGGTGGTTGATCACAGCTTTATACTCAGAGACATATATAGTGTACATTATATTTTACTTTACAGTTTGCTTGTAAGCATGCTTTAAGTTCTATCATCTGCATTCAGTTATTCTTGTCTCTCATCTGTTGAGTGCTGTGGTAAAGTGATAAACCAAGGTCAGACAGATTTAGATGCCAATGACAAAACAAATGCTAATGGTTTCCTAAAATAAGCTGAAAGTTTACCTAAAAACGGAGACCTTTAACTTTTTTCCATCACATATATGATTTATTACTACTTTTAAAGCCACTACCTGAAAGTAACATGAGTAACAAGGTGTTTTCCATGCAACCTCTCGGTGTTTTGTTTTTTTGTCTTTTAAATACAGAAGATGCATGAGCCTTTTCAAACCAGGACTTCCTAGCAAGGGTCACTGCAACGGAAATCCAATCACTATACAGCAATCTCATTTCCACACAAAGAAACACGAGTTTGCAGGGACAAGAACAAGATACTCTCAATGCCGGAGAGCTTTCAAGTTAGAGGTTAAATACAGAAAAGGTATTTTCTCTATTGTACTTTCTCATTTAATACTTAAACACATTTCTCATACACTTCTGGAAACCAAAAACTTATTCACAAGCAATAATCTAGCATATAACCTGTAGAATTGGTTGCCTCAGTACCAGCCCAGAAGCTACACATGTAAGCACATCAATTTGTCCACTCTTGCCTAAAACAGTAAAAATGCACAACATAAAAAGAAACAGAGAAACAATATACAAAGAAACAAAATACACACAGAGAAACAAAGTACACAGAGAGGAGTAAGGCACTTGGAAAAACACATGGGCACAGCTGAACATCTCAAAAAAATAAAAAATAAAACAAATCACTTAATTCCAATCAAATGATAATAAGGGCAGGGCTCACAAAATTCTATGTAATGAACAGATAAACAGCACCAAAGTAATTTTGGAGTAACTTGGGCAAAGTAAGAATATTGATTCTTACTTTACTCAAATACTGATTTTTCACTGTTGTTTACCCTCAGTAAAAACCTTTCAGCACAATTTTTAGTAAGGGAACACCTTCCGTACCTAGCTGTAAAGGTGATCTCACAAAAGATATACACCATATTTTTCATGATTTTGTCAAATAATTTAGAGTCAAACCCATAAGCTTTCAGAATCTTTGAGTAAGCAACAGTTTGTCAAGAAACAAATGTTTCTCCCTTTTTGCCATCGCATCTTAATACCAAAGGCTCACTCTCTCATGAATTCAATCAAAAAATGGAAAACATTCCAGGACTGATTTATAGACTACTCCTCTCAACTAGCTAGATATTTTTGTAATTCCTTCCTATCTCCCTGCCCTCCAAATGAAATTATGCTACCAGCAGAATAGTTTAAACAAACAAAAAACAAGCAAAAAAAAAAAAAAAAAAAAAGCAAACTAAAAAAAAATCCACCTTTTAGAGATGTACTACTTTAATGCTATTGCCCTGTCGTTAAAAGAACCTCTATAGAAATATTACTCTATTAGCCATACACAGTACCTCATTTTTTTTTTTCCTCCACGGACTATAAATAGCCATGTCCTCACACGGAAACAATTACATGCGACTTCTAAGCATTAAAAATGCGTTAGAAAATCAGGGCTAAAAGTGGGCTTATAGTGTAATGCATACTGAATCCTCATCATGCTCAGAGAACCATGCCCTTCCTAAGTCAAAGTACTACCTCAGTTTACAGTATCACTGCAGCCAATCTCAATTCCTTTCCAAAATACATAAGCCTGTGTCCATAAGGTTGATCACCAGTGCTGTCATTTCCTCCAGCATAATACTGAGAGGAGCAGGAAACACTGCTCACAACAAATGCAGGAATACCTGACGTATACAAACGAAACAGAACCTGCTATCCACTTTGAGCCTATTTCTGAAGTCTGAATAAGTGGGCTCTATTGCAACTACAGCACAGCAAACGCCCCCCAGGATTAAGGGTATTCTGTTCAACAATTCTCACAGGTATTTTTCTGTGATATAAAACCAGGACAAACTCTTATTCTTGACACACATTCTTTTAGCGGTACTTAGGGAGGAGGTTATATCTAGTTCACAGAAAATTAGGTCACTCATTTCATAACCAAATATAAACTGCATGTGTAATTTGTAAGCATTTTATAGATATTCTCCCTCAACAGACACTTGGAAGAGATTTATCACAAGTTCTGCATGCAGCCAGATTAATTATAAATGCAGAAGGAAGGAAGTTAATATTTACAACCTTAGTCAAACAAAAACGCCATTATATCATCTTAACAGCTGTGCAACATTTTGGCAAGCTTCAGAGTAAAGAGTTTTCTTCTCAACATCCCAAAAGAACAATTATTTTTGTTCCTTCAAAAATATCTTCTTTGTTATAAAGACCTCCTTAAGAACTGAGCCAGATGAATCAACTACGGAATAAAATACAACTGCAATGTGTACTACAAGGAGTATTTTTACTGCTGAAAGCAGCTGTATTGAGTTGACCACACTGCATAAGGAATGTCATTTGTGACACCAGAAATGGTAATTACTTGGAACACATTCACATCTTGTTAAGGACAAGGGTTGGCAGGGCAGAACTTATCTGCATTGATTTGCTGTAGCTGAGCAAGCCACGAAACAGTAACAGTTAGTATTCAAAATGTAGATGCAAGGACAAGTTTAAAAGCCCCATTATAATATGTCTTTTAATTCATTAGCACCTTGATATTTAAAGGCAAAATTTCCAGATTGTTTGCATAGTGCACTGTGTCCGACTTCAATGAAAAAGCTTACGCAGAAGTCTGTGGAACATTCCATTAATATACAGTCTTACTGCCTTGGATTGCTAACAGTGAGGCATGAATCGGCTGGAAGATTTATTTTTTGTTGAAGAGGTTATTCCACTTGAATCTGAGCTGTCTACCTGAGAATTAAGTTGAATTAAATCAGAAAAGCAGCACCATGAAAGGACTTACATAATTTAAAACAAGCAAAGAAAGCACAAGATTTCCTTTACTGGTTTGCTATGTTACTTCGCACCTCTGAACACACATTCAGGTCTAAGACTTGCTGGCAACTTCTTCCTGTTATCTTTCCACAGGATTTATAAAATTTTGTTGATAGGAGCTATCGCCTTGCTTACCTTTAAGGGCCAACTTGTGACAAATCAAAACGGGTTTACAAGTCGGGAAAGGAAATAGTTTTTGTAGTGTTGTAAGTTTCATTCCGTTTCACTGGGAGCTTTCAGCACACTCTCCCTATATCCCAACACATCTCCACAATAAATGCAGCATATAATTACTAATATATAATTCCATTCATTATGTACGCTTATTTATGAATAACTTCTACCACGAACCACGTTCAGACCACAAAGAAATGCTGCATTTGCTTGTGCCATGTATGTCTGTTTCCATGAGCAGGAAGGGAACAATGAAATGAAACAAAGCCACTTCTTTGGAGGTCCTGAAATCTACACGGCTGCATACTTCATCTGTCTTCACACTCCAGAAGTAAAGATGTCATTCCATCTAAAGAATGATGTACTTACTACAGCTCTTGCTATTACCCACCATTCATCCAAGTGAAGGTACCTCACTTTGTTCGCTTACATCACAGCAGGTAGTTCTCTTGACTAACACCAGAGGATGCAGAAGGATGGCTGGAGAGCACCTAGAAATGCAGCTCTTTCATAAGAGAACCCTTGAAATTAACCTCCCCTCTCAACAGTAAAATTAGACGTCAAATAAATAACTTCTTTTAAGAAGGAAAATTAGAACAAGGTAGAACTTCAGCTTTTCAAATAATATGACACGTCAGTAAAACCAACAAACATAATGAGATTTAGTATTAAAATGAGTATCCTATCTCAAATTACGTCCAGAACATGATCAGTACTTTCTGATTTTAAGCCATACAACCAAGAACAATTTCATCGTTGCTTTTCAGGAAGACTTTTAGGGTGGCACAAGCACTGGTATATAGCTGGACTTAGGATGGAAATGTTTCATGAGGAAAATGGATTTTCACATGACAGTCTGACAAAACACAACTTGATTGGTTCTAAGTATAAATGAGGGAAGTTAATTTTAGAACTTCAAAATAAATTAATAAAGGAAATAACAGGTCGCTTGACAACATACAATTCATAGCATATGAATTTTCATAGTACATAGCTGTATCGAGAGAGGAATGAGAAATTAAATTACATTATTTGTCACTCCGTGGCTGAAAGGATTTTACATAATTCAAAACAAGTTTTTATACAGGTCAAGTTTAACAATTGCATAAAAAAATACCCACCAACACCCCAGTTATATATGTAGGTTTAATAACCTCTGAACAGTTCTGACTCATCTTCTCTCTATATACTTTCGTATAAAAATGGAACGTAATGCCAAACAGATTTTGCAGTCTGGGGTGGGACAAAACTAAACAGACTTAAATCAGGTCAAGGACAATGGAAAAATAATGAAGTACAAAAGAGAAGTTTAGAAAAATACCCTATGCCTGTTGATATCACTGTGTATTTCAGATGCGACACGCAAACTAACCTCAGTACATAATTTTTTTTAAAAGGCCTAATTGACAGTGTCAAGCCTAAGAACAGAGATCATCAGTTTCTAGGTCATGCAATATAATAATTAGATGAAAGATAAGAATAATGCATTTTAAGATTACACTTTTATTACTAATGGAATTATTTTTCTTAAACTATTTTTCCCATTTCAAGTTCTAAAAAGTATTCAAAACTGTAGAAGTGACTAATCCCAACCACTTCATTTTGACATGAGAGAATTCTCATGCAAAGCTCCCATCAAGTATGAACACATCATCCTATCTGTGCTGGGTTTGGCTGGGATGGAGTTAATTTTCCCTGCAGCAGCCCACAGAGTGCTGTGCTCTGCGCTCACAGCTACGACAGCCCTGGTATCACAGCACTGCTGTGTCTGTTGCTGAGCAGTGCTGGCACAGCACCAGGACTCCCTCCAAAACCCCAAAGGCAGCAGGCTGGGGGTAGGCAAGAGCTGGGGAGGGAACCTCACTGGGACAGCTGACCTAAACTGACTAAAGGGATATTCTGTACTGTATGGTGTCACACTCCACAATAAAAGGTGGAGAAGGGGAAAAAGAGTGGGGGGACTCTCGTTATGAAGACGTCTCTCTTCCCAAACAATTGCTACGCGTATCGAGGCCCTGCTTCCCGGGACATGGCTGATCACTTATTGATGGAAAGTAGAGAGTCATTTTTCCTCCTCTCTCTGTGCAGCCTTTGCTTGTTTCCCCCTCCCCAACTTCCTGTTCTCTTTAATTAGATTATCCTTACCTCAACCTGCAAGCCTTTTTTTTTATTTTTTATTTTATTTTTTATTTTTTATTTTTTTATTTCCAGCATACTTTCTTTTCCCTCTCTTCTTCTGAGGAGTGCGAGTGAGAGCGTGGTTTTGGTGTAGTTCATCTGCCCAGCAGGGTAAAACCACCACAATATCCCTCTCATAATCAGCTACTGAAAGGAGCCAGAAGACTTCTGCTTCCTTAACAAAAAGGTTAAGACAAAACTATCTGCAGGGTGCAGCAGACAATCAAAGAAATTTGTACATGCACTGTCAGGAAATCTACATCTCTCTGTGTAGACCTTTTGACTCACGTAAAGCTAGTTAGGTCTTGATTTTCCAAGAGGAAGTGACAGCAGAAGGAAGAAAAACAGTATTAAAAAGTTAAGAAACATTAGAATAGTTTATTCTGGATGGGATGACATTACACACATTCAACGGACAGTATGACATTTAATTTTACAAGTCAAAGACTGGAAGGAAAACCTCAAAAAATATATTTTTAAGAAAAAGGAGAAAAAATAACTTGAGACTTTCTGTTCTTTCAAGTAAATTAAAACAAATGCGAAAAAGTCACCTCCTGTAGGAAAAAGAAAAACAAGCCCAAAAGTCAGTGGAATAAAGTTTGGAAAGATTTCGACACACTGGTGTTGTTGCAGTGCTAAAAACAGCTGGTCCCATGCACCAAGGACGGATTCCTAGTTTTCACTGCTATTGCTTTTTAGCAGCATCTGTATTAGCAGGGTCAGAAAGGAGAACAAGAGAGATATTCTCCTTATAAAAGGAGAATTATGTTTTCTTCACTACAGATCATAGTGGGATGCTTGTGTGTACTTTTGGCACATCTGGCAATAAAAAGCACCAGACAAAAGATATGTACGTAGTGGTATCAACATAAACCATTTCTAATAGTCCTCAAATATTTCTATCTCAGAAGTCTTCAGAATGTTTCCACAGAACATTAATTTTTAAAAAAGAAAGAAAGATTACTTGTACACAAGGTAGGTTTTAAATTGGCTGGGAGAAGCCTAAGCAACTTCTGTTCTCATACAGCTGGATTTGGCATTCTGTTGAAAGTGCTCTCATGCATTTGACAAAATGCTGCTACACAAGCCTAAGGATGATACATACAAACAGAATAAATAAGGAAGAAACTACGTATGGATTTATCCCATCATATCAGAAGTCTTACAATCAATTCAGTTTTACTGAACTTAACGGAAAGGTGAAGATACAAATCATGTTACTTTGCTCTCTTTTCATTGTTCATCAGTATTATAAAATCTTAACCTCATCCTGGTATTGCCTTAACATAGAGCGGCGTAGCACATATAGCAGTGTAGCAGCTTGACAAAACTGTCATCAGTGCAGAGTCAGAATAACCACTCCTTCAATGACTGGTCATCAAGGTGTACAAAAACATTTTAGTCAAGAAGCTTGCCAGAACTGAGGATTTACTGGAGGTAGCTAGAACTAGCAGCAGAGAATGACTCAATGCCTAGGTGCAGGAAGCTGACAGCTCCGCTGCAACTCACATTAGAGCTGCCATCAGACCTCAGGTATTAAGGGAACTGACTGGCTGTGGTCCCATGGCAGCACTGCTGAGAACTACCAGGAATCCACGCCTGGTAGCACTATTTCTGTATCATTGTCGCTACCCATTCAGTGCAACCATTTACGGGATATCTGCACGACACAACTCAATCACAAGCCAGAGAGCGCCCCACAACAAGTTGCACCAGTTCTACTAAGAAGGAAAGCAAAAAGGCAGGACCTAGCAGTTGCATCTGGGAACTTCAGACCCCAGCATTTGAGAAACAGGTCTAAAATTAAGATGTCTCTATGTATACTAAAACAACAACTAGCTCCATCATTCTGCAGCCTAAGGCTGCAAGTTTCTAACTCACAAAGACTCTGTGCCCAAACCACTATTCTTTAGAATACTTTCTGCATCACCAAGGGAAAAATAGAGGATTAGACAAAACATTTCTCAAAGCATTTACAGCTTAACGTTACTGGTAGGAGATGCTCAACACACAATCCAAAATTTAGCACAGAAGATACTGGCTCCATTCACAGGCAAAATTTCCACTAAGGAAAGCTACACATGCAGTTCAAAATCTGGTTTCATATTCTTAATTTGGGGTGTTACTATTAAACAATACTACCTATCTTATTATCAAACTCAATGACAGCAGCTACTTAAGAGTAAACGTGGGTAAACCAGCAAAGGATTGTCAGCCCATTATTAACGGCACGTATGTCACAAAAAGTACTTGTGTTTCAGACAACGTATCATATCCATTGAGGGAAGGTTTTCAACCCACATAGTAATGCATAACCCTAATGCTTTAAAGGTAGAATGCTTCAAAGAAAACCTGATATGCTTCATCTCAAACAAGGTGCCAGTGATTTCATCTTTCATAAGGAAATATCTTTTAAAAGTTTTTTTTTTTTTTAAAAAAAAAAAAAGTATCCTAAGGGCTTGTTTATTTCTGGTTTGTACTCTTCATCTGAAGTCATAACATTCTCTCAGAGGAAAACAACTAAAAGAACAACATTAGTGGAATCATTCACAGGTTTCCATGCTAACTAGTAAGGTTACTTCCAACATTATATCCTTCCAGCTCCATTAATCCTGAGCCTATATTTTAAAACACGCAAGCAAGTCACAGGAAGCAAGTTCTCAGACCTTCAATTCTTGTGCATCATCTAAATTTCTTCTGAGAACACACACACAACACAGAACTAACAGCTAATAGTACTATTCAACCCCCCTTATGTGCATTTTGTTTGCACTAAAACTTCAGCCCAAATGCAAAAATGAGCTGTGAAAAGAAAAAAGTATTTTTCCACCTATCCAGTTTCAAATCAAGGAGCATTACAGAAGCAAACATCCTAAGACTGATACCCAAGAAGACCAGAGCTACACACAGAACACTGGAAACCACCAGCTGTCTACAACTCAAAGAGAACTGGAAAACTGTATAAAGAAAAAGGTATGGATGTAACGAGAGACAGCAGAGTGTGGTTCAAAGACAGCAAGGCCAGCATTTAATCCATAATATAATGCTTCCTCTGTGGCAGACCTAACTTCCTCTTTTTAAGTAATGCCCTGCTCTTCAAGACACTAAAAAGATTAGCAATAGACAGAAGGCACAAATCAATTATTTACAGAATGCACAGTCATAGGTATCATTTTAGTGCATAGCTTACTCATTTTTGAAGGAAAAAGCTCAGAATTAGTTGCTAACAGTTTTTCTAAACATGACCTATAAGGATGTATTAAGCATAGTGTCAAGAAAAATATGAAAACTACACAGCTCTCTATCGGTATCCATTAAATTCTCAGTTCATGAAGTATCAGGCTACTGCATGCACAGCTAGTGACAAGAAAATCATCATTATTTACTACTGCTAATACAAAAGCCTCAAACCAAATGTTCAAACTAGTTCCACGTACAAAGACAATTCTGGATGCACACAGGACCAGACTACTGCTACCCTCCCCGCTCCTTACCCCAAGGAAATGTTGCCACTAATGTTACAGAGGCAAGCAGAACTTCTAAAGTTACGAAAGAAATGCCAAGTAAACTAAGGGCTTCTTTTACTGGACCTTAAATTCCCCCATGAGCAGTCTTCTTTAGCTGAATAGATGACTCCATCATGGCACTAACAGTTAGCTGTAATGAGTAGCGTCGGGCAAAATTTTTCATTTTCTTTCCAAAAAGTGAACTAATGATTTATCTTTTTAACTGGTTAACAATCTACATATTCCAAATTTTATATGTACTTAATCATACTTTAAAAGACAAAAAAAGGAAACAAGAAGCCTTATTTTTTGAATATATGCTAATTCCATATTACCGTCAATCCCGTCAGTTACTGTCAAGAGCCAGATCCTTGCTTAAGTACTAACATTTTAAGGAAAGCAACCCTGCAAAAGTCATTTTAGGAATGAAGAAGCAGCTGCCAAATCTGCTAGCAGGCTATGCCTTCTCAACTCTTGTGGCACAGCACAGCGAAAGCATGTTCAGTTGTAAAACCAAGTATTTAAATCCATACTGGAAGGCAAAAAGAATGCAGACAACATAAGGTCAGCTGTAATTTTTAACATATTAATGAGAGCACAACTGGCCATTTATCTTGCCTTCCAACTCACTCAAAGCAGCAAAAATAAAGATTTAGGCAGCATCAACTGGAGTGATGGTCTACCCGAGACATGCCAAGGTCTCCTAACATTGTATCATGTTTAATCAGATCCTGTATGTAGCAATACTGTAGTCAGATGCTTACAGCCTGTCAACAGCTGTATCCAAAAGAATTCCAGACTAAATGGATCTTAGTTAATGATGAGCAAACGTACAGAAAATGGGGGGCAGGGTCTGGCGTTCTAGTTTCAAGTAGAGTACATTTTTAACAAAAACAAGATTGTGCACCTCCAAGAATGAAAAAATCCAACAGATGAAGACCAAGCTTAGAAGGCAGGGATTTATGCTCTGCATCAAGAAACTGAAAAAAAGAAGTATTGGTAAGACACCTCTTTAAAGCTCACTTTCTATTGTTCTACAAACGCTAGAGACCAATTGTGTTACTGATTTGGGGTTCACTTCTTGCTTCCTCAAACGCTAACGTACCTTTTACTTTACAAAGTTGTGTATAGCCCATGGTCACAGTATAGAGCAACATAATGATTCATACACACATCTTAAAATGAGAAAGATCAGATCACACCATCAGATGGTCCTATGGATATGAGGAATAATTTCAGATGTTACAAACGATACAGCAATGTGCCTCAGGTACTGTACTCAGATCAGTCTTTAGGTGAGAAAGAAAGCAATAGCAATTAAACTCTTTCTATGACAATGAGAGTAATCATCTTGTATATTAAATGAAAACAATTTGTCAAGCAACAATGTTTTTTCCTATATTTATGTGTATTTTGAATTTAAAGGACACACCAACCTAATATTCTTTTGAAAGCTCTAGGCATAGAAAAAAAATAAATAAATAAAATCACTCCCTAGTCTTCTGAGACTGACAGTCTATCCAAGCTAACTTCCTATATGACAGCGGTAAATATTGCCTGGTACTTCAGGAGCATGAAAACTGAGCGACCTATCTTTTCAAAAAGAGACGCCCGCATTTCAGAAATGAAACACCACTGAAGTTGAAAGTGCACAATCTGAAAAAAAAATTGTTTGCTCTATACTGGACTTTCGACCCTACGACGAGCACTAGTCATTCCAGGAATATTCCATTGCAGCTGATAAAAGATAATTGAGGAGTTATCATTACAACGCAGCAGTAAGTCATTCCAAGGAGGGGGTTGTTTGTTTTTGAGAAGCTTTCTGACTTTTTTGCACAGATCAAAACTAAACAGGAGTATCATCACAATAGGTTTGTTTAAGCCAATCAGAAGCATTTGAATGGATTTTTGTTGTTTATTTCAATTTTAACAATAAACTCTGTTTTCACTAACTAGGATAGCAAGCACAAAGGCTTAAGCTAAATGATGCACTATCAATAGCAGTTTAGGTAATACAGAGCAGCCTTCACAAAGACACTGCATGTTTCACTTTAAGAACTGCGATGTGAATATGTGGTTCCTCCTAAGAATTTCATTCATTTCCCCATTGCTTTGATTTTCCGCTCTGCCAGCTGCTAGAAGGAAAGACAGCATTCATACTTCTTTCTCAGTGGCCCTCTTTCTCCTTCCATGTCGCTACTGAACATGAGACTTCACTTCTGCTACGCACCTTCTAGAGAATCTGTGAGCTCTCTAATCCAGAACAACAAAACATTTCATTAGAAAAACAATTTCTTTCCTCCCTACCTAGGCAGGAATATATTGTTGGTACTCACATGAATCTGACTAATAAATAGCCTTTCAGTTTCACAGAACTTATCGTAAGATATCACTAAGTTACTTATTGATTGACAAACCTGAGTAAAGGTGAAACGAAAAGTGATCCCAACTACAGACAGTTGTTTTCCTTACCTGTGACATGCTCAGAGACAGCCAAAGTGACTGACAGATTTATGTCAGTATTAGTACTTTGCAAAGTTACTAGTTAGTGAAAACTACTAGCTTTTTTTTTTTTTGCTGTTGCCTAAGTAAAACACCACTATTTAATAGCTAAATTCACTTTTCTTAAGCCATCAGAAACAACTATTACAATCCAAACCACTAGAAAAAAATTAAATGTTCTATTAAACACATTAGTATACGTCTTTAGTCACCTGCGAACAAGAATGATTGTAGGCACCTGGGAAGTCCAAACCTGTATCAGTATACTAAAAGATTCCAACAACTGTTAACTCAACTTTAGAGGGTGCAACAAGATCACAGCGATCTTTCTGCTAGTAAGCAAGACAGCAAGAAACAAAATGGCTAAACGATAAATAAAAAGAGCTTGGAATGCTTGGCTTCTGGCACAGACTCAAAAATCCCATGCAAGATGCCTCATCACTATATAGGCACGAACTAAGCAAGTCACTATGAAATCCAAAACAACCATACATGAACAGGAAACTGCCTAGGAATAGCCAGCAGCGTAATACCAAATACTGAGGCTTTATTTTAGAGGCGCAACCCATCAGCAATTGGCCTTACAGAGAACAACCACGAGGAACCGCCCTGAGCAGTGAACCCTGCCCTTGCTTCTGAAGCAAGCTAGAATCGATACGCCAATTATTTCACATACAGCATCTTGTCCTTTAACCACTGGTAGGGCGTCTTCACTAACAAGCTTCCCATGCCAATTTCACCTTTGAAAGGTTATTGCTGAACTGCAAAAATTAGCTTAATTCATGAGATGTTTGAAAACAGCCTGAAAACTTATTGTTTCCAATATTCATTTAGAATCCACCTCAGCTTTGTAAAGCTTTCACAAAACAGGCGTAGGTAACATTTGTCATCTGGATGAGCAAATGAACTCATTTATGAAATCATGGTGCATTATTACTTTCTACAAATGATTATGAAGCTCTGGACAGATGCCTTTTAATGCTCTTAAGATGCAAACAGCAGCCTGGAAAGGAGTTTGTCATTATTTTTAAAAACACGTTTACATCCAAGGCTTAAGAGAACCACTCATTTTGCTAAAGTATATAAACATGGTCTAGAAAGATATATACAAGGATGTAGCTTCTCTTCCTCTCTCAACTGCTCCCGTTAATTTCTATCTTTTACTACAGCTGATCACCCCTCCAATTGTACCAGCCTGGCATGTTGTGTATCACATTGTAAAGTGGGTTACAGAACTTCTGTGGAATTAATCTCCCCAGTCTCTTTTTAGAAGGATACTTCAAATGCACAACAGTCCAGTGGTCACTAAAGCTAGGTAACATCTAAATACATTTCTGCCAGGAAAAGCAGAAGGAAAAAGAGTAATCTCTAATTTCAACTGCTTCTCTGTAGCTCTATTAATACCATTTCATTATGTGACCTGCTGGAAAAACAATGAGCGGAAGATAAAATTCTCATGACTGGGTCAGCACCATCAGGGATGCAAGCAGGGAGAACTGCAAAGCTGAGGCTACCCCTGGTGTAACAAATGCACCTGTATAAAGATTAATGTTTGGAAATTTTTAAACGCTGAACAAAGCAACATTCCTTCCTCTCCATAAAATATGTAGATTTGTTTTGCTAACGCTAACTTCTTCAGCCCCTATAATGAAACTTATCAGTGACATCTCATCATGAAAAGATGGACTGATGGAAAGCCCACAAGCATGCACCCAAGTTGTTCCTTCTGAACGTTTGTCTTTTTACTGATGGTATATTGCAAGGATCAATTCAGCTACCTCACAGAGCTGAGGATGAAAGTAACAGTACAAGTCTAAAAGCTCTTTGACAGGGAGGAAAATCTGTCAAACAGTTTCAGTATGTTTTATCAACAGTTAAACTAATCAAGCAGGTGTTTTGAACAAAGGGGTATTTTATCATAACAGTCAACTGAAAGAATGAAAAGAAATCCAGAAACATTAAAAAAACTTCCAGAATGTTTTCAGTACTGACTAAAACAACATGATTGGGGCAAAACTGTCTTGCCACCATCTGAATGTTCCAAAAGAACAAAATTCCATAACAGAAAAAAAGAAGGAAAAAAACTTTTGAGTTCTATTTTGTAAAGGTAGCATATTTCACAGTATGAAGTAACTCACTCAACTTTTAATATTGCACTTACACTCAGCAATTTCATAATACATATTGAAGAGATTTAACTGTGTCAATGATAACAGAATAAGAATTCAACTGTTTGAGACAGGATTATTATATTATCAACACTTAATATATTTATTTGCACTTCTACCACTATTTAGCAACACAGCCTTCACAATTCAGTCTTACAAGCAGATGATGCAAATTTACCAATTACAGTTTCAAAAGAATAGCAATTAAGTCTTTGTGACATTTCCAAAAAGATTTTTTTTTAATTATGGAAATGGACACTCCTTCAGAAAACGAATTAGAAATCTGCAGTCATTATTGAAGGTTCTGCAGAACTTCCTGGAAGAATCTACTTTTTTTCCACAAGTCACTGAGACACAGTGGCAGGATAGCAGAAGCACCCATTTTTTGCTTGACAACAGTTTCTAGCTTAAGGGAGCACTCTTATCAGCGCTCTGAAACCAAATTCAGACGTTAAGACTAGGATGACATTGAATTACCCACTTCTTCTATGCTAAGGACGTCTGTTCTTAAAGCATCAAGATTCAGTCTACTCGTGTCACTGGAAAACAACAGGCTCTACTAGGAGCTTTTCCTTAAGGAGCAAACTATTAAACCGTTCCTTCCTACTGGAAAAGTCACTAAGGCAACAACTAAAAAACAGTACCAGAAGCAGAGGTATTCTCAACTCTGAGCACAAAGCAGTTACACTTGTTTTTTAACCAACTACCAAGGACAGAAAAAGATGTCAGGAATACTACAGGTCCTATAAAGCACAGCAAGTTGCTAAGTCATTGAGGAGTGGGAGGGACGAGATGAGACAACCAAGCACTGGCAGTGGGAGAGGACCCCGTGCCATCCGCTGCCTTCAGCTCTCGCTAGCCCGGGAATGGCTCTTTCCGTCAGTCCCTATGCAACTGTTCCCAAAGCTGTCTAAAAGGGAAGTTGTCAGAAAGTAGGAAGGACACAGGAGGCCAGAGGCAGATAAATCGGTACCTGTTTTATTTCATGTCTTTTTCCACTATGTACATGCATTTGAGAGAAATGACAAGGTTCTCTGTTTAAGCTTTCAATGACTTCTTAAATAAAAGTGCAGTACTGACACAATTAATAAACCGATCAGAGCTGTAAAATTAGAGGGCATCATCACCCTTCTCTCTTTTGTTCACTTTTGTTTCTTTCTAATCCTTATCCCACAGAAATCAGCTTCTGTGCTGTAATAAACCATAGGGAACAATAAGGTGACTTGGGTCCATGTTAACACAGCTCAAGCAAAACAGCTCTCACCTAACATGTGAACACAACTTGCTGTTCCCAGCACCTATGCTGCCGGAGTACCGTCCTCCTTGCAACAGCTCTGGAAGATTTCCATAGAGTTCAAATGTTGTAGTTAGAACAATACAATACTAACATTTCAACAACAGATGATATTTAAGATAGTTTTTAAAAGACAGGAATGATCCTTATTCAGTTTACCATTTGCCCCATTCAGCATCAGCGCACTTCTAGCAGCAACTTGAGCTCTTCAACAAATAAAAATATTTACTCAAAAAAATAGGTATCATAACAGTTTGCTGCTGTACATAGTATGTATACCCTGTATATTCTCATATAAAAACTTACACTTCACAGTCTGCTTTCCTAAAAAGAACCACCAGAATCAATGAAAATTCAATCTTTCTGACTACAGCAGTTTAAATGCACATGATAAGACTAGTAATACAGTAATGGGTAAAAATTCTCTTCTATGGTTAAAATTTTTTCAAAAGTATTTCTTTTTAGTAGCTCTAGAATTCCCAACCTTCCCTCTGCCCCCTCCTTTCTCTCTCTCTCCCCATCTCTAGCATTCAGCCAATTCATTATTTACTAAAGTGGCAAAAAATAACTTCCCTGATATTTAACCTCTGGCCAATCTCACACACGTGGTCTTCTTCCATTTAGTTCCTAACAAATGGAGTGACAGTGCACAGAACAAGACATTTCAAGCGCTCGCTCTTCATTAGCAAATAAAAGAAAAAAAGGACCAAACTCAATAAAAATACTATTTACGTAACACCTGATATAAAAGATTTTAACTAAAGACTGTCCTACCACATAATTAAAATTATTACTTAGGACAAAATTCAGAAGTGACTGTTTGAAAATTCAAAAACTATCAGTGAATACACCTGGTTGCAGTCACGTAAGAAGTATGCTGAGGATACATGTCTTATTCTTTAAGATTTTTCAACTATGAGAATGATCACTTGCAACTTGAGTCAAAGAATTTTACATCTTTCTCGGAGTCACTGGTATGCTGAGCTAAGTATTCATCACTACTTTCAAGCGCTCACCTTTTGAGAATAGTATCCCATTTTCAATGAACACAGTTTTTAAGCAACAATAATGCTTGCAGAGGAACAAGAAGAAACTGTAATTCCTTGTTACTCAGATTAGCAATTGTAACAGGTAATTACAGTGTAAGTTTCTCCGCTAGCATTCCCTAACCTTGTAGACATTCCTAGAGATGGAAAGCATTCAAAGTGCATATTCATCATCTGTGATAGCCAGTTGTGATAGAAAAATATTTTGAATACTTAAAGGAACTTCTCAATAATACAATGTTATTTTTTATAACAGCTACATTTTCTTAAACAAAATTAACAGGAGAGTTAGTTACACTCCATGTAAAAATAGTGTAGATTTGACTGCTCACCAGTTTGCTGACTTGTCTATGTAATCTTAAACCTTAGTCAGCAACAAAACACCTTGGACTGCCCCCTTTTTATAAAATTTGTTTATCTGATATTGCCTGATTCAGCCAAAAACCAACGTTTTCTTCTAGTGAGTGCACGGAAAGGGTGTGAAACATCATGAAGTGAACACCCAGTGCTTGGTTTATTGAGGGCTGAAATAAAAGTTGGACATTTTTTGCCCTGTTAAGTGCCTGTAACATGTTCTAGATTTTATCAGCAGGATTCTTGATCTGAACAGATGTTAACGGGAAGCTGTGAAGCACATTATTTCAATTCTCTTCTACTTGAAAATTCAGTAATAAAACTGTTGCGGAACATACCAGAAAAGGCAGTGCAATTATTTTGTAACCTTTGGCTTCCTTTACCTTACAAGAGATTTGGATTTTTCTATTACTAAGCCTACTATTAAGATTATTTAAGGACTAGGATCTTCAGTGTTATTCTTCACACTATTTGGCTAACTGGCTGCACCACTCAGATTTAACTGTCCCAGTTTGATAGATTGTTTTTTCCCCTCCAGTTGCTGAAAGACGTTTCAAGAAGGAACATAAGTTGTACGAGCAGTAAAGATAAGACTAATACAGCATAAATATGTTAAATTTAGAGCACAAATAACATTTTTCCTGGAAAAAAAAAAGTTAGCTGATTTTTATTAAAAATCCTGATGCTGAAGAAAGAGACAAAAGAGCACATGTTAATATTCCTTGAAAAAAATCAAATAGAGAAGCAACACAATAGCTTCACAGCTGAAAAAAATCAGCAGCTTGGGGAGAGGAAGGAATGAGGAGATACTCACATATGCTGATACTCAAAAGACTACTGGACTCCCTCATGAAAAATAAAGCCTCTTAAAATCAACCATACTGAACCATTACCTATAAAAAATAACAAAGCTATCTCGTACAGTCCTCTAAATCAACAGGTCTTCTCTGTACCATGGTTTACCTTATTAAGAAAAGAGCAGGATATAATACACAGGAAGTTCAAAACAATTTACATCAATGCATTATTCCCCAGAAAAAAAATAAATAAATAAATAAATTCAAATCTGAAAGCAGTGGTCTCAAGATATTATGCAAAGAGAGCTGATTCAAAAAAGTCAGTGTCTCTTTTCACACCTTTTGAGAGACTAACAGCACTGCTTCCTTGAATTGCTGCTTCTCTCTTAGTAATACCTTTCTCTCTGTCATCCCATGCTGAGTCAGAGAAACACTGGCAGAAGGATCCTTCACTGCATGTCATGAGTCTAAAACCCAAGCCACATTATGGAACTATCTGAGAATAACATTTCTAGTAGGGCAATAAAAAAAACTCCTTAGGCCACTTACCTCTCTGTTCTATAAAAGAGAAAAATCCTCCCTAATGCGGAGCTCTGTAAAGAAATCGGAGTTTCACCCACTGAGATGAAAAACCACACATCAGCTTAGGCACAGAGAAACAGCTCTGTATTCCACTAACAACCACACCCACCCAAGAAGGATATAAGCATATTATATGAAGACGTAGACATATCCGTATTTCTTACTGTTTAAAATATTCCCCAAACTGGAATTTATAATCTTTTTTTCCTTCAAGATGATTTAGGAAGTGATTTTTCTGTTCCTCTCTTTTTATAGGAAACTTCTTACCAGGGAAAAGCTGATTAAGGAGACAGTAAAACATTTTTGCTGTTTTAGATGCAGTAAGTGTTATCAGTAAGCATCTAAACTCATTTTTCTGCTCAGTGTTATTTTACAAGCTAACATGTCCCTCTCTGGAGGATAAAGGAGAGAGGGGGAACAGATGAAGAGGCATTTATGTTTAAAATGGAGCTACACATAGGTATGATTCTTCAGTCCCAGGGAACAGTAGTTCCCCACTTCTCCACCATGTGGATGGCAACCTAGAGGTAACAGCGGTATCAGACACTGCACTTGCTCCAAACTGAGTGCACCTGTACCCTCTGGTAGCAATGACACCACACGTACTGCTGCTTTTTCCCTTCTGAACACCTGTGACTAGGTAGAAACCCATAAAACAACTGAAATACTAGTAAAAACAGCTAAATGCAGAGGCAGTACCTGAACACAACGGGGACTATTTTCTGTCACATGAGAAAACAAACCCAAAAGAAATGACATCTTCCAAAATGGACTGGTAAGTTATTGGCTTCTTAAAACACGGGAGAGAACTAAGCATACCTGTAGCGATTTTACACAGGTCATGTGACACACATGTATACAGGCACTCCTTCCCCTCCCACCATCAGTGGCTTCCCAGGTACCATTAGATGCATGCACACATACGTATACACACACCCCTCCGCTCGTCGTGAAAACCAGCGCAGACACAGCCTTGCCTTGGAGACCTCACATCCCAGCCTACCCTCACCAAGCTGTATAGCTGAAAAGCCTTAAAGACTCGGGTTTTAAACCAAACAACAAC
>CM021771.1:14199213-14254664 GCA_011076525.1 Nettapus auritus
AGGGGGCGGCCGGCGCGCGGGCGGCCGTTGGCGGGAGCGCGGGCAGCGCGGGGAGCGGCCGGCGCGTGCCGGGCCCGGGTCCGCCCCGCAGCCGTCAGCGCTGGGTGAGGTTTTCCAAGTAGCGCGGGGGACTGAGTCGTGTATCTCCCCATAAAATTAGCGCTTAGTGAAATAATAAAAATGGCCAGCTTTCTGCATGGGCTAAAAGGTGTATCTGCTGTATCTGCTTCCAGAGAAGGAAGGATAAAATGGATCGTTGTTTTTAACAGGGGCAATCGTTCCACGGCTATAGACCCTGCCTTCTTCCCAAAGGCTGTCTATCCGTCTCAGCTTTAAGTATGGCTGAGCAGCTCTGGCAGCTGAGCTTAACTTTGAACTCTTCAGAGGTTTTATTTTCTGGATTTAGGTAATTCTGAGTAAGAAAACAAACTAGGTAGCCATTTGGCTCATTAGACAGCCGGGGAATTTCCACAGAGGACACACCGGGCAGGTCAGGCAAAGGCTAGACTTGGGAGAGTTCAAAACTAAAACCAAACAAACACCTCCCGTCTTGGCCGGTTTGTTGGACCAGCGAAACCCCCAAGGCTCCAGCAGGAGAAATGCCACACTTTGGGGCTGTGTCCAGTTCTGGCCCCGCAGTACGACCTGGCCATCCCGCTGAGAGCCCAGCGGAGGCTCCCCAGGATGGCCCAAGGAAATGAGCAGCTGTCCTGTGAGGAGAGCTGCGACTGTGCAGCCTGGAGAAGAGGAGGCTCGCGGGGACCTTATCGATGTCCAGAAATACCTGAAGGGAGGGTGCGCAGAGGACAAAGCCAGGCCCTCCTCAGTGGTGCCTAGCTCCAGGACAAGAGGCAAAAGGAACAAGAGGTTCCAGCTAAACATCAGGAAGCACTTCTTCACCGCGTGGGTGACCAAGCACAGGAACAGGTTGCCCAGCAAGGCCACTCGAGAGGTGCCTTCCAGCCTCAACTGTTCTGTGATTCTGTGTGAAGATCGCCTGTGTCTGATTCAGACCCTATCAAAACTATGTATCTATGTGCATACCTAGGTACATCTACATACACGTTACTATCCCATCACAGAACGTCTTGTGCCTGCAACCCCTGCCAGCTCTAAGAAGGAGAAAGCGTTTGACTGTTTCCACCTGTTCTTAGATTTTTGCCAGCTAAAGCGTTCAAGGTACAAAATTGTTTAAAACCTTTCTTGCGCATCAATAACTTGCTCGCCCTATACTATATTTCTTGCTGCTAGCTGTAATGGTGTTTCCAAACAGGAGTTTGGATGAAGTATTATGGTATTTCTTAGCAACAGGTGTAGCTCCCATAGCCATTAACATAAATAATTCAGGTCATTCAGCCAGTACTTGAAAAATGTCTTCTCTCAGCTGCTACCTATTGTTCAGAGTAAACAAGAGCACCTGAAGGGAACTGGACATTGAAGCAACAGGTACAATGGCAACAGAAGTCCACAACAGGAGTGAAGACTTGGACAGGAGCTTCTGGGGCCTGAAGCCAGACAGCACGATACATCATCTCTTGCAGAAACTGCTCCTGTTCTAGATTACGGCCACTAGGCTTTATCAGGACTACTGTCCTTTGTAGGACAGGCTGCTGCTGTTTGTGTGGGAGCAAGTTCAAACAGAGGAGCTCCACAAACAAGGGAATGTGAAAACACCATTTTCTGAACTCATTTCATCAGAATAAATCAGGAAAACTCTTGACTAATACCAGCTAAAATACTCCTGATTTACAGCGGGATGGCAGGGCTGAATCCAAAGCACAGAATGGATGTGAGTGAAAATGTGACCAATCTCTTCTCATGTACTTTCCCTTCATTGTGTTCCTGATAACTAGAGAAATACACTCTTCCCATTTCCCAGGTGATGACTGAGCACAGAGAGCAAGCTACCTACAGCCAGAGAGGAAGTCTTTCAGAGCCAAGGTCAGCAATCAAATTCACTACAGACTCATTGACTGAGATTCTTTTTATGGGAATACCATGGTTGCCGTAATGCAGACTAGAAACCCATAGCACTCATCACTGTGAGCACTCCTTAGTGAAAAGTCAAACCATCCCATCACACATCTCAGTAAACCAGCAGGGCTAACACATGGCAAGAAAACATTTCTTCTTGACCCTCAAAGCAATCAGCTTATGCTGCTGAAGCAGGAAGCTTGTTTGCCCCCTGCACTGTTTTAATCTAGCGCATGCAGCTGCAAATGTTGTCTTTGCTCACAAAGCTTCCTAAATCCTTTTTTAAATTCTACTTAACTCTTTGCCTTGATGACTGCCTATGGCAATTGGATTCCATAGATAGAAAATATACTGCACAAAATAATATTGAGAATGTATTCTGGAAGGTTTTGCTCTGTGATTTGGGATACAGAGGCTGCAATTAACTGACTGCACCAGGCACCTGATGAAGTTTCATCTTACATGAAGTTCCCTTTTCCTCCATGATTTCTATTACCCTGTGTTACCCTTTATGCCGCACAGCTGACTTACTGGTTCCTTTTTAGGTCCTGCGAGGAAAATGATGGCCATCACACCCTCACAAATGTATTTATTTGAACACCTGTGCAGCCACGCATGTAAATATAGGGAAGCAACAGCACACACAGAGGTTAGGATCCTCCAACACACAGAGCACCACAGGGACTCTCTGGAGTCTGCTCCCATGCTGAAATCAGTGAATGGCTTTAATGGGAGCAGGGCTGAGCTAATGCTGGCACTTTGGAAAATCCCACCCAAGGGATTTGGTGATACTGAAAGTGCTTGAGGCAGGTTAACTGGAGGGCATTTCCACTAATGAGGAATGGCACAATCATCTTTATTAGTTTTCCTTCTCTAAAGTGCAATTAGAATGTGTACTTTTTATATCTTTAGGAAAAAAAATGTGTAAAACACCTTTATTGTTAGAGTTTCTTACTGAGAGGCAGATCAATGAGTAACGTTCTGCAGCACAGCTACAAGACTTAAGATCTGCCATGCCCCCAAGCTCTATTAATACTCTGGCTGCCTCTCTTTTTCCTTCATCTGACTTAGTATGACTGCAAGGGGAAATAACGTGGCTGTGGGTCACAACCACAGCAGTTGCGTTAGTTATTCATAAAAGAAGCTTTTTCATCATACTTTTGGAGGTGGGAGGAGCCAATACATTTCTATCTGTCAGTACCTTTAAAACCAAGAGGAAAAAAAATCTCAGTAAAGAAGACGAATTTGGAAAAGGCCTGTTAGCACAGGGAAAAAACAAACAAACAAAAAAACAGTAAAAACAGTGACATGAACTGGAATGAGGTGTCAACAACAACAAGGGAGGTGGTGTAAACAAATGCTAGCGTAGGAGACCTTGACTCTGACATGGTCACTTTTTGGAGAAGTCACTACATGTAAGGGTGGTCAGTCTAAAAAAAACTGCCAAAGCTATGGCAGCAACTAACTCTGCTAGTAAATACACCTTGGAATATCTTTACTTTCTTTGAGTGATGCCTCTGAAAATTATGATGTTATTCATTCGTAGGAATTATGAGGATCTGGCCTGCTTAAAATACAGTGATTCTTTTCCATACATGCATTCTAACAGCACCGGAGCTTTCAGGATAGGAGCAGATGCCACACGTACCTTCACAAGCATTAAATCATCCAATCTGCTGTTGTGTAATGGCAAAGGTTTGGCCATTTACACCACAGTGAAATGCCAGAAGTTCTGCAGTCACAAAAACTATTACTTTACATTAAAACAAACAAACAAACAAAAAACCTCCACAATACATTTAAAATACTAAATGAGGTGAATGGCAGGGTGGGATGGGAAAAGAAATTGGCCACAAGGCCTCCCCTCAGCCTGCTCTGCTCTGGACTGAACAAACCAAGGGGCCTCAGACACTCTTTGTACATCTTGCCCTCCAGATCCTTCACCTTTGTAGCTCTCTTTTGGACACTGTAGTAGTTTTATGTCCTTATTACACTATGGTGCCCAGAGCCACACACAGTGCTTGAGGTGAGGTGCACCAGCACAGCGCAGAGCAGGACAGTCCCTTCCCTCAGCCAGCTCGCCGTGCTGCGCTGGGTGCACCCATTTGTGCACTGGCCGTAGCTGCAAGGGGATGCTTTGTGTGTATGCACTGCAGCGATGTAGTACGGCTGCTGCAGCTGCAGAGATAACTCTACACAACTCTGGTACAGTGCTGCAACAACTTTTATTTTTCTAGTTATCATTAAATGTTCTTTCCCAGCAATCTTCAGCCATGCCTCGCGCCCAGATCCCATTCTGAACAGTGCCGTGCTCAAGCGGACCTTCTCCCTTTCTGGAGCCAGCTGGCACCAAGTTGCAAGACTGGGCAGAAAGTACAGCTTTCTACAGAAGTTCTGTGTTATTTAACTTTATCAAATGTTTACATAGCAGTACTGTATTTTTCTGTCATTTTGTGCATATGTGAATTATTTGACATATGCCTTGTAAATCATATATTAGGATTTACTGGAATTTCTGTCTTGACCACTTGAAGTGACATTGGCTGAACTTGTCACATTATTTAAAGAAATTGTTTAAACTAGTGCAGTTGTTTTTAACTACCAAGTGACTGCAAACAGTTGTGGGACATTTCAGATTCTTTTTTGAACAGCTGGAGATGAATGGACAGTAGATTTTTGAACAGTAAATTTCAGGTTTTTTTCTCACTGTATTTTGAAACATTTACAGTTTATTTCAAAACCGTAGTTTTGAAATGAAAAGTGAACAATAAACATTTCAGCATGTTTAACATGTCCCATGCGATGTTTCTAGACTTGTAAGAGGGCCGTCATGATTTCTGGAACAATTTCAGTGTTGAGATAGGAAGAACTAAATGGCACTTCAGAATAACTTTCAAGAATTTTACTCAAGATTTGCTGGGCAAAAATCAAAGCAATCTTCATTAGTAATTCTTTGAGAGAAAAAAAAAAAATCCTTCTTGAATCTCAACGTATATTTCTGATGTAGACTACTTGGGAGTGTCTGCTTCAGGAAAACTCAACTGCCTAAAGCATCAGTATGATTTCTCTGAGAGTCTAACACTGCACACGTGTAATGCTACATATGGGCACACACACACACAATGCAACTATGCATATAATTTATACTGAAGCAGTCAGGGATTACCTCTAACTAAATGAAGAGTGGGATTAAGTGAACATATGGTGTTAAGAAAGCTGGAAGTAAAATCCCCCTCCATCTTAGTTTGCCACACTTACATTGCTTATTAGAGGATTACTTCTGAGTCAGTGTGGACAAGCTTTCTGAAAAAGGACCGACAGGCAAGTTTCAAGTTATGAGGGAAATCCTGCAAAATGATACTGTCCAGGTGAAAGGTACTTTGTCTCCTGTTAGCATCTTAAAACTATTTTCCCCTTGCACAGCATCAGTGTGTACATGCAGAAGAAGAGGGGACCTAGTGGCTGCTGTTGACTCATCATCATATAGTGGCATGTAGCTTTTCTGTTAATCAGCCTACAGCCATAACTGGATGCTGCCTTCTTATTAAATGCCTTTTTATATGTGTATTAGATAGGTACTGGAAAGCTCATAAACCTATACTAAACTGACATTTTTCAGCCCTAAGATCTACAAATGTACTTCAAGAAGTTATTTGTGATATTAGATATAAAATCAATGATTTTCTTGATTACTTACCTGATACCTAGGCCTAAAACAGATATAAGAAACATGCAACTTTTATTGTATATATACTGACCAGTAGCAAACTAGAGATCACAGAGAGCAAACAGCTTCTGAGGACAGTCCCCATTGTTTCCCACTAACTACCTGTGCATTTACTCGTGTTGCCAGTTCATATTGCCCAACAGATCCTCTTCACTTAAGTCCTCTTCAGCTGAACGGTCGCCTTCCCCTAGAAGTACAACCTCTCTTCTCCTCTGTATTCTAAAATAAACTCCCTGGACAAAAAAAGATGAAACCACTGCATGGCCCCTGAGAAACCTCTTCCATACGCACTCCATTTTGACATCTGTGACCACCACCACTGGAACCAGCATGAATACAAATGTCTCAAAATAGCAATCTGGCAATGCTTACGGTGCACAAAATCAATGCATGTAACTGCCTGTTTTTATCTTTGCTATTCTCGTCCTTCCTTTCCCACTTCCTCCATGCGACATTGTTCCCCTTTTTCTATTGTGTCAAAACCGACTGTCAGCTCTTTAGTAAGATGTAGGTCCCCTGTTACATATGTGTGAATATCTGGCATAAAAGAGCACTGACGGAGAAGGCAGGATCTGGGCCACCACACCCATACCACTGTCTGGGATGGCAGCACTGACTCATGCAGCAGCCAGGAAAGCCCACGTGTCCAGCCAGGCTGCGCCAGCTGTGCTACAGACCTACTGCCCAAAGGCCAGTGTGCAACCAGTACGCTCAGTGCCCTTGGACGCCATGGATGGTTGGTGTGGCTAGAGCGGCCAGACTGGAGGCATCCAGCCTTCAGGCTGTGTGGCCAGAGTGACCGCCTGCAGGGCTGCTTCAGCAGCTCCAGACAAACATCCACCTTCTGTCGGGATGGCACTTCTGCACCGGAGCCTGTGCTCTGCTACAGTACAAACAAAAAAGGGTACAAAAGCAGCCTGGTGTATCCAGGGACTTACCCCCGCTGATTTACAAAGGTGCTGGAGAACATTCAAGCTGCCTGGCCGTGCTCCAGCCTCACCAGAAAAGGGGCCCGGGCTGCAGCTGCAGGCCTGCCCCTGGGGCAGGTTGTGCTTTGCTGGCGCTCTGGGTGACGGCTCGCCAGGCTGGGCAGCGTGTGTGCAGCCACAGGCAGCCATCCTGCACTGCCTGCCCCTCTGCTAGGACCGGGGAGCAGGATGGGGAGCACCAGGCCCTGGGTGGCTGCAGGAGGTTGTGGCAAGGCTCTTTTTGCTTCCCGCAGCTCTCCTCAGTCACAGCCAAAAAACGGTGGTGGGCACTGCACAGCTGGGCCAGGCTGGGGGAGCAGTGATGCCTACAGCTGTGTCACCTTTAGATAGGTTATGAGCAGTGCTCATTTTTTTTGTTGTTTTACAACCAACCAGAAATCAGCCCCAGCAGCACCACATACGCTCTTAGTCTTTTGTTTGTTTGGATGTGTTTATTACACAGGTTTATTTAGGATCCAACTACGACTGTGTCATGGGTTTGTCGTATAAGCTGTCAAAGACATAGACTGAGCCCAGCACCCGCGTTTAAAACATTATGGTTGTGTCTGGAAAGTCAGAAAAGTGGGAGTATGATTTGTTCTGAGCTATTCTTACATCACTGTAAACACATTTAACTAGCTAAACAGAAACCCTGCCACTAAATGTCAAGTTGCAACCAGATCCCCAGCATGCCAACACCACATCACGATGGTTCCAGATTTCCCTTTCAGTGAGTAAGCCGGTAGGTAGTGCCTCGTGTGAAGCAGCTGATAGCGGGACTGTTGTTACCTACATCCTGCTCATCTCCTATGCACAGAACTGCCTCTCGCCATGTCACCAGGGTCTCTGAGGGAAGAAGCGTAACTTCTCCAAAAGAGGACGTAACCAGAGCCTGACTTACTGCTGGTCAGAACATTGTATGCAAGATGGTGTAGGTAAGATGCACTGAAGCTTACTCCCATTCCCCAGAAAAATATTTTCTTCTTCTTCCAAAAGACTTACATAAGTTTCAAAGAGACAAATTCACCCTTTGCTACATCCGTAGGCCTCCAAAATCTTCCCTAACCCTGTCTGCTGCCTCACCATCTTACTTTTGCTAACTGAGAGGTAATTCTAATTAATTTTCTGTTGCTGTTGAGCCTATGTTGAGACACTTTAGTCTTCAATATCCAGTCCTGCATGTGTGTTCATGCTATCTGCAACCTCCCATAAATGCTTCCTACTTCAAGATTTCAAGATCCAAATTGCTCCCTAGGTGTTGATATATTTGTTGCCTCCTTTGAAACTAAAGACTCCATGGATAGCAAGGAGATGCACACAGGCAACACATGCAGCTAATTCTCTCTGAAAGTCTAGGATTAAAGCTAAGACCGCTAAAAGCCTGTGCCGTTATATATATCTCTCTAAATATAAATACATCAATCACAGAAAGGAAATTTTTGGCAGCATTTATAACTCTAATATACATGAGAGAGTCCCAAGTAGAAAGTATTTTGGTCATTGTAACTAATGCTGAGCTAGTGTAAACTATACGGGTTACATCTTTTTTTTTTTCCCTCTCATTAGTTGCCCCTCCAGTAGGAGGACTGTTTGAACAGTTGGCAAACTCAGTCTAGCATTGACCTGGCACATTGTTTCCTGCTACTTGCATTACTGTTCCTCTCTTAGCAAGCATCACGTGGGATGAGCACCATAAATCTCGATTAGGGTTGAGAGGCAGTGCTCATTTTTAATTTTCTAGGGTTCTTTAGTTTGTGATGCAGTCCAAACATGGCTGGAACCCACTGTGTGTATTTAACTTGCTATGTATTTAACTTCGCCTTTCCCACTGAAATGTGTCATCTGTACTAAAGAGAGGAGTTGAGTTCTGCAGCACAAATTCCCTTCTGTCTAAGCAGTAATTGCTGTGCAAAAATGAGGTCATTGTCTGTGAGGACCATTTTTTTAAATGTTTATGAAATGATTTATTTTGCTTAAAAATAAAAGGAATATTTCAAATTGATGTGGTTTTGTTGTTTGCTGCTGCAAAATCAGCCTTCAATGAATATTCACAACATGCAGAATAGGGCTGGGAGGGAGCATGCCAAGGGTATTTCTTAATGGAAGTGATTTTCTGCTAATGAAGAACTGCGTGAAGCAAGAAAAGGTCTCAAACCTGGCTGCTTAAACTTGTGAGTCTGTGTGTTGATGACTAAATAAAATGGCCTGTTTTTCCAAAATGTTTGGCAGGCATTCACATTTCAGTGAAATCAACAGGCATTGCATATGTTTAACACCCTGGAAAATCAGGCCACTTATATTTAGGAGTTTAAATATGACATTTGAAACTTAAAGTTCATCTCCTAGAGTTAAAATATTATGCTAGAGTATCCAAAGCCTATTTGGAAGTAGTGGTTGAGGTTACAGTTAGCTCATATAAGCAATTGTTATGCTGACCTCCCGACCCTGCCGGGAAAACATTACCTGTATAGTTCTGGGAGACCCACCCTTCTGACAACAATGTTCTTCATGGATATGAGCCCCAGCAGTCAGCATTTTCCCAAGAAAAATCATGTTTGAATGCAACTTATCAAAGTAAGGATTTTGCGGCTTGGTCCATTCGATTTTAAATTACTGCAGAAGCACTAGCTGTGGAGATTTCATCCAGGGCAGAGGTACCAATGACCTCTGAGAAGAGCTGGGTGCCTGGAGCCTCGGCGTTCTGCTGCCCTGTTGTCTGGACTTCCAGACCGGGGAAGGCTGAGGATATGGGGGAAAGCACCTCTCACAGGCAGCGCTGAATTGGCATGGTCATTCAGTCACACTGCCCAAGTCCTTTCTCAGTAAATGCCTAGTCAAAATTAAGCACAAGTAAAAGAGTTTCTCTAATTCGTGGAACAGGAATTTTATTTGCTTCTCACTGCTCGGCCTCGGATGCTGAACAGGTGAGCCGATCTGCTTTTCGGAGCAACCACTGCTGTGCTGACTGGCTCTTCTGGAGGGACCAGAGGGAGAGGTGCTGGGTCTGTGGTGCCCACTCCGCTCTGAAAAAGGATCAAGGACCACTGCCCTTCAGTCCAGGAGATCCCTGTGCCTGCACTGGTACCAGAGAAAGTCATTATGATGGATTCTAGGTGGAACCTGGCCTCATCTCTCCATTTGTCACATGGTGCATTAAAAGACAGTCCTGGAAGCCACAGCACTTCTTTGCCAGTCACCATGGATGTTAGGTCCACCCATTCATCATTATGAAAGAATAATGGTTTATTGCTTCAAACGTTAATCAGAGCATCGTACACAGCTCTGCCCAGGGCTGCCAGCCACCATGGATGCAGCGTCCCGCTCTCTGCTTGATACTTTGGCCTGTGTTGAGGTGTTGTGAGTAGTGGCACAGCCACAGGCAAGGCTCTGCAGTGCTGTGCAGCCAGCTCAGCCTAGCAGCAGCGGTGGTGCAGCCACAGGCATGTGCAGTTTGTCCCAGTAGCTCACTTAAAGCAGTGGCAGTGTTTCTCAGTGATGCTCCTGTATCTGTACAGCTATCTTTAGTACGAACTTCCGACATGCAGCTCATTCATTTTACATGTCAGAAAAGAAAAAGCTCCTTAAATAAATTCAAGTGCTTTCAAAGAATTTGTTATCTCATCACCACTCCCTATTTGTAAATATCCTGGCAAACATAGGATTCCTACAAACAGCATTTTCCATTTCCACTTACTTCCCCCAGCCACAAGACACGGTGGTCACAGCCCCCTCCCTGGTTTATCTGGTGGAAGAGAATCGAAGAAAATCACTACAATGCATGCTCTATTTCTGTGTGGTTTGAAAAAGGACTTAAAGGGCAAGTACTGCAGCGAGATTGCAAGAGTCTGAATGTTATTTGTTAAGTATCATTTGGACAGTGTCTGTGGTGGAAAGTCCTTTATCTTCTGGAGGCCAAGACTTCCCCAGTTGTGTAAACATGCTCTCAGAAGGCAGCTGTGGGTTAGATCACCACTGTGCTATCCACAGAAGGAGAAGGCTGGGGTTCATGCATCCTCCAAAGCTCTGACCCCAACTCGCTTAAATTAGGGAAGGCTCTTGGTGACTTTAATGGGCTTTGGACCAGATCTCACCCATCAGCAGTACAGATTCCAGAACAAGAACTGCTGGATGTGTCTTCCAGATACAGACCAAGTCCCGGTGGGGACCACGAGGACAACGCAGGCTCCTCAGAGCCAGCTCTGAGCACTGTGCCTGACTACAGCCTGCCTCATGCCATGCCTCATGCCATGCCTCAAGCACCTTCAGAGATCCTTCTGCCATTGTTAGGCTCTCAACACAGCTGTGTCTCTGTAACTAGCTTATAGTAAAAGAAATGGATAGAGAAGCAGGGTTGCATTTGCAGGTGCTGAATATGTGCAACACCTGAAGATTTTGAAAAAAAGGTAAGGCCGTAGCTTCTCTGGGAAAAAACTCGGGCTTCTACTTATTTAGCCACAAAAGGGTTTTGTCTGAAAGCCAAAATTAAAACTCAAAAGTTCCTGGCTTAGGCCAAAACCCCTTTGTGGGATAGTGTTTCATTACAGAAGTTATTTATCTACCAAAACTATTTAAAGACAGGAAGTGTTATCTGTGGCTAGGATTAATCATCTCTGTCACATAGCCTGTCTCCTGAATGAGAGATTAATGTGGAGTATAGCTTCCTGACAGGCAAGAAGCAATAGTATGGATTTTGTTAATTTCTGTGGTAAGAAACAAAGCCAAGTAAATTGCACAATGCGTGGCATGTTGGGACATGGTCAGCCAAAAATATCTCAGTTGAGACTGCTTGTTGTGCCAGACATGATAGATGGAAAAGGGCAAGGAAACCTCTGTCACACTCCAACATCCAAGCCCACCGTGCCAAGAAAGAGAATGACCAAGATGTTGGACATACGGCCCAGAGGAGGCAGCTCCAATCTTTCCTGCCAAACTTCTTCTTTTCTCCCTCGAGAAAAAATGGGAGTGAAAGAAAAGCAGCAGACCACGGGGGGATGGAGCCAACACATGGAACGGCAACACCAAAGATGCTGCCATAGGAGCAGAGACAGAATAGCAGAAAACGTGGCAGCCTAATTTGGCATTTGCTGCCTTGTGTGCTCAGCCAGCCCCTGGCACCCTGACCACACACAGCATGCATACAGGCAGGACGCGGTGAGACCTGACCTCAGAACATCCTTCCGAGGCTCCTGACACGTCGCCAAGTTGCAGATATAATGCCTTGCCCTTTGTGCACATTCACAGGGGGGAACTTGGGCCAGTGAGCTGGGGTAAGGTTTTACTTGTTTAACTTGATGGAAGGAGGTCATCACACATATCTTTTGTCTCCCTAGATGAGGCTGCCCTGTCTGCTCTGCTATTTGTGTAGCCGTCTACACAGCTGAAATGTTTGCATTATTTTTCCCGGGCCCTGCAGCCAGTGCACCACTATTTGAGCTGGTAAGATGCCAGACTCTTACTCAGTTCTAAGAGTGAGATGGTGATCTAGTTGGCTTTGTTATGTTACTGTCGGCCACAGCAGCAAGATAGCAGACACCACCACCACCAGGATCATCAAAGAGAACGGTCACTTGCAGGAAAAAAAAAAAAAAAAAAAAAAAAAAAAGCCAGGACATAAATTACACCACAGATCTATTTCTAGCCAAAACCAGTATCTATCATTATCAGAGCATGTGTGCTAGAAAAAGGTCAGGGCTTGACCTGCTCTTGTTGGATGATGGGCTGCTGTTAGTAATGGTATGATTGGAGCCATACGGGATCTCCAGAAAATTATGTGCTAATTACGCGTTAATGTGATCAGCTCATATGTGCCTAATGACTGGGTCTCTAGTGCTGCTGTGCAGTTTATTCCCCAGCAGACCGAAGACGTGTGATAACTTCAGTAGTGAACACAGGAATCTGCTATTGGAAGAAAACAGGATCTGTGGCCTGACTCACTTTTTTCACCTTACATTTATGATGGGATTGTTCATTTCCAATGAGAATTGTTTCTGTTCTGATGGGGGAGAAGAGGGTCTTTGAAGCATAATACAGCAGGGCACTGCCTTGTGTGCTACAGCCTAAGAGTAACAGAACAGGATCGAACCAGTTCAAACATCCCCTGTTTATCTTAGCAGGGCATCCAAAGACTATTTTTAATCCTTTGAGTGCTTTATACCTTTAAGATGGTAATTCTGAAACCAAGAAGTGCTCACTGTAACATTAAGTATTGATTAGTTACAACCCAGCTTGCACTCCAAGTGTTTTTGTGGTGTACTGCTGCACTAACACAGTTTGTATTTTCACTCCACTCTTCCTTAAAGGTCTCAAGTTTCAATGAACTGAGGGGCAGCTTGGAGCTGTGACACACTTCTCTTCCTCAGTCATCCTTATGTTCTGTTTGGAAAGGCTGGGCGGTAGCTAACATCCCATCCGGTCCCTGGTGACACGGGCTCAGACATTAGAGCCACATTGGAGCAGGCAATAAAATGACAGGGCACTCACCCTGCACACTTTGAAGGGCTGCACCATTTGAGTAGAGCTGCTTAATGCGTTCGTTACACGTTACGCAGGGAGAGTGCACTCAGCATCCAAAGGCACCAGCTGGCAGCTCAGCTTCACTCATCCTCAGCATGACTAACAAAAATAAGGTGCATCTTCCACACTACAGCAGACATGACGACTGAAACTGTGCCTCAAGACACAGCTGGCCTTCTCTGTGTTATTTTTTCCCCCTGTGCTGCTTGAGTCTTTTCATCCGGCTTCTTATGGGCACAAGGCTGTATGTGTTTCTCTGCAGATAGCATTGTTTCTTGTCTTTGCAGCGCCTTCATGTTGTAATTTGCTCTTTTTTTCCCTCCTCCCCACATAACAAGAGGGGCAGATGCTGTCTAGATAAGGTCTGGAACACGGTTGAATGTGTATCTCTATGAAATATAATCAAAATGAAGGCTGGGCCTGACCCTTGAAATTTCACTGCAAACAAACATTCCTTCGCATGCAAGTGTCTCAGTTGACTTCAGAGAGGCTGCTAGTGTTCATAAAGGATATCTGTGTGGATGAGACAGCAAGATGGACGCTTGGTTTATTGTTATGATAATGCAACTAGCTTGAGGCTGCTAAGAGATAATGATAAGGATGTCTCAGAAAGATAGCAAGTTCATAAAGTGTTTCATTTTAAGACATGTGGAGAACTGTTAGCAGAGCAGCTGTAGTATTTCTATCATTTTGTAATGCAGGTGATGTGGCATTTTGAAATTAAAACCCTCTTTGGGCTGACGTTTTGTCACGTACATCGTGACCAACAGCCCACCTTTTCCAGAGCATTCTCAGACTGAGCCTGTACAAAGGCTCTGAGCCCTTTGGGAGGGTAAGGACCTTCAAAGTGCAAAACAACTGTTTTCCAAGAGAGTTAGGTGAGTTTGCCAGATTGAACTAACCTGCTCAGTGGAAGAAACAGTCTGTGTTTCTGCATCCCTGCAGCGGAAGAGTTGAGACATTCCCAGGCGTGGCCCTGGCAAAGCCCAGTGCCCATGTATTTCTGGAACGAATGCCAGCTGCCTCCGTGTCTTCTCACTTGCGCATTGCAATGCTGTACAGCCAAAGCCACTGGGACTTGCAGACAGCTCCGAAAATGATCTCAGGGAAAAGTCATCTAGGACCTTTTGCTCCTTAAAAAAGTAACCCCTGAAAATGCAGTCATGTTACCAGAGGAGAAAAGAGCCTTTTGACTGAAGGACAGAACAGTGCACTCTTTATACTTTCACCCCTCCAGGAACAACCAGGCATTTCACCTCAACATTTCATTCCTGCTAACACCATCACTGTAAATTTAGAACTCATCCTGATCACTTTAAACAAAAAGATGGGCACAGGGAAGCACGTAACTAACATAACTCCTTCTAGGTCACAGACAGGGTAAAGACTCAGACCTAAGAACTCCTATCGCTAGCTTCACCCACAAAACCTGCCTTCTTCCATCAGAGACATGACCTTGGTACCAAATTGTTGTGTGAACTTGGGAAAAACACTGAATCATTTCTTGTTTTAGTTTCCTCATCTCTGAATAAGGAAACTTTTTTGCAGGGAGGGGATTAGCTTAAAGATCCATGGAAAGCTCTTCCCACTCTGATGGAAAATGTGACAAGCACATTACAGTGCTGTCAGACACACGAAGGAAGCTAAGCCCAGCTCCCCTATGTGGGATTTTAAATAACCAGCAACTCCCAGTGAAGATACCGGAACCACTGTTATCTTAACACATTCAAGAAGGCCTTTTTGAGGCTCAGCCACCAAACATGACCTCTTAAAAAATTTACATCCCTATGAAAAACATTTGGACACTGATGAGTGGTGCTGGACAATAACACTTGATGAGGCGGACTGAGAAGTACAGGACCTCTTATCCCTTCAAAGGCCTCTTCCACTGAGAAGTAAAAATCTGTTCTTACGAAGACAGTGAATCCACCTTTTCAGGGGATTAACTGCTGGCTACCTAACCTCTTTTGTTCATATGCCAAAGCCTGTGCAGGGTAGCGTCTTCTGCTCTCCCTCCCAAAACACTGCTGAAGATAAAGCAAGCGACTGCTTTCTGACAGCTTCTACTGCCCGCAGGGCATCCGTTGCCTGAGCCACCTGTGAAACCAGTCATTTCACCTCTTCTTGTACTTCCTGCAGCAGAAGGCATGTTGATACAGGCTCCCCCCATCTGCCCCTGCACTTCCCTCTCTCCCCTGCAGTAAGACCCGAGGCAGGTATTTCTGTTCTGCTGGGTACAAACCAGCACGCACCTATCCTGTGCTGCAGGCAGGGCTTCGAGCCCCGCCACCACGCTGCTCCCTGTTCTGGTGCTTGCCTGTTTAGCTCGGGGACACCAGTGGTGCCTTTCCTAGGCTCATTCCAATCCCCACCCACACCTTCATCTGGTATCTGGCATTCAGATTTGACTGACTTTCGAAGTAAATGGGTCAGGTTAGTTAGCAGAGGCTGCTGGGTTGCGATTGCAGCTCTTCGCATGCTGAGTCACCCCGGCAGCAGATGTCATCTGCTTCTTGTTTGAGGGAGAGGCACACGGGGAATTAAAAATACAATATGCACTGCTAAAGTCTTACACAGCTGTATTCAGCAGGGATGAGGAGGAGTAACAAGGCAGTCAAATTACAGGGGGTTCTACTATGAAGGCAGAAATTCAGGGGAAAGGCTTTTGTATGAGTTCTTATTTCAGTTTTCCACGCGTGCTTCAGTGAATTGGCCAAATATAGAACACCCAAACCACTGGAGAAGGGAAGGAAATGAAGACCCAGGAAAAATAAGCCACTGATGGTGATGCAGGAAATAGTTTTGAATTAAGCCCATTCTGCTGGAGCCATCGCTACGCTCCCAGAAGACCACAGTTGTAAAAAATGAGTCACTCCTGGCCTCGAGTGCAACACTGGCCTTACGCTGTTGACAAGGGATAGCAATGGATCTGTGTGGCAGTCGGGTAAACCGTGTTTGTTTTTACAGTCATGTATAAAAATACACATCACTAGAAAATCAAAGCAACAGCCACAACAGACCAAAGACTTTCCACAGGAGACAGAAATCCTAATTCTCTGAGAGCCAGCGACCCCGGCTGCTCTCAGAGCTGAGAACATCACTCTCTTTCAAGCCTGACCCAGAAGAAAGGAAATCAGGGCTGCATTTTGTTATTTCGGCACAACGGGCTTCAGCTAGGTTTAACGAACTGCAAGTCAACTTGCAGAGAAACAAAATACATCAACCCTCCCTCAGGATCAGGAGCATTTGTTTCCCAGAAAATCCATCAAGCCCACTGCAAACACAAGGTCTTCTATGTGGTTCAGGCTGCTGAAGTGGAAGAGCCACCCTGAGTAAACACAGGTCAAACGAGGCTAAGCGTTTTTTCTTCAAAGAGTTATCTGGAAAGGATTATGACTCCAGCAGCAGCACTGGCCACCAAATGTGCTCAGACATCTTAGCTGAACTCACAGTATCTTCCAACAAAAAGCCTGGGGTTTGTTCCTCTGGATGCGTTTGTTCTGGGAGGTGTTTATGGCATTTACTGGCAGTTGACATTGGAAAAATACACACTTCTAGGCTTGTGTTTGTTGAAAAGAGGGAAGTTTTTGCTGAAACATTTGCTTCTCTTTTTCAATAGAGAAATAAATAAATCAATAGTTTTCTGCTGGACTGAAACTTCTGACAGCGCAACCAGTTGGCTGGCCAGCTGGGTCCATGGTTACATCCCTGTCCCACCTCTACATGGCACTGCGAGCTCTGACAGCAGAAGCTTTTAACCTTAGGACAGCCTTGGCTGCAACTGTAAAAATCCCACCTCACTCCCTGCCCCTTTAAATCACCTTCAGCATGGTTCCTCACTCCCGTTTACGTCAATAGGATTTCAGCTGAGGGAGGCTGAGCACCGTTTTGTTTTTTTATGACCTTTAAGTCGAAGACTTTAAATGTTTTTGTAAGATTAACGAAAAAGATTTGTAGAGCTAAACTAGGGGATTTGGAAGACCCAGTTCCAATGCCCTTCCAGCAGGATTTGAGGCAGCACTCTCCCAGAAGGTGGCTTGGCAATGCCGTCGGTGCCAGGCAGCAAAGCCAGCCCCAGCGCTGGCAGACACCCGAAGGCGGCCGCTCGGTGCAGCCCCGGCACGAGCCCGGCTCTCCAGGCTTCCCACACTCTGCTGGGAGGCACGTTTCACACAGTGGAGCTGGAAAGCACTTCAGATCACTTGAGTTTAGGATTATTTTAATTTTGTGTGTATGTTTTTTTTTTTTTTTTTTCTCCCTACTGAGATCTATTAATTAGGCCATTTGACTAGACAGGAAAAAAAATCCTAGGAAGATAGACTCCAGGGAGCTATCTCGTCTGAGCTGGGCAAAAAAGCACATTACCTCATGGGTGACTTCTGTCTCCTTTTGCAATGATATTTGCTCCTTCAAGGCTTGGGAATTTGTTTCATGTTTATCAAAATAAAAGCTACAGTATTATCGAAACCAAAGTTCTTGTACGACATTTAAGAAGGCATGCCACAGTTTTCCTCTTTAAATAGTCATTGATTATATGGCCCTGCCTGTGACATTTCTCTGGAAAGAATGGCCTATCCTCTAAATTTGCCCTAAATTTCCAGCATTTTATGCTGCCCAGGGTAGGGCACAAGATTAGCTACAGCCCCCCCTCCTGCCTGAGGGCTGCAGTTGCTCTCACCCTTTTGGCATGGGAGAGCCACTGCCATAGGGTCCCTTGCTCTAACGTGACCCTAAATAAAACCCATCGTGGCATACAGGACGTGTTCACATCCAGCATTTTGCTTTGGGGCCCATTCTGAACACAAAGGCTTTTATTTAAAACATGATGCTTACATTTAGTAATGAGCAGCACACATTAAAAATTACTAGGCCAGTTTCCAATGCACTCCCTCCCGGTGAGATGTATGCACGTGGTGGTGTTAAATACCTTGATTACTGCAGCTCAGATGAGTCCTATGGCATTATCTGTATTATTAGGGAAGAAGTGCCCAGGAAACAAAAGGTTGTGTCATATTCAGTCCTGGTGTAAGCGCCTGCATCTTCATTTTCTTTGATTATTTATTCTGCAGCTCAGGGTTGGAGCTTTCATCAGAACTCCCTATCCTTGTTCCTTATATAACAACTTTCTCCACTCCCCCTCTCCTTCTGTAGGCTTTACTTTTGCAAAAAAAAGAGGATGCAGATACTCTCCTAAAAATGCAAGTTTCTTATGCCTTGCTACCTGTTAAAGGATATGGGGCGGTGGGAGACTGCAGGTTGAGCAATCATGGCAAGTATAGAGAACATGAAGGTTCTGTCTGATGGCACTAAGCTTGACTTTGGGCATAGTTAGATCAACATACAATGTGTTTGGCACATTTTTTGTTCCAATTTTCTCTTCTTTCTTTCTTGCCATTTGGACTCCACGCATCTGAGTGTTTTGAAACAGCCAGTGGGTGATTTTCCACATTCTTTCAGCTCTCGAAGTTAGATCACTAAAGCTATTTTCCTTGGATGGGTTTCATCCATATGGACTTTTGACTACCTTCTTGATCTGGTTTCCTGCCAGTGTGAACATTTTTGTCAGGGGAGCTCCCTCCTGTTGTGGTGTAAGTGTTGTAGGTGGGTGCTGGGAGGTGTCTAATTAAGCATCTTCTGTGAAGTAATCAGAGGTGTCAAAGAAAAGAAATTCAGGCTACTCTGAAAACAGCCTGCACTCTCAATAGCAAATGTGAAACAAACTGCAAGCTCAGATGTCTGCTTTCTTGTGAGAAGGCTCAGTCAGAACATAGAGCTTTAGTCAAGCAGGAGATGAGAAAGCCCTCAGTGCCAGGAAAATGGGAAAGTTTATACAATGTGGCTCGATTGCTCTCACTCACTCGCATTAGAGATACTGAGCTTACAGTTTTGCAAGTGTCCTAGGAGATTACATGGTTCTCAAGAAATAAAAGCATCCAGTAAAAAGTAAATTGGCCCTAACTACTATTTTGAGAAAGAGTGTTTCCCTCTCTTCTCTTTTCTCTCCATCTTACAAAACCAACGTGGCCAATTTTCTGATTAGTAGTGAGAGGCCCTAGGTTAAATTTAGAGCCATAGGAAGCCCTCTAAACCTTCAGCACAAGAAAAACTGGCTGACACAGTCATGACGGGTTTATAGGGCAGCACCAAAGCTAGCACACAAAGTATCCAGCGTTTCAAACAGCTCATTCACAAAATCTGTGTACTACATTCTGGAGTTGAATCCTGTTTGCCTTTTGGGAGTTGTCACATTGAAGCCAATTGGATTACTCATTTGTTTGAGGCAAGCAGGATTTAACCCTCCAAGAAACAAAATGGATTTGCTAAATGAAAGGGATTAGTTTTTTTTCTATATAAAACCATGTTAGGAAAAAAAAAAAAAAAAAAGACAAAAGGCATCTCTCCTCCTTCTCTTTGTTTGGTGCAATATGAGTGGGAAGCTGGACAGGACTCTTCTGTGCCCTTCGCGCTTTGCATATTTTTATTTATTTATTATTTTTTAGTTACCAGCTTCTTTGCCTTGCCATGTTTAAATCAGCATACAAATGCTGATGGCTGCTTTTCAGTATGCAGGTCATACTGCATTGTTTCGGTAGTGCAGAACCACTCTCTTGCTTTGGTGTTTGAGAAAGGGTATAAATACTGTGTGGTCTCAGATCCAGACTAATTTGCGGTGGATTTAAGGCTGGGCATGGTTTCTGATTTGGCAGTGCTACAGGCTGGTGAGCCAGATGCAGTTTTTTGCCATTCTTGCAATGTGCTGATACTAGAAAGTAGGCTGCTTGTGGCGATGTCTCACAAGATCAAGTGTTTGACCCTTTCTTGAGATGAAGCTTGCATTCAAGGTCCTAGTCTGAGCTAGTGCTGCACCTGGTTTCTTTCATCACCGAATGAACCCCTCTGGCAAAATAGATAGTTAGGTAACAGGTCCTGCTGAAATGGAAGAAACTTCATCCCCTGAATCGGTGTGTCAAGGGAGGAATGGTGCCCTTCTACAGATGGACAGCTTTGGATGGAGTCATAGAAACTGTAGCCACATTGCACCACTTCTCTCACTTATCGTCATCCTTTCTGAGCACCCAGGAAAAGAGTTAGTGAGCAGTCCTAGGCTTCCATGATCTTCATTTGGAGATAGGCAACATCAGATTTATGCTTCTTCTCAAGATGGGACAATATTCAAATGAGTGAGATGAGAGTCCGGCAGAATTCTAAGAGCCCTTGTTTGGAAGATCCGACACACATACAGAAGTGCTTGTCTTCTGTCAGTATATCTAACAGGAATTTCATAGAGAGAGGAACAGTCTGCAGATTTTCAGCATGAATGTTTCTAAATCTGATCTGTGTGAATGTGTTACCGACTATAATGCTATCTCTGATTTAGACGTTATTCCTTTCCCAATTCAGAGACCCACCAGAGTAGTGGCTTCACAGTGGATAGTCTCTTCAATCAATGCTAAAATGTTTTGGATGTCGTGACAGTTCTTACCAAGGCCAAGATTCAACACAGGAGGTGGCAACATCTATGGGGAGAAGATTTACATGCACATTAGTTCTCTGCATAAATCTGTCTGCCTCCTGAAAAACAGCTGTGAGCTCCACAGGCCCAGGACAGCTGTAAGACACAGAGGGTGGAAGATTTATTATTTCTTTTAATACTCTAGCAATGATGTTATTTATCTGCCAAGTGACAGACCTCTTGGTGGGAACAATTTTGTGTTCCACCAGACTGCCATTTGAGGTAGCCTAAAAGGTTTGCAGTTGGCTACACAAATAAGAAAAGGATGGAAAAGTCTGCTCAGGAACAGCTGTAACCTATGAGGAACAAAACAAAATCCACTCTGGCAAGCTGCCTCTCTGAGTCCAGATACTGCAATCTGCAGAGCAGATTGATAACCTGCTTCCCCTTCCACGAGGCCTCTCTTTCACACGTTGGTACCAAGGAGGAGCACAAGGCATTAACTGAGAAGCAAGTGAGGTCAAGGACCAGTGTTATGAACGAGCTGAGTGACCAAACGTGCCGCACGCTAAATTCAGGTTCGTGCAATAGATCCCTCGCACTACGCCGCTCTTTCATGTTGCTGCTCAGGCAGCCAAAGTCCAAGGCCTCTCTCTGTTGCTGAGGAACAGACAGTGCAGGATTGCTTACACCTCTCTTGCACTAATTATTTTTCCCCAGCTGCTGCAGAAACCATCTGCCCTGTGATGACAGTCCAGGTTGTCACATCATCAGAGTAAGTATCAGGAAAAGGCAGCTTTCCTCCCATGAATCTCAAAACGCCCCAGATGGAGGTAAAGAAGTTCAGTCAGCAGAAACGCTCCCATCCTGTCACGACGCGTGTTGCAGTGTGGGCCGGTGGATTTTCCACCATTAGTGAGAGGAGAAGGGGGAGGCAGCAGGAGAGGCTTGTCCTTGCCGGGGAGGCACAAGGAGAGCACTGTGTGTGAGGGGATGCAGCAGCTGGTGGGAGCGAGAACAGAGGCTCTCTCAAACTCAGGAGATGCTCTGCCCGGCTGGGCGCTGCAGCCAGCCTGCAGTGGGGTGCCCCAGGAGAGAGCCAGGGACCCCACAGCCAGCACAGGGGGGCTCTCCCAGGAGGGGACGGGCTCCTGCCCGGCTGAGCGGTGACCTCCCTGCAGCCAGGGCAGGGCTCAGCCCTCCGGCCTCCCGCAGGGTTTCCCTACTCAGCTCCGCTGCCCCAATGCGAGGAGGCAGCAGCGGCTGCACAGGGAAAGCCGACTTCAAGATTGGCCTCATCTGCATTCAAAGCCAGGCGTGGGCGATGCTGCCTGGGGATTGCATTAAACTGTTTACTTTTTCTTCTAATCTATCAGCAGACTTTGCCAAGGTATCTTCGAATGCAGCAGAAATGCCTGTTATTCTTGGACCTTAGCGGTGTCCTCAGCTCCTGTAAATTGCAGGAAGGGTGAGTGACACAGGGTGTGCATCATCTTCTAAAGAGGCTTTTTATTATTGCGGTGCCAAGCTAGGGAAGAGCATGAAAAGAGCAAAGCAGGCAGCGATTATTTGAGTCGTTGTGCTGCTCAAGGCTGGAAAAGGGTTGCTCCAAGTCATTCTCAAATGACTCCTGCTGTCAGTGTGGCTGGGTGGTATTCCCTAGAGCAGGGCTGCTGGGCTGAATCCAGCCCTAAATCTTTGGGAATGCGGCTGCTGTGAAGAGTGGCACGCTGCTTTGTTCTGTACGGGAATATCAAGACAGGAGTAGCTTTAAAAATAGGTCAGGGTATTTCTATTTTAAGTTCTCATCAAGGAATCCGGGGGTGCAGCGCGGCATGCAGGAGGCGCTGGCAGCTCAACCCCAGGGCACCCTCTGGGGGGAGCAGCTCAGAGCTCCGTGCCCGGGCACAGCAGCACGCCCAGGAAAACACTAGCAAGAAGTAAGAAATGCTCCTACAGTTTTGATTTCGTGGACGCTGAGCATCTGCCAGGCTGCTCTGGAATAAAGTTCAGTATCAGACTGAATCCACTAATAACAAAATCCTATTAACTCTGCGTTTTCTCAGCATACAAAGGCTAGTCATGGGATCCTTGGGAACAGTAGCCTCATTCTGCAGAGCAGATCTTATTTTACATTCCTAGGGCCAGACACTCAGCTGATGTCAATAAGTATATTTCCGAGTTGCAGTAACCCCACTTTGTACGAGCTGTGACACTGACTCGCTGTTAATTGCACACGTTCCCATTCTCTGAAACTTCTCTTGCCACAGACTCCAATAAAAAAAACATTTTCTGGTGGTAAGAGGTCAGTAAACAAATCTGAGATGAAACCATCTCTTTGTGATTACGGTTATGCTTTAAGAATAATGTTGTCCTTCCACGAACATAATATACATGGTCTGCCTGGGAGCTCTGAACGACCAAAAATGCTTGTTTACAATGACTACAAATAAAACAATAAAGAGATTTGCTTCCATTTTCAAGCACGATTGTTATTTATGAATTTAAATCTGTCTATCTAAGTATATCATCTTCCTAGGAGCTGCTGCTCATTACTTGCCTATTTCCTTCTCTCACGGCTGATAAAACCATCCCCAGAGCAACTCCTGTTAATTTCTAATTTAGCCTGCTTTAACCAGCCCCGCCGTTCAGGCAGAACTAGATTTCTAGACTTGTTTTTACTCAGGTCAGCTGCGATCAGGCTGAAGGTGATGAGACTGCAATCATTTAAGTGCAATATCACTTTCCAGGCCTGCATCCTTCCTGCCAGCCTGCGACCCGCAGACTTGTGTCCCCCCAGGCTGTTGGCAGCCGGGGCAGCAGCAGGACGAGCTCCCCTGGCCCACCCAGCCCTGAGGCCCACCAGCAGGGCAGCCAGCCCCGCTGCTCCCGAGGCATCACACGGCTGCCGGTGGCAGCGATGGCAGATCAGGAGGAGACGGGCTGCACACCCGAGCCTCTCTGAGCATCTGGATCCCCTGTGCTCTTGGCATCTTCGCCTCGCCTGCCAGGATGCTCCCTTCTGATTACAAACCCTTCTCCCAGGGACTTCTGCAGGAGACACTCGGCCAGTGAGTGCACAGACCCCTGCGAATGCCAGACAGTCCATCCAGACCTGTGTCTGCCCCACCGAGCAAACAGTTCCGATGCAATTAATATTCTCTCTGCCCTTCGTGCCCCCTGTTCAAGCACCAGTGCCTTTTTACACTGATCAGAGCCTGCTGCAGACCTGCGGAAGCCATGCGTGCAAGCGCCTGACAGGCAGCTTGCTAGGTGATGGTCTCAGGCTTTGGAGTAGGGCTGGCGTTTTACTTGACTGGAGACTGCTTCTTTTACCCTGACCCTACCAGCGAGCATTTCCAAAAATGCCTTGTAGCATTACAGAGAGGGCAGATTCCTCCTATTTTGTGAGGAATACACACACGCACTCATTAGTCTTCAGAAAGAAATGAGACCTGAAATCAGCAACAGACGTTAGTACTTAAAATTTCCTCCCTGGACTTCTAACTTGATGGTGCATAATGAAATGAGGCTTTGTAAACACAAGGAAAATAATTAGATCCCTTAAGTTATTGCATCTAAATTGATGCAGAGGCTATAAACAAGTATTAGCATCAAAACTCCACAGGTATCTGCAATTTCAGAGCCACTTCAGATTTCACAAATCACAGAATCTGGTCTGGATTTTCATCAGAAGCATTAGCATTGATTTCTTACTAAACCTCTATCCAGTTGCACAGGGGGGAAAAATCATATTCTGTTTCTCTCTTTTGGTTTCCAGTCCTTCCGTCATGCTGTATGGTGCTATAATTTATTTGCCCTTTTAAGAAGTGGGAATTAATGTACAGATTGATTACATAATGTCTACCAGAGCTGCAGATCCTATACATTGCAAGTCATCTTTGAAGCTAGGGCATATGACACAGCTGAGACTGCATATGGTTTAGTCTTATATGGTAGGAACTTATGGGATATACTTGGAAGCAGAAATCAGATTAAAAGAGAGAATTACTATTTTTTGCTTGCCTAAATATGAATATAAATAAGGCTCTACATAGATTTTCTGCATTAGTCGAGGAAAAGGATTAAGCACGCTTCCACTAAGTGATGGCATTATTAAATGTGCACTTGGCATGTGAAAAATTTTGTTCTCCGATTTAAAAAACAATGGTGTAATTACCAGGCCAAACTGACATGCGTCACTTTAAATGTTCGCCACATGCTTGGAAAATAATTAGAACACAATTTAATATGGTGCATGAAATCTAAATATGAATGTTTTTGAATTCCTCCTTTGGGATATAGTTTAAAAAAAATACCAAAGGCTGTAATCAGTTTGACAGTGACGCTAACCCGTCAATAAACAGAGATGGTATTCGTTCAGGTGCTGCAAACACATTTGAATACGGAAACACATTTCAGTCTCAGGCTTCCAAGAAATGCTGACATAAGATGGGGAGAAAATGACTGTAAAACGTCAACTACCCAGACAGCCTTTTTATTAAGCAGGGAAGTAAGCTGAATCTGTTTTGCCTGCAGATCTGGATTTACCTATGTCATAAGAAATGATGGAAAGCCTTAGCTGGGAGTTATTCCAAAAAAACATAGAGGCTGAATTCAGAGTTTTTCCTGTCCAACACTTGCTGCGACTTTATTAGCCAGCATTGTTCACATCTGCTTATAGGTAGCACACCAGAGGAGCATGTGATCCAGCTGTTGCTATGGTATCTAGTGGGATTTTAAGAAAGAAACAGAAGAAACAGTGGCAAAAACCCCTGCAGCTGACACCTGAGTTAAAGAGACATTGCCAGAAATGATGGGTTGAGCATACCTAACCTTTATTTGTCAGATTTTTTCTGAAGGAATTGAGCATTTAGAACCCCAGGGAGAATTATGAGTACCTGGAGCCTCTCGCACAGAAAGAACAACACCAATAGTGACACCATCCCGCCATTTCTTTGTAAGTGCCTCCTTGGTTTAGCTGAATGGCATCTGCTTTAAGCTGAGCTCTGAAAACACTCAGTAAGCCTATCTCATCACCAACGCAAGAGGACAGAGACCTCCTTCATCACAGAAATCTACATGTAGGCATGGGGACAACAGCTAGCACCTTGAACCAATCTTTCCTTGCCTCCCCCTCATTCCTGCCAGGCTACAGATAACAGAAGTACACAGAAACCTTGTTCCCCAGATGCTTCCTAAAGCAAGGCTGCTCACCCTCATGCCCTGCTGCAGCAATACATACACAGCCTAACAGAAAAACAGAACGAGGCGCACACAAAAATCTGCTCTGGGGACAGTTCTTCCTTCTTCTTCTTTAGATGGAAGTTTTCTGAGACCTGTCATCTAATAAGTAAAGAAATTTCAACGAGTGTTTGGCTGAGTGCAATACTCAGCCTTTTGTGAGCCAGCCAGCAATTTGGAGCCTGCAAAGCCTCGGGAGACTGGGCTTTCCCTCGTTTCTGCTGGTACTTCCCTTCAGTGGGTCGGCCAGAAATACTGGGATTACTGTTCTGGCTCTGTTACATGCCTGCAAGAGTCTGCTTTGTGACACTGAAAACAATGTGCTACACATCGAGCACCCCTTGCTCTGGGCCCTGGAAGGCATCCCTGAATAAGGGAGTACCTGTCTGAGACGGTGTTATACTTGGTAGCAAAGTGACTGTGAAGCAGCTGTCCTTGCTCCTGGGGGAAGTTTCTGCTTCTGTAGAATTTGCCTCTGCACAGTGTCCCAGCTGGCTCTTGGGAATCCAGCATCTCACCCAGCGCCAGCATCCCCCAGCTGGGAAGAGCCACCGTCCGGGATTTCACCTAGTTGTGGACAAAGCTTCAAGTGAGGCTGATTCTGTCCTGATGGTTCCTCCATTTCCAGCACTAGCCCTGATGCTGATAACCTCTGAGAGCCAGCACCACGTCCACTGCGTAGCTGCAGAACTACTGTGGGCTACCGACAGACAGGCGTGATGCTAATGCAAGAACAACGGGCTTTGTGTTGAAGGAAAACTGTCAAGGAATCTGCTTTCCTGCCTTGAACATGGATAGTCTGCTCTGCCAGGGCTAGTAGAGGGCTTAAAAATGTATTTCTTCTCCCTGGTTCCTCTTGAATATTATAGACTTCATGAATTAATCAGGAGAGTGCTTGGTGCAGTAGGTGGAGATATGAGAGGCTGTTTATGTTCAGCACGAACACAAAATGCTTTGTAAAACTGATCTATAAAGCCAGGACTTGCAAGAATTGTATGCAGTTTAATAGCTTACTTATACAACCTGATCATAAAAAATGCTTAATCCAACATTATATGGCTTTTTTTTTCCCCTGACAGAGTATGAATAATTTAAGATTTTTTTATTTTTTTTTTCAACTGCAAACCTCTTGCCATAACCCAGTCATATCTTATCATCCTGGGATGTATTATCCTGCAAACCAAACATGAGGACGTCCCACTCTGCACAAGCAGTCCCTCTACATTACACACGAGACAGGACAGCAGGGCTGGGTTAAGAGCCTGGATAAGAAAAAGTGGCTCCGAGATATTTCTTGTAATTGACCTGTGAAAGCTCATCTGCTAAGTCCACGGTAGAGGAAGGCTACAACCTCTAGCACATAGGAAGAGGCACTTCACCCCAACACTCCTCAGCTCAGGAGTGCCAACAAGCCGACTTATCAAATGCTGATAAAGAAGCAAGAGAAAAGAAGTTTGGGAACTTCTGCTGAAAGGCTTTTCAGAGCACTGGGGAAGGGAGTGAGCACGAGGCAGGAAACTGCAGTTTGTGAGGCTGCTGTCTAGGTTGTGTCTGCCCCTTGCTCTGCCCCGTGCCATTTAACCTCTCTTCCACTGTGCTTGGCTCTAAACCTTTCTCTGTTTGCAAGCCTCTTCCTGTTGATTCCCACAGATTACTAAAGTCTGTCTTCTTCCTTCTTTTGATTAATTTTGGTCAGGCAGAATGAAATCAAGGCCTTCCTTCCAAAAGGGACACTACTGGAGGTAGGATTTTGTCCCCGATCTCCAGTTCTAGTCTTCCTTTTTTGCACAGAAGCTACTTAATTGCACTGTCTCTTGGCACTACAACTGACTACTTCCAGTCTATTTTTTTCTTTGACAGTGTACTTTGGCATCTTTGCCTCAGCTTTGCCTGCAACTTTCAATACACAGAAGTGCTTTTCAATAAAAAAGCTGTTTAAGTCTTAAGCATCTGCCTGCTGCTTCTGTACATCCTGCGAAATTCCCCTCTTCCCACATCCTCTACACCTTTGTATTTGCCTCTCTGTGTTGTATTTGCCTTCTGCGTGTGGACTAGTGTGATCTCACCTCTGCTACGCTTCTTAGTCATTTCCTCTGGCCCGCTGCAATCCTGTTTCCCTTCATTCCCCAGCTGCCAGCTCTCTATAGCTGTGCATATGCAGAAGGCTCCTATTGCCATTTCCACACACACGGGGAGGTTACAAAATGGATTTATTGATCCGATCAGCTCTTGAGTGGCTGTTCAGCTGCAGAGATCCCAGTCTTTCCCTGTTCCAATGGCCACATGGAACAGACACCTTTTGACACAGGAGAATATGAAGGTTTAGACTGGCACAGGCAAATGAATCCAAGGTGACACCATGCATGCCCTGTAGACCCCCAAATAAATTCACATTGATTTTAAATTCCCACTCATTCAGAGACCAAGGATACTACTCTCAATAAATGACTTGTTTGAAAAATATCCTTTGTACTCCTGGTGAGTTAGCAAACATTGCTCAGTTACCCTAAATTAATTCCTTAGTCACATTTTTCTTAAGATGCCCAGAGTGTCTTGAACATGGGGTAGGCTCCCAGGAATTAAAAATTAACACCACCAGGGTCTCCCTGGAGACTTCAGAATACGAAAGGGCAAATTGCTGGTGTACAGAATGCAAATTCCTGTTATGGCAACGTGTTCACAGCTGTTATGAAAGGAGGCAAAGCCTTGCAAAGTGAGGTCAATAAACGAGACAATAAATCAAGTTTATGAAAGTCATGACTGGTGCGACGACATTTAAACATTATCTGGGAAATGTATGACAGCCATGGATGAAATAACTTTTGTCTCAGGAAGTCGGATGGGAGCAGATTGATTTCATCTGCTGAGAAGCAAGGAAGAAACACTGCATATTGATACTTTGGGAACTGTCCACGGAGTAAATGACGGTGAGAGTCAGAGGCATAACAATGTGTAGTGGGAACACACAGAAGGCTCTGTTTAAAAGTTCTTATGTGACATAAATGGAAATGAAGCGTTGCAAAGAGGATAGGTCTTCTGGAGAATCTCAATCTCTTTTTTTCCTGCACTTCGTCGTTGCTAGAGCTCACAGTGTGTTTTGCTTGCTGAGTGTACCTAGCTACTGCCCACTAAGATTTATTTTATTTTATTTTATTTTTTTCCCAGAACAGCAGGCAATATTAAGAAAGGATTCTGAGCCTGCTGGCAAGGGAGTTAAATTTGTTGAATCTTGGTACCATCTTTCACATATGGCTTTCAGAATTAGCTCCAATGAACATAAAGTTCTGTTGGGAACCTCAGTTTCAGTTCAGTCAGTTTGCAATAACTAACAGTTAAAAGGATAAATAATAAAGTTATTAAGTCCAATTATGCTGTTGATTCTAAAAAGGCCTGAAATCTGGAAAGTGAAGGTGGTGTTTTACTTGAAAACTAAATGGGCAGCTGGTTGAGTTTACCAGGAAAGAACGATCCTTCCCCAGTACTCACTAACTTCCTCTGAAGCTGTAACTGGTTCTGTTTTGCAGCCAGATACCCTGAATACAAAGAATAAAGTGTTAAATGGCTGTGCTCCAAGCACACATGGTAGTGGCTTTGTTATGACCTAACTACACTGTATGCAAGGCAGTGTTTTTAAGGAGTGGTAATGACTTTTATTAGACCGATATGATTGGAAAAACAAGCAAGTTTTCTTTTCAAGTGCGGAATATAAGCAGTTATCCTCATACCTAAATACAGGTTGAGAACAATCATTTTGAATTTAATTTTCAAACTTCTATAAGATTATTTATTAAATTGCCTTAAGATTTGCAGCTCCCTAATAGAGAATTAATTAATGCTCTAAATTTGAGCTTCTCCCTGATTTTTCTGCATGCAATGGTTTTGCTGCCTGGCAGCTGTTTTAATCTGCAGGTATTAGTAGTACATGTGATATGCTGCGTCATAATGACTGCTTATCGAATAGCACTTAAGGTATACAATGTACTTAGCTGACACGAGAGTACTGCAGTTCCACCCCCAGGGAACTCAAACATCTTTAAAACTTATTCCTTACAGCCTATGGCTGTGAGTAAACTGTCTTTGCTAGCTGGGTTTGAGTTCAGGCTTGTTCCCAAAGCGGGGTGCTCTAGAAAGCTACAGAAACCTATGGAAACAAGACCAAACTGGAAGAAGCATAAATTGGAAGAGAAAAATGAGGGATGTGCCAATGAGCTTTGTAACTTGTTTCTTTTCCTGGAGGGTGTCTGAAGTGCACTACCATGGAGAGTTCACTACTCTGTAAATACAGAAATTTCAGAGATGTTAAGTGTTGCCCTCGGTTATTGGAAACCTCTTCTAAAGCAAAGGAGTCATCCATCCTAAAAGCATTAACACCAGCAGATCCAGTCCGAGTTCTTTGATCAAATAGTGACAGTCCAAAATATTACTGTGAGTGGTGCCAGTTCTACCCTGTGCTTCAGGGGAACAGCAAAGCACCATTATTTGAATTACACATATGGTCCACAGGGTGCACTAAGCCCTTAAAAAAGGCTCTCAAACTTAATATCCATAAAAGTAGTAGATGAAATAAAGAGCAACATGAAAGATGGGGGAAAGAAAAGAGCTCTACCAAATGAAAAAAGACATCAGAATTTGCTTCTTCTGAGAATGGTGTCTGCCAGGTTGGTATAAAATGCTGGTGTTCACAGATCTGCTCGTTTAGAGCTCAGGCTGTACAAGCGCCCTTAGCTAACAGATGTTTCTAAATATAAAAGGACACTATTGTCTGCAGAATATGCATTCTCCAGTGGTATCTAGCCATTAAAATCAAATTATGGAATCAGGAAGAACCAAATCTCATGTAGCAACACCTGTAGGATCCTGAAGTGAGGCAAGAGACATTTATGATCATGCTGCTTGTACTAAGTGCTGTATCATCTTACACCAAGGTTTTCTGTAGAAGTTCCCAGCACAACAAGGAAACAACAAAAACAAAGGAGAAAGGAGCCAGCAGAACTTGAAAAACTGTTCAGCAACATCTGCTCTTTACAACAGTCACTCATTCACTCATCTTCTCTGCCTCTTCCGAGTCAAAGACTAAATCAGAATCAGCCAGAAGGTGGCCTAATTAGATTGCTTTTATATTCAAGGTAACACCACCTGGAGTCATTAACACTAGAAATTACAGGAGTTCAGTCATGACAGAGCTCTACAGTGCCTGATGAATAGGGGGAGGCAGAGTTGAGTGGCTTTAGAAATCAAGACAGAAGGAATCAAGAGTGTATGGCAGACTTCTGAGGCTGCATCTCAGTGGGTTTTACGCAACAACATTTTATATTAAGAATAAAAGGATGGCTTCGACAATGGAAGGCATCATCATGGACTGGCTTTATGCTTTAAAGATTCAGCAAAAGATTTTAAGCTCTAAATGTGCATTCATTTTCAAAACAGAGTGGGGGAAAAGGGGAAAAGTTTCCAGGATACATGATATTGTTAACACCAAACAGCACTGCTATAGGGATATCTTATCAAATGCCAGGGCCACATCCAGTTCCTGGTTCCTCGTTTCTCTGGGAAAGTTCCCGTGTGGCACAGGAGCAGAGCAAAGAGTCTGCCTGCTACTGCTGCTCTTCAGAGGTATGGAAGCACTATGATATTACATAACAAAGCCCTCAGAAACGACTGGTGATTTGGCACGACCAACTTTAAACACTTTGTAGGTCTGATTTAAAAAGGCCCTGGCATTTAACATTCTGTGAAAGTAAGGCCTGGTTTTGATGCATCTGCTTTGGCACCCAAAAATCAAGCCACTATTCAAAAGTACACCAGGAGCTTTATACACAAACAGCTTATGCAAAGCACAACTGTCAGAAGTCTGACATTTAGAAGAGCACAATGGCAGCGGACTGACATGCAGTTTAGCTCCTTCCATACATGAGGAACACGTAAACTAGAAAATTGAGGCAGACACAGGACAGTGTCTGGAAGAAAAGGAGAGGCCTAATCTAGGAGTGTGTCTGAGGATGGAGTACAAAACACCTCGCCAAATTATTTTAAGTGGTATTTTCTGATTAGAAAGCAAACACAGCTATATATCAGAGAACTGAAATTCCATTTACAAGAATTATTTACATAACTGAAATTTCCAAATGATGGAAGTATGGGATCTTTTTTAAGATTCACAAAAACTGTGTGACGCTGACATACCTTCCGTCATGTGGCAGATGAACATCCATCATCCTGGGCAAGAACAGAGTTCTGTTTTTTGCAGTGTGGGAGCAGTTGATTTTGATGCCTCAGGAAAAAAAAAGATCCATAATGCTTGGGGAAGCACTTTCAATGTGAAGTTACCTTTCTTTCACAGAACAGTAATCGTCATGGATTTGACACTGAAGGCCAACCTCTGCAGCCTGTCTGTACCGAGATATGGTGGTGAGGCAAAGAACAAGTCCAGAAAAGAAGGATTTTGAGAAAAAATGAGGCATTTTCAAGATGAACAGGTTTCTCATACAGTGAAGGGAAAAAATAGTCATTTTGAATATTTAAAGAAAATGGTGCAAATTAGCTTTTTTTTAAAAAATAATAATATATTTTTTTATTCCATTTGCCATTGCATATCCATTGCTAAGTGTTATATAGTTTGAAACAAATGACAGTTCTACCATGTTCACCAAAGGTATTACAAAGTACAGATGGGTTGTCATGGAGACAGAAATTCATAAGTGAAGCAACCAAATCCCAAAAATATTTAAGCGACACTTACTTTGCAGGACAAACATTAGTATGATATTTGTGATGAGAAGCTAGGCTGGAATTTGTCATGTTGAAATTGAAAAAGAAAATAAACCAAAGCCCATCTCAGGAAATAAAACCAAGTGGCTGCTAGATGTATTTAAATAAGAAAAAAATATGCAAAGCCACTTTCATGTCTACACAAGGTAAATTCATCACAGAAAAAGAAATAAGCATACCTACATCTGTGACTTTCACCTGCTTCCTGGCTGAAATGGTACCATGTGTCCTTACGATGAGGAAAGCAGGTTTCTCTAGGTGGTTCAAACCATCAAGAAGAAAGAACTATATTTTAATTTTGTCTGACATTTCTTTTTGAGTGACTGCTTAACTTACTGAGTTGATGCAGTCAGCTGGTACTGACATGCTAAGGCACAGGTGACTTCAGAGAGGACACTAAAGAGGTAGCTCAGACCTACAAAAATCTAATTCCTAACTAGTGTTGTTTAAATACCTTCTCAGGTATTTAACCCTTCTCAAATCTGGAGTAATAAAAGGGGCAGTTGCCAAAGGCAAACAAAAGATTGTATTTTCCATTGCACTTAATTAAGTTAGCTTTGGCCTGGTAAGTACATCTACAAGCAAAAGGGATGTGTTTTGTGAAACAAAAATTGGATAGCTGAACTGCAGTTATAGCACAGTGACCCAGCTGTGTCCAGCGTTGCTGAGAGGCATTAGGAAACAAATTTTGATCAGGTTTCCAGTCTTTCCTATTGCTCCTGGCCCCTACTGTTCCTTTCTGTCCAGTTTCTTTTTCTTCTCCTCCCTGTTGTATCATCTAGTCATTTCCTCTCCTCACTTGGCACTAAGCAGCAGTGCGAGAATAAGGAATAGTCAGTGGAGAGGAGCAGAACACTGGACGAAAAGAAGCAAGTAGAAATGGAACTGAGAACAGTTATCTCAAGGAAAACTCCCATGAACCTCCACTGGGATAACTGCCCAAGTAAGAGACCATGGGGAGGGCAGGAAATGGCCTGAAGAGATCTTTAAAATATTGCAGTAGTTAATTTAGATCAAGCGTTCCTGGGGACAGTTTGTGGTAATGAGGAAAATATACTGAAGGTGTAGGAGGGACACACAGTTTTTGCAGTATCACTGCTTTCCCAGGCTTTCCTGACTCTGTCATTTTGAGAGCTCCAGGTTTTAGCCCTCAGGAGAACACCGACCAGGAACTGAAAAGGTTCTGTGTGAGAAAATTTATGGCAGGCCAAATACCATGAATTTATCCATTTGGCCTTACAATAAACCCCCCATCGGTTAATGCAACTTCCTGAAGTTACTGATAAAGGAGCCCTGCACTCCCTGAGGACACTGAGTGATTACAGGGCGGCAGCCCTGACAGCTAATATCCACAGCAAGCACCATACAAGTGCCTCGCCCCCTCTGGTTGTTAAGTAACAGGGAAAAGGAGGAGATGGGCAGCAAGTAAAGGTTCCTCACTCGGTAACTGGCCTACCCCAGTGTCGTAGCTGATGCTTGTCACACAGGGGATAATGGGACCCTGAGCTTGTGACACCTCGGCACCCCCCCAGTAAGCTTGTGTCCTCACTTAATCCTGCCTTCTTGTGTCCTCGCCCTTCTGCATCCAGATCCTTGGAGTTGATCGCTCTGAATGTTTCAAGGCTTGCTTCTCTCTTCTTCCTTTCTCATTCCCAGTGAAGGCTCCTCCAGGTCATTCGAGCAATGTGTCAAGTCTTCTGCAGCACTGGTGCTTACACCTCCTGGTGGCAACTTGCTCCTCTCCTCCTCACATGGCTAACTCCTACCTCTTCTTTATGCTTGCTTATTCTGCCTGACAAACTCTCTTTCACAAAGCATTTCCAGAACTGCTGCTCTCCCAAAATACACTGTGTCACAGCATTTGTTCTCTTATTTTGCAGAAGGCTCCTACAAATGTGAAAAGTTGCCTCACGCAGCTCGGGGAACCGACTGGCTTCTTAAAGCACTGACCTCAGGACACGTGCAGATGAAACAGAAGCCATGCACACCGGGGCTCGAGGGGAACAAGCACGCAATTACATAGGGACTGCTTCAGCATTTCCGTCACTGTTACAGGGCCTCTGGGCTGCACAAGTAGTCCAGAGTAATCGGGGTGTCCCGTGCCCTGGTACAAAGGCCCTCCCCTCCCTCATACTGCCGATATTGCTGGTTTTGGGTAAGGTCACACTTCGCCTGAGCTGGCCCCAGCATAAAGACAGGACTAATTAAACAGTTATATGAATAATAAAAACTTTTGGTTAGTTATCAAGCCCAGACAACACATCCAGCTCCCACACAGCATTCTCATCTCATCCACACATGAAAACAGTGCAATGTTTGTATAATGCCAAAGTGGTTCATTCAGTAATCATTCACTAACTGAAACACTCATGTCAAACAGCAGCATAGCATCTCAGCTCTGCACCTCCAGAAACCCTCAAGAGATTATTAAAAAGCCCCAAGTCCTCAGAAATGTCAGAGTCTGGAAATCCCTTTGTTTTAAACAAAAGTAAGGGCTGATCCTTTCCCTGAAATGCTCAGCTTGTTCTGAATGCCTGCTTAAATCAAACACAGATATGCTCTGGGCTTTCTGCAGATCCTTCTGGCTGCTTTTAGACACAGAAAAGAACGTTGCAACATAAAGTGCATGCACATCTCCGCATAAAACAAACCCCACAGCCAGGTCAGTGACCAGCTGGGTATCCCAGGGGATGAGGAGGTATTTAACAGCGCGGCAGCTTGCTGGAAGAGGAGGAAGTGAAGAAAGCATGGGGGACAGAAAAAGGAGAACAGATTTTTCATTATAAGAATGACATTTACAAATACCATTCCCTTTGGGTGAGGTTACATTTAAGCTAGACAGCTCAGACAATATTAAAACTGAGATGAGGCTTTATTTCTGAAGTGCTTTTCTTCTGAGGAACCTGAAACACTTTCAGAGAAGCATGAATTAAGCCTCACAGCAGCAGCATGTATGAAGCAACTATTATTCCCCATTTGGTAGATGGGGTATAAAAATGCAAAGAGGTCACGTGAGTGGTTCAAGGGCGTACAGGAAGTCTGTGGCACAGCACAGAAATAGAATCCAGACCTCTTGACTCCTAGACTTGTACTTTAACCACAAACTCATTCTTCTTCCCTTAAACATTCAAGAAGTTGAAAGCCACGCAGCATCAACAAGTCAAAGATCTGAGCGATGCTTGCCTTAGACTTTGTAAGTATTGACCTAAAATAGCATATGCATAGACAGGAAAAGATCATTACCTGGGGCAACACATGGTGATAGTAACTGTAGTATAAGCGGCAAATTTGTTTTCTCCTTGCTGCTGCCGGAGTAGGGCTGCAAATTCATTCTTGTTCCCAGCTGGGAAAGGATTTTGGACATGGAGTGCAGGTTTCAGGACACTGTTAATGCATGTTTGTTGACCCGGACAATTCTTACTTCAATCAATATTCACAAGGAAATAAATACATATGCGTGATTGCTTTGCTGTCTTATAATGATGAGGCTACAATGAGAATACAGGAGCTAAGGATGATTTTTTTTTTTATCTGTAGCAAAAGCTTCTACAGGGTTTCAAAAAATATTAAATTATAACAGAAAAAAAAAGGCTAGAAAGACTGTAGTTTATTACTGTGTTTGAACGGAGGCGTGGCTGCAACAATCACCTATTTTTGAAGTGCAATTCTTCAGTGTTAAATAGGAAACGCTACTCTCAAGACAGACTTCTAAAATTAAAAGTTGTCTTTTCACTGGTTAATGCTTAAAGTCTGTCATCTGGGTTCAACTCACCAGTTCTGAGAATCATACAAAGAAGGCAATTTATACAAGCCTGATTTTCATTCTTGACTAAGTTTTTAAAAATCCAGTCATGTTTTCCAATGTTTGATCACTGTGCAGGTTTGTGTGACACTGGCTATTTACTTTTGGTCTGAAATGAGGTCCTTCAGAGACTGGTATGTTCTCTTTCCTGAGATATCTTTGAATACCAACACATGGATGCATCTCCAGTAATGTTAGTGTGGTCAGAAGGCATTATGCTCAAAACCAGGGAGAGACCAAAAACATTTGCCTCCCTTAAGCGGTTAGTCTCTAGTGAGGCCTAGCAAAAGAAAATTAAAAGGAGACGAAAAAGTGGAGACCCCTTGCCTTGTCTTGCCTTTCTTTCCCTTTCTGTTTTCCAGCTCTGGTATTTAGGTCCTGATTTCTAGCCTCACTGCTTTCCAGTGGTACTTTATAAAACACACAATAGAATCCTTTTAATTGTCCATCTCTCTTAGTGAGCAGCCTATTGCGCTCAGTAATTGAAACACCAAATTAAACAAGACAACACTTTAAAAGCAGTGCTCCAGCTCAGCGACATGCAGAAAGCAGCTCATTTCTGCAGAGATCCTTGGACCTGGGAGAACTGCCCTTCATGCAGGGGTAAAGACAGACCGCTTTTTGGGCCCATTCCCAAGGAAAGGAGAGCTGTGTCCGGGCTGGGGTGGGCCTCCAGTCTGAGCAGATGATCTGGACACCAGCCTTCTTCCCCAGTCTGCAGTAGTTCAGGCTTTTGACAGGCATGTTTGTGACAAGATATAGACCAAAAAATGTGAAGGGAAGACAATCAGCATGAGAGAAAGCTACCAGAATGACCACATCCATTTGTCACATCCCCAGAGCAGAATTGCCACCCTTCATTAAGCCATGGCCATTACTTGTTAGTATTGCTGAGTTTGTAGGGCTCCACTGGGATTTTCCAGTTGGACAGGAACACGGTGCCTGAGGATTTGCTGGGGGCTGAGTTAGGTTCATTTGCAAATCAGAACTATCTATGTCGAGCAGACTAGCTGTTGAGTCTGATTTATATTAAAGGAAAAAGGCACAGTCAGATACATTCAGGTAGCACCCAACAAAATTAAAACTCAGGCATCACTTCTGAAATTTTGGCCTTTTTCCAAAGCCACTGTAGCATGATACCACCCTGTGTGTGATATGAGATGTGAGCTGTGATTATTCTGGGAGCGGCAGAGTCAGTACAGCAAATGGTGCTTTTTGGCTGCTCCAGATCATTCATACCTTCAAGCTTGATGCTCATGATAGTTCTGCAAGCAGGTGAACCTCTAAGCTTGGATCCCTTGCAGTCTAATGGCAACACGAGTTACCGGGTTTGCTAATGAGATCTTACAGGAAACTGATAGCGGTAATTTGTACAGCAAAGTAATCTGCCCAGATAAAATAAATACTGGGTTTAATCTTTGTACAGAACTCACTGCAAACCTGAAGCAAGCTTTTTGTCATATGTTATCTTTTTAATTAGGGAAAATACAGGACAGGACAGGTTTTCTAAACAGATTGTATTTGTCTCTGTCTTACAGTTCAAGTTCTGTGGTTCCAAAATGGGCTAGAATTTCACAAACCTGAACTGACAACAGGGAGACTAAAGACACACAAAGAATGGCCTATGTTCACAGCATTAAAGGATATGTTCTTTGCTGTTGTGGGGCTGTGACTCAAACCACTAAGGTGCTGAAAACCCAGTGAGACTCTCTTGTTGCACAGGTCTGCTCTTGCACCAAGACAATAATGGTACTGGGGTGTGACACATCAGTATACTCAGAGGTAGCATCAAGTAGCAAGAAAAGGTCACACTGTATCTGATTCAAAACTGGTAAAAATAGTACCTTGAAGATCCCCACTGCACACAGCAGAGGAGGGCTGAGTAAGTCCATGGAACGCACGCAAGAGCCCTGACGAGCATTAATTCTTCAGTTAAAGTTACTGCTGTTGTTTGGTGCTGTACCAAAAAGACATGAAGAGCAGGGAGCATTTCCTGTGGGATTTTTTTTCCCTTTAGTAACACAATCACGTCCTTCCTAAAGACATTTGATTAATTAACTTTTTAGGTAAAAGGCAGTGAAAAATATTAAATTTATGCCTTGCAGATCTAACCATCATTTTCATTGCGTTAGTCATCCAGAAGAATCTCCCTCAGCATTGCCATTAGGCAGTATCATTTACATATTGCTTCCAGAAGTTGCAGAATAGCAAAAATACATCTGCTGCCTACGATTATCTTGTGCCCTACCACTTGTACTGCAGCCATGCCTAGCGGAGCTGGCACAGCTCGCGTTCCTTTGGGCTGGCTAGCTCCTGACACTGACACAGCCCTGCCTGAAGGGCTGTGAGAAATGGAAGAAGACGGACTGGAGAAGACCACGGAGACACTGAGGCTTTCAGGCCCATCTCATCAGACTTTTCCTTACCATGAAATGACACAGCAGTGTTTTCTTCTGTTGCCATGGCGTTCTGCAAACGACTCCAGCACACTAGCTAGAAATTAAATGGGCAAACCTCTGAAAGTTTGGCAGTTTCAGTAAACATCTGCAGGGATCTGGCTGGCCTTGGGGACAGGCTGTCCTTTGCAAAAGAAACCACAGAAATTGGTAGAGACGCACCCCTCTTCAAAAGGCCTCTGCTGACTTTAGAGGAAAGGGTGTGAAACAAGCGAGACCTATACCCAGAAAAAGACAGCGATGGGGGAGTGGCTGAGAAAAGCATCCCACGGAGGAGTCCTGTACAGTGCAGAAAGGCCAAAGTGATTAGAAGACAAAGAGATGAATGGCAGAGATCAGAGAGAGATGTGCTCTCGATCCCACGGAGAAGAGCAGGATGCATGTTAGACTGCAGGTGACAGCTGCAGTGCCTTATGTATCATGCCTGGTCATGTAGTCATGAGGATGTGGTCATGTTCCCCACAGGGAACCTCTTGAAGGGCTTCCAGGTCTTTTAGGTTCTCCTGAAAGATGTTACCAGCTGGAACAGAAGCAGGGACCTCAGAGCTGCAACCTGCAAAAACTAACAATCTGCAGTCTAGGCAAAATTTAGAGTTCATTTAGGAGACCACTGGGGGCAGAAAGAAGCAGCACGAACCCTGTTAGGACATTACATCATAAATAGCTGGAGCTATCTGGCTTTCCCAAGGCTATTTTTACCTCTGTTCCTAAAAGCTTTCTAACATGGGGTTATGTGAGAGTTTAAGTAAGACTCCTGGGTTGGGATGGACATTTTTTTCTGATTAAGCACTGCATATAAGAGGCCATATATTGCTTCAGGGAGCGCCTCCCTTTCCAGGGGGCAGTGCTGTTCAGAAGGGACACCTGGGGATCGCAGTGGGGTGGGGCAATTGCCAGCTGCCTCTCCTGGGTGACATGCTTGGGATGGAGCTCGCTTTCCCTGCAGCAGCCCACAGAGTGCTGTGCTCTGCGCTCACAGCTACAACAGCCCTGGTATCACAGCACTGCTGTGTCTGTTGCTGAGCAGTGCTGGCACGGCACCAGGACTCCCTCCAAAACCCCAAAGGCAGCAGGTTGGGGATGGGCAAGAGCTGGGGAGGGGACATCACTGGGACAGCTGACCTAAAGCAACCAAAGGGATATTCCATACGTGGCGTCACACCCAGCAATAAGAGGTGGGGAAGGGGAAGGAGGGGGGGCTCTCACTACGAAAACGTCTGTCCTCCCAAACAAACACTCTGTGTACTGAGGCCCTGCTTCCTGGGACGTGGCTGAACATCTCTCGTTGATGGGAAGTAGCAAGTAATTTCTTTCTCTCTGTGCTTCTGCGTGGCCTTTGTTTTTTTTATTTTTATTTTTTTCTCCTCTTCCTTTTCTCTTTGATTAAATTATCCTAATCTTAACCTGTGAGCTGTTTTTTTTTTTCTTTCTTTCCAGTGTACTTTCTTCTTCCTCTCTTCCTTAATGGAGCTCAGCTGCCCAGCAGCAGGGTAAAACCACCGTATGTGGCCGAATGTGGCAGAGGGACGCTATCCTGCTGCCAGATGCCTTGCATCTGCGTGTTCCTGTTCTTGTGCTGTTGTGCAAACATCCCAGTCTCAGCTGGGGCTTCAAGCAGGAATAGCCCAAAATACCACAACAACAGCTGTTTTGTTGGATTGTATGGAACTGAAACCCAGGAGTACTGGAAATCTTCAAATAAAGCTTTTTTCTCATAAAAGAAACTTCCCGATGTGTTAGGCTGAGTGTTTGTGAACATGTAACGTTTGGCTAGTAAGCTTGTATTTTTGATGTCTCCCCCTTGCCATTTCATTTATAATAAATATGCAATAACTCTCTGAATACCACAGTAACTCCTGAGAACAGTAATGCATGACTTGGTGGTAAAAGCGCACATAATTTCATTGGAGGGCCATAATCAACTTGACTCCATGCGTTCTAGCAGTGTTCCCTTCCCTGGATAGATCATCTTTGAATAAAAAATCCCAAAACTGAGAGCAGTCCTTAGTAAAAACTTTCACAGGTTTGGTAAGGCAGTGTGATGATGCTGAGAGCCGTGTGTGATGTGTAACATGTCAATTTTACCAGGCAGCGAAGGAACCTCCTTCAACGTGAGGCATTTCAAAGAAAACCAGGTCATTTGTTCCACAGGCAGCAGGATGCTGTGCGCAAATACTCACCCCACATTTATCATCTTACAGTAAAGCGAAGAGAGTTCACCTACCAAAGCTTCACAAGGCTTCACCATACAGTATGTGCTCATTGCACGGGTTACACACTTTCCCATGGCTATAAAAAAGGGGGCATGAAGGGATCCTAAACTCTTCTAGATGGATGACTAATCAGCTCTTAAAAGCCTCAGTGATGGAGACAGGAGCCTGTGCTCAGCCTGCTGCCCTGCTCGGGTACTCTTGCCTTTAGAAAGCTTTTCCTAATGCCGAAGTCTCACTTGCTGCCATGCAATCCCATCACTGCTTGCCTTGCCTGCCCCAGACGTGGGGAACATGTGATTTCCTTCCCCTCTGCACCTGCCTTCTGTGTATTCAACTGCTGCTTTCCACGTGGTCCCCTCCTCTCTGAGCGAGCACACGTGTCTCACCTCCTTAGAGCTGGGCCCAGCTTTTGGGCTCTTTTGGGGTCCCAACCACCGCTACTCTAGCCAAGGCACTGCTGATGCTGAACCAAGCTGAAGGATAACGTTACAAAGCTTTCAGTCCACTCTCCCAGCTTGTGCAGTGTGGTGGTTGCCTTTTTCATGACAGTAGTGATTCACGTTTAGCCTGTGATCCATGACTGGATCCGCACAGACCTTTTTCTTTTTTTTTTTTTTTTTTTTTTTAATTCTGCAGAGCTGCCACCTAACAATGCATGCTGTGCTGCAGCCTGTTCCTGTGTGGGTACTGAACCTCGCACTTCTTGTTTTTTTGTGTAAGGCCAGTTCTACAGTTTGTTCAGAATTTTTACAATCCCAGTCCTATCTTCCAACATGCCTGCAGTCCGTCCCACCCAGGGCTGTGTGGAGATGTAAAAAGCAGGCTCTGTTCATGACCTGTGTTATTAATGAAGGTAATAAACAGTGCCAGGCCAGACCAGACTCCCGGGGAAGTCAGTAACCAAGGAGCTCAGCTGATCTTTCTATTTTGACAGCAAACTGTCCATAACTACTGAGCATGGTTTCCAATCAGTTTGAAATCTTCTTTTTAGTAGTTTCATCTGCCCATATTTCTCTGCCTTGCTTACATAAAATTCTGCCAAAAGCCTCATGAATATCAAGATATCCTGCATTTGGTGCTTCTTCCTGTCAGCATGGTAAGGATTACCTCATCAAATGATGAAATGAGATGGTTTGATATATCTGCTTTTCACAAAGCCATGCTGTTTTCCTCTAGGTATGAATAATGGCTTGAGTACTTTTTCCAGTATTTTTGCAGGAACTGAAATTCAGCTGACCTATCTACAATGCTCTGACTCTACTTTCTCCATCCCTTTTTAAAAGAAAAGTATTATATGTGCCCTCTTCCCTTCTCTGACATCTCACCCTTCTCCTTGACAGCACCACGGATGGTTCTGGATTTGTATCAGGTAATTCTCCAAGTATTCTGGGCTATAATTCATTTAAATGTAGTTGGCCTTTTTACGCCCTTTCTAACCCATCCTCTCCCCTTCTCCTAGGCGCAGACCATTCTGCTTTGCTGGTGTCACTTCTGTTGGTTACCTGCCTACAGCTCACTCCTGAAGCCTTCCTGAGACAAAAATGGCGCATGGCTTTCTCAGTAATATTTTCCTTTTCTCTTCAGTAATAAGACATTTCCCTGGCATTTTTGTTCACTCTGAGTGTACCTGCAGAAGGGTTTTGTGCTACCCTTTAGGGACTTTGCTTATGTTACCTCATTTAGTGCCCTTGCTGTTGTGTCTCAATGCCACTGCCATGGTTTTATATTTGTGCTCAGTAATCTGCTATTTTATTGATAACTATTGGTAACTCTTTATAAGCAGTCTTTTCTTTACATCTGCCCAGAGCTGGATCTTCTCAGCCAATTCTCTGAATGATGTGCAATATTTCTTCTCAAGGTCCATCCTCTTTATTTTGCAGTTCTTCCTTCTCTTATTAAAAACAGTCAAGTCCACCTCCATGGCCACCTCTACCTACATTCTAGTTTCTCCCCTAACTTCTAACCTGAGAACCAACCTATAACCTGCCATTTATAGAGGATCACTAAGGAAAAAAATAAATAAATAAATAAAGATTGCAATGGAGTAGAAAAATCTCTTCTCTTGACAGGGATTCATGTGACTTTCATGATCAGTAAAATAAACCCTTTATAGTCTGAGTAGACTCCTCCACCCATAATCAACATCTACTGGGGTGCGCAAAGAAGATGATGCATTTGGACTTCGAGGGAAACATACAACTGTCTTCATGGGTTTTTAGCTACACACATTAAAGTGCATTTACCCAAGTATAAATTACAAACACCGACAGCCCATACAACACAACCGTATCTTTCTGAGATTGTACTCCATTTGAACACATCTGACACCTAATAGCAAAGAGGGCTTTGAATATGTAGATGACAAACTAGAGAAGACTTCTGCATGTGCTTCTGTGGCGGGAGAGCACACTTGGAAGGCTTTAGGCCTTACTGATTTTAAGAACCAAACCTAGCATATTTTTCCATTTCTGAAGTGTTTGGATTAGAAACTGATCTCAAGCCTTGCAGCTGGTCCCTATGCTCAAGACGTGTGAGATGGCAAGCCTCGAAGTCATCAAAATGCAGCCTCTGTCTTACTTGAACAATAGAGATGCTGATGGAACAACCACAAATGAAATAACAAATCAACAAGCTAATCTACATCCTTCCAGCATCGCTTCCTAAAATGTGATGTAACCACATAAACACACCACAGCCTATAGCTTACATGTCTCACACAAAACCTGAGCACCTGCAAGCTTTCGGGAGCGTAGACCTAAAGTTAAAGGTTGCGGCTTCACATTAACTGAAAAAAAACATACATCTATTGCCTTGCTTTCTGCCTAGGACTAGAAGCGAGACCAGCTAGACACTAGCAGGCAGAAGCAGCCAAGTAGGGTGCTCTGTGGAGCTACGGATTTTGGTGTGAGAGCCCATGACTCTCACAGCCAGGAGAGTTATGCTAATCTCACTACACCACAAGGAGCTTGGACACTACCCAGGGACAGAAGAGGTCTCCTTGTGCAGATTCACAGAGGCTGGCTCTGTCTGGAAGGCATGAGAGAGAGCTTGGTTTTCTGGGACTCGCACACACCCAGCCATAGCACCAGAGCCCCACATGGTTTGCTCTCTCCCAGCTGCTTAGCCCACGATGACTGCTCCCTTCAGTGGACGGGACAGTAACAAACACGCATTCCCAGCATGGCTGCAGCCTGGGTCTTGACTGTGGAGTCGCTCCTTCTGCTCTGAAATCTATGCTAGTGTCTTAAACTAATACCTGATCTCTTCAGCTGGTGACAGCTGAATAACACACCCCACCTCAGACTGCCTGTTCATGCCTGCCTGGTGCTCCGCGTGAGCTCCGCTCACTTCCTGCCGCTGTTTACAGCCACGCTGCAGCAGGAACTCGAGCGCTCCTGCGCTGCCTCCTGCTCTCGACATCGTTGTAGGCTTCCGCCAGTCCAGAACTGGTGCTGGCTCCAGTGCTCCGATATTAGCTTAGGTTCAACACTTTTTTTCAAGCTAATGAAACTAATGAGAAGTAGCATAACCTATCCCCAGGGATGAAAGGAAGAGCAGACGTTGAAATATCAAAGCGATGATGTCAGTTAAACCTCGTTACAAAACAGTCGAGTGGAAAGACTGAAAAGGAGGGTTGCGTTTTTCCTCTGATACAGGTCAAATGAAGAGCTAAACACTCCTCCTTCCCATCACTGCAGGACTTTTTCAAACGGTTTTCCTGATATAATCAAAGATACTTAGCTTCTTTATGCAGGTTTACTTCCCTCGCACTGTCAATCCCCTCAGGCATTCAGGAAAGGAGGAATCTATTTCTACTAGTTTTATTCGTACCATGCAGCTTTCCCAGACCCAGAGCTGGATTGTTTATGGTAGTAAGTGATCCGTTTAATTCAGTCCATTTTTCCTACTTGTGACTCAACCGGACCATCAGCCTGACTTCGATGTTTGTAGAATTAATTGCAAACATTCACCAAACAGATTATACAAATACATTTCAATTGATGAGTTGTTTGCAGACAAATGTCTTTGAAAATACCCAATTTATTTTTTCTCCCCAAGGGTATGTGGCTGGTTGCCTAATTCACGTCATAATTTCTGACAGTGAAACTGAAACTTTCAAAACGGGAATGATGCTGAAAGCGTATCAGTTACTGAACAGATAATAATGCCTCTGTATGATGAACTTCCAGATTAATACTATTCTCTGTTTAAAGTTGTTTACCCAATGTTTACAAAATGTTTAGGGCTCACAAATAAACTGCTAAGCTAACAGTTTAAATAAACATGACCCCTGGAAACCAAGAGTGAGATCTAATCATGAGAATAGTCACAAATCACTTCCTTCTAATTCCACCAGCTCTGCTGCTTACTGATTTGTCTTTTACCCCACAGGGCTGCTCTGTGAAAGCCTCCAGTGATCAGACATTACATACAATACAAAACTCACATGCAACTAATCATGAAAATCCGACTAAACAGCCAAAATGTTATATAGAATAAGTTGTTTGGTAAAACAACATTTACAGAATTACTTCCAGTTATTAGAGATTATTAACAATAGTCTTTTTGATACGCCATATGGACACTTGGGAGACCTGTGAAGATATTTCTTTAAAAAGTACTATCTTAAGAGGGAGAAATGGGGTTAATGGAGTCATCAACAATAGTCTGCTGAAGCCAAGGAAAAATAACACCAGAAAACTTTATGCATCCAAGGCATAAAAGCTGAGAAATTTAATCATGAATTCTACTTTTACTGTATCTGAGATATTTAATCATGAATTCCAATTTTATCATAAATCCTTCACAGATTTCTGCTATGGAAAGGTACTTCAGTTTTTATAAACCCTCAGACTGTCCTGAAATCAGCAAAACCAGAGTTTTGTCATTGCTTTTAATAACATCCAAAGCTTAGTGAGATATTAAAATTTGATTTGATTTTAATATCATCTGGAAGATTATTCAGACAGCTGCAATAAGCAATATGCAGCAGGACCTCCTCAGAATCACAACTGTGTCTATAGAAAAAGATGGGATTATTGTGGTCTTTTTATAAAGGAATCCAAAGATACATGAGACAGCAGCAATGTGAAGTGGAAGCCTGGATACCTGGCTTTCTGGTCGTAAGAGTTGTCCACTGGCTTACAGGAACATTTCCTAGGCAGCTCCAGCACGTGGTGTCTGGTTATCACTTAGTTTTGGGAAAATCTCTGGTTTATGGGCCAGACTTAGCTGTCAAAACAACGTACTCAGTCTCATGCCATTACGTGTCATTAGCATGTCTGGGGGACCGGGGCTTGTAGCTCCACATCCCCACATACGGCAGGGGAGACACCTAAGCACCCAGCACCGAGGTGGCTCCCTAAAGGACTTTATCACTTGCACCAGTAGACAGGGTGGACATCTCTGGCATAAAGCTGCATGGAAATTTGTTCTTTTGCTTGTGTGGATGTGATTTTAAAATTATCGTATGTTTTTTTTTTCTCTCCTTCTCTTTAAACCAGTATGGATTCCTATCCTCGGAGCCCACACAGATCTCGGGAAACTGCATAATGGTTATTTTCAAATCCCTGTTCAAAGAAATTGTTTAAAAGAATGCCAAAATGTTGAAAAAAACAGGGTTTCTTTTCTAAGAGAAATCCGTTATAAAATTATTAAGTATTTGTCGCAATTCATCTGCATATCCAAATGAATAAGCAGATGCTTTCTGCTGTGACTTAAAAAGGGCTTCCTCCTGCTTTAGGTATGTTTCATGCTTAAGAATCAAGAATGTTGGTCCCTAGTTCCTATGTGGAAATATTTAATACTCTTTCTAACATATTTAGGGTGTTTTCATATGCAGTCCAGCACAAACATTTCCAATGTGCTATGACTCAGTACTTTTTTTTTGACACGGCAGAAACACAATGAAAAGCCTGTTTCTCATAGCATTTTGGCAGAAAATGACTCTGTGGGCTGGTGTTGGCAACACCACAGTCTAAGAATAGGGCATTTTTGAGGCAGAAAGCTGTTGAATTTGGACATAAGCTAGGTTTGCCTAGGCGAAAAGAAGTCACTGTCTTCAGGAAAACGAGTAATTTGGAAATGCTTATCCTACAAGTTAGAGTTTGTTAGTGTCTACCAAAATAATTATTTCCTGTGAGAGCTACTCAGAATGAAGTAATCCCAAAGAATATACTCCATTGTACGAGCAAGGTCGCTGGGCAGCCCCTGCGACGCTTCCGTAACGGGGCTCTCATTGTATGAAGCGCTCTATTCCAGTTTCAATTGTTCATAAACATGAGTAATGCTTCCTTCCAAGTTTTTGTAAATGGGAAGAACTGTAAATGGATGGTGCTTCCCCATACATGTGATATGCTGATAGCACTAATGCCATCTTTATAAAATGTAGCATTTGGGTGGAAAAAAAATAAATACAACGTGAGGAAGTGGAAGAGTTAAGGCTTTTAAAAATATATCTGGTTATGGGAGCCTTAAAAGCTAATATTCTGAGCTGAGCCTGGGCTGTCCTGATTCTGCTTAACTCAGTGGAGGTGGGAGTGTTTTCTCTTGCTAAGACTTTACCCATAAATATAGGCTATGTAGATTGTTCTCTGCAAATAAACGCAGCGCAGACAATTCCCTTGAAACCCTGGCTACAGCATTCCCTTACTACGCATAACATTTGCCAAGTGACTCAAGTGTCTACACAGCCAGTTTGATTTCCTTCTTATTTCACCCGAGGACTCTAGTTTCCTGATTATCCATACTGCTCACGTGCTGCTTTTGGCAGACATGATTTTGGTCGTTTATTTCTCTCCGAAAGGAGATGCTGGCACAGGTGGCAGGCCAGACTACTCCGTGCCGATCATACTGGATGTGTACCCCCAGGCTTGGCCTGCTCTCTGCAACAGCCTTTCAGCACAATCCCAGGAAGCCCAGAAATGAGGAGCAGGCAGTGCAGCTACCAGAAATGTTTTGTCACTTGGCAGAACAGAAATGATCTTCCCTCTAACCTTAATCTTAAAAATTTTTACCTGGGAATGCTCAGCATATATGTACTCATTTGCATGCCTTGCTTCAGGTGTTCCTACCTGAACATGCGACATCTATCGAAGCAGCAGCCATACGTCATACTATAGGCAGGTGATAGATGCAGTTAATCATGCAGCTTTGAGCTATTCCCTTTCTACCCATTAAATCCACTACTTCTGATACTTGTCCTAACAATCCAAGCCAGGAATAGGTACAGCCAGAAGAAACAGTTACAACTTTGAAACTTGGATGAGATTTTTAACTTAAAAAGAGCTAGGAATGTACACGTGCGAACTCCTGCCCCTCTCCATCTTTTCCCCAACAAACACTAGTGAACAAATTCCAGCTATTGGCATTAAAAAATAATCAGACTGTCAAAGAAATGTTTCTTTCCCCAAATAGGGAAGGCTTCCCTCAAGCTCTCTCAAAATTACATGTGTTTAATTGTAGATCTTAGTCCTAGATTAGTAACACATTAATGGGCTACTCTCATTAGGGCTGGAAACAAACATTTCACATCTTTCCAAAAAACAAATCTCCCTTCCTGCATGACATGTGATAGTGAGCTCTGGCTACTATGTATCAGACATCCCTTGTGACATTTTAAGGTACAGAAAACCAACTTAAAATTCCTTTTGAAGGAGTATATTGATTCATACTCATGGTATGAAGGCATCTGGATTCTCAAAAAAAAAAAAAAAAGGAAAAGACTCACAACACAGTGAAAATTAATGAGTGCACAACAGCAATGACACAGAATGGATGCCATCAGAAAGCCAATTCAGCATTGGTAGCTAAAGAGCATGGGGCTCCTCACTGAGATGTTTAGTTCTGGCACTAACCTGAGGTATGTCTTCAGGCAAGTCTCTTCACCATACTGTGATTCCCCATCTGTAAAGTGAAAATAACAACAGGTAACTACGAAGTACTTCAGATGTCAAATGCTGCATAGTTCCTTAGAGTTACTTACTCCCTAAACTTAGGCTGGGACAGAGCTGGGCATGAATAACAGATCATACATTGTCTCTATAGTTAGAATAACAGTGACTGTTTATTAAATCCTGTCAACGCACTTCTGCATCTCTACAGCAGCCAGGTAAGAGCACATTCTCCCTGTAATAAAGATTTGAAAGTATCATCCTTCCATCTTTACTCATATGATATTCATAACCAACCACTACTTGCAGCAGCAGTGGAAGAATAAACATTTTAAGACTCGTAGTTGTGCAAATGAAGGCATTTGCTCTAGCAGTTGACAACATACAAGAAAAACAGATTAAGCCTACCTAGACTGCTTGCTAAGTATCTGTGTTATCATTCTTCATGGTGGGGAAGAGAGGCAGCTGTTAAATATAGCCTTTGTACAGAACTGTAGGATAGCCCAGTGATGGAAAAGTTTATTGTCTACATTATTTAAATGGGAATTTTAGTGACCTACTGATGTCCCATTAGACTGGAGTCCTCAGGAATAAGTGAATGGCAGTATGCTGTTGCAATTACTCTTCTAGCATGCATGTACATTTCTATTTGCCTAAGAACAGGCGTACTTGCTGGGAGCAATTACGGTACTGGCAGCCTGCTTAGGATTTCTTGAGACTGCTTTACATATACACATATTTAACCATACTAGATCTCACCAACTTTCTGTAAAGCTCAGGTTGTAGTTCTTGTCAGTGCTTGGTTTTCGAACAGTAGGCATGAAAAGCTACAATCAAATACCTGGACTGTTACTGTATGTACATCCTGTGATGGGTAACCCCAAGCCCATAGTTCAGATTCCTGTGTGCCTTGGAAACCCATTTACCAATCTCTCATTCACTTCTTTTGGATTGCAATGTCAGCCATTTTGTGATGGGATGAAAACCTGTTTCCCAAACTCAGACAAATTACACTTCTAGCTTGTTCAGTGCTCTCAGAGTTCTAGCTCCACTTCAGTTACAATGTTAGCCTGCATTTCCTTCGCTGTGACAGCAGCAGAGCCTGTCTGCCAGAGCACTGACAGGGTAAGGATAGGAGTGAATGGTGCCTGAACGAATGTTGCAGCAGAACACCCTCCGGTAATGCTCACGGTATAGAAGGACAGATGCTTAGAGTCCTCAGGAGAATAATGAAAAATTATGTATGAGGGCATACTGGGGGGCATTTTCAGTTTCTTTTTCCAGATAAGCCTTGCTGTGGTTTCTTCTAAGTGCACGACTGCTTGCTGAAAGCTATAATATCTTCTTCAGCTAACCTCATGAAAACTTTAGGAATAGGAAAAGATCATACATATGAAGTGACAAAGTCAAGTACCTAAGTGATCGGAAATGAACTGTTTAAATTAGAGCAAGAGTTGCAATTTGGAGAAGGAAAGAAGCCATACCCTTGGGAACATAATGATGCTTTGTGCCCTTTTAAAATCCTAGAAAACTAAGAAATGCAGATGAGTCAGGAGCTATTTGAAAAAACAAACAAACAAAAAAAGCGCCCTTCCTTACTCCAGGGATCCAAAGGAAACCATTAGGCAAACATAAAAGCAAGACTGAAGGACAGGAGACTCTGGAGAGGGCAATACTGATACTGCTGTTCATCAGCACAATGAGAAATGATACACCATGGCTTGGTCTCTGGGGATACCTGCAGTGGATAATTTATCAGTAGTCCTGCTTCCCTCTCCTCTATTCTACCAGTCCAGTCTCTGTTTGCAGTTGGTGCCTTGGTCTGTCCTCACTGTGGGAGAGGCACATGAGGAGGGATAAGGGATAGAACAGGTCCATGGTCACACTGAAGGGAGCCCACGCTGATCCCTCTTGGTTTCTGTTAGCGGTATTCCTAGAGCAGAGTCTCTTCATACAAAGCTGCAGAGACAATAAAATGTTTCCAGTCAGGATTCCTCTGGTTATCCTTTGCCAATATATGCTGGTGAAATGAATGGCTCTAGCTTGCTCTCTCCTATGCAATATATGTTCTGCTAACCCTGTAATGAGCGGGCAGCGTGCTCTGTGCATTTTCAGTCTGTATCCTAAATCCAGAAAGGATCTGACAGCCAGGGTGCAGGAGCACGCGGCAGGCATTATAACCATTGTGCAGTCACCTGAGCCAGAAGACATGACAACAGCACTTTTCATCTCCAAGAGTGGGCAACTCAGCAAAAAGATAATGAATTTTCTAATTGTGTTGGGGGATTCTCACTTCAGTTTAAGCTGGGATGTTTCCACTGATAACTGCAGGTACACTCATAGAATTCAAATAAGGCATCAGGATTTTATCGAGAAACCACAAAGGTGGGCTAAGAGAGAATCTGACTTCTCTCTCTCAAAGCACAAGGGAATTTCAAAACTTTCAATATTGCAAGAAATTTACATCGATTACAAACCTTAGGAATCTTGTTAAAATTCCTAGACTGCAAATGGGTATACCAGGTAAGGCTGCTCTTAGATTACACAGATAATTTTGGATAAAACACAGCTCAAAAACCTCAGAGGCTAAGGGAAAAGGAAGATCAGTTCATCCTTTTTATAACAGCCCAGTTTTCTTGAAAGTCTTCCTGCTAAACACCTCCCATTTTCTCTCAAATAAATCACAGATAGTTACAGGCATTGATAGTTGAATATTTTTACTTTGGTGCACAGAAGTAAGTAGTTATTAAGCAGAGCTCTCCAGTTATAAAAGCCATTAACGCACTCTCACGATCCGGCTGTTTCAAAGGGAGAGGTGACATCTGGTTTGCAGGGCAAAGAGTGAACTTTTATCAGGTGAGGCCAAGAGAAAATCTTTAAATAGTAGGACTTCAGTAAAAGCATTGATTGAGAAGTGTGCTTTGCTGCACGCTGCCCCTACTTAGATGTCAATTGGACTACAGTCATACTCATTTATAACTCAGGATTTTTTTCCAGAAGGGAGGGTATGGCAGATCAGCTCCTTGCACTGCTCGGACTGCATTTAGGTGATAAGCTGATGCAGCACAATGCAAATGGACAAACCTAGATCACTGCTCTTAAAATATATTGGCATTCCTGGTGGCTGGGAAGGCAGGTAGGAGCAAGGCAGCAGGCCAGGGGAGGAAGGTTTCTGCTCCTGGGAGCAAGGAGAGATGGGCTTCCTGAGCTCACAGCTTCCCGAGGGGCCAGGTTGGGCCACCGGGAACTTGGAAACTGCCGTTTGCTTCTACCGTGGCGATGGGAATGGCATACGCCTGTACGTGCTCTCGGTAAAGAAAGAGCACTGCACCTCTGGGGGATCCGCTTCTCCCCCCGGTAAGGACAACCCTGCCAAGCCCCAGGCAGAAGCGCACATCCTGCAGCACAGCGACTGCATTGCGGAGGGTGGGCTGTGCTGCTGGCAGGTGCTACTGGGTGTTGCAGAGGCACAGGAGAGACTTCCTAAGGCTAAAGCCACAAAACTAGTGAACTTCCTGTTCGAACACTTCCATTGCAGTGGTTTCACTTGGCTGTGTATCATGTGCCGCGGAGGGAGGAGGAGAGAAGCTGTGTGAGCAAGCGAGGGTGCAGCCTGGCCCCACGGGGACAGGAGGGCTGGTGGCGCGGGGCCCGGGGAGACCTGGAGTGCCTGCAGGGGGTGGGGACAAGGCCGCGGGCCCACCATCAGCACCATGCTCCTGGCGATCCTCGTGGTGCTCTGCTTCATCCCCGCTGCCGACGTAACAGGTAACAAAAGAAGGGTTCTGATCCTTTCCACCACTTTTCAACATTTGGAGGGGGGAGAAGGTCTAGCACAGGTCTGAATTAATTTTGCAGAAATGGATCTGTTTGGATGTACAGTGAGAGACAGAGCCTGCTGCTAGGACTGCACATGGATCAGCTTGCTCTAAGAGAGCCTGATCTTTCTTCTCCACAAGCATCCCTAAAGGACCCAAGAGCTTTCTTTTTAATCCGCCATCTCTAGAGATGCATTTGGAAACTGCATGTGTATTTACAGGGGGGTTATTTCACCTTCCCCCAGCCCGTACGCATTTTGCTCACACAAGCGCTTCGTGGCTTTTTAGCCTCTGCTGGGGGGATCTGGGCTGAGCTGGTGCCAGTGCCCCTCTTGGGGCAGCCTCTCGGCCACCTGCGAGCCTGCTGCGTGCAGCTCCGTGGCCCAGCTCGGCGCGCTGGGCTGCAGAGCTGAGCCCTCCTGCATCCCCCCAGGATTAACACAGAAAGGAACAACAGCAGAGCGGCTCACGGAGCTCAGAGGTGGGAGCGTGGGAATTGCTGAGTTTCTGAATTTTGCACTGTTTAGTAGTTTATTGGTACTAACGAGATATCTAGCTTCTTTCTGAAAATACCTGCAACAACAAAACTGTCTGTTTGTGATTTAGGAGTCCGGAGTCTTGGTGAATCTTTCTGAATCTTCAGTTGCTGTGGCTGAGGGTATTTTGTCTGGGTGTTGTCTCTCACTTATGCAGCCTGTTCAGAGTTAACACGTCTTGTCAAGGGGTACATCAAAATGCAAAGCAAGGCAAGGGATGATGGTTTCTGTAAGGATAATCTTGAGACAGACAATTTTTCAAGTCACTGGTCTGTGAACTGTTGTTATTTGCTCTTCTCCAAATATCAGCGTTTTGTATTTTACAGGGAATTTACAGGTAAGAACAGAAATCTGACTTCCAGTATAGAAACGTTCACATACAGAACATCTTTAAAGAGCTGCTTTCCTAATACAAGAGACACAATTGATCACATTTTTCCTAACTTAAATGCTATTTTCCTGAAACGCTTTTCCTCAGTGAAGGCATTGCGATTTGCATGAAGCAATGGTATTTCTTTAAGAGACGATAGGCTTTTCCTTCCTTGTCCTTTTACCATGTTTATCATTCTGTGCTTGCAATAGCATGATTATTTCCACAGAAGGCCACTGGGTTGTCAGAGAAGACAATAATTCCAGGAGGGGATAAGTAGCAGCAATGGGTTAACAGTTAACATTTCCATGAGGTGTGGACAACTTTTATGCAACTCTTTTAAACTGCAACAAAATAAAGCGTGTGGTTATCAGACACTGGGGTTATGCCCTGATTCTCTAGACATCTGCACACTTGCTTTACATTAAGAGCTTGAATTTCTCCAACAGCTTCACTGAGACAGTACAACTGCTTAAAGAGAAGCACACAAGTTAGCTTGCTTCTCAGGGCTCTCACCTTCCTCCATGTCTCTTGTCTACCTCTTCTTTTCATTTTGATCCTGAGACAAATGATCCTTACCGCATGGAAAACACTAAGGCAGGTCAAGACCCTGCAGGACTTCCTCGAGCCACAAAATGTATTATAGGCCTCAGATACTTTGTTCTAGTGAAGACAACCAAATTTGTCCCATTGTGCTGTTAGACTGTGAGGGAGAGCAGCGAGTTCCAACTGTGAAACTCTAGAGCTGGGAAGAGACTTGAACGATCAGATTGCTCATTCCCCTTTTGCAGTAACACCGATGTTTACACAGCTCGTCCCTCTCCATCCCCATCACCCCCTCTCTGTTGACTAAATAATTATGTTGCTATTGTGTGCCAGAGAGGCAGGCAGAGCAAGTTGGCTACCTGTGTTTTGTGAAATAATGTAAGCGGGTTCCCACTGCAGTGGACCACAAATGACCTCATCTTTTCAGTCTTTGCCTAACATTCTGGCTGGTGTTAAAATCAACCTCTGGGTGTTAAAGGTAACCTCAAGCCCACCGAGGTTACCAGAATGCAGAAGTACAAGGTGGTTAGCTGTGACTAGGATGTCATCAACAAATGCTGGTTAAAAAAAAAAATCACAAATGGACAAGAAAAAAACCTGTGCTCCAACTGGGCTTGATTACAGCAGGAATTACCTGTGCTGTGTGTAGCACCGTGCTTCCTGCAGTACTCGCACCAAAGGAGGAGAGGTTAGCAAAACCCAAGTTATCATGGTCAGAAGGGGGAGATCCCTCCAGCTGCACACTACGCACACTGCTGGGACACCTAGAACCAAAGTAACAGAGAAAGACACTTGTGCCTGGGGAAGCAGAGTAAAGGCAGCTGAACAATGAAACAGCAGCAGCAAAAAAAGGATAGTGTGGTGTGTACCACAGCCGTGTATCTTTCCATTTGTGGATTAAACAAGTTCCTTTCAGAATCCAGTGGGACGTTTCTTTACGGTGCTTACAGAAATCCCAACTTATCCCAGACTCCTTGCCTGGCAAATAGCTCCCTGGAATCAATTGGCATGGAAAAGAAAGAAAGGAGAGTAGAAAATATTTTTAGCAGAATATTTTTTTCCAGTAGTTGATAATGATTCATGGAAACTTCTGGAAAATAAAAAATCAAAATAGCTAGTTTCCATACTCTGTTCTCTTTATTTCACTTTCTTGGCGAAAAGAAAAGAAAAG